>OY365784.1:30195354-31395354 GCA_959347405.1 Napeogenes sylphis
ACAATACGGATACTGTTAAGGTTTATCCATATGGATACGCGGTTGGAGGTAAAACAATAAAAAGAGAGGATGATGTCTTACGAACGGATTCTAGTGAGCTACAAATTTTAAAGATCGAGGATATTATGGATTATGCTAATAAGGAGAACTATGGAGCACAAATGAAGTCTCCCGCAAGCCCAGAGAGCGCTAAGGCCGAGAACGAGAGCCATGGATCACCGTCGATATCATCAACGGTTCCAAGTACACCTCTTACCGAAAGGAACCATTTAAAAAAAGCCGCTCCAACAACTGTGCATAAATGTTTTGAATGTGACAAATTATTTAACAAGGCATGTTACCTTACTCAGCATAATAAAACATTCCACTCTGGAGCTAAACCGTTTAAATGCGATCGATGTGGTAAACGTTTTTCGGATGATGTTTCTTATGAGGGTCATTACCTAAAACATGCAGACAATAAACCCTTTAAATGTAACGAATGCCCGAAATCTTTTAATCACAAAACAGATTTACGTCGTCACATGTGTTTACATTCTGGATGCAAACCATTTGCATGCGATCATTGCGGCAAAGGATTTATAAGAAAAGATCATATGGTAAAACATTTCGATACTCATATAAAGAAAAATTTGCGATCATCGTCGTCATCTGTGTCGTCGACGTCATCCTCGTCTTCGACATAAATAAATATATTACAAGCCCATTGATTTAGAAAAAGTTTTATACACACATATCATGTTCAAATAGTAATTGGATGTCAGACCTTGGTATGATAAATTTGTTCTAAAATATTTATATAGTTAATTAATAACGTTAAATGTAACGTTTTGTTATATATGTTGTCTTTTAAGCATACCGCGGACCGACTCCGACGCATGCATTTAGTCCGCCAGCTATGTTTTTTTTGTTGTTCATTCAATCTAACCTTGTGTTCGATGCAAGGTGACTTTACTTGTCTGGGTGTCTGGGCGCTAAACATGTAATTACATGACGTCGGAGTGATATTCCGTAATAATTTATAGACCGATCCATATCATTTTTACATATGAATTACTATTATATTGTAGAATTAGTTAGATAAAATATCAGGTGATTTATTATTACTTTAGGTGATTAAAATGGTTGTCATTTTAAACGTTGATTCAGTACATATCTTTTGATTGTAAATTATTAAGCTAAAAAAGTTTTAGTTGAAAACTGCTTTTATTAATATGATTGTTAATGTTTACTAAAGATATGTGTGTATTTTTTTTCTTAAAATATTTAATTCAATTATTATTTGTAAATATTTTTTACGGGGACTTTAAAGCCAGATATTATTTTACTATGAATTTAGAAAGTATCTGCGTTTATAAATGTATTGATCCGAAGTCATTATTTGTGATTTAAACTTAAACAGTAAACTATTTGTGTCCTAATTTCTTTTAACACAATTAGATGAATTGTGACGGATCAAAGGTTTAGCGCGATCTTATCAACTTAATAAGTAAATCATATAATAAGACAATTATCACGTAAGATCGTGGTGGGAGATAATAGCGGGGCTATAGTAATGATTTTGGGGATTGTATTGAGAAACATGCGACGAGCATTTTGATTGAGAGAGTGATAAAATGACGCAAGAGCCTGCGCTCCTAAAGATGTGTTACACTTATCGTTTTTGTTTTAGGTGTAAATTCTTCTATTGGTTACTTATATGAATATTTTACCGGTGCTTCCTATTTTATTATTTTGTCTGTTGATCTATGTTTTAATGTTAAGGTAGTTGACGAAATTCAGATTTTTTTCCCTTAAATTTAAACTAATTTATGTCCAATTTAAGTTACCAATATATTATTTGAACGAATTTAGTTTAAACATTCCTGTTTCGTTAGTGGTAGGAAAGTAGTCTTCCTGAACGTTGCCAAATTAACTCCGCCAACTGTCTGTTGCGAAACAATTTAACTTTAATAATTTAGCCTAATAAAGAAATTCTCTAGCAATAATTTTAATAATAATGTAAATGTCTTGTATAATATTAAATTAAATATCATGATTATTAATTTACTTATTACTTAGGAACAGAAAGATTTATAAGGGAGACATTGAGTACTTTGTATATACCTAATAATATTTGATGGAATATTGACTTATCACCAGGAATATAATGACAGTCCTATTTGTGAACGAGACTCAAAATATTCTTTTTGTTACTTATTGCGATAAAGCTTAGAAGATACTGAGTAAATCTTGGCCAACAAGAATGATTTGTGTAAAAGTAATAAATTGAATATTTTGTTTTTCTCTGATCTGTAATCATGACTATTATACATGTATTAAAACCGAAAAATGTTTTGGAAATATATGTGCAATATGAACATTGTGAGGACTTAATTTTGATAATGTTTGTATTTAACTGTTGATTATTATGCAGAAATATTTTTATACAAATAGAATTACACTTACATTGCCTATCTACCTCATCAGTTACTAATTGTATTGAATAACCATATCATGAAGTTATTTTTTAATTCAGAATGGAATACATATACTGAAGATAGTAATGTGAATCTGTTGTAATTTATTATAAAAATAAATAGTTATCACTATTGTAATGTCCGCTGAGAATTGATGCCGTATTTTATAAATGCCTGTATACACGTGTTAACGATAGCCTGCATCCGATTGCCAAATTTTAAGATAAAAAAATATATGTAACTATATAAGCATAGCAGTTATATCTATTTCAGAAAAAAAATCTAACAAATTATAGTTTGATATATAATGATTTCAGTACTAATTTGGCAAACGAATGCATGTTAATAAAACATTTATACTATAAATCATTAATGACGTAAACACAGATAAAACTAATTATATGTATTAAAATTTACTATTACTGTTGGGAATTTTTTGTATAACAGAAATATTTTCATCGTAGCAATAATGTAACAGTGACACAATATGAAACTTAACTACCTCAAGTAACGAGTAATAGGGTTAGAACGTGTTGTGAGAGCGCGGGCCGGAGGCTGCGCGGGCGCCGCCGATAACCGAATACCTCATCTTGCCTTCACGTTAGCAGATTCCTTTATTTACCACAGGCGCCGAGCCCCCCAACCACGGCCCGACGCTCATCTTCAGATATATTTTAGCAGACATATTTGTCTCTCTTGTACTGTTTAAAACGAGCACTAGTAGTATTGATTAGAAATAACTTATGTAAATATTAAACGGTAAATTTGTTATTTATCATATTCTATTATTGTATTCATCGATACACTTATTTTGATATAAGTTCGTAGTGATTTCAAGTTTATAACATAGCAAATAAGAATAAAATGTAAGATTCAGTGATTTATGTTTGTTTATAATCTACTAATTTAATAATCAGTTACCAGATGATTTCTGTTATATTCAGTTGAGTAAAATTGGTGAGGATAAATACGATAAGATGTTGTTTTTCTTTAATAATTTCTCCCTCATACGTTTGATGAGTTTATAGCAGAAATATTAACAGCATGCGTTAAATATATTTTAATTACATTTGTTTATTATAAGCGTAGTGCGAATTAAACTGTTGCTAGGCAAGGCCCAAGGGATGTCTTGAAAATTTAAATATAAATACCAATCAGCGTTCTCAAAATTTACTAAACATATGTTTAGTATTTGTAGAGAGAACAAACGTTTTGAAGTCCTTTGGGTATTGTCTAGAATCATTAGATCTAAGCCTTGATAATAGTTTATTCTAGTGTTAGGTGGCAGATCTGTCACACCGCCACGGCGAACGGTATTTTTTGCTATGCGTATATATTCATAGGTATAATAGAAAATCTTTGATTTAATGTTTGTCACGGAATAAATATACCTATGGGTATATGATATAATCTTTTAAACCTATGCAAGGCGATTTATATATCCTGTGAAATTTTGCCAACACTAATATATTTTTATTACTTTATTGGCAAAATTTATTTTCTTTTATACTCGATATATTCATTGATATTAAAATTCTACAAACAAATTATGTTTTTCTATGAAATATATATACCACTGCTATTGTAGCAGGTCGTCTGTCACAGATCTGTCAGTAAATATAAATTAATTGTGAAAAACATTGTTGTTTTATTTCACTAACCTGGCTCCTGGCTGCTATTTTGCGAATTTGCTTTGCCTGAATTTTTATTAAGAAACAATATTATATTTACAACTATAATACACTTACACTAATTGTTTCTACAAATAAATAATTGTATGTGTTATATTGAATCCATATGAGGTTAAAAGTATTACACATACTCTTTAATTTATTTTATTTTATTATAAACAAAACTTAAGAAACATATAATAATATTACGCACGAGCTGCTGAGGAGAGGAGGTGAGGTGAGATGTTCCAGAGCCATCATGGGTTTCTAGTTTATGTGGATGGTGAAGAAAATAACTACCATAAATATATCTGCAATTCATTATAGGAATATGAATAAAAATGCATAATTAAATAATATGAAACGTGTAACAAAAGTTTTTAATTACATATATAAAGCTTGAATTAAATTATTAAAGAATTATTATCATATCATAACTTCAATGTCAAGTTAATATCATGTTTTATCAAATAAAAAATTAAACGAGGGTATCTTTGTTATAGGTTCTTTTTTTAATGGGTACCTTCATTTTTGTTACTTATTTTCGAAACTTTGTTATTAGTAGTAAAAATATTAAATAACAGAAGATCCATGACATTTTCGAATAATTAATTTATCTCGAGATCATTTAAATAATTCTGTTTCATGTTTGTTACACAAACAAAAGACTTCAACGGGGTCTCATTTAAGTTATTTTTATTTGCTTTTCTGAAATGTTTTTAATTGTCTGATATTTTATTATTTTATACTAATCTAAATTCTCAAGTAAATTACCAGTGTCTACATTAATTTATTATTTTAGTCTCAAAGTAACATATATTTTAATTACAAAATAAATAAAAATAATTTTAGTAACATTCAATTTGATTTACTTTAATAAGTTATAATTATTTGACTTAATAATATAAATATCGTTATGATTATTTAAAGGCTATTGAGATTTTTAAAATATATAATAAATACTTATCCCGGACTAGATCCTAATCTATAATCATCACGATATGAAAAGAAGAAAAACTAAATATGCTTTAATCAATTTGGATAATATTATCAGTGATGAACTCACGATAAACTCGTTATCTAAACGTTTTATATTTTTCATTTTGAGCTAGTCTTGATATTTTTATTCCCTGGCATTTATTACAAATCATACTGATACTAATAATACGATTAAACAAAAACACTGTAATCTGGTCTATCTCAACGTAAAATATTCGCAGTCGTCGCCTTCTTCAAGGTTATAAAATCGAATGACGAAGAGAACAATATATTCTTTGCCTCCAGTTAACAAAAGTCCTACGGGATACCAGAATTATTTAAATAATATGGGGTTTTTGAAGCCTCACAGTATGTGTAAGAAGAATCTTAATTTGAAATACATATAAAATCTGTATATAATAATTAGAATTTTATTACTTTTTGAAACACAAAAGCAATAAAATGAAATAACATTTTTAATTTTACTATTTTTGAAATAATGGATTTTAGATTTTTTACAGATTAAAAAAAGTATAGAATTTTTTTATTGCTTATAAACAAAAGGCTTTAAGACTGAGAGGTTTTATGAAAATTCTTTGTATACGTATGTTAAATACTTCATTATTTTCATTCTTCTTCGGCCTTTTTTCGCTTTCAGTAATCCTAGAAAAAGAAATTCGTATCTAAGTTTTGTTTAAAAAGATTAGTCTTTATTATGTTGTTTAAAAAGATTGTAGCCTTATTAATAAAAAGATATGATCGAGTGATAGTCTAGTCTATATTTTGAAACTATGTCAAATTGCTATATTCGTTACAAAGTTCAACTAAGTTAGACTACCAAGTATATCGTAAGCATGAAAGCGAAGTTGTTGGAGCCCCAACTGCACCGGTTTCGCTTTCATTCGAAGGTCATGTCTGAATCAGAACTGACGCGTGTTGAGAGCACAACCCGTTTATAGATAAAAATACAAAAGATATTATAAAGTTCAGTTTGTTTGTTTGTCTGTTTCTACAGGATAATCTCTGAAACTTACAAATATTGAAAAAAATATTTACTTATATAATATTCTTTAATCTTGATTACTGTAATATATTTTTAATTTTATAATGAGTTTTGATTTTATTTATTGATGTTAAATACATAGAAAGGTCAAATAACAAATAAGCATTTTCCGCTAGTGGGGAAAAGAATAATATTTATTTAAAATTATTTTAAGAAAATACTAATTTAATAAAACTCTTCAGTTTTCTTTATTATTTTCTTTGTAAATTGTGTCTATGAAAAAAAATGGACAAAAAGAATATACTTTTACACAATTAAATTACTTTGATACAATTAAATAATGTAAATTGCACGATTTTTTTAGGAATTGCTCATGTCTTGATCCAGTCAAGTTTTCCGCTTCGTGGTTATTTTTTATATTTTAAATTATTTTGGTATTCAATTGATTTCCGGTCTCTCCATCCGTAGTCCTTGATAACATAACTCACGGCTAGTTGTGGGAGGATTTTGATGAAATTTCTAAGAAACCAAGTATATCATTAATAACTTCCTATCGAAATAGAGTTTTTTTTATTAAAGTGAATAATTACAGTTTATAGAATCATTTTGTTTAGTGATGTAGTGCAGACAATAAGCACTTCAATGGGAATTAGTTGTTTGCGAACTTTATGGTTAATACTTAATTAAAAATATAAAAATATATTTAAGAAAAATAGCTTATTTGATTTATAAAAAAAACTATACGTAATTTTTATAGTTTGTAAAAACAAAAAAAGGTTAAAAGTAATAAAAAGATATCAATCCTATATCTAGATATCTGGACTGCTAATCTAGAGGTAAATTATAGGACTTTTTAATGTATATCTTTATGGAGTTGTAAAAGAATAAATATGAACATTCACTTGGTAACATTATTTTGCAACGTTACCTTTGAAACTGATAGTCATTAAAGTTCCTCTCACTGACCAATCATTACATGTGATTGAAGATTAAATCTGTATAGCAATGTTTTAAGAATCTTTCCGTCGTATTTATTCGTTTGGTAATTTCAATCATCGATTCTAATCCACGCCACTTGAAGTAAAACAGAATATGCATTTAAAGAACAAACTGGTAACCTTGTTAAATGGTCATTGTTATTTGTTCAAGGTGAATTTACCAAATATCGATTCGAATGTTACAATACAAAATCGATGTCAATATTGATATATTGGAATCATTTACAACTCCCAGATTAAATCACAAAAGAGATACCGCATTTATATTTTTAACTTTGAAATTTCCTGTAGATATCTTTAATTATGTATATATGAGTCACAAAGAAACATTCCATGAAACATGTTATCTGGTTGACCGCAAAAGATTTGTTAATTTAACGACATGATAAATTCAATATAAATAGAATTTAGGAAGTAGAAATATAGTAGAAACTAAAATACATAAAAACAATAAACAAAGTTATTATCGTATATAATGGATAAATATTCCATGTTCTTGAACTCAGTCATACATATAAACAAATCTCAGCAAGTTAATATGTAAAATTGAAACTGTCGTCATACTAGTTTGTGCATACTGAGTGCAGTGCTAAGGTAACGACCCCTCGTACTTGAGACGTAGAGGTCAGTGTCGCTGACGCCATTACGTTTTGCAATTATAACTTAGGCGAGACTGGAACGTGGTCAAGCTTGTATAGGGCTGCCACAATGGATAAAAATATACAACAAAAATATATTATTTATTTTTTTATTCAAATATATATTTTTATCAATTATATTAGAAAAGATAAAAGTTAGCGTAGTAATTTACTACCATAACCTAGAAAATAATTTAGATAATTGAGGTTTCATATAATGAAATAATAATTTGAATCATCCCTGAATCAATAATGTAAGAACTGCTCCAGTATCAGCTCTAAAGAGACAAAGCAGCATATTTTTCTGCATGAATTTTTCATTATTATTCCAACAGCCTTCAGTTACAATAACAACGCTTTTATACAAAATAGGTGAAGATATTTAAATCAATGAGAAATTATTATTTCCTGTGCTTTTAAATACAGTTGACTTAAATTGATATGCTTTTATTGGATTAAGATAATTTTTAAGATCGATGGGTTACAGTTCTTGAAGGCTTTACGAATCTGATATTTTTTTTTGGAGAGAAACGACCATTTTTTAAAATTCATTTTTAATTTTGATTAACGAATCCCTAATATCTTTAATATATAAATAACTGAATTATGTTTAAAGTAGTGAAATATACTTCGCAAATTTTCTGGTTAGCAAACTTAAAATAGTACCTATCTACAGAATAATAATAAAAAAATATTTAGGAACATTTTATGCTATTGAAATTAAATTTATATGGAATGCAAGTTCCCAATTTTTTGAATGTTTTCGCTCCTAACGGAAACTTCAGAAAAAGCAAACATTACCGAATCGCACAAGTTTGTTTGGAAAGGTTTGGTGCAGTACCCGTTAGTTCACAGTTTATTTGACCATCGAGCGTTGACTGATCGTTGTTTAATGTACACATATGCTTATTAATTATAAACGAATATATATTTAGATTATTATTTTATTCTAAATATTAGAAAGAATAGACAGACAGAACTATATATATATATATAATCGTTTATATTTAATTTGTCCTTGCTGATGACCAGATAACCCCGAGTTGAGTGGTCAAGTGATACGTAAATAAAAAATGATTTGATTTAGAAGAAAAAACAAGAAACACGGTTGAAGTTGGTGATTGGCCTTGCCTTCCCAAGGAGGCTGCAAGGGGAAGCGTTCCTTGACCCATATTGAGACGCAGGATCACATGAATGTATGTATGTCTGTGTGTTTGTCACTATGGTGGCGTTGCAGAATTCGTGCACTTTTTTTAGAACAGCGAGATTCTATTTCGTTTTAAATCTTGTTAATTAAAAAAAAAACATGTATATAGTGACAAGATATTTTCTATTCGGATAGCATATTGCGGCTTACAATGAAGTTGTTATAGTAGGATTATTAGATAACAGATAGTACCTACTTATCGTCTACTATACTAGACATACAAGTTGAATTTCCAAACTTTTACAATGTATGAAAACTTCAACTATTAATATTAATATATTTTTAAACCATATAGCTTATTAATAATACGATTATTATATTATGACTAATACTATGATTTGGTAAAACATATATAGCTTTTAAAAATTGAAAATTGGTTCAGATGAAATGTTTGTGTTTAGTAAGCGTATACCTAATTTAATGTTTCAGAAAGAAAATTTTTAAAAATCACATACTTAGTTTTACCATGTTTTTAATAACTTAAATAATTGCTTCGAGAACAAAACGTGTTAGAGTTTTTTAAAAGATCTAGTTAATATTCCACTTCATCCCCGCACAGCTTCTGTTCAACTATAACAGCATTTCATCAAAATCATTTATTAGGTTAAATAATTCAGTTATTTCATACAATGAGAATTATAAATTCAACTTACTTTAACTACATTATTTTAAAAAAAACTTTTTATAGTGATCATATTTCACCTTTTTGTGTAAAACTGTAAAGAATGTATGTAAGCTAAAAGATTGAAAACCCATTTCCGGTCTATTTCATTCATTTTTAATCGTTTTGCGTGGCGTGATACCAAAATTTTTTTTCTAATTAGGTATTTGTTATACAAATTTCTTTTCGACTCTAGACTTATTGAAGTTGAAATTGCTCTAAACTAAATAGCACTTTAAGTGAATTCATTTATATAAATAAATGTTCATAATGAGATGATTTCGATTTATTTAGAGATCTCCTAATCCTCTGTCATTCCGCCCCCTGATCGTGTTTCATCTACTCTAAACCGGTTTTGGTGAAGTGATGGATATAAAAAAACTCGGAGATCACCAAAAAACCTATAGAATATAATTACCTATAAATATTATTATAATTATTGTTTACTTATTAACGCTTTTTATAAGTACCTATTAATACAATACAAATAAACTAATATAAAAACACCAAATACCTACCAATTAATAGATCCCAGAAATATTTGTTTAAGACATACATACCTACATACAGGAGGTAGTTTTGTGAATATTTTAATACATAATTGATATTAATATCATTGTTAATAGATTATAGTCCATTATCGTTTATTTAACAAATATTTATATGATAATTTTAACGATACTATTCGTAATAATAATAATAAATAATAATAAATTAAATTAATACTTTTTGTAAGTGCCTATTAGCCGGTCAATAATGTTATCCAACGATAAGATTTAGCTCCTTTTATTATTATGTATAAACAAAATAATGTTTCATATTAAAATGGTAACCTTGACAATCCTTCCCTTATTAACTAATACTTATCTGCAAGGGGTAAAAAAACCATCAGCTTACAATAACAATAGTTACTCAATAAATGATCATTTATAAATAATCTAAATATTTATCAAAAATAGTATCTTACGAAATCATGAAACTTAATAAGTTGTGTTCTAAGAACAAAAAGTATTAATTTACAGTTAGTAACGAAACTGTCGTTTTCTATATTTCTATGAAACTCGTCGGAAACGAGCGCGTTGCGGTTGTCTGACGTCATCGTGCAAAAGTGAACCAACCAGTTTTTGTTCGAACTCCAATTTAATGTTTGATTCCTTATGCATAACTTGAGCGCTGTGCCCTAAGGTCGTCTGAGATTCAAGGACAAGTCTTAATAGTTGCTGCAATCTTGGTGTTCCTTCGAAACCTTGTTTAACACTACCATAGAACAGTTCTATACGACGTTCCAACAAACGTTTATCGATTTTTATCACACGCAAAAGTGCGGGAAAATTCCATGATTAAAAGCTTCAAAAGCACAATCTAAAATAATTTATTGTGTTAATGATATTAAACCATAATCCCAAGTAAGAAAAATAACCAAAAAGAGCAATATAATAAATACGAGTTATACATGTATAGAAGGGGTATCCGTGATTTATATACATATTAAAATGTGGACTTTTATGTTTGTTTTATTTGTAGCAAGTTGCTAATGCTTCCTCGCCTCTTTAGTGTTTGTTAGCCATATTTTGTTTTAATATATTTTTACTGAATGCACTATTAGAATTTTGAAAAGAATATTCATTTTTTTTTCTGTTCACGAAATCCTAATCAGTCGTTATTGAAGTAATGTATATTTACTATAAATAAGTGCTGTCTGTATATCGGACGATAATTTCTTAATTTAGTAATTGTTCGTCAAATGATTATATAATAAAATCCTCGTCATACCTTAATTGATACACACTATATTTTTACAGTAATACTTAAATAAGTATTCAATATTCATTATTGTAATATTTCTATTATATAGATGCAGGGCATAACTTGGTTAGTCATAGGTCATTGATGCCCACGGCGAATGCTTTGTGGGTTTCTCACAGGCAAAATAATTATTAATAATAAAATAAAATAACCTTTTCAATGACCCTTGAAGTGAACCAATTTGTTAGGTATTTTGCTCCTCGTTCATATTGATTATATATTTATATATTTTTATAATGATTATATTTTATACTTGAATCGGACAAAAAGTTGTAAAATTGCAAAATTATTTATCACTAACTTATAATGCAATAAGTTTCTTTATTGTAGTTAAATTACAAAATATTTCTAGTAGAACTATACATTATGCTGCTATTACATATATTAATGCATGCAATATGTTAGCATTATCCTCTCCGCATTGGATAATTTGAATGTTGTTATAAATTCGCGTTCAATGCCTTGGCACCATGATTTCCAAGGTTTATGTATGCATGTTATACATTTATATTTATGCACACACATATTTATGCATACATACACATGTGTGTGTTACCAGATACACACACTTATAAAATATCTGTATTCGTTCGTTTATAGACACATTAGTTGTTGCCCGTAACTTCGTCCACGAAGACTATAGAATATATATTGTTATTGTATATTTGAAAGATTTAACACTCCTTCTAAAGTGGTCGGGTAATGAGAGGCATTTTCACAAATAATTATGTAAAATTCAGTTAACCAAACGATTAAAAACAGGATCTCCAGTGGCAATTAGTTATCGCGTTACAATCTATGTTATGTCACAGACAAATCCACGTACAAAAGTTAGTATTTCTATGTGTTATTTTGGTCTATAAGCTACAATATTGCTAAGTTTCATCAGAATTCGTTTAGTAGTTTTGGCGTGATTGAGTCACAGAAAAAAACCACGTGCAAAAGTTAATATTTCTATAGCCTACGTGTTATTGTGGGTCTTCAGCTACCTACATAACAAATTTCATCGTAATCGGTTTAATAGTATTTGCGTGAAGGAGTAACAAATATTAATACATACATACTCACAAACTTTCGCATTTATAATATTAGTAGGATTTCAGAAATATTTAATGAGCATTATTACAAATTACTGTTAAAATATGAAGTCTAAATATACGTCAAAACTATTAAGCGATTGAATGAAAGGTAATCCAATTTTAACCAATCGCAATCGACTGAGTGACGTGTAATTTTATTTTATTCGCATGTATAATTTTTAAGACCACACAAGCTGGAAATAATCACCTTCAAATAACATTATGTGCCATTGGCCTACAATATTATATACCGCTTATGCACTGCTGGATACGTTTTCTTCATAAAAAATTGCAACACATTATATTTTATAAGACAAAAATTGTATAAGCAATTAAATAAATTATTGTATATAAAACAATCTCTATTGAATTCTATAAGTGAAAAATGTATATAGAAAGGACATTTCGCATCAGATGTCATTACAAAATCGTCAGTTAAAATATTAAATAGCTATATTGATAAGATCTTGAAATGAACAATTAGCTCCCATGTAAACGCGATATCGCGTGGCAACATTGCACCAGTACAGTGATTATTGCCGGGAGCCAGTTGCCTGTCTGACTTTAATCATCACAATCACTCATTAACACAAAAGCCATAAAGAGTCAAATAACACACTTTTTACTTTTTATGACATATTCGCTTAACTTAAAGTGTAGAGGACAAATTTAGTTTGTCTTTTCCTTTGATATAAAGTATGTAGTCAAACTTGTTTGTAACAAAGATTATTTGAATGTCCTTCGTAAATAGTAAATACACTATAAAAAAGTACATAACAAATTTTAATACTTATGAGATAATAATATATATATGCTTTTGACTTTAAAAGTTGGAACAATTATCATAATTTATTTTTTAATGGTATCGTTTCTTCAATCAATCATTAAATCAATCAATAAAATGATATATAGTTGTTATGTTGTGTTAAAGATGTGTGATAGACCTTAGGATATATTTAGTATATAGTTCGTAGAGGTAGTTAAGTATCAAGTCTGTAGCTAGTCCGTGCCAACCACAGACTTAAACCCTGAAACAAACTGGTGCTAATAAATTTGAAATTATTTGTCTATAAACTACATGAATTAATGTTCTTCCAATAGTACAATGTAATACAAATAAATCAATCTTATGGATTATAAAACAAAATATTTTGACATTTTCTACACAATCCGACATATTTTTTTTTTCATTCTATGATGACATAAAAAAAAATTTTTAAACAATGATGTTAAAGGAATCGGCATAAATATCATGAAATATATAAACATATGTTTTTAAATGTACCTAATTGATTTGATTTTTTTTAAAAAAAGAATATTGAAAATAATTTAAAAAAACATAATGGGGGGACCTTTATAAGAGCAAGAGAACCCAAAACAATGTTTTTTTTTGTTTTATGTTTGTACGCTGTAATCTCAAAAACGGCTGAATCAATTTAAAAAGCAGTTTTCAGGAAATAACGAGCAAATGTACTTATATGCATGTAATATATTTGTAGAGGAGTAGTCTTTTTACATTGATATACATTTATAAATATAAAAAAAATATATATAGACAGGATGTGTACGGTTAGAAAACAGAATACATTTCTGAAAATTTTGAAATTTTTGTCTGTTTATCCGTTTGTCTTTTAGTTGTAAAGCCCATTCTCTTAACATTTTGTTTTTTTTTAACAATCGGTTAACAAATAAGGAAGTCAATAATCTCTTATTTTCGTACCATTGCTACTTACCAGTGATTAAACATAAAAAATATACATAAATAAACTAGAAATACTCCTATAGGTACGCAAAAACTACTTGATAGAGTTCGATGAAACTTTGAAGGTTTATAGTTTTTATATACTATTTACATTTGCATTTATAATATTAGTATGAGGATGATCCATTCAACGAGGAAGAAATCCTTAAATACTGTAAGAAGCATATTTTATATTTGCTTAATCCAATAATTAAGAGCTACCTACATATTTTGTATTAAATATATCATACTTGTTTATCAAAGTTCACCTTTAAAACAAGAATTCTGTATCTAAATTTAATGTCAAAACAATATTACTAATATTTAATATTAACTGAACCGGTATTAACGCTAAGATGTATGCGATTTAATTTAAACTCCCCAATTAGGAAGATAGATAGGACCACCCTTAAACAGCAATGATAGTTATAGACAAATATTAAGTTTCTTAAAGAATGAGACAAAATATCCTAAATATGTGATTGCGAGGGAGAAGGAAATAGTTGCTGCATTATGGGTGGTCGTAGGTTTTTTTGCAATTTATGTTTACAATCGGTTTCGAAAGTTAATGTTAATGTTCGATTTGTTTAAAGGTAATTAATTCAAAATACCTTTAAAATGTTTTATTGTTAGATATATTAATAATAATAGTAAATTAAGAGTTAAATATGTTTGTCTATGAAACGTAAATATATATTTTTTTCTATATTAATCAATCAATTGCTAATTTTATTAATAATAAAATTATTGAACTTTAATAACAAAACATTATTTCCTACTTAAGTGAAACGATGATTTAAGACTTTCATACAAATAAATACCCTTAAAATATTTCATTTGTTATTACAGTAACCTAGAATAAAGTTCTTAAAATTCTGATTATAGCATGAATATACCAAATAAAAAGTTTAAGAATAGATGTGGAACACCCTTAGCAAGGGTGAAGTGTGCGACCGCCATCTTAGGAACTGTACATAATGAAGCTGTTTTTTTTAGAATTGAAGGTATTTTTAATTTAATTTTATTTCATATCTGAGTGTTGTTAACTGTATGTAATGTAATTGAAGGTTGGTAATGTTGTTCATATCTGCAGTTATGAAAGTATTGAAATATTTCCATTTTTAATATGAACAACTGTAATGTGTCTATAACAAGCGCATGTTGCATTTTAAAAATTTACTAACACAGAAGAAATCAATAATAAATATAATATAAATAATGGAAATAGGAAACAAATATGTCATAATAAAGCGTAGATGATCACGGGTTAAGAAAACAAACTTATTACATGACATTGGCGCGTAGTCGCGGCGTAGACTCCGGCGAGGCAGTGCGGCGCGCGCTCCTACGGTAATCATTCTCCTTTGTTTACATCACGTGGTTAATAAATAGAATTAATACACAATGCTTTTGCACAAATAAAAAACAAACAAAATTCATAGAAGAGGTTTTATTTATATTTTCATTATGTTGGTAAATAATACACGTGGCCACGTATTTAGACATCAAAGTACAATCTGCTTCACTGTGCTTCATTATTTACGCTTCGAGAAATTTAAAAATAATTAGGTCGATTAGGTGCCAATACAAAGACGCTTGCTAATTAGTATCCAACTTGAAATAGATTGCTAATTTTATTATTATTACAAAATCAAAGAATTTAAGTCTATATATCGGAGTTTTTCACAAAGGTGACTTTATAATCTATATAGTTACCAAAATATATGAAGTGTAGGAAGTCTTGTATGTGCATTGGGATATATTTCCCCGTGTTGTAAATTTACTTCATTCTTTATGACATGCGTGATATTCTAGATTGGGAACAAGTAATACATACAAATATCTAGTTCTCTTTATTCTCTTACAGACAAAGGCGTTTTTGATATCATGAGATATTGATCTTTACGATCGAGTGAATATAATGTTATAACGCAAAACTCATGTTTACTTTTACTGTATAATGTCAAAGTAGTATACTACTACTACTACTACATACTACTACTACTACATACTGCTACTTCTACATACTACTACTACTACATACTGCTACTTCTACATACTACTATTACTACCTACTACATTCTACTACTACTTCATTCTACTACTACTACCTACTACATACTACTTCATGAATTATAATTGGATTTTACAACTAACTATTTTAAATGAAATATTATTTATCTTACAGATAATATGCTATAATTTTTTTTTGGGAATATTTTTATAAAATTGTATGTACCTAAATGTTATATAATTAGTAATATTCCTTGTAATAGATTTAACATATTTGTTATAAGTCGGTTAAAATTTTTGGTAATTGTGTTAAACTCTTAATAAATCGATATCAAAATCTAATCATTTAGGGCTTTGTGCTGGAAAATGTGCCATTAGTAAGTCAATTTGCGACTAATATTTTTCACCTTAACAACAGTTTTAATGGTTCGAGGTAAAAATCGTATTGAGCGGCGTCTTTGACGCCCACAAAGACAACCGACAAAAGAACCGAAATATTGTTATTTACTTCAGCTGTATACTAGTTAAATATAACTGACTATAGGTAACCATAAAATTGGCTTTGTGTTTTCAGGTTGTAAAATTAGATTTTTATTTTGCAATTGTCTATTTATTTATTGTTTTATGTATTATAAATATTTTTAAACTAACAACAATTGAAAAAATTAAATTGAAACATTTGTACTATTTTGTTGCACATACATTCTTATCTATCACAGCACATTTATGAGATATTCAAATAAAACGTTTTTGAATATTCACTATCTAATAAACATACTTGAAATATACATAGAATTTCAACCTACAAAAATGATTTCTGACAGTTACTTTGCATCACACAATTGCACGTGTTGGAACACCATGCGAGATATAGATTTTCATTCAATCATCGAATTGAATGCGCTTTGTATGAGACTGTCTTGCTAACAATTTAAGAGCAGGATAGACACAGTTTATAAATGAGATAGCAGCAATAGTTCCCACAACGATTACGTTCACCTGAGTTATACTAGTGATGTGCTAGTATCAAATTATATAGATAAATTTTTGTCTACACGATAAACAGCATAAATTTCATAATAATAGATTTAATATAAAATTTAATTATTTTGTTAATATGAATTTTTATGATTAAAGTTTTATTAATAATTTATCTTAATTGAGCTACTTATTATTCACAAATAATAAAGATTTTGTTAATAAATCTGATGTTTTATACTTTAAAATCGTTAAACTGTAAATATCGATACCCTGTTCTACAAACCTAACAACCCTTAAGTGAATGCACCTTGACAGCACTAAGGAAATGGTTTTTTTTAATCACATCAGTCTCCACAATATATCATCCCTTTATTTATTTGCTGCAACATATTGGCGCATACGTCTTTGTCCGATATTTTAGGGCAAAGGGGTCTTGAATACCGTCTATTTCTATAGATATGATAACTGACTCTGAGAAATATTAAAACATATTATTCGCTTCGTTTCATTTAACCGTTAATAATAATAATATTAATCTACTTTTGTAAAACTAAACGCTCCTTAATAATTAGTTCGAGACAGGGAAATTAATGTCGAAATATAAAAACGGACATAAATCAGTAACACTATTTAAAACACAATACAGAATTGGCATAGGCGTGGTCAGAATACAATTTTATTTCTGGGAGAAACGCAGGGGGTCATTCCTTTGTCATGATAATGGCGGACTGAAGAATTAGGATGCGGTAGTGTAATCAATACGATGGTCGATGTAACCCTCTTTTGTAATATTTGACCCAGTGGCAGGTTGTATTGTAATGGTCAAGTTGTTTGACCCTTTTTCGGATATTTGCAAGTGAATGCAACTAATTCAATGAAAGGTCAAGGATATCCAGTTTAATCCTTCAGTGCAAGTTAATTTTTAAACACGTATTATTTTACAAAATCTCAGTTATTATCGCTGGGACACCTCAAGCTTTTGTAAACGAGAAAAAATTTAATTTAAAATATAATTTTACAATAAACTTTACAGAACTCAAGTCCTTCTACTTTACTCAACTCTTAGGCGGCCGCTAAGCAGTCTTTGTTTCTTAAAATTTGTCATTCGAATAGAAACGAAGTCTTAAACATTTTTATAAGTGCCTAAAGAAAGCGATATAAAATTTGTTCATAATACAGTTTATAAATACAAAGTTGATGTATGTTTCTATTGTTCTTACTTATAAGTTAAATAATATTTGATAATGATATCCAGACTTTGTTTAAACACGTGTTATTATAAGCCATAATATCCGAAGTGCAATAATCATCACGTTTAACAAAATTCCATAGAATTCATCTAAGCAGTGCATCGTGCATTTGGCGCCTACTAAGATACATAGCTTTTTTCAACCATTATTAAACTTAAATTCCTCAAAACTCATCTCCAAGCAACAATACATCTTCTCTATATATATAAAAGAGTTATTATACCTTGATATTTGTTTCGCTAGGATAAAATCTAAGTTAATCGTTTTAATAACAGCGAAGCTTAACTTTAATCTCTAAGCCATGGGTTTAAGGTTTATTTTACTACGTCCGCTATGGATATTCTGGTTCCAGGATAATAATAATGCATTTTTTGTTATCCAATACGTCCGTGTGCCATGGATGCACCGAGGATGTTTGTCTGTGTGCTTGTCTAGTCGTGTAGCAGCTGTGCCTATTATTTCGACTTAGTGTGGGTTTATTATAGAGTGCCCGAATACACTTAAGATTTGTGAAATGTATTAAGTTACGATATTAATTGAACCATTGTGTTATATTTAAATATATACATATTTATAAATAATTCTCATTCTACTGAATTAAATTTTGCTTATTATCGTTTATTATGGATATAAAACTGTATAAAATTAACGCAAATGACGTCAGTTAGTGTAATTTACGAGGTTGCGTGTCGCGAAGAAATTTGAGCTTGCTAAAATTTTAGTTGACGATTTGGCAGCTTGTAAGACCGAAAGAAATGTGTTTGTTTGCCATTTTATTATTTATTCCATTAAACTAGAAAATTATTGTTAAATAAATATTACATCGTAATGTAGGTATTTACTGGCATCTACAAAAATACTATTATACCTACAAACTTAATTTTAATTTTCTATTTACTCTCAACCAAAAACCAAACTTCATTCACAATTATCTTTTATGGAACAAATATCAAGACTTCTCAATCCGCATACAAAAATATAAAGAAACATTTTTTGCATAGTTGGCAAAGCCATTCCCAAGAACATGTGGACCGCTACGTTGCTAGATCAAATACACCATCCTGCTGCCATTGTAGCTTTATCAATATGTACTTCAAAAAAATCCTTGCATTCATCCCTCTCATTCTTATCCAAAATAGACACGAAAGAAAGAAAAAGACAGAGAATAAGATGGCGTCCAACATAATTACTTCCAAAATGAATAGAAACTAAACAATGTGTTGTGAAAAGAATAAAATGCTTTTAGTCCGCTTAGAATAATTGCTAATTGTCTATTGAGTCTAAGCCAAGAATATAAGTAAGCGTATTACGTTATTATTTTAAGAATTCTGAATTAGAAATTTTAAGAAATTGAAAAAATTGTAGATATTTAATTATGTTTGATTCTAATGTTCGAGTAGATTAAAATGTGTCATAAAAACAATCAAAATGATATTAATTATTATTTTAAAATATGTTACTCGAATGCAGTTTTAATAGTAATAGTTTGCTTTGTTAAAGAAAATTCTATCTATGAAAGATTTTTTTTTACTAAGTGAAATATTAGTTTCAAACAAAATTTTGTTGTCAAGATTAGGTACTCTCTGTAGTAAATGTAATTCAAGGATGTAAGACAATATAAATTGATTTTTATTTTCATGATGAATTTTTTTTGGTTAAAGTTTGAATTACTTGAGCTTTTGTAATTCTGGAATTTTTGTACATAATTTAATATACAGACCATTTTTAGGTACTTCTGGAATTATGCAATGTGCTAAGCTTCATCTTCAAGATAGATCTAAAACTAAGCTTCTAAAAAGTGAGAGGTCGAAGCGAATCTGTCAGAAGCGGATGGTAGACCCTGGACATGAGGAAGATCCGAGGTGGAACGATAGCATGTAAGTATTATTTTAAATATAATACGTATTTTTATATTACTCTAAATTGTATCAGGAATTTTGTTAAATATAGATTATTGATTTATGATAATAATTTATCTTTATAAGTATTTTTTGGATATTAGGATTATTTTAAATTTAGGTTAACTCTTACACAGTTATGTCTTATGAGCTCGAGAAATAAAATTTGTATTGATAAGTTATTTCCATCATTTCAGATTCATTCACTTCCATTCCATATGTATTTTTGGGATGGCAGTACATTTTTTATGATTTTTGATAATTAAAGTATTATTAAAAATAGTAATAGGCTGTAAAGCTAACATATTTATTTTCAAAACAGTTTGATATTTCTCTTATTAACATATGTACTATATGTATAATTTTACTTATATAAGAAAATAACATGTTACCAGTATATATATATTCAAACAAAACTTAATCATTCTGTATTCATTGAAAGTTCTTTTGTAGGTAGTAAATAAATTTACTCACAATTTAAAAAAAATAAAGCTATAAATATTCTTGACAAAACAAAATTTACAAAACTAAGTGAATTTATTTTTTGTAAGTAAATAAAAAAAATATTGGTAATGCCGAAAAGATATGCAACTAACGGCAGTTAAACATATTGTTTTGCAGGTTTCACTGCAATGATGTTGACATCGATACAAAAGAATCATATGAGACTAATGATTCTCAGAGTGGGAATGATTTAGTACTTTCTGTACAAAATTTACAATTTAGTGGAAATATTGAGCAAAAAAGAAGACCCCGGACTGGTTTTAAATACAAATCGCTAAACGACCATCAAAAACACAGAATGTTTGTTAAAGAAGTAGTAGATGACTTAGATCAGAACAGTACTGACAGAGTCTCGGAACTTAGCGACTATTTTGACAATTATGCTAAATATTTTATGAACAATGAAAATTCTAGACCATCTTCAGGCAAATCTAGTATTGTTTTGTACGATTTTACAAACAAACATACAGAAAACAAAGCTATTCAAGTAGATATGGGACACAGTCAAATGAAAAAGAAACACAAATTTGAATTGAAGCCTAAAAAATCCCAAAAAAATATTGTACATCTTTCAGAAAATAACATCAAAGATATTGAAGATGAACATAACGATACGAAAATTGCCTTTCATAAAAATGGTAAACGAAAAAGTCTTACTATCGCCAGAAATGAAAGTCCAGCGACGGTTCAGATAATTAGAGTGGACGTAGTATGTAACTACAGCTGTAGTTCAACGTTATCTGATTATGAGGAGTGTAAAAAACCACCTTATAAAGAAATAAACAAAGAAAATCAGACAACTAATTTAAAATCGGGTCTTGATAATAGATATATGTTAACAAATTCAGTAAAAACCTTGGATGAGAATATTTCAAGTGGAAAAGTCACTTTAATGTGTAAAACTTTTAAATTGACCGATCGGTCTAAAACCATTTACAATAAAAACAACAAATCTTGCATTGATCCCATAAAGAAGACTCGAATTAAAGTTTAGATTCAGATATTGTTTCAAAAACTATATGTTAAGAACACCAATTTATAAATTTGATTTACTTAAAATAATTTTAAATCAAAATATCTTCACTATATATTTCTAGTTACTAACATAGTAACTAGAAATATATAGTGAAGATATGTATTATTAGACATGTATTATACATTTATAAAATTCAAAATTGTAAATGTCATGTTTGGCTTTTTGTTAATAGATAGTATTTTTAACTAATTGATAATATTATTTTATAAAATTTAATAAAAAAAATAATATTTAATGTATTTTTATTTAAATACAATGGGTATAACGGATCAGAAGGGTTCATCTTTTATGTTAAATATTTTATAAAAAATGATATTCTAAAAAAAAATTACCGGTATTTTGTTTTTGGTTATTATTTACACTCCATGAGTTATTATTATTTAATGTCCTATTATATGTATAATGACAAAAAAATAGATTATATAATTATATGGAAAGTTATGTAATTTTGTATGGAAAGTTTTTATCGTGACTGAGTTTTAAAGAAAATGTAACTTAATTACTACGCAGACAACTTCGCGTGCGACATTCATTGAATTAGTACAGTTTTATGAGAATATTAAAAGCTATTTCAGTAGTTGCTATAAATCTTTTAGAACTTAAATTAGAATTACTCATTTATATTCCTAACATAACTCTAGGATAAAGTTTTCTACAATATGAATTAAATTGTATCATGATACGTGTTTAAATAAGAAAGTTTATGTATGAAATCTCTTTAAAGCTTTTGAGTAATTCTGTATAAGTACAATCTTTAAAACATTTTTGTTTTAAAGATTATACTTATACAGAATTACGTATTAAAAGTCCGTTTCGAAACACATTTTCAAATGAATGTGATTAAATATCTTGTGTGACCACAGATAGTAATGAGACAGAGGCGTAACGTGTCGAGTTCATGAGCGAAGCCAAGACCAGTAGAAGTGGAAATGATTAACGATCGAAACGGAAACGTTTCTGAATATTAATTTGTAGTGGAGGTCACCAGAGCCCTGGCAAATGTGACATGGAGGCAACGAAAGGATTGGTACGCCATGGACCACCCCACCCGATGGGGTGTGTGTGCCGAATTTATAGGTGTGAGAGATGGAACTTCAGGGTAGCTAAAGGGTGAGGTGGACTTCGGACCCCCTCTGGACCCCCAATTTGCCCTAGTCCGGCACCCCCGCCCGAGGCTCCCCGTCCGTTCCTGTCCAAGCGATAAGAGGGAAGAGGGGTGAACGTCAAATGGACGTTTTACGCATAATTTAGAACAGTAAATGGATTCGAACACCCTGCACACAGCATACCTACTTTGGAAACATTAATGTCTGTTCTGGTTGATATTATATAAATCTCTCAGGTTCTTATTATTCATCTAAGATTGCATGGAAATAAATTAGATTAGAGTAATTAAAGGTAGAATAGGGCCAAATAATGGTTTTAATTATATATAGAATAAAAGACAAAGCTACTTATTAATTGGTTTCTTCATCTTAAAAATATATTTGACTTAATAAAAATTTTATCTTAAGCTTGAAGAAATATAACGTTATAATTTTTAAATATCAAGGCGGGACGAAAATCAAGTATTTTAAATAGCATTTCTATTATCATAGTGGACTTTAAAATTACAATTATCTTTATAATAAAATACATATCATGGGTTATCCAATATACAGTTGGTACATTCAATATTTAGTACCTGCATTTTAAATATTCTAATATTAGGATTTTTAAATTAATGAATAATTTCTTGTACAATTCTCGTTGGCTAATGGGGTAACAAATTGTCCTCAATTGTTAAACTTAACTGCTCGTATATTTTATGACACACTGTAAATGATTTGCTACAAGTGTCTTATTTTGTTTAAAGAAAAATGGTCTAATTTAAAGTCAAAAATTAACATTATTTCCGAATTAACTTAGTTTAAAGTACTGTTAGGTGCTAGTAATTTTGGGGTTTAAAAGCCTTTTATATACTTTAACTGATGTATATATATTTATCAATTAAAGTAGAGCATAAATATACAACTTCTAAAACGATATTTTGATCTAATTAAGTCCTAATAGTAAATAAACGCTTACCTTGAACTTGACTGTACTTTTGCACGAAAGATTCCATTATTTGAACCTGAACATATGACTCAGCTCTAGGTATTATGTTAGGTATAATGTGGTGTGCGATTTGCAACCTAACCTTGTGGTCGACACGTGACGGAAAGTTTAGTCACCTGCTGAATTTTTAAACGCTATTCTACCCTTTTCAATTATCCGTTGAGAGAGGGGTTGTTTCACTGTCCAAGCCTGGTTGACAATCCTTTTTGCGATACTTAATTATTTACGAAAATTTCTTAATTTAGATACAACTGAAAAATCGCAGCCTTGACGTCTGTATTAAAAAAAAAAGAAGTCTGTGATGCGTTGTCATTTTTATAATTAAAATTTATAATAGAACCCAATCTATATAGTATTTTCAATAATATCCATATCAAAGTAAATTAATAAAGTAATTATATGATATTAGAGACTTTGTGAAGTACCTCAACAATACTCATTTAAACACATTCTAATTATATATAAAAATTTAAGTATATAAAATTTTCCTATATATAGGTTATAGGAAATATTATAATAATAATATATGTGGGCAAATCGTATCCGTCGTTATAAACAACGTGCAAATAGGTATAAACAGAATCGCATATTCCAAAGTGACCAAAGAAAGTCTTATAGAAGCTGGGAGGAATCTGCTACGAGTGTGATTGATGGGCAGTTACCAAATATGGAAGAAATGTTCACATTTTGGAAAAATATTTGGTCGGTGCCTATTAATCACAACGATGGTGGCTGGATGCGTGTTGTTGAGCGCGCGTGTGAACACCTGCAGCCAATGGAGGCTATATTTATAAGCCCAGATAATGTCAGGGATGCAATTCGTTCGACCCATAACTGGAAAACTCCTGGGCCGGACGGATTACATAACTTTTAGCTCAAATGGCTGCGGTCTTCACACGAACATTTGGCTGGGCAATCCCAGGAAGCAATCGTGTCCGGATCCCTACCATCTTTTATGACAATAGGAATCACCTTTCTGCTCCACAAGTCTGGTAGTACTACAGATCCAAACAACTTTCAACCTATCACGTGCTTACCAATAATTTACAAGCTTCTTACATCCATTTTTACTTTAAAATTAAACACACATTTGTATGCAAATAGCATTTTAGATCCCGCTCAAAATGGATGTAAGATTCTATCTCGAGGTACTAAGGAGCTCCTCCTTATTGACATGGCCATCAATGAAAAGGTTCGCCCAGGTTAGAAAGGTCTCTCCGCCGCCTGGATTGATTATAAAAAGGCCTATGATTCGGTGCCTCATACATGGTTGAGACGAGTACTAGAAATGTATAAGATTGACACAGATTTATGCACTTTTCTTGATTCATGTATGAGGCAATGGACAACGGTCCTTTGTCTTCCAGGGGACAGAGGAAGTCTTCTTACTTCCGAACCTGTAAGGATTGAGCGAGGTATTTTCGAGGTGATATCTTGAGTCCTTCGTGGTTATGCCTGGCTTTGAACCCCTTAAGCACATTGCTTAGGGACTCAAAACTGGGATTTCGCTTTCGCAGAGGGGGTGAGATCATTTCTCATCTTTTATACATGGACGATATCAAATTATTTGCACCAAATAAAGCAGATCTGGTATCGTTACTAACGCAAACGTTTAGTAATGACATTAGGATGGAGTTTGGTGTAGATAAATGCGCGGTTGCACATGTGTAGAGTGGCCGAGTTGTAAATAGCGAAAATTTACAACTCTCGGAGACAATGTCCCTCAGATCCCTCTCTTAAACCGAATCCTACAAAAACCTTGGTATGTTGGAATGCTTAGGCATACTAGGTGGGGACATTAAACAGCTAATGAAGGAACGCTTTTTTAACCACTTGACCAAAGTCCTAAAAAGTCTTTTGTCAGGAGGTAACAAAGTGCGTGCATTCAACAGTTTGGTAATGCTCCTGCTGATGTATACTTTCGGCATATTAAGGTGGACTCAGACCGAATTAGATACCCTGGATCGAAAGGCCCGAAAACTATTGACAATGTATCGTATGCATCATCCGCGCTCATTAGTGATGAGATTGTATATCTTATAAGTAGTTCATTGACCCCTTTACTAAAAAAACAGTCGGACGGAATCAATAAAATCTGTAAAAGCGATTTGGACTGCTCTATTCAAGTTGATTTTTTTTCCCTTGCAAGAAGTTATTAAAATTTCGAAAAAAAATATCTGCTGGAGCCAGGCCCGGGTAGTATGGATGATGTCTTAGACATTCTAATTGAAGCTCTTCTAATTTGGTAGCCGTCTGTTGTGCAGTGTGTGGTCTAGCGTTGTCGAGAAGCAGCAGTGGTGTGAAGCGATTGACCAGCCTACTTTTTTTAGCAGCTAGCTTTTCCATCATCGTTTGCAATTGCTGACAATAGACATCTGGCCAGACTGCCAGATTTGAGAAAACTGTAATGAACAATACGGCACTAGTCCACCAAACGCTTAAAAGTATTTTTTTTGGGTCAATTTCGCTTGTGGTAGGATTTGACTGACTGACCAGGATCCAACGATTGCGATGAGTGCTTCCGATTATCGTAGAGAATCCATTTTTTATCACAGGTAATTATTAGATTTAAAATCCCTTCATTATTGTGCCAGTTCAGGTTAATGTAACGCAGCAGTCCCTGCACGTTTGCCGGTTTGCTTCATCAATTCATGACGTACCCACCTATTAAGCTTTTTAACCCTCCCAATTTGCTTCAAGTGTAGCCTGTAGCTAACTCGAACGTGGTTTTCGATGGATTGACGTCCACAATAACCTTCAATTCTTCATTATCAATTTGGGTCTCCGGCCATCCACGGGGCTTGTTCTGCAGGTCGAAATCTCCAGAACAAAAACGTTGGAACCAAAAACAAACCGTGTTTTCTTTTGCAACACGACCGCCATACATATCATTAACCCTTCGAGTCGTTTCCGCAGCACTGGAGCCACAGTGGAACTCGTACTCGTAAATAATACGATATTTTAAGTTTTTCTATTTGTAAATTGGCACAAACAGAAGCAAAAAACAAATGAATGACGTTCAACGAAACAAAAATACATGTGTAAATAGCTGTAAAATTTAGAATTTGGAAGTACTTACCAAACAGGAGAAATTTATGATTAAAATGGCCAGTACGAAAAACGCTAATTTCATAATATGTAAGAACCTAATATCATATATATTAGGTCCTTACATAATATGAAATTCAGCGAAATTACAAAATGTTGTTTAGAAACTTTTAAGAGCAAAGGAAACTGCATTTAGAAAAGGTGAAAGATTCTTTTTTTTTTAAGGAATAAAACCCTGAAAATTACTTCTGTCGGGAAAGTAAAAAAATGATAGTGACGTGCCCCATTAGGGGAGAGAAGACTAGAGAGTTATTGCCGCCGAAGCAGGCTCTTTAAGCATTGTCCAATTAAAGTAAAACTGTTTTTCAATAGATTATACTTTTGTTTTAACAAATAGTAATATTTTATTACTAAAAAGTATGTAATGTATATTTTATTACTAATAGGTATGTTAATTCGATACTTTAGTTCTAAACTATTTTTAAAATATATAAACTACTATTACTTTCATCGATATAATATGAAAAACGTCCTTCTTATTCAAAGATTTTCTAAAAGTAATTTTACTGAAGTTTGTTTTAATCGCGTGCAAAGTCGAATTGCGCAAGGGTTCCGTGACGTCATGACGTGTTACCAGGACTGCGGAAAACTTAACTCCTTATAATACGATAAATTTATAACTATCAGCTCTGAGTGTTACCTTCTGACGTAATACTACATACAATATTTGATTCTAAGTATTCGTTTTTTAATATTCTAATACTATTAAGAGAACAAAACAAATGTAGGTATAGATACGTATACATCATACAATTTCAATAACTCCATCAAAGAATTCTTTAAGAAACTTTATCATACTAAAAATTGTTGTACAATTTTTGCTACTCTATAAAATTTGCTACCAAGTTCATAACCTAAGTTTAGTTTGTTAACTAGATTTGATATTATCAATTTTGAAGGCAGTTATGTCTACATAATTAAGCTGAATATCGGCTACCAGATATCTACGCTTAAGTAAGATACATATTAATATGAGAATTTAAGCCGAGGTCGAGCGTCGCAAGGATGCTGTACCCACCCCGTTAGAGATGTCCGAGTACATCGCTGTTGTGTGCGTGACCGGTCTATGTGTGAAGAAATTTCATAATAGGTGTGTGTTGTACTCAGCTCAAATTTTACATCTCACATCTCACTTATACAGAATGTTCTTTTATAATATTATGTATTACGTAATGTTATAAAATATTAATATTAAAAAGCTGGCAATGTTACTGATATAATGTCACATTGAACCCTTACTTTCATTGTGATGAAATATATTAAATTCTAATATATAATATTTATATAGTTTTATGGACATGTGTAAAATATATTTTTTGAACCCCAAAATGAGAAAAAAAGAAAAAAAATATATATTGTATATATTTTAGCAACAACCCCCGTGGTAAAATATTTTTTTTTTAAAACAAAGATTACGATAATATAAAATATATTTAAAGACCTAAACAAAAGCGGAACAGCCTGTAGCTACATACGGACACGTATAGGTATATCTAAACGGTAGGTATTATTAATTTATCTGTAGCGGAGAACTAACCATCGCCCCCACAGCCACCTCTGTTTAAACATTTCCAAATGAGTATGCAGAAGACTGTGCCTAATACATGGCCATAACACCCTGGCCCCCTAAATTACTTGAGCTTTAATTAAAAGCCCAGCAATTCTGAACATGACAAGTATTCTGAATGTGACCTCTGATAGTGCTCACTGAATTTATCGTAAGATTTTAGTACGCTATTTTAATGTACGTGTTTTACGTGAGTTTTTATCTAAATGTTGTTATCTCAATGCGAAATATTTTAATTGTGACATTTTTGTATTTTCAAATTTATTATTTATTTCATCACATTGCACTTGTCTTGTATTTGTACTTTATTTCATCATATAACTTGTATGCAGTGGCAAAAGCATTTTTTTTATATTAGCGGCTAACGGTAGTTATAGAAAAAAGTCACGTATCTACACTTAATATGAAGTCACTTTATTCACGTCTCATACTTTTCGAGATATTATAGTAGGGTTTCAGGATCCCTTTTCTTAATATAGTCTTAAAATGATATTTGATTGAGTGGATTTGGCCAACCTGGCCATAGTAGGTCTCGGACTAAAGAAATACCATGTTGGGAATTTTTCATGCCCTCTTTTATATGTAAAATCTCGCTTGAAATCTATACAGTAACAATATGTTGGTACAAAAACTTTTTGTCTGTTTGTTCACGTTTTATACATAAATTACTTTAGTAGTTCATATTCTTTGATACCAAGTTGATTTTAATAATCTCAGTAGAGGAGTCTTATGTTATCTTTACTTGTCTTTACTTCGCATTACTCTCCGGATTTTAATTATGAAGAACCAAGGTACTCAAAGTTATAACTTAATTTAGAGTGAATTTAATTCGATTATTATAATAGTAATACTTTTAAAGTAATTCAAATAAATTTCAATAAATTCCATATAATATTACGAATAATAGAAACCAAAAGTAAATATGTAATAAAAGTAAGTTCCTTTAACGAAGTCCTCGAGAATAGATTCGACCCACTGAATGAGAAGTCAACGGCCGGAGTAATTGGTGGCAACAAACAACCAAATAACAGGACCATTCATAGAATCTGATCAAACTCGTGGCATTAGTATAGAGAAATTTAATACCGTATAAGGCAGTGGACAAGAACGAAATTTGGAACGTACTAGAAATTGTATAAAATGTTGCGGAGCACATTTCCATCGTCAGGGGAATTTGCACAAGGAGGAACAAGGAAGAAGGCACCCCTTTCTCTGGGGGGAGGGGGAGGTCCATCCGTCCTACATACGAGGGTAGCTGTTTACAGCGAGCCGGGCACGCACGCCGCTCTGTTCTACGTTCTACAGATTCAGGGCTGCGAACCGGACACGCAGGGCTGCCAATGCGCGGCTTTATAATATTTAAATATATTTAAACACTATTTTCAAATTTATATGAAATAACTACGTGTGTTGTTTTATTTAAGCTTTGCTTGAATGTTTTGTATTACATTTCAATTTAGTATTTTTTGAAAAGTAGATACAAAGAATCAAACATAAAATAAACTATAATCTATCGCCTAACATTCGTAATATTAAAAATAAATGTAATGCGATAGAAAAGATTTAACTTCTTATTTTTTAAAATCTTGTAATTATGTATATCCGATATTATAAAAATATGTTACCTCAAAAAAGTTGCATAAGAAAGAATAAGCAATCAAGTTTACTTGCAAAAAAAACTTGTCTGAGAAAATTTAAATAATATATTTAAAATATTTAAATTGTATTTGAATTAACCCTAGCGCTAGTCGCCGCACTAGATGACGCAGGCGGGGGTGGCAGGGGGAGCGGGCGGGGTGGTGGGGTGTTCGCCCCCTCCCCGCTGGCCGGTAACACGAGTGCGTCTATGCGAGGCATGTATCTTGGACGGGCAGATATAACAGAGAAGTAGCCCCCAGAACCCAGCTTGGAGACTCACGCCTACAAGTTGCTCTACTTAAATATTGTTTAATTAGTTTTGATATTTTTATTATTTCAGAATATACATTGGTAGAAATAAATACAATTAACTTTTTTCTTAACATAAAAGAGACCCAATAATCCTACGAATCCCTTGATTTAGAGTAATTGCTTCACTATCTAAGTAAAAAATCTAATAGGTATAATAGAAATATACCTTGTTTAATTGTGTATTTTTTAATTTGTTTTAGTTATCAGTTTTGTTAAATAACATTAATAAAAGGAAATGGTGATTATTTGTTTTCGAATTGTACATTGCATTATGAGTTATGAAAGACGAAACTAAAAAAAATAATATTTATAAAAAAAAAAACAATGATGAAAATCTTTAAATAATCTTTCAGTTATTCGTAAGTTAGTTATGTAAACGTCTTCCTTAAGTTTACTTTGATATTCTAAGCATAATTTAAAAAACCACCAAACTGCTAAATCATCATTATTATTCTAATGTAAAATATATATTGTAACGAAAATATGTAATCATCAAATTAAAAATAATGTAATAAATTCGTTTAATCATTACAATCCGGTTAATATATCTAACTAAAATGTAATACATAATGTAAATTTAATTAATGTTTGAAAATATAGATATTTTAACTTAACATGGTTTTACAGCTTAATATGGCTATACATGTTTATAAATAAACATGTTAAGCTTATTTAAATTTATATAAACATAGAATGAAAAATAAACCGATACGGGCAGGGATTCGAACCCGCGATCTCTGGGAAACCGTCCCATCGCTCCCGTCCCGATAAAGACGATCATATATATAATGCTTAGTTCACCGAGGCGGACAGCAATACGGTAGCTCAATTGGTAGAGCGACGAGACGGTTTCCCAGAGGTCACAGGACCGGATCCCTGCCCGCATCGATTTTTTTTTAAATATATATTTATATACATCTAAATTTAATTAATTGATTAAAATTAATAAAATAATACAAATAGTTTCAATCGATAAATATTAAAGTAGAGCACACTTCGTTCAGAGCAGAGCTATTTTACATGTGCACGGACTTTGCTGCCCGCCCTACGTATTGGTAGGTAGGGTTCGAGAGTAGGTATTCAACGAGACTGAATATATTTTGTGAAGCTTGTGTGTAGTCTTGAAATAGGAACACTTTCCATTCCACTTTCCATTTCTCTGGCAAGGTTACTATAGTTTGTTCGATTTTTAGCAAATGTTCGTGTATTTGAGTAGGTACCTTATTTAAATTTTATTTACATAACTATATTGTTGTAGTCAATTAGTTATAAGCGAAACGTTTATGTTTTCAATTCTGTTTCTTATTGCTATTTAGAATTGAATGTCTATTTTTTATAAAACTGGAACCTATGACTACTGGAAGTCCATATATTTTACTTCCAACTGAGCTATCGGTAATAGATAAATCATTTTTTTTAAGGAAATTTAGGTATCGTTGGAATGCCTTACCTATTCTTTAAACATTACTATGTAAAGTACAAAATCGATTATAAAATATAACCTGGTTAACGATTATATTTAAATAACTTACATAATTGCTGTTCATCTTTCAGTTGATCGAATCAATTCTGAAAAAATCTTTTTTAAAAGAGGCATGTTTTTGGTGTAAACCAAATTATAGTTTAGTTAACCATTATAAAAAAGGGCTGTTTTTATTATTATTGAACATTGAATGATTAAAATATTTTTAATATGTCCGAAATAATCCCCATAAACCTAAATCAAACCTAAGGAATATACACCAAAAATGTTGCGATACAAACAAAATGTAAATAGTCATAGTTGTAAAAATAATTATTTTTTTAGCAATATTGTTTGTATTTCTGAAATTTAGTTAAAATGTATTGTATGGGCGCCACATGGGGCTGGCTCTCTATTATCGGCTCTTAATAAATGACTATGATAAAAAGCTATCGAGCATATCACTTTGTCCCATAAAGAGGAATAACGAGGCGTCCGCAATAAACATCGCTGGAGCGTGCGTTCCAAAAGGCAAATCTGTAAATTCAATTAAGGGTGCGCGCATTTTTCGGACATAGGCGTTCGGGGCGAGCGAGCCAGCCCTTCCGCCGCGGGCTCTCGCCCCCGCATTGGAAAATTTTCTCTCGAAAATTGAAGATATTTCGTGCCTTCCTCCCCGGGGGCGACTCGTTTCTCGACACTTATGGTCGGCGTCCTTCGGGTGTGGAGGCTTTTTACATAAAGTCCACACGTATAGGTATCGATCGCGGGCGGCCGGACAGGGTGTACGCAGATGACGGCTCCCTCCCCCCCAGTGCGCCCTCATTCCCCCTTTCATTATGTAAGTGCGTAACGCGTGCTCGCGCGGACCTGATTAGGGAGCCTCTTTTTTAACCGACCCCCTTACTTGGTGGCGATTAAACTTGGTTTTAGAGTATCTGCTACGATTAAGTTTCGATTACAATCCTAAGACCGTAATATTTAGCTTGTCAGAGAACAACTGATATAGATAACTGGACGAAACGTCAAGTAAATTCTAAAGCTATTTATAATAAACATTTAATTAATATTAACTTAAATGTATGTTGTAAATATTATTGGAAATACATAATTATACATCATGTATGAAACTTCTTACAATTCTTGTACAATGTTCAAAAGTTCATCTTAAATCCCAACAAGGTTTGATTTCTACTGGACCATTTCTAAACGAGCCCAAAAACTTCTTTAGAAGTGATGAAAAGGGGTAGATCTGCATTAAGTATTCTAAAAGACGAATTGTACAAGAAAAGCAAAATCTTGTTTAAAACTGAAGATTTAAGCCTATATTGGATCCTTCCGATGGTTTAACAAGAAGGAATTTTCCAATAAAGATGTTTCACTAAAATTTTATGAACAAAATATGTATAGAACGAGGGTGTCCATTAATTTAATAATTAAAAATTTCGGTTAATTATTTAATATATTCATTAAAAGTGTTACACAAACATCATAATTTTACAAGAAATCTTATTTTCGTTATAATCAGATCAAACGTACCTACCTACCTACGTATAATCGTAAAACAGAGTTGAAGTATTTTTTAACCACTGCTGATGTGGTATCATTGATTTTTCACACTGTATTTAATATTAAACTTAATGATTGAAATGACATTAGATATTAAATATAAATTAGTCCAACAGTAATCAAAGAATCAAGAAATAAAGCATAGGTATTTAAGTATAATAAAAATATTTTTCTTTCTTAACAAAAGTCTGTATAAGTTTAAACTCTTAGTAAGTATATTAATTCGCTGACCACGCTCTGCTATGCACAAACATACTTTTCGAATAGTTAATATTTAATTAAATTTTCTGCATTTTAGAAATTAACCACTCGTGTTATTTTACTCATGATGTACAAAAGCTTCAAAAAGGTTAGTTAAGGAAACCATATTTGTTGAGTGAATGTTTTTTTACAGTATAAATTTGTTATAAAGTACTACGTATCTTATACGGCAAGGTGACCTGTCCTTAATATATATTATAAGTAGATTATAATAATATTATTACTCTACTCCCACTAGCTTTGTTTATGGAAGGATTCATTTTTTTTTATAAAAAAATTTAAATTATGATTTACTGTGTCCTGTGGTTTGGAGGTTAATTTTTACCTCGTAAACTTGTCTTTAACAATAATCTCTAATCAAAGACTTTAAAACCATTCAGTATACTTTTAAAATACCGCTTAAATAAGTATAATACCACTTAAATCATATTATTCTCAGAAATTGTCTAAATCAAGATTTTTTAAACTTATCCAACATCACTAATACAAATATCTTACTGCGACAAGTTTTATAACCGGTACATATGTGTGTATATTTTATTATTTATAATTAGGTGCAGGAAAATGTCAGCTCAACATACGAGTTTTGAATTGCACTAATAACAAAGAGAATTTTTATTCTACAAAAATCGAATACCACTAGCGACCTCTATCGATACAAGTGGTATTCTTCCAATATGTTGATTCTTGTAATCTATCTAAATGCTATATACAAAGACTTGCGAGTAATGTCTTACTTATATCAATACATAGCGTAACCCACTGGGATTGATCAATTGATACGGATTAATTGATCAATTGGTTATTCAATTGAATTGATACTCGTTTGCAACTTAACGTAATGATGTAAGTTAAGAGAATTTTTAATTTTAATTTTTAGTGTTAACTTGGGAAAGTTTGTCTAGTAGTTGCGAAGTGCATAACATATTTTTTCACGAATGATCCGTCAAGTGGAAATTTATACGAAAGAAATATCAAACTACAAGAAAACAAAAGAACAGTTTTTTTTAAGTTTCAAAGCTTACTACAAAATAATAAGAGTTTTAAGTCGAAAGCAAAATATTAAACAGTAATAATCGGTAATTTTATAAATCACAAATGATAATAATACCAAATTTATGATGCAGGGAAAACCAATTTTTTTGATCCGACGTCCCAAAGATAGGAACAATTAGCGTTGCCTGTTGTCAGGCTTATCATCTCCTGGACATATCAGGGGTCACAAACGGTTTCGGAGTTTTGGTGTCCGATCCAAGATTGAACTGTTCTAGTTTAATTGTTAATGTTGTAATATAATAAATAAAAATATTTTAAAAATGTTTGTAATTACTCTTTTAAATTTACGAAGTTAGTACGAGCGAGACAGTGTGCGCGAACAAAGTAAGTATGTTTTGCTTTACTTTGACCGCGGTAGGTAATCGTAGTATCGGAGCTTTGCTAAAAATACTAGCATTTTATATTATAGACAAGCAAAGTGAAATTACATGACTAGGGACGACATGCAAATTCCGGAAACATCCCGGATTTCCTGGCCATATGGCGCAACCTAGGAACAATAGAATAATGTACATTTACAATTATGAAATTGAATAATGCGCCATCTGTTGGTAGCTTCAACAACTTGTTAGATATACTTTTTTCTTATGGCAATTTGGCAGGAAGCTTAGTTCGAATTGCTATTTTTTTACCCTAGATGGCGCGATGTGATAAGTCAAATAATATTCTAGATTTTGTTTGTACAGTGTACTAGATATTTATGAAGGAATTATTTATTTTAAATTTTAATTATTTGATATTGTTGCACGTGGCAACTTACAAGCTATTATAATTTTATATTTGTACCTGCTGGCAATATTTGCTATAAACTCATATAATAGTTTTTTTGGTTATTATGTTGACTTTGTAGGTAGGCACATAAATAAAACTGAAGTAGAGTCAAAAATGTTAGTAGATTGGGAGCAACGTAATTATACCAGGTGACCCATAGACCGGTGCTTGGTTCAGTTAAGAAGAGACATATTTTTTAAAAAGAAACTAATTTTAAAATATAAATGTTTTAAAATTGTTTTTATTAGGTAATGAACACATTATTTATAGATCTTATAGTTTTAATATAGTGAGTAGAGTAGTGGTTAAGTTACTCTTTAATTCTTAGAATGTTTTCATAGTATTAATCTAGAGTTCTTTCATCCTTTTAACAAACTTTTGACAATATATACAAAAATCATGTATTTTAGTTGATCAGTGAGCCTGTCCATAAATCGTAATATTTGAATGAACCAATCAAGACTGTGAATCATGATTATATAACACCTAGAGAGCTTATTTAGTAGCAGTAGTGCTACGAAGTTGTCTATAGACTTTGATGATAAATGTTATTTACCACATATATTATTCCTCAGATTTCCAGACTCCAGAACAATCCTCGGGCTTCTATCAATCAAATAGATATTTGATCAAAGTTTGGACAGGTGGAAACTATATAACACTAATGTTTAGAATATATATAATTTTCCTAAAAATGTGATGTCTTTTTACTCTATTACACAGTGTTGATAAATTATAATTATATATTTCAAATTATGTAACTACTGATATAAGAAATTTAATAATATCTTATATGTTCCAGAAATGAAGGTATAAAATGTTATCATAATATAATAATTAATGTTAAAAATGAATTCATTTCTAAATATTTATATAAATATTTACTTATCTAAATATATAATATCTTATATTTTATACATTGTTACAATGAATTAAAGTAATTAATTCTACCTTATCTTTTTTTTTTACATCATTTTGTTTGATTTCACAGAAAAAGCCTTTTAGAAAAACTTCTTCTCTATCTTTAGCAGTTTTAACAAATTTCAACCTTGTTAATATTCTACTCTTAATCTGCGGTTAGCTTTTGACCCTTCCATGTTGTTACTCTGAGAGTCAGCATCAGCAGGTCATCATATCATGTAGCAACAAGGTCGACCTGTCAAATTTGTAATTTCTGAGCACAATCTAGTGCATCTATTGCTTTTGGGTAAGTTCTGATCTTTGTGAGTTAAAACTTTTGTATTCTAAATGTATCTCATATCCTTATGACAGGTATTAATTTGTTTTTTATGTTTTTCATAGACTATCCGTCTTCTACGGTTTGGCATTCGTACATTAATGAGGAAGAATATATTCCATAATTTCTTTTTAGCTTTACTAACATCTTGCTTTTGAGTACATTTGTTCAAAGCTATTTGCTTTTCATTGCTGATACCAGAAGAGCCAGTAAGTAAACTTTAATGCTACTATTAGTAGCATCAAGTTACTAGTTTAATTTATTACATACTTAAATGAAATATAAGGCTTATTAAATACTAGACTGCATACGTTAGTTTTTTCATAGAAGATTAAATATTATATTATTGTCTCAACTCGATGGAGTCGCATGTTGGTGATATACTCTTATGTAGCATCAACTATAACTGTAAAATGCCTTAACAAATATTTGAACCAAGACTCCGTATTTTTGTTAACGAAATAAAATTTACCAATAGTTACTTCCAAATCAATATTTTATTATCAGTATCAAATATTTTCAGTTTATATAACAAAAGCGTGCCAGTTGTTAATTCAACTTTTATATTCTTATTATCACTAAAACTTTTGAAAGTTCATAACTTTATCCTTTATAAATGGATAAAATAATAAAAGATATAATCTTAATTATTTTTGAATTCTTATTGTTAAACATTTAGCAGGCTAAATCTTTTTGACGTAAATTATATTTTCATTTCACGATTGCGCAGCCCCCTCTGGCGTTAGCACCCTGGTACAGGTAAAATATTTCACTTAAGTTAATGATGCGTATAATAAAAATATTAAGTATGTATGTTTATAACTGAAAATGTCGCTATCAGCTGTAGTTAACACTGCACGTTGACTATCAGGAAGTCGGTCCGTCAAAAAGAGATTTAACTGTTTCTATCTTAGAATATGTGTGATTAACAGCCTAAACCAAACCAGTATCTTTTCTCATATAAATATATTTATTACTGTCCACAGCTAGTAAAAGTTTAAATGCCATGGTATTCACTAGTCTTAAGGAATGATAGATATTTATAAAGATTTCTTACACTAATATGCTATACAGATTTCTTATTTTTCAAAATATATGTATGTACTGGTCCACGCATTCTATTGGTTTATTATCACTCATAATACATTATTAAAACTATTTGATATTGTTTTTATCAAAGGATAAGTTAATCTTTAGTAGGGACCAGATCTTTTAGCTGTTTGCAGTTTATGTATGTATCGAAGCTGGCATTGTAGTCAGGCAATAGTCCCAGATCGGCGAATGTTTATATATATGTAATTACTCAAAGAAACAACATTAAATCTCACAATCAATCAAAATCAATAACATTATTTTTAATATATTCATAAATATAAAATATAATAACCATTCAGTTAAATTACTACCCAATATTATAAAATATGTTTTAAATATTTTCTAAAACATATTTTAAGAGAAAACTCAACATGATAATGCAGCCGAGAAGCTATTTGATTCCGTAGTTTATAACTTCACTTCACCTAACATTGTTAGTTTCGGTTCCTCCGCAGGTAGACTTCTGCAATATAACTTAGTTAAGGGACGCCTTTATGAAATATTTTACTTCATACACAATACAAGTTCTAGGTGTTTTCTTTGTGTCATGTGTCAAAACTAATAGCTGCCGTCAATACTGTATAACAATAGCATTAATCTGCAAATGGTTGGATTCTTATGACCCGATTTTATCAGTAACATTATCATAAATATTATAGAATTATTTATTATGTTTACGCTGCATTTCTATAGCTATATGCCGATATTTCAGCACTGTTGCAGCATCATGGAATTTATTCTCTTTGAAAACATTAATTTCTGAAATTTGAATGTCTACGTAATTGTAATATGTTGTATAAATATTATAGTATAATATTCAATTTTTCTGAGGACTAGCTGGAAGAGAATGATTGTAGAAATGTGTGCAAAAAATAAATAAATGAATAAATGTCAATAAAATTAGTTTTATTAATACAATAACAAAAATAAACAGTTATTAAAAGAAGGACCATAGCAATGTGATTTTTATCATCACCGAACCACAAATATATATACCATGGCTCATTTTCATTATCAGTGTTCAATTTGTTTATGCATTATATTATTTTGAGACTATGACTGAAATCTGTCGAATCTATTTATAGATATAAATATATAGATTGATCATAATTAAATTTATAACGATCTAATGATTAATAAAGATGTTATTACATACATTAAAAAAATATCGATATTCCTTACAGGAGGGACAAATAGTGCAATATATTTTATTCAAGTAGGTTATTTATATTATAGACGACATTGCTGATAGCCTAAAGTATTCCCACGGTAATAAAAATATGTTTGATTCTTCGACAAGATAGATAGAGAGAACTCAATGTAGCTTAATTGTTTTACTCAGAACTAAGTATAAAAATATGAACTTGACGTTCAGGTTGAAATGGTGTTAATGTGTTTTGTGTTTATTGACTTTTTTTTACTTTTCAGTTAATTAACTTATCTAGTTTCAGATTATTGCAATACATAAACGGTTTATAATGTGATAAACAGTTCGTTTCGGCTATCCGAAATCAAAACCTATTACTAATAACGAAATCAAAATAATTAGTCTCTTAGAAAAGTTATTGTTTAAATAGCAATATTTAAATGTTTATTTAATTACCAACGAATCTATCTTGAAACAAACACACAAACAGTTGTATTAATTTGATACCAACAACTTTTATTTGATAATGTATGCCTTGTAAATTAATCATAACTATATCTTTAAAAAAAACCCAAATACTGTTATATTCTTTAGGCCGGCCACGCCTACTATATATATACACCTATATATAGACATACCTACAAAAACGAAAAATATAGCCTATTACGGTAAATAAATTACCAACATTACACAGAGGCATAAGTAAAAAAGAATCAAGGTACAGATTGTTAAATATGGCAAGAAAGAAGAAGGAGATTAGGTTTTATATATCTTTAGGAAAATCTTACAAAGAAATTGATATTGGCTTCGATATATCTTCTTGAAGACAATATTTATTTACTCGCTGTTTTTGTGTTTTGTGATAAATTCGAGCGTAACGAAAAGTGACGGTGAATTTAATTTAACCTTACTTAGGTATCTGTCAAATCTTCCTCATGTCCGATTGTGCTCTAAGCCTAACTTCCCCTTTGAAGTTTTATTTCAAATGTTCATAGCAAAATAAAAACTTCAAGAGAACTACTTAAATAGTTTATCAAAAATAGGAACTTTTACATTTTATAATTAGCTTATTTTATGTTCCTTTAAATATTTTAGTAATATAAACATAATATAAGTGTATCTATAAAATATATTTTCTAGACAAAAATTTCGAGTGGGTACAGTTTTTAAAAATGTTGTCTTTTTGTCTGTGTAGAAGAAAAGAAAGAAAAAAGCAAGTAAAGCAAAGAAGTGCTGCACAAACATATTTTGGGGTATAATTACAAAAAAACTAAATGCTATGAAGTCGTCAAGGGCAGAAGAAGCCGCTGGTACAAGCTAGTTTAAAATAAATATAAAAAAAATACCACTCACAATGAATTGGTTAGTGGTATTTATTACTTAAATTTTTTAATGATGAATCATTAAAAGTCTATAGTAATAAAATGTAAAGTAATGTAGGTAAGAAGGGATTCAAAAATTCCAACTTGACTGTTTAACCAGCAGATGAGAGCTTCTCCAGCAGTTTCTTAATTTATTATTAATTCTTATGTATGTATGTATGTACATGACATTTTGTATTAAATCTTTTAAGTATATATACGTTAGAGTCAGTCAGCTAGCGATAGCGTAGATAATATTTAATGTGAGTAGGCGAAGCTGTCTGGACACCTATTTTTGTATATAAATTAATAATGTGTATTGAAACTCTGTATATCCTTTCATTATCTTTCACATGAAAACCTTCTTTTGAAATCTAAAATATATATCGCATATCCCCTCTTTGTTATGATTCAATTTCTTTGTCTCTATATTCAGTTAATAACCTTAACTTTAGATAAATTAGTTATTGAGTACGTTTACGAGATAATTTCATATGGCCACATTCTTCACAGCCAAGATATAGGTATTTTTTGTAACATCTACATAATTCATTTTATTTACCTGTTTTTTTATTCAAACGTACATTTATTATTAAGTCTAGTATGGATGCAAAATTTATTTTCAGAAAATTATTAGTCTTGTTGTTGAGAACTTTTTTAGTCAATAAGATATCTTATAGTTATAAAAACATTGTTTTTTGAGATTGGGCAAACGAATAGATAATCCGTAATGGTAAGTGCTGCCGTTGCCCACCTACCTAGTGGATTCCTACGTATCTAGATAGTTTGTGCCACCCTTAAGAAAGGAAAAGATTCAGGAGATTAGGAAATAAGCAGAGGAAGAAAGAGTGTTCTGGGGCTGATGCGGCCTTACCACTCACCATCAAAACAGCTGCAAAATGTAGTTATGTCGACCTCTTTCCACAAAATATCAGTCCAGTCGAGCCAGCCCGTATACGGGCTACAATCAAATGACTACATCTAAGCTCTACCTTCCATACAAAGTCTAAAAAACATATATATATATATAATATTTCAATATATTTATACTAAATTTACCTAAGATTTGTTTTAATTGTGCCAGTTGTGAACGAGTCTTGATATCCAAGTTATTATTTTTTTTTTCCTAGAAGAACTTTAGAAATTCCAGTTTAGCAAGTTTTTTGAACATTTTACCTTTCATCAAGTTTTAATGAAACATGCATAAGTTTTGCGTTTGGTATGTAACTTATTAAGCGATACTACTTATATCAACTGTAGATTCTTTTATTTTCTTTATAATATCGTGATCAAACTTTAATATGAGTTGAGCTTTATTGGTTTATGTTACTTTTTTATGCTAGTATAATTAAAATAATTGGTGTATAAATAATACTTTACTAAAAGATATTTATTAGTTAAACTGGTTTAAATAGTTATTATTGGTCCTTAAAAATGCATTTACCAAATCGACAGTTCAATACAGGTTTTATATTTTATGGCTAAGGTTTAATATTCTAAATCCAAACAAATTGTATGTCAGTATGTCACTTTCTTAATATTTTTATTGAAGTTCCTTTTCTTTGCTCGTGCCACTGTTAACAACACTCAACACCAGCGATGTTTTTACTTCAAACATTGATTTCTAAAAATTGTATTCTCTGTGATATTGGAATGAGGTCGTAACCAGAGACGAATGTCGATAAATGTCGATAGAATTTTAGTCATAGAGGAAAACTTCACAGGTTAGCAGCAGATTTCAACGATATTGATTCTTTAACTAAAATAAATAAGAGAAAAACATGAGTTGTATTGCTATGAAAGAAAACAAGATAATTGCTTGAATGATTGTCTAAGTTTAAATAGTAAAAGTTCACCAACAACTATGGCTAATTTTTTTTTTTTTATTATACGAAACTAGGTTAATGCTTGACTACATTCCACCTGATGGAAAGTGAAATGTAGTCTTAGGTAATGCTAGGCTAGGTTAATGCGCTTTACCAAGCGCATTAACCTAGCAGCCTATTCACTCTCCTCTTGAAGACACCCACATTATATTTTGCCGGAAATACCGACGCCGGCAGATTGTTCCAGTCCTTCGCTGTACGCACTAAAAAAGATGAAGCATCACGCTTCGTTCGGACAGGTGGAGTGTCCACAACGTAGGGATGGATACCCGCCGTGCGTCGGAACGTCCGGCAAAGGAACGGGGATGGGGGAATTATGTCGTGCAATTCCTGCGCACACTCACCAAAATGTATCCTATAGAATACTGAGAGGCTGGCAATTCTACGCCTGTGTTCAAGGCTGTGGAGTTTGGCGTCAACCAATTTAGGGTCGCCAATAAGCCTCTTTGCTCGCCTCTCAATTGAGTCTAGAACCGCAAGATGAGTCTTTGCGGCACCAGCAAATATGTGGCCACAGTACTCTACACACGACCGGATCTGTGCTTTGAATAATACAAGAAGCTGTCCCGGTGTAAAGTACTGTCGCACCTTCGCAAGTACGGCAAGCTTTCCTGCAGCTGCTCTTGCTCTGGACTCAATGTACCGACCAAAGTTGAGGTTCGAGGAGATCTCTAAGCCTAACAACTGAAGCCAGTCACTGTATTCCAAAGATACATTCTGGAAAGTAGGAGCCAAGGTGAAGGGGCTCCTTTTGGCGGTGAACAAACACGTCTGCGTTTTGGTGGCGTTGAATTTGACAAGATTGGCATTGCCCCATGCGGAGACTGCCTGAAGTTTGTCATTCAAACGTTGCACCATGGCTTCTCTTTCAGATTGTACTTCATCTCTACTAGCCCGAGAACTTGGCAGATATCTTTCTACAACTGTGCTGTCGTCTGCATACCCATAGATACCGGGCTTCAGCAGATCGTTAATGTGCAGCAGAAAAAGAGTTGCAGAAAGAACGGACCCCTGAGGTACTCCGGCATTTATTGTCAAGGGTTCCGAAGAACACCCGTCGACAACAACACGGAGAGATCTCTGGCTCAAAAAGTCCGTTATCCAGCCAATCAGACCAGGAGATATACCGTACGCTGAAAGCTTGCTTAAAAGGCTCACATGCCAGACCCTGTCAAAAGCCTTCGAGACGTCCAGAGAGACGGCGACCGCTTCTCCGTTCCTCTCGATGGCTTCGCCTAAAATGTGTGTTGCGTACGCTAGAAGGTCCCCAGTGGACCTATTTCGGCAAAATCCGTACTGTCGGTCACTGAGGAGATCATTACCTTCTACGTACGCTAGAAGCCGCGAGTTCAATACACGCTCCATAATCTTGCAGAGTATGGAGGTGATTGAAATGGTCCTATAATTGGCATTATCGGCACGGCTGCCTTTTTTGGGCACGGGTTGCACGTTGGCAAGCTTCCAGGATTCCGGCACTTTTCCAGTCTTGAAAGAGAGGCGATACAGACGTGTCAATACAGGAGACAACTCAGCTGCACATGTCTTGAGCAGAATGGCTGGTATACCATCAGGACCACTGGCTTTATTCACATCTAAACGACACAATATTCTCCATACCTCTTTGTTAGTGATGCGGATTTCAGGCATCGAAATACCGCAGTGAGGAAGATGTTCTGGAGAAGCATTGCCAGTGTCTGGATGCGAATTCTCAGCAAACAGAGAAGCAAATACATTCGCTTTCTCTGTTGCTGTATGGGCCAGGGATCCATCAGGCTTCAGCAGAGCAGGCAGTGAGGGTTGGAAGAAGTTCGACTCGATCGCTTTGGCAAGAGACCAGAAAGCTCGACTGCCAGTTGGTCTGACAAAGAGCTTTTCGCCATTCTTAATGATCCGATCAAGACGAGCCTTCCGCAATGCCTTTTTATAGGACTTGGCAGCTTGGTTAAAGGCTCTCTTCTTTGTACTTACATCCGGAGTTTTGCGGCTTCGAGCATCAGCCCAAATGAGGTATGCCGAATGTTTTCGGTCATGTGCATGACGACATTCGGCATTAAACCATGGGCGAGCTTTGCCACCGATGGGTACGTTAGCAAAAGGAATAAAATACTCCATTGCCTGATGCACCACATCAGTTATAGCATCCGCGCAACTCGACGGATCCAAAGAAGAGAAGCAGACCTGCCGGCAAGGATAAGACGCAAAAAAGTGCCGCATCTCATCCCAATCTGCTGACTTGTATTTCCATACTCGCCTAACACCATGTGGTTCGAAAGCTGGTGGGGAATATGTAAATACAGATTTCACCAGACAGTGATCGGAGGTTCCCAAGGGGGACGTGACCTCTACACGATACCTGTCCGGATCAGTTGTCAGCAGAAGGTCCAGGCAATTGGCTGTATGGCCTACCACATCTGGTACCCTTGTCGCTTGCCTCACCAGCTGAAAGAGGTCCAAGGACAACGCAAAGTTCCGCGCTTCTCTTCCAGCATGGTCGGTCTTCTGGTACGGGAACAGCCAGTCCTGATGACAGGCATTAAAGTCCCCCAGAAAGACGAGCTGCGCCGAAGGGTACTGATACAGAGTCATATCTGCAGCCTCACTGAGATACTCAAATAAACGAGTTGTCTCCTGGTCACCGCTGTGCGAACGGTAGACACAGGAATACAGGATTTTTTCGTTTCCTGTGTCCACTAAAACCCATAGGGAAGAAAAAGTGGGGTCTTCAAGGTGACGGAAACGCTGAACACAGAGGTCGTTCGGCGCGTACACACTGACTCCGGCCCGTGAGCGAAAGTTGTGCTCTAACGAGTAACCGGGATAATCCAAGTATGCAGCGCTCAAAGGACATTGTATCTGAGTCTCCGTCAAAAAGAGCAAGTGCGGCTGCTCTGTCTCCAGGTGGTGGTGGACAGCTAAAATATTTGAGTGCAAACCCCTGATATTAGTGAGGTACACTTTATATGAGGAGGAGTGCAACCGCTGTGTAACCTTGTTCCTTTTTCTTAACTTTTTCATAAAAAAAAATAAATATAAAAGTGAATAGGGATGGGAAATGGCAGTTGAACGAGACGGTACGTATCGAACCCGACGTCGAATTGGTGATGTCTTGCCACTGGGAGGCTAGTCTGGAGACTGCGGGGACGCCCGAACCCCCCCAGGGATCGCCATCGGGCCTCCTCGTCTGGTCGCCAACCAGCACGATGGAGCCACCCTGGGATTTTTCACAGCTGGCGGGGCAGCCTTTCGTGGTTGGCTATCCCACTAATTGGGCCCCCAAATATATGCGGGCGGCCCGCGGAAAGCCGTCGCTTCGGATCCCGCTACCCTCCTCGACTAGACACCCGACAAAACAAACACCAACCCGACGTCAGACCGGTTCGCCAACGCACCGCAACTGTTCAGACCCATTTCCCATAAACGGCTTCATCGAGCAACGTGCCGGAACACGACTAGGTCGCTTTGCGGCACGACTCTGCCCGATGGGTGGCTAATGGTTTAACATAACATTCTTTTTATATAAATATTTTGGGTTTCAAATTCGTGCATAATATTTTTGGTTATAAATTCTCTTCTAAATCAAAAATGAATTAGGCAACCATCTAAGAGTAATTATATGAAGATAGAGATATTTTTGAAAGTCGAAAAATGTAATTGTGGTAATTAGATGATTAGATGATGATGATGATTATATGATGATTATATGATGATCATACCATATTCATTTTATTCATCATATAGTCCAGTGCCAATAGCTTCAAAAGTACAAAAAATAGTACCAGGATGAAACCTTTTGGAAAAGCAAGAAAATATTAAAAAAATGAAAGGAAAACTAAGCTATCGATCTGAGTTTGGGGAAGAGGGGGGGGGATGAGCTTTTAAGAGTAAAAAACGGTTTATTGGTATTGCCGGTAAAATTAGGAGTCCTATGAAAAAAGTTAAACGGCAAAGTTGTAGATAATAATAAGATCTACAACTTTTTGTATTTGCATTTTTTTTACATAACCTTAAAAATTTAGACGAAAATGAAACAATGCAAAAACAAGATTTTATTTCTTGTATTTTTATCTTTTACAATAAAAAAAAAATCTTTATGAAATTTGGTGAAAACTTACCTTTTTATGTCCCAATCAAGCTGTAGTTTTTTTAAATTAAAAAAAAAATATTTTTCTGCTTATTTGAATTTAATTATGAAAAAGCACCCTAATTTTCGTCAAAAAGTCTCACGTCAAAAAAATTCAGATTTTTTGAAAAAATCGGCGAGCTTTTTATTCGTTGAAATCTCTACTTTTTAATGATTGAAATAAATACTACTATCGCAAAAATTTAATTTTAATTTTAAACATAAGTTACCTCCATTATTTCTTAACCCAATCAAATATATATAGAAATATTTTTAATCTAATAAACTCAAATAAATATAATCTGATATTTTGTTTCCAAATTGTTCAATCCAATATGAAGTTTAATTCTACATGAATGCTGTTTCAAGGCTTTTGAATAATTAAATGATTTCATAGCTTTGAAGCACCACTTTTCAGTCTTTCAGTTGGTTTTCATACATAATGGTACATGAAAATGTTCAGCGCTTAAATCTATCTTTTACAATGTTTCTAAACAGTTTTATATTAGATAAATTAATCCTAATTTTACGATGTTTAAGACCAACCCTATTTTGAGGAAAATAATTTAGACATTTTAACATTTTTAACCTTTTAATTCTATATAAATATTATTTATTTGCTTTTTAGGAGCTTCCTCAAAGAATGTTTAACAGTAGATGATGAAGATGTTAGTGAGTCATTATTTTGCTATTGATATTTTTGAAAGTAAAATTTGTATTTTCAAACAAGTAACTTAGTTAAGGAAATTATCAACAAAGACAGTGTAGGCGCTGTGAGCCCCTTGATGGAGAATCTTCGAAGAATAATCAATCAATCTTACTTATTCATCTTTCGTAGGAATAAAATCTATACAAAGATTTTTTATTTTACTTAATAAAAAAAATATTCTGTGATAGAATAAATCTAGATTTTTTATATAACCATATTAGAAGTTTAAAGTAAGTATCAGAGTTAATCTATATACAATTTACTACAACTACAACAAGAGCCATGTAGGTATCTTTAATGATAATGCCAAATAGCTACTAAAGCGTAGCTTAAATAGAATTAGTGAGAAGATGAAGTCAAGTATAATATTAAGCTGCGTTTTAGGAATTTGCGTTTAACGCTAAGCGTATTGAATATTCAGACCAGATCATGATTTTCTCTCTTAATCCCGTCCTTTTCTAAGTTCATCTTTAATATCTAATAATTGCAGTAATTAAAAACGAATATTCATCTTCAAGTAATAACCATAATTTCCATAATTTCCTTATATTACTCTGAACCATTATTTCCTTACATTATCTTGTTACGCAATAAAACATTCAAAACTCATTGGCAAATAAAAAATACCTTGCTACTTGATTCGTGTTTTATTATTCGAACCAGTCCGTCAAACTGATGAGGGTATAACTTTTAAGGTTTTGCGAAAGAAGTATGATATAATTCTTAAATTAATATTTTTTTAATTAATAAAATATCACTTAAATAAGGGCACATCAGTAAAAAAAAAAAAAGTAAAATAATTTAGTGAAGGATGATTCTGGTTTCATCTATGAAGAAAGGAAGAGTTCATAGTGAAGTACGAAAAAGAAATAAATATTCGACAAAGAATAATAATTCCTCAAATACAGCAAGTATCAGAAACAAATGTAGTTCTGAAAGTTAGATTAATCTATAAATAATTGTGTGCTTATTTTTACATATTTTCGCCTAAAATATATATAACAAAACTCTTTATAATAAATTACCCTAAAACTCTCCCACGCGCGTGGCCTGGGCGAGTATTATATTTGAGGCGGGTATAGTAAGATCAAACATGACCAAACGAAAGAGGATCAGCCACATTAAAGTATTGAGTTGTTTGAGATACCATATTTTATCTTTATCATCAGAAACTTCGTTCTCCCAAATGCGGATTACTTACTAACTATATACAGAATAACGAAGTATAGATCGCAAGTATCGACGAGTTTCTTGATTCATATTACTTTAATATCATCACACTTATATAACAAAACAAGTCAGTGTAGTGCAATCCTTTAACAAGATTTGGTCCAGACATAAAATTAAGTTAAAGAAAAGCTTGTAAAATACTAACAATAGATGCAGTCATTCGTTTCACTTATCGCCAAGCTTGAATGAATGTGAAAGTAATTTCACTCGATGTATTTTATTTTAAGATTGTTCTTATTTTTTAATTATTTATGGAATTAAAATATCACACCGTGCGTTAGATAAAATATGATTGAGACTAATGAAACAGTTCATGTATTTATGCAGCAATTACTCGTTTAAATAATATTGTACGTACATATTTGTTCTCATTCTAACCTTAGATTAGGATTCTCAGTTCCTATATACCTTACCCTTAAATATTTTTTTTGCTCTTTTGTAAACTATAAAAATATATCGAAATTTTGTTCTCGAGTTCTTCCCGTTCAAATAATTAAGTTACCTCGTTCTCAGCTTAACATGTTTGGTCTGAAATTTGTGAATTTATTTTTATGACATTAACACCAAAAATATTAATAGTAGATAAATAATCAGGGATAGTGGAACATTTAAAAAATCGGTTTAAGTACTTTCAGGTTTTATCAATAACAAACACATACAAATATATTCATCGGCAATTTTAATATAAACGTTTTTAAATATTACCTGAATGACGTGAATACCAATCGCTTAAGCCTTTTAAAACCTTTAAAACACAGACAGATACTCTCTTACCAAAAACCCGCAAATTTGCGTCAGTCAATAGCAAAGAGGCACCCAAATTTACAGGCAATGTTTAAATTTAAAACGTTCAATTGTTGAACAAAACGCATACAACGACTACACGTGTTAAAGTATATTTCAAAAAATTTATGTCACGTGGCCATCGATCGTGGAGACGATGAGAATAATGACAGATAAATTGTTTAAAAGACTCTTCGAGTTTTGGTAACACTGCGCGGTAGGCGGGCGTTAGGACGCGGGGTCACAATAGACCTATGCCTGTAGTATAGCAGGGGTTAGCAGGAGAAGTCGGTGCGGCGCGCGCGGGGTCGATAAGCAGTGTTGAACGGTACTCCTGTGTTGCCAGTCGTGTACTTGCCCCACTGGCAGTCTAGTTTCGATACGCGCGCTTATTCAGAATCATTCAGAAGAAATCTTCGCATTTTCGAGTCTACTAGTACCGAAGTATAATTGCGAGTAAGTAAATCAATTTATACATAAAAAAAAACCATTTATTTTAATTTAAAACGTTGAAAAATATTCAGTTAAAATATAATATAATTTACAAAAAAAATATATTGGTGTCAGAGGTTTGAATACAAAACATAATATAATTCTAGTTGAATTGAGGTTAAACAGTTTTGTCAACCGATAGAAATTTACTTCGTTTGAGGCAACGCGGGGTGTTTACTGAAACTATGCGCAGAAAAAAAGCTCTAGAAAATGTATACATTTTTATTTTTAATTAGTTACAATAAATTGTGTAGCGATTAAATCTTTTATTTTATTACTTTTTTAATAATCACATTAATAATTTTGAAAATAGACGAGATTTCTATTTTTAATTATGTAAGAGATTGAGGACACAGTTGACGTCAAATTCCGGGTACAAAGACACTTTAAAGAGATGTTAGGACATTATCGACGGGGAACATATATTGTTGCACAAAATAAAACACAGTATAAATTAGTCTTTCAAATTCATTTATTTTCTTAGTATGACATCCAATAATTACGTAAAACATTAGATTATTGAGGTTGCAAGACTTGGTTAGCTACAAGTGTTCTACGAGTTGGCTACAAGTACCTACGCTCTGCTACGTCTCGGTTACGACTACAATTATATTTTTTTTGACTAGTATTTACGAGTATTATATAATTTTGTGACCGAATTCTTGTACAATGAATGTTATTCCTATATTTTCTTTTAGAATAAGGATTTTGATGATTTTTCGTTTCTTTAAGGTATTAAACAGTAGCTTGCCATTTTGTAAAATCTGTTTATTATTAAAACTTATGCTTGTTTCCGTTACATGATATCCATTTCATTAGTTATTCGAAAAATTATTATTTAAGATATTTTAGATATTTTAAACCTTTTTTTAAGCCTTAACTTTCTTTTGTTAACGATATAATGTTAATGAGCGAATGTCTAATATATGAATCACCTTTTATCTCATGTATAAAAAATATGTAATCAATTCTTAAGTAATATTTAAATTGGATAATAAAAATGCATACAAGATGCAAATAATTACGTGAATATAAAATAAAACTGCTTTTTTCACAGATTTGAGCATAAGAAGGTTTAATGCTCTTTAAAAGTTTTTTTTATTTCTGCACTTTGAAAATCAATATATAATATAGGAATGGAAAAGTGCACTATTATATTATTATATATATAATATTATATATATTGACGACTTCAAGACTTTCAGGTTCCAAAAAGAGCGTATGTTTGATTTATTGAGAGATAAATATATCATTCATAAGTGTAAAACATATAAAATAAAGAAGGAATTTCTAATCCACGTTTTAAAAAATATATGAAGTAATTTCTTCTGATTTACGTCTTTACGTTTTACAGTTAATACTTGGATTAAATAAATATTAAAAGGGGATATTATATTGGTCATAAGCAATAATTGAATAATAGTTTTTTAAATTAAAATCTATAATATAAGACATTAAGAAATCGAGTTATGAATAAAAATAAAATGGGAATAAACTTAGTCTTCTAGAAGAAAAAGTAATGACTTTTTGTAATTGTTGTTTGCGTTGTTTAGTTTACACTGTTTGCTGTCATTCATATTTATATTTACGTTAATATGTAACCTAGTCTCGGCAGTAGTGATGAGTATAGGTCAAGTTTTCGTACTCCTCGACATTTTAAAAACTTATTTAATAATCTTAATGGAAATTTTAATATATAAGAAAAAAATATAAAACTAATTAATACATTTAAATAATTAGCCTATTGTGATAATCTTTGTTACTCTTTTTTTCTTTCAGGATTTCATTATATTAAAGTTATTTATAGTAAGAGTGTAGGAGTTTATTAAAATGCAATATATTTTCTTATATATTTATACAAATATTTTGAACTTAATTAACTTAAGCAAGTAGAAATAACAAAAAAAACGAAGTATAAGCGTGTTGCAGGTATTGCGGGCGTATTGTAAGGTATTGCAGGTAAAGGTATGGTAGAGGCATACCATAGTATTGCAGGTAGAGTCATCTAAATAGTATTAATTAAGACATTATATATTTCTTTAAGCTTCTAATATTAAAATAGTTACTTTATTTGCAAATATTAGAATATACAATAATATAATATAGATTTTGAATAATCTCTGGGTGACTTATTACGGGGGTGATCCAAAAGTAACAGATTATATCCAGTTAGCATAAAAAAATAGAAAATAAATAACTTGCTACTACACCCACAAAGCCAACCTAAAAAAACGTATAAATATGCCTCGATTTCCGGTTGGTGCATTCATTTGAATACGAACCACCAGAGAAGTGATAAAAATTTTGTATTTTATTGGCATTGTCATAATTTATGGATCACCCCTAGTATTTAGTACAGGGTTAAAGTTAAAGTCGCTTACAACAGTTGGTGTCCAAAAACATTCTAAAGTAATTAAGATCCTAATTATTACGGTTTATTTGTGTACTTATCCTTTAAGCACACTACACAACCTGTCGCTAAACCACCTGTGAATTCCCTCACCATTTATATTCAAATGGTAGTAGTAGTTAATAATGTATGTCGCTAAAGGTTTTAAAAATGCTTATTACACATACAAACATTGATTTTTAAAATTAATATATGATCGTGTTCTTAAGGGATTGGTTGCCTGAACAAAATGATAAATATTAATGAGTCTGATTATCATATTTAGCTACATGAAGCGGTGTCGAGTTTCCTCGAAATAATATTTCGCTCCCATCTAGGCTAAAAATATCTGAAAAAGTTTATTACATTAAAGGTTTATTTAATATATCCAGAGCTAACTTGAGCTGTATATCTACAAAGTTAGAACTTTGAAATATCATTTCTTGGTAATATGTGTTTTTTTTATACAACCTTCCGGTTGCTATGTATTACTAGTGTAGTCCTAATCCTAGGTCAGTTTATTCATTCATTATCATCAATATCATTCATTAAAGAGTTTTCAATAAATTTTCTTCACTAAGATTATGTTAAAAATAATCACATGATTTTTATAGCTACAATCTAAAATCACTTTATCAGAATTATATTATTTAATACATAGAATATAACTATATATCTTTAGCTATCTTTGATATTAGAAGTATTGAGAGAAAAAAAACAAGTGGAATTTTAAAATATTGTTATAGAAAGAAGTTAAATTAGAAGTTAGTCGGGGGGGCAGTAAATCACACTACCCCAGCTTACACGATGACACCGTGCCCCATGCCTTGACCTTGGAGTGGTGATGGAGCACTACAAATTCTTTCTTTTCCCCACTCTCAAAAACTCATCATGCGCAGATCAAAAAAGAATCAGTTTGATTCAGCGGCTTCCCAACCCACATCTGTGGACATGTGCAACATCAGGGTTCATTCCAATCTAGATGCCGTCTACCACCTGCTCTTCTTGACGGAGACACAGCTCTCCACCCCGGATGATACAATATACCTGGGTTACCCTCGGTACGCACTCGAACACGTCTTCAGGCGTCGCGCGGGAGTATGTATGTTCGTTCGGGAGGAAGTCTGTTGTCGCAATTTCAACTGCCTTGAAGACTAGAACCTTTCAGTCAGGAGATGCATTATATCTACAGGCCGTGCAAATACCCCTCGGTCTCAAATGAAGGAGAGCAGAACCAAACCTGTGTCTGAAATGGAAACCTCTCAAGAAGTTCAACTCCTCCAAGACACAAATTTGCGCGTTCACTGCTAAGAAAACCCCATTTATCATACCACCACAGTTCTAAGAAACCGAACTAACCGTTAGAGAGAGTATAGGGATTCTGAGAGTTGAGATTTCGCATAATGTGTAATATCGGAGTCATTTGGAAAGTAAGGCCAAACTGGCCACCAAAAAACTAGGCGTCAAGCGGTACTTCATTGCGGGACACTTACTCCTGCTTTATAAAGCGCAAGTGAGGCCCCACATGGAGTACTGCTCGCACCTCTGGGCAGGAGCACCGAGGTACCAACTGCAACCATTCGACCCCATACAGAAATGAGAGACATAGGGTCTGCGGGTTCTACTGACTCTTCAATGGTTTGTGTTCCGAAGAACTATTTGAACTTCTGCCAACTTCGCCTTTCCACTATCACACCACTCGCCGACGGTTGCGGTTTCACCCCAACACAATGGATTCGTTGCGGTCCTCCACGAAACGGTTCGCGCAATTCGATACGCTGTGGTGTAGCTGTCGTCTGAGGTTTTCTCCGTAGACTATGACATGGGGTTTTACGAAATATGGCACAAAGAGAGCCGTCTAGGTCGGGGACGCATAAGCGACTCTTCTGATGTTGCTAATGTTGTAAATATGCAACGATTACCACTTTCCATCGGGTGGCCCGTATGCCTGTTCTCTAGGCTATTAAATCAGTCAGAGGAGGGTTCCTAAGGTACTTGTAAAGGTTATAATATAAATTATTAGGCTACAAATTATTACAAAAGAATTATATTTAAAAAATATAAATAAAATAAAAATGTCTCAGAATTTATTCAGTAAAATATTTTCCATGTACCGTACATCACCCAACCCTATTACCGCTTGCATATTGGAAATTCTTACGCGTTGCATTTATAATCCCTGTATTTATTTTGCTTTAATAACATTTGAGGAATAAATGAGTATGAAATATACCTTTATTTTAAAGGACAGTAATCATTTTTGTTTAGTTTAACCCTAAATAATACTTATTTAGGTTTGACGTCCCTTGTCTTGGTCTGTGAGCACCCGTAGACGCAATTTTTTTTAAGGTTTTATACTTTATGGGTTTTATTGCTAAAAAAAATACTATTCAAATTACAAATTTATAGATTTATAATTTATATTTTTATTTTTTTTATGTTTATTTCGTTTATAAACTATGGGCCAATTAAAATTTCGGATTTAAAACAACACTTCGACTACTGATGACACTATTATTTTTACAAATTGGAAATATTATAATAACGTTATTATATTTTTAACATATAAAGTAATGCTACGAATTTTAATTCATTGCTTGTTTTTACAAGAAAATACCGTTGTTTTTTTTATTATACAATTGGTTTGAAATAAAATTATCAAGAACCAAGGCCTCTGCGTAATTATGGTATTTATAATGATCGCTCGTATATTTTTTTATTTAACCTCATTGAATGATAATTAACAATTTAAGATATCAAATTTTTAAAATAATGACCAAAGCATTCAATACAAGGAAAGAGTAACTTGTATCGCCCTTTATATGAAGGTATTTGCCTTCATTATAAAATGAATATATTAATTTTTCCATAACATGTAAATGTAACTTGATATAATTTCTAATTAGTTGTTTTACAACTAGTTGAGAACTTTCTTTTAAAACAAATTATTAGTTCCTGTTCTTTGTTATAAACAATAAAAATCTAAATCAAGTTTTAATTATTATTTATTGAAATAAGCTTTAGATCAGAACAAATTTACATAAACTGCAATTTAATGATAAAATATAAAAAAATACCTCATTTGAATATGTAAAATAAATGTAGATAAAATATTTATTCAAAGAAGATGAATATAACACAAGCGTTCCATAAAAAAACATGTGCTCTGATATATTTAAGAATAATTTTATCATTTATGAGTAAAGGAGAAATAAAATAATGAACTATTTTCTGGAATCTACTTTTATAAAAAATATATTTGACGATTTCATTTCTGATTGACTTGACATTTTCAAAGCCAATCTACAGGCGGATTCAATACATATTAAATGGAATATTCTATGGTGCATGAAGAAAATTAATTGAATAATTCCTTCTATTATAACTTTCTACTTCCATAAATAAATTTTATTACATATTTACTTCCATAAATATATAATAGCATATATTTATGGTAATGGAGTTGGATTATAAAAAAAATACAATAGAGCTCTGATGTGTCCTGAAGAAATTAATACTTTCTTGTTGTTATAGTAATTTAGCTTACATTGTTGAAGGTTTTTAAAATTAGCATGATTAATAATTATATGGGGTATAAAAGGGAGGACAAAAGTAATTTTATATAAAAGTATAGTATAGTAATAGTAGTAAAAGTATAGTAAAAGTATTATGAAAAGTTTTAAGAAACTTTGTATTTAGTTATTTATAGTAAGAGGATAAGAATTAATTAAAATATAATATTGATTAGTATTCTTTATTATTCTAACATATTTATTAAAATATTAAAAGAGCTTTGACTTGCATATATTTTACAATAGTTTATTTGTTTTGATTATTTCACACTCATATTGTTTTCGAGAAGACTAGAAGTATTTATCTATCTGTAAATGATTGAGAATAGTTTTGTCACCTAACTCCAATAATTGTTCCGTTTCCTGTCTAAGAGTTCAAAATCTTTAGTTTATAATTGTCTACTTACCTAGATTTATTAGAAATTTCTCTATTTAAAATTCTTTTGGTGGATTTCAAATGTTTCCCCAGGACAGATCTGGTTAATTATTATATGTATATATATATTTTATATATTTTTATTTTATGCTCGGCATTAATTTTAATTATATACATATTGATATTGACCAAATAATCTAATATTTAAAATTTAATCATCCATTCGATTGGCACGAGTTTATATAACGTGTTAAAATCTATCATTTATGAGGTCATCAGTAGGTTAGAAGTCGTCGTAATGTTCCGCAAACGCCAATATTAAACGTTACATTTACAAAAGACGTAAATTCTACGTACTACACAAGTAAAAATAAAAAAATAAAAGAAAATTAATAATTTTATAATATGCTTTTGTTAACACAATTTTTCGAGAGTTTTGGATATGTAAATCAAATTATATAAACAAATTATTAATCAAATTGTGTAATCTAAGTTAGTGCATGGCTACCTTCCATCAGATGGAAAATGGTCATATAGTCGTAAGGAGCAAAGCGCACTAATTTAGTAATAGACTATTCACTCTCGCCTTGGAGATACCTACTTTGTAATTCTGGGTCTCCATTTAATCCTTACCCCTTAGACGACATCTTGCGGTATTGGCTTATATGTGATCACAGCACTCAATACAAGACGGGATCTATGGTTTTGTAATGCAATCATTATAAAATGCATAGATTCCGTCTGGTGTCGACAATTCCCGTTGTGAAGAATTCTTGGATCAAAATTGCAAGAACGTGAAGCTTTATTGCAATTGTTTTACTGGACTTAATGAAACACTTTAAGTTGAGGTTCGAAGAATGCTCTTTCATGAATGAATGAATGAAATAAATGATCACTATATTGTCAAAATTGCCACTGTCCCATGCGTAGACTGCCTGAAATTTGTTACTTAAACTTTGCACCATTACTTCTCTTTTAATCTGACTTTAAAACAGTCTATTTTTCCACCAATCAGACCAGATAATATACCGTACTCCGAATGTGATACTGCCAACTACCTTCAAGACATATAGAAAGACAGTGACAACTTCTTAGTTCTTCGCGATGGCCTGGATTAAAATATTTGTAACATAAACTAGAAAATCACCAGTTGACCTATTTTGCAGGAAACCTTCTTATCTGAAACCGAGGAGGTCGTTCTGTTCTCTGTATGATAAAAGGCGCTAATATAATAAACAATCCATAATATTGCAGAATATTGAGGTGATTGAGATCTTATTTTCGGAACGGATACAGCAGCCTTTTTGGATACCAGTTATATTTACAAAGGAGATGATATAGATGTGTCAGTATTGAAGACAAATCAGTCTTTCTAAAGCACATTGGAGCCAGCCTCCTAGTTGTTAGTTAGATGCAATAGAAGGGAAGGACAGTGTGACCAAATCCAAATAAAAATAATTGGTAAAATAATACTATTTGTTTCCTATCAAATCCCTTAAATTGGTATTTTGGTACCTAATCTCCCCAGAAGGCACTATCGGGCCACCACATTTGGTAACACCCCAGCACTACGACCTACCCTGAGATTTTTTGGAGGGTAGTGTAAAGTTGCTTCGGATCTTGTCACCGACCTCTACTAGGTGCATGACCTAAGACACTCTTACTCCCCGTTATAACCCTTTGTCAACACAGAGCAACTATTCAGACCTTCGTTCGTAGCCTGGTACGCGAAGCTTTATACCACCAAGAATAAAGTAGGTACTGAAAAACTTTTTGCAACTTAAAAATTTATCATGGTTTTTTGTTTGAATTGTTACACAACTGAACATTCGACAAAAATCTTATCTAAAACACTTAATACCTTATTTGGTACATCTATACATATCTATTTCTGATATTCAGAGCATTCAGATATTGAAAATAATTTTAACTATTTCCTAATAACGTTACACAAATAAGTTATCCCAAAATGTTCGATGGAATGTATTTTAGATGAGTAGTAGGTACTGTGTTTCAGAAAGTAGATAGAAATAGACAGAAAACCAACTTCTGTATATTTCTATCTACATTCTATACATATAAGTCAATTAAATTAAACTGAAATAGCACTTAAGTGTTAGCCAAAATTACAACAGAATGAATTAAAGCTCTCAAGTTAGAATTGAATTATTTCCGGTATAAAGGTTACTTATTATGATTATATTACTTATTTTTATATGTTATTATAGTTCATGGAGTTGATTCCAACTTTTAAAGGTTGACAATAAACTTAAAAGACTCGATTGTAGAGGATTATTCATAGTTAATTTTGTGTTTAGTTTTTCAGTTCAGTTAAAATATGTCTGTGATATTTTTCAGTAAAATATTTTCTATTTCCTGTACATCACCGAACCGAATTACCTCATACATACTAAAGTATCTTAAGTGTTGCTTTTATAAACCTCTGTTTTTAAAACGTCCTCGTATATTAAAAAAAATGTATATATTTGAATTGACTTTAAATTAACAAAACATGGACAGTTAAATGTCAAAAATATTATCTTTATAATATATATATACCCATAATATTTAAATATAGTTTCTTTGAAGTGAAACACAATATGTTTAACATGAAACCCAATTATATTTCTCGCATCTCTATATATCAAGTGTGGATTACCATTCTGTGCTAACAATTTAATAATCGAAAATCATGACAGAGCGTTTCATTGATACATCGTGTATAATGGGCGTCATTACACCAAAAGATAAAACTACACTATCAAAGTCAACATCCTTTTTTTTTAATTTCAAATATAGGCAATGTACACTCACACATTACACTTATGAAAACTCTACTTGCACAGTTCCTTTATGTAGAACGATGGAGAAGAACTGACAAGAAACTCCATAGATACTCTTTTAACTTATTTATAAAATTACAATTGTCCATAGTATTGACTATTTGTGTCAAAGTCACATATTTGCTTTCTCTTATTTGTCATCTTTTAACTTCTACTATTGATGTCCTTTTTATGAAAACGTGTCTTACATATATTTTTTTTAAATGGACAAAATTATGAAATGTATATAAAACTAGACAGCTTTTTACTTATACTTGGGAATATCGTTTACGAAAGCAATTAATTGGTGGTTTTTTTTTATTTTATTTTTCTTGGTTAATATATAACTTTTATGTAGGAATAGAGAAGTTAAGTGAATCAGCCAATTTTACTGTGATTAATAAACACTGATAACTACCTATATGAATACAAATTACTCCTTGTCAAGTATTAAAAGAGTTTTAGGTTCCATTTGAATATTTATGCCCTAATTTTTTACAAATATCTGTATCATTTATGATTGTAGAAAATATAAAATTGTAAAGTGACCTCTAATTTATATTTTATAAACAACTGTCGAACGATTTTCTTGACATTTTAAAAGCTAATCTTTACGAATTCGATAAATATTAAATTAAATATTCTATTGAGCATAAAGAAAATAATTTTATTATATAAATATAGAATTAAAAATAAACCGATACGTGCAGGGATTCGAACCTGCGACTACTGGGAAACCGTCCCGTTTTCGGGACTAGTAGTATATAAAGATTTAATAAACTTTTTATAAAATTTTATGATAGTAATGTCCATTACGAATATTAACAAATTGTCAAATATTGTATGTCGAGGAAAACGCAAATCACCTCAGTATTAAATACATACTTCTAGGGTTCCAAAGGGTTTGCCTAAAGGGTAAAACGGGATCCTATTACTAAGACTATTGGTCTGTCCGTCTGTCTGTCTGTCTGTCTCCAGGCAGGCTGTATCTTATAAACCGTGATAGCTAGAAAGCTGAAATTTTTGCAAATGCTATTGCAAAAAAATTCCGTTGCTGCTATAACAACAAATACTAAAAATTAACATAATACTTATATATATATTAAGGTGGGTCCCCATACAATAAACGTGTTTTTTTTCTCAATATTAAAAACGGTATCAGGTAGACGCTTCAAATTTTCACAGAATATTTACTTGTGTATTACCTTTTAAAATAAATAATTAAATAACAATAAAGTAAATATTAAAGGGGGTCTCCCGTACAACAAACATAATTTTTAAGCAATTTTTACTCGATCTTAATAAACGATAGAGATAACGTGTTTAGCAATATTGACTTAAATGCTGGCACGTATTATAATTACTACAGAATAACTAAGCAACGCCAACAAATAAAAAGATATTAGGTATTCTCGCTTCCAGAACAATAATCCTATTTCCTTTTAACTTTTATTTTCAACTTAATCTCCTGAATATGATTATAGACATGAAAAATGAGGTAATAATATAATTGTTTGAAAATATTTATAAACATGTATAGCCATGTTAAGCTTATTTAAATTTATATAAATGTAGAACGAAAATAAATCCATATGGGCAAGGATTCGAACCCGCGACTACTGGGAAACCGTCCTGAAAACGGGACTTTTTACTTGCGTATATCTAATAATAATCAGTTCATATGGTTAGATTGTTTCACAATCATAGCGTTCAATTTGTCAAGTTATTTTGCTGCGTTCTTAAATCTTGCTCCAATAAATGCATCTCTTCCGATCTAAGAGTTCAAAATCTTTGGGTCCTAAATTTCATAGGTTCTGATTCTTTTATAATCTCAATTATTTTATGATACACTTCTTTAATTTAAGTTATTAAAAATATTATTTCTATATATTATTCTATTATAGAACAATTTATCAACAATTTATCTATAACCGAAATATTAACGCGTTTATTTTAGCATTTAAGAGATCCTTACATTCTAGTAATACAAATACAAATATAGACCTTACCGTCTATTTACGTAGAAATTATAGGTATTTAGTTATTTTTAACAAGTTCAATACTTTAACAAGGTAATGTAATAGCATCAAAATCTTGTAAGTGACCGATACAAGTTTTAGATGTTGGATATTAAAACAAATAGATATAATGAGATAGTATATTATTATTATTTCTGTTTAAGTTAAGGCTACATATTGAGTTAACGAAACAAACTTCAAAACGTCAAATATGTTTGTTCCTTCGTCTGTTTATTTATTTATATGTCACACAAAGATTACTCAACAGATTCCGATTAACTTTAGTATTTTATTATATTATATTATTATATAATGTCTTATTAATGCAATCATATTTATTGTCGAACACTTTTTCATCTTCACCATGAAACTTTGTACACGATAATATAAAAAATGTACAGATATGGAAAGAAATATACTTTTTTTAAATTAGATGGCAAATTACTTAGGAGGGGGGTGAAGGATCGATGTATTCGCTGGCAACGGCTGGTGTCGAATTAATATTTAAAAAGAGTAATTATGGTATGATATAATATATACCTACATAGGTACCTATGGTAAATTCGCTCCTTTACCAATAACTATGATACTTGTATATTGTATAAGTTATAATACCTAGTATGCCTTGTATTAGTTCTAAACAAAAGGAAATGAAGTCGGACTTAATAGTGTTTAGCTTAATAATAAAGGATTTAATTAATGCTCTCAAGTCAGTATTTAATATTAGCCATAATGAATTCTTACCTTAGTAATATAAATTAATAAATTAAAAGTTTTTATGGACATAAAAAAAATAATATTGTATTTGAAATAAGAATATTAAATTGAATATTAATATTATAAATAAAAATAAGTCGCTGAATTTAGGAGTAAGATATTTTCGTGTTATACCGAAACGTTTTACCGCTTGCATATGGAAAATTCTTACAAATTGCATTTATTACCTCGGTTTCAAGCACATCTTATTTTTTTTTAAAACATTTAAATTATAGAATTAGTAAAGTATATAAAATAAGATATTATTCTTGAATGACAAAGAAATTGTTTCTGTTTATGTTTATATTTATAACATATATTATATATTTATATAGAAATAAATATTTATATTGCTTTTCCAAACGTTATTACTTCAGGTCCGAGTTTTTTTTAGATATTTGTACTTGAAATCACTTACTTTTGCCAGAATTTATGATTCTATTGTATACACATTTATTATTTAATAAAATGTATACAAGAGGAATATTATTAAAGAAACTGTTTTATTATAGAATATTCTTAAGATTATTTTGTTTCTCGGAAGTTGTCCACTAGTTGTTTTGTTAATTGCAACATCTTTATTGTGTAACATAAATATTATATTTTAAACTTGAGTTGAGTTAGTTCCTGAGTTTTATAAAAAAGCAATAAAGTAGAGGTGTTTTATGAGTAAAAAAAGACCTGAAAAGGAGTGTTTATAACAAAGAGTTAATTAACTTTTAAACACCGCATTATACTAGTCAACCAATGTTATTAGATAAGTAACGTATTACCTAACAGACTTTAAATTTATTGATGTTCTTATTATATTTTTATTTAACAGAATAATAATAATTTAATTTATCATTGATAATTGAAGTGCTTTTTCTGAATATTTTTTTTTTCGTCACAAAATTTATGGATATAGATAAAAAAAATATAAGAGTTTTTTTCCTTCAAATACTAAATATATTAATACAAAAATTATAATTATAAAATTTAATAGTATTAAAAGTAAAATAATAATAATAATACACCAACGTACAGTATAAAAAACTGTTTTTTAATTCTATATCTACGTATTAATTAAAAGAATATAACATGAATTGGCGTTTTATTAAAGCACTGACGAGCAAAGCTAAAGAGTAAGCAACAATATGAAGCTGCATTAGGGTTAAGCAAAAACAAAAATCTATACCATTTAAGAATTGCGTCTAAATTTTATACTTACTACCTTTAAACTTTAAAACGTCTTAAAATATACTGCAAACTGATAAATGTGAAATATAAGAATGTTCAATATGCAAGCTATAATACGAATCGGTGGAATACGATACATGACAACTATTAAAGTGAACATTTTCAGTCAGGTATTATTTTTAATTAATACCTAGATTTAAATGTATTATAAAAATATCATCGTATTAAAGTCACTTTAGTACTGCAGAATTTTAATTGTAACCTGAAATATAATACGAAATCTACAATAAATAATAATGTCTACAACCGGTTCCTATAAGTTCATCGTCCACTTCCGGCAGTGATTCCGAGAACTATACAAATATTGAGTTATGAAAATTATTGTCAATAAGGAAAAAAATGTTCTAAATGTCTTGGGAACTTAAATGCCTTAAGTTTAAGTAAACTCTGTAATGTCTTGGGAACTCAAATTATACTTTAACAAAATAAAATAAAACAAAAGTTAAATTTAATTGCGGTTGCAATTTAGTTTAGTTTTACACATCGCAAATAGGAATAAATAAATATCAAACTAAATACAGGCATCATCGAATGTTATGAGGTAATTTAATTGTGTAACAATAAAAAAGATCGTTAATTTTATTTCTATTTCGAAATACTTGAATATACTTAAATATCGCCTGATTTTTAAGCGAATATAAATAATGTAACGATATTTCTCAACAAAATTACAGGACGAGTTATTAAAAAGTGAGAAGTTTTCTTTAACTTCTTTATGATCAAAGCCTTATCTTGAATACAGTGCTGACAGCTGAATTGTCAGGAATCAGGAATAAACTTCATTTGTTGTTGTTTCAGTTGTTTTATGCTAATTACAAACGGAGTAACTGATTATTATTAGTTGTTTGTGTATAAGAAAGTTTTGAAATGAATATTCTATCAGAAAATATAATCATACTCATTGGCCTAAAGTGAGAATTAAATACAACATAAAATAATTTTATAGCTTTTAAAAACGCAACGTTTTTTTTTTATTATTTAGTATTTATTGTTTAATTTAAAACTAATTTATTTTTATGTTGTTGTTTACGTTTATTGTCTTTATTCGTAAATTACCCTTAAACGTCAATTTATGTATTTTTTTTGTGCTTATATCTGAGTTTTTCATTGCATATATCTGAAAATTTCAATATTTTTTTTCACTATTCAATATAAATGTAAAATAGCTTTGTTTTTATATATTTTATTTCCTTCTTATAATATGGACCAATTATATCATTAAAATTTATACATATAAAATAATATGATACTTATCTGACTGGATTGGTTAGTTTTTTTAAGACTACCTTTAAGATTGATTTTTTGTACGAAATTTCTCTTGGAATTTCTTTTTTCTTTTAATATTCTTAATAGTTGTGTTATAATTAATGACATTGTCAATGTCAAATAGTTTATAATAATCTCTCATTATTTTTCACTATGTCAGTAAGAAGCTCGAAATATCAAAGATTAATTTTCTTGGTGGTAGACCATAACATCCGGTCGCCGGCAAAGTTACCACCCATCGGGCAGAGTCGTGCCGCAAAGCGACCTAGTCGTGTTCCGGCACGTTGCTCGATGAAGCCGTTTATGGGAAATGGGTCTGAACAGTTGCGGTGCGTTGGCGAACCGGTTTGACGTCGGGATGGTGTTTGTTTTGTCGGGTGTCTAGTCGAGGAGGGTAGCGGGATCCGAAGCGACGGCTTTCCGCTGGCCGCCCGCAGATAGTTGGGGGCCCAATTAGTGGGTTAGCCACCCACGAAAGGCTGCCCCGCCAGCTGTGAAAAATCCCAGGGTGGCTCCATCGTGCTGGTTGGCGACCAGACGAGGAGGCCCGATGGCGATCCCTGGGGGGGTTCGGGCGTCCCCGCAGTCTCCAGGCTAGCCTCCCAGTGGCAAGACATCACCAATTTCGACGTCGGGTTCGATACGTACCGTCTCGTTCAACTGCCATTTCCCATCCCTATTCACTTTTATATTTATTTTTTATGAAAAAGTTAAAAAAAAGGAACAAGGTTGCACAGCGGTTGCACTCCTCCTCATATAAAGTGCACCTCACTAATATCAGGGGTTTGCACTCAAATCTTTTAGCTGTCCACCACCACCTGGAGACAGAGCAGCCGCACTTGCTCTTTTTGACGGAGACGCAGATACAATGTCCTTTGAGCGCTGCATACTTGGATTATCCCGGTTACTCGTTAGAGCACAACTTTCGCTCACGGGCCGGAGTCAGTATGTACGCGCGGAACGACCTCTGTATTCAGCGTCTCCGTCACCTTGAAGACCCCACTTTTTCCTCCCTATGGGTTTTAGTGGACACAGGAAACGAAAAAATCCTGTATTCCTGTGTCTATCGTTCGCACAGCGGTGACCAAGAGACAACTCGTTTATTTGAGTATCTCAGTGAGGCTGCAGATATGGCTCTGTATCAGTACCCTTCGGCGCAGCTCGTCTTTCTGGGGGACTTTAATGCCTGTCATCAAGACTGGCTGTTCCCGTACCAGAAGACCGACCATGCTGGAAGAGAAGCGCGGAACTTTGCGTTGTCCTTGGACCTCTTTCAGCTGGTGAGGCAAGCGACAAGGGTGCCAGATGTGGTAGGCCATACAGCCAATTGCCTGGACCTTCTGCTGACAACTCATCCGGACAGGTATCGTGTAGAGGTCACGTCCCCCTTGGGAACCTCCGATCACTGTCTGGTGAAATCTGTATTTTCATATTCCCCACCAGCTTTCGAACCACATGGTGTTAGGCGAGTATGGAAATACAAGTCAGCAGATTGGGATGAGATGCGGCACTTTTTTGCGTCTTATCCTTGGCGGCCGGTATGCTTCTCTTCTTTGGATCCGTCGAGTTGCGCGGATGCTATAACCGATGTGGTGCATCAAGCAATGGAGTATTTTATTCCTTTTGCTGACGTACCCATTGGTGGCAAAGCTCGCCCATGGTTTAATGCCGAATGTCGTCATGCACATGACCGAAAACATTCGGCGTACCTCATTTGGGCTGATGCTCGATGCCGCAAAACTCCGGATGTAAGTATAAAGAAGAGAGCCTTTAACCAAGCTGCCAAGTCCTACAAAAAGGCATTGCGGAAGGCTCGTCTCGATCGTATCGCTAAGAATGGCGAAAAGCTCTCTGCCAGACCAACTGGCAGTCGAGCTTTCTGGTCTCTTGCGAAAGCGATCGAGTCGAATTTCTGCCAACCCTCACTGCCTGCTCTGCTGAAGCCGGATGGATCCCTGGCCCACACAGCAACAGAGAAAGCGAATGTACTTGCTTCTCTGTTTGCTGATAATTCGCATCTAGACACTGGCAATGCTTCTCCAGCACATCTTCCTCACTGCGGTATTTCGATGCCTGAAATCCGCATCACTAACAAAGAGGTATGGAGAACATTGTGTCGTTTAGATGTGAATAAAGCCAGTGGTCCTGATGGTATACCAGCCATTCTGCTCAAGACATGCGCAGCTGAGTTATCTCCTGTACTGACACGTCTGTATCGCCTCTCTTTCATGACTGGAATAGTGCCAAAATCCTGGAAGCTTGCTAATGTGCAACCCGTGCCCAAAAAAGGCAGCCGTGCCGACCCTGTCAATTACAGACCGATTTCAATCACCTCCATACTCTGCAAGATTATGGAGCGTGTATTGAACTCGCGCCTACTAGCATACCTAGAAGGTAACGATCTCCTCAGTGACCGACAGTACGGGTTTCGCCGTAATAGGTCTACTGGGGACCTCCTAGTGTATGCTACTCACATTTTAGGCGAGGCCATCGAGAAGAACGGAGAAGCGGTCGCCGTCTCTCTGGACGTCTCGAGGGCATTTGACAGGGTCTGGCATGCGAGCCTTATATGCAAGCTTTCAGCGTACGGTATATCTCCTGGTCTGATCGGCTGGGTAACGGACTTTCTGAGCCACAGATCTCTCCGAGTAGTTGTCGACGGGTGTTCCTCGGAACCCTTGACAATAAATGCCGGAGTGCCTCAGGGGTCCGTTCTTTCTGCAACTCTGTTTCTGCTGCACATTAATGATCTGTTGAAGCCCGGTATCTATGGGTATGCAGACGACAGCACAGTTGTAGAAAGATATCTGCCGAGTACTCGGGCTAGTCGAGATCAAGTACAGTCTGAAAGAGAAGCCATGGTGCAACGTTTGAATGACAAACTTCAGGCAGTCTCCGCATGGAGCAATGCCAATCTTGTCGAGTTCAACGCCACCAAAACGCAGACGTGTCTATTCACCTCCAAAAGGATCCCTTTCACCTTGGCTCCTACTTTCCAGAATGTATCCTTGGAATACAGTGACCTGCTTCAGTTGTTAGGCTTAGAGATTTCCTCGAACCTCAACTTTGGTCGGTTCATTGAGTCCAGAGCAAGAGCAGCAGCAGCAAAGCTTGCCGTTCTTGCGAAGGTTCGGCAGTACTTTACACCGGGACAGCTTCTTGTTTTATACAAAGCACAGATCCGGTCGTGTGTAGAGTACTGTGGACACATATTTGCTGGTGCCGCAAAGTCTCATCTTGCGGTTCTGGACTCAATTGAGAGGCGAGCAAAGAGGCTTATAGGCGATCCCGAATTGGTCGAAGCCGACCTCCAAAGCCTTGAACACAGGCGTAAAATTGCTAGCCTCTCAGTATTCTATAGGATACATTTTGGTGAGTGTGCGCAGGAACTACACGACTTAGTTCCCCCGTCCCCCTTCCATCACCGGACGTCCCGACGCACGGCAGGTATCCATCCTTTTGTTGTGGACATTCCACCTGTCCGAACGAAGCGCTTTGCTTCCTCATTTTTAGTGCGTACAGCGAAGGACTGGAACAATTTGCCTGCGTCGGTATTTCCGGCCAAATATAATGTGGGTGTCTTCAAGAGAAGAGTGAATAGGTTGCTAGGGCAATGCGCCTTACCATCTAAGACTACATTCCACTTACCATCAGGTGGAATGTAGTCAAGCATTGCCCTAGATCGTATAAAAAAAAAAAAAAAAAAAAAAAAAAAAAAAGATTAAAGCATTATTAGCCAAAAACATTAAATAAGGGAAAGAGAGAAACTTGTGATGGTGAGATAAGATGTGCTTTTGATGGTGATATAATATGGTATTCCTTCATTGAAATACCATCAGATTATTGTAATATTTCAATAATAAATAAATCGATATAATCACTAATTAGTTGTAGAACAACTAGTTGAAAACTTTCTCCGTAAACGACGGGCTTGAGCTTACTTGCTATACCTAAGAGGAAAAGTATTATATTTATGATTAGTTCCTGTTCTATGTAATATATAGAGAAACCCAAAGTTCGAGTTTTACTCCAACATATCGAAGACAAGTCATGCCAAAGTAACTTTGGATCGATTACAACTTAACGAAATAATTTTGACGTAAAATGTCAATTAAATGTAATGTTATAATATAACAAAGTTACAATACATAAACATATTTTAACTTTGTTATATAAATATATTGTAACTTTGTTGGTGAAGTCTCATGATTTGCCATTTGACATGAAAGTATGATCAATTGAATAACTAAAATTAATCAATATAAAAATCCTATTCGAGTATTTATTTATGACATGTATTAATATATTTATTTAAACACAATTTCTTTAGAGTGAGTGAAAAATGCAATATTTCTAACCCAATTATGTTTCGCTTGTCTTTGAGCGTATCAAGAGTGTATTATTGTTTTGGACTAACAATTTAATAATAGAAAACCGTAACAAAGTGTTTTCAATCACCGGTTATTACTACAGATGATAGAACCTTACAATAATGCGTATAATTGCATAACCCTTTGCGTTGTCTGGTTTATATTTTATCTCGCTTACAGCAATCAGATCTAATGGAACAAAATAATAAATATTTAAATAATATTTGAATTTAATGATAAAAATGTAAGTAAGAAACCTAGTAATTCCAATAAAAGTTTTGATTGAGTGTTCGTAAAACTAGCCCTTTCTAGACTTCATTATAAGAATTGCATAAAGTTTTAAGATTTGTTAGTATTTTATATGATTTCTTTATTCCTGCTCAGTTCAGATAAAATTATTTTCTACATATTTTTAGTTATCTTTTAACTAGGCCAAAACTTTTAAATATCGGATAATTTAACAGTATATAAAAAAAATATTAAATTACTTATATCAAAACAAAGTTCTTGTTCGACTTTTACTAAGCCTTTGTTACTATTAAACTTTACAACTATAAATTTAGTGGAATGATATTAGGAATAAACAATTTATAATTAATATATTTTACTAAAATCCATAAATTGTGTGCCAAATAATATATTTAATTTAAAATAACACTTCTCTAATCGATTATATTAATATTTTGTTAAATGGCAATATTATTACTATTACAACATTATTAACTAGATTAGTACTATTTTAACTTTAACTAAAAAGTAATTCCTTGCAAGAAAAACGTCTTCAAACCGCTATTTTACTCATTAAATAAAGATACTACACTTAAATGTCAGTTATTAACTGACTTTTATTGTTTTTTTTTAATAAAAAACTTTCAATAATTTTAGTATATTAAACGTCATTAAATAAGACAATTCAATATCGAAATATCAAATATTAGAATATCATTGGAAATTAAACATTAAATATATCGAGAGTTTAGCTTGTTAACTACTATTTACAGGATGTTCCTCTTCCAGCAAATTAAAATGAGGATAGAGTTTAATATTTCTATAATACACAATAAACTGATGTAATCCCCAATTAGTTGCAAAAGCACTAGTTGAGAGCTTTCACAAAACAAAATGATATTAAAAATACTTGCAATATCTAAGAGAAAATTATAATGAGTTAATTCTCTACCGTATTACATAATAATACTTCAACATCAACTCAAACTGTGTATCAAAGTAAACTACAAAACGTATGAAATAATTTTGAATTCAAGAATATTCGTGCGAACTAATTTAGACATAAAATGTTTGAATGAGAACTGCAAAATATTATGATTTTATAATGAAAACATAGTTAACAAAGTACGAAAAATTTAACGATATATTAAAAATAAAGGTTTTAAATTTATACATATGTATATGTTTAAAGAAAATGAAGTGAAAATCTAATGTATGTAACTTAAACCAAATTTTCTGTCTTTGAGTGTATCACGTGAGGAGTACAATTACTTCGATTATTAATTTGTTAGAAATTAATAATCGAAATCGTGACAAAGCCTTTCCTAGCGTGCTACATTGTTTACAATCTCCAGTAATTACCTGCTGCAGATTATAGAACCACACAATATTGTCCTATAATTGCATACACCTTCACTTTGTTTTATTTATTCTTGCTTCACATAACAATTGAATATAAAATATAAATAAAGAAGCTAACACTTATAATTACTAATTTGAAAATAAAGTATTACTACACCTGTAAATTTTATAAATTTAAAAGATTAGACGAATGTTCGAGATTACATTATTGAGGACATTATATTTAAAAGTTATTTATGGTAAGAGTACTTATTTTTTACAATATTTATTGTGTTAATATGTCTTGGGTAAATTCTATAATAGTTTATATATTTTGATTGTTTTGCAATTAGTGTACACGAAAAGTCACGTTATTTAGTCAATGAATCAAGTCCGGTCTAAGAGTTCGAAATCTTTAGCACCTAATTCTGTATTTAGTCTAGGTTAGTCATGTATTTAAAAGTTTAATTGGTGGATTTCAGGTTTTTCATTTTTACAAAACTATTACGTATCTTTACAAAACTAGAGCCTTTAGAATAGTTTTAGTTAATGATGACATTTCCTTGTCAAGCACAAGATTTAATATTTTTTTTAATATATTGATTAATGACCATTATTCTAATAATGAACATTTATTTACTTTAACTTCAAGGATTAAAGAAAGTATTTCAAATTTAATGTTTAATAGTCTTCATCTTTTACACACACACGCAACCAAATAGAAACCGCTAAATTAAAAAACTTTGATAATTTTAAATACATTGAGACATACATAGCTGAAGTTTGATAGCTTATAACATTTAAATAGTTATTCTAAAATAATTTCCATCACGTTAAGTACATGACGCATATAAAATGTTCAACTTAAAATAATAATTTGGATATTTAAAATATTAACCTGGATTTATTTCACTTGGAAAACTCAAACTTTGATGGATTTCTATTATTTTTGTATATTAAATGTCACCTGGTATGTGTTGCATTGCTACTGCAGAAAAAGGAAAGGAAATATATTTGTTCAAATATGTACATCCAGTAATGAACTGTCACTAAACCACCTCAGAAGTCCTCAACCATCTGTCTAAAATTGGTCGTACAAGTAATATCGGTTGGTCGCTAGAGATACGTCACAATATATTGAGCGTGTTAAAATGCATTTAGGTCCAACAATTGCTTTTGAATAAAAAATTTGGCACCTTTTTTTCAGGGTCTGGCATTAAACATTTAGTCAATAGTGAGGAATGTATCATCTTCAATTTAGATTCCTGAATCTGTTTTATATTGCTATGAAACAATATGGTAATTACAAGCAAGAATTAAAACATTTTTTGTTTATTTTTCTTGGGTCAATATGTCCTCCATTGCGCCAGAAGACGTGCAGTACGATTATATTCTCTTATGAATGTATTAAGTATCCCTTAAGTCGAACGAACACCTCGACGGATAGATTATCTATCAACTGTCTCAGTATCTTATATGAAAATAAGGTTTTGACTATACATAAGACAAAGAAAACTTATTTCTTAGACCGTACATTACTAATTCTATTTTTGTTATAATAATATTGTAGTTTATACAGTGGCTAAATATCGTATTGACTTATAGGATCTGGTTAAAAAGGTTCATGATTGATTCAGTGCAAACATAAACGTATATTGTAACGAAAACTTAGCAAAAAGACAACGATATTAAATTTATCAATATAATAATATGTTTATAATAATAATGTTCCTTTTAAGTCTATACAACCCTCAATTAGTTGTAGAACAAGTACTTGAAAACATTCCATATAATCGACGGTCTTGAGCATACTTACTTAGATACTTACATTACTTGCGATAAGTAAGAGGCGAAGTATTCTAAGTATAATTAGTTCCTGTTCTATGTTATACATAATAATATTCCTGTGTATAGTAATAAACTTCAAGTTATACACACAATGACTTTGAATCGTATACAAGTTACCAAAATAATTTAGGTATAACATTTCAAAATATGAACTGCAAAATATTAAGATACTGAAATAATTGCAGTTAACATACTAAGAATAAATTTATTTTATTCATTGCAATAAAAACTTTGACTATTTCTATCTCTCTCTCTATCTCCTCTCTCTTTCCCTCTTTTATATCCTCCCCTGCCGATTTTCTCCTATTAAATGTGCCTAATAATTCCTTACGAACAATTTAACAATCGAAAATCACTACAAAATGTTCAGTGTTAATACTTGCTACACACAATCTTCTTAATTTATTGCAGCTGATAGAACCACACAATTATGTCATATAATTGCATAAACCTTTGCTTTATCTAGTTTATGTTATCAAAGCTAAACCAGTTTAACTAGAACCATGGTTCATACTTGAATAGATTTAACGTGGTTCACAGACACGGAAATTTCTATGGAAATGTTTCGAATAAAATGAAATAGTTTCATGCTTAGGTGTTTCAAAATATAATCCTTCAGGGAGTTATTAAATACTTATGTTGCCATTAATATATGTATCACATAATTTTGTATTTTCTACGATTTCACAGACAAGAGGATATGTGTATTATATAATATAAAATAATAATACGCTTGATAATATAGACTTAAAGAAGCTACAGTAATAATAAATATGTTAGATTTAATTTATTATTTTACCTAAAATATTTTTAGTTAGTCATCTTAAATATTTATTAACTATTAAACTGTTAAGAGCTATTTAATAGGAACATGATTTATTATGGTTTAAATAATCCCATTTAACCAATAAGTTTAAGTAAATAAAGTAAATATCATCAAAAAGTAATAAGTGTTAGAAATATAAGTTTTTAAAAGAAAGAAATTATATCTAAGTTAGTTCAGTGCTTCGATTAAGCTTGGGTCGGATTGATACTTTTATGAGCCGATATAAAGCTCTTCGCGTGGCTTTATATGATTATTAAAACTATTAAATTAATTATAAATACCACTTATTAGGATAAAAGTTTTTGAATAATAAAAATAATTTTATTTATATGTTTCCATTTTGTAAATAATAGTTGTAGTTTAAATGTATGTAAGAGATAATATAATATATCTAATAATATTATAGAGAATATATTATAATTAAATATGTGAACAGATTCAGTTAAATTTTAATGCTATAAAATTGGTTGTATATATAAAAAATAATAACTAAACATAGACTATATCACTGCTATTTTTAATTAAACAAGGTTATTTGTAATTAATTGGCCACCTCTTGCCAGCAGCCTCTCTACATCAATCCCAACAACATTTGTTCTACGACTTTTTAAATTAATAATTTTTCAAATTTAAGTCTTCCCATACAAAATTTATTTGTTTCCTCTGAAGTGGTATTAACTCTGAGCGTAGATATAGCGCCCGCGCGTTAACATTTAAAATACTTCTTAAAAATTCAAAGTAATAAGTAAAAGAGAAAGCAAATAATTTTTCGTTTCTTTATTTTTGGGTTATTTATCAAGATTTGTAAAAAGTCGTAGAACAAATGTCGTTAGGATTAATGTAGAAGAGTACCTGCAAGAGGTGGCAAATTAATTAAAAATAAGCTTATATAATCTATACATATAATGAAATTGTCACTGATCCATTTCTGTGCATGGAAAATATTCACAAAAATCATCATAGGGGGTCTTTATAAGAGCATGAGAACCCAAAACAATGGTTTTTCAGTTTGTCTCTTGGTCTGTATGTCTGTATGTCTGTTTGTCTTTTAGTTGTGCACACAACACGAAATATTTTCAAAAATTCATAGAGACCTTTAATGTTTTTTTCATTTTGTTCGTCTGTCTGTATGTATTGTATATATGTATATTTGTGCACTCTAATCTCAGAAACGGATTAATCATTTTGAATCAAATTTTCGGGAACATAATGTCATGGAATTCACTTTATATTTTGTTTTTTTTATCAATCGGTTAACTAATAAAGAAGTTAATAATCTCTTATTGTCGTATCATTGCTGCTTACCAGTTTGAAGGTTTATATTTTTTACATACATTGGTAAGTACAAAGGGTACGCTTTATCAAAATCAAAATCTACACGTACGGAGTCGCAGGCACAGCTAGTGCATAATATGTTGTCGCTAATGGACTTTCACCTCTTCTGATAATTTTTAAAACGTGGGCTTGTACTATTTTTTATATTTTTGTGCCATGCCATGGCCCTAATTTGGATCTTATGGTAATTTTATGGTACCATTAGCTCCATAGCGTAATTAAACATTTTTTATTAAAATTAAAATTTCTAAGTAGTTTATATAAATACAATGAATGAATACGTTACAAAAAACGAAACTGTTATGATTTTAAAAAATAACTAGTTTATGCCTAATCCTAATAGTGTAATCTAATAGTAGATTAAGTAGCAGGATCTAATTAGCATCAAATTAAGGAAACACTTTGGAGATTTCATATATATAAAAGATTTTGTACAGGTGTAAATCTTATCTATTTCTTTTAAAGATTTGTCTCAAGGTAAGCATTCCACGCACTCCCAAAGACCATGTTATGAACAACAAAAGACATCTAATTATCATTTTGACACGGACCTTATCTTTACATCGTTCAATGTATCCCCAATAAGTAATTGCTTAAAAAATAATTGTAATATGTTAATTTTAAAATATAATATTTATATAATGTAATAATACTTGAATCATGTTAAGTTTATTTAACAATAAAAGTAAGTATTTTGATTAAATTTATTAAATCATAATATAAAATGTTTTATAACATAACAAATTACTTGCAAAAATTGGTTTGCATATGCAAAGCGATGTAATAGCGACAGTAATTAATACTAACTATATAGTAATAAGGTAATTATATAGGCTAATTTTATAGTAATTAAAAGATCATATAACCCTACTAAAAAATTGGAACGTACTGTGAAAAACTGTTATTTAAAACCAGGCCAGTTATCGTAACCTATAATTATAAACTGTATGGAATAACTAAAATCTCGAAATTTTAAAAAACTACTCCGTGCATAAATAGTGGCCAAAATATATAATTAAATACATAAAAAATATTCCTTTATGCATCATTTATAACAAAAAAATAACAATATCCACAAACTAAAGCTGCATTGTAAGCATTAACCACGAGGTCAATGAACTCAAAACGTGATCATGAATATGTAATTTTAACCCCCGACTAAAAAGAGGGGTGTTATTAGTTTGACCTGTCGATCTGTGTATCTGTGTATCTGTGTGTCTGTCTGTGGCAAATTTGCGGCCAAACGCGTGGACGGATTTGAATGCGGTTTTTTTTTTATCGAAAGCTATGTTCGTCGTCTCCAAGATATTGACGTATTATTGTTGAAAGGTTCTTATGCAATAATTAGCTGTTCCCAGCGGCTTGGCCCGCGTTATTAGGAAAAAAAAATACTCAAGTAAAGTACTTTATTAGGGATAGCAGTAGACTGTAAAAATATATTTATATGGCTTATGATCGTAGTCATAAAGAATCACGGGCAACAGCTAGTGCTAATATAAATCCCTTCATCATAGTGTTATTAGTGATTGTAAATCATTTTAACTTTAAATGTTTATATTTAATAATATTCGTATACATATATGAAACCTACCTATCAACCTACCCATATGGGTAGGTTCAAGACTTTTCATATGAAAAGTCTTGAATCATGTTACTTAATACATTTATGATTTATTATATTGTCGAAACTTTCACAAGGATAATTATTTTATTAAATATAATATATTTGTCGTATTAAATATAACCTTTGTACATCAGAGGGATAATGTGGGATTCTTAAAGTAAAATATTTTATTAAATCGGTCTAGTAGTTTCGGTGCCTATTCAATTCAAACAAACAATCAAAACTTTCCTCTTTATAATATAAGTGATGATGATGATGATGATGATTATAAAATATAGCCAATGTTAATCAGGAATAATGTAGGATTCTAATGCTAAAAGATTTTTTAAAATCGGTCCAGTAGTTTCGGAGCCTATTCAATTCAAACAAACAAATCTTATCTTTATAATATTAGGATATATTGATAGAAATATTTAAACAACTAAAAATTTATGTCTATAGGTTCATTAAGTACAATTAAGAAACCAGTAACATAACTTTAAAAAGCAGAAAAAAAAATAAATTAAAAATTTTAAAAACAATAAAAATAATAAAAATAATATTATTATGTTAATATGGAAGTTATTGCGTCGGGGGGGCGTTTAAAAGGGAGAAATTAAAATGCAAGTAAGTTACCAAGGCAAATAAAGAAATTATGATATCGAATAGTAAAGTCCTCATTGATTAACTTCGTAAAATGGACACCATCGTCAACGTACGTACAATGGAGAATGATGTGTATGGCGGTCGTGATCCAAAAGAAAACATGGTTCATTTTTGGTTCCAACGTTTTCGTTCTGGAAATTTCGAGCTGCAGAGCAAGAACCGTGGATGGCCGGAGACCCAATTTGATAATCAAGAATTGAAGGCGATTGTGGAAGCCAATCCATCGCAACCGAGCTAGCCATAGGCGGCGGTGTTAATGACAAAACCGTTTTAAATCACTTGAAGTAAATTGGGAAGATTATAAAGCTTGAAAGGTGGGCACCTCATGAATTCACTGAAGCAAACCGGCAAACACACGTCAACTGCTGCGTTACATTACTGAACCAGAACTATAGTGAAAGGATTTTTAATCGAATCATTACCTGTAATGAAAAATGGATTCTCTCTACAATAATCGGAAGTGCTTGTCGCAATGTTTGGATCCTGGTCAGCCAGCCAAATCCTGCCCCAAAAATAATTACTTGTAAGCGTTTGATAGACTAGTCCCGGTTTTGTTCATTACAGTTTTCTATAATCCGGCTAGACTATTGACATTGACCATATATCAGACTGACAATAGACACATGTCTATTGTCAGCAATTGCAAACCATGATGGAAAAGATAGATGCTAAACTACCTGGGCTGGTCAATCGCTCCACACCACTTCTGCTTCTCGACAACACTAGACCACACTCTGCCACACTCAGCACAACAGACGGCTACCAAATTAGAAGAGCTTCAGTTAGAATGTCTAAGACATCAAGCTTACTCCCCGGACCTTGCTCCAACATTTTTTTTTTTCGAAATTTGAATAACTTTTTGCAAGGGAAAAAAAATCAAATTCTATAGGGCAGTCCATTTGTTGTCCAATATTGTAATATTGAATATATTTGATACAAATGAAATTATTGAACTTCTTAGGTTTGATTTTGAAACTGATAGTTGAAATTTAAATTTACTTTTAAATTAAATTCTTTTAAGTTAATTTTATATATTTTTAAATTTGTAACACAAATATTGAAAATATGTAATTGAATATATTGCAATTTTGTGTTATAAGTATAATTGACGGATGAAATGACAAATATATCGTTATACTGATAAGCTAAAGAAAACATGCAAAAACATACCTAAAATTGTTACCCATACGTTTTAAAACTACACAATATATATTTGTGGTACTAAATTAATATTTCTTCTATAGTATATGAATACAATATTTTTATTACTATAAAGTAAGAGCTTCTGTTTTAAAATTACACTGATTTATAATGTTTTAATTTAGAAATTAACTAGCGAACACAGCCCGTTCGCTGGGTTTACCTGGTGGCGAGTTACATCAATGGGCATAGCATATTCGTTTTCTTCGAGGAAACATACATGGTCATACCAACTTTTATGACAATCGGTTGAACGGGGCGGAAGTCGATATTTGACAGCGCCGCCTGGTGGCGAGTTACATCAATGGACATAGCATATTCGTTTTCTTCGAGGAAACATACATGGTCATACCAACTTTTATGACAATCGGTTGAACGGGGCGGAAGTCGATATTTGACAGCGCCGCCTGGTGGCGAGTTACATCAATGGACATAGCATATTCGTTTTCTTCGAGGAAACATACATGGTCATACCAACTTTTATGACAATCGGTTGAACGGGGCGGAAGTCGATATTTGACAGCGCCGCCTGGTGGCGAGTTACATCAATGGGCATACCATATAAACCTTCTCCGTTGAAAAATACATATACATACCAATTTTCATAATCATCGGTTCAATAGTTTCTGAGTTCCTCGATTTCATATATACAAACATCCTTCTATATATATATAGATGAAGTAGGGAGTGAATTAATTAATTAATTAATTAATTAATTAATTCCTTAGCTGAAGAAATAAGAATGTATCAATAGTACTTTATGTAATGTATTTTTGTATGTAACATTACAATTATGTGCTGAAGTTTAATCGTAGTAGTATTTAATTATTAATAAATACAAAGAAGTTCTTGATATCTATATTTTTATGGTTTTTATAATAGTATAGTAGTATGTTTTAGGAATCGATATTACATATAAAAAAATAAAGAATATAATTTAGGAAACCTATATTTTATTATAATTTATTTTAAGTCTAAAAATTGAATAGTCTTTTTTTCTTTCAAAAACAAATTCCAGTCAACAAATACAATATCAGTAGAATTTATTCAATAATCGCAAATACCATATTACTAGGTGAAGTTTGGTTCATTTATGTGAAATCGGTTATAAAATAAAAAAAATATCTGTTTAAAAACAGCTTTTAAAACTTTGACGTTAAATGCAAAGACTGTAGTAAAAACTTCTCTACCGTGAGAAGGAAAAACTGTTAATAAAAAAAAAGTTTCATATCGGGTAAAAATCTGGAATTTATAAAAAGAATACATAATTTTATTTTCTTAATAAAGACACCAACCAACTCACCATCGAAGCAAAACACAAACATCTAGACTTTATTTAAATAAACGGTGAGTTGACAAATAAAATGTTTACTTGGAAAAAAAGCTGTGAAAATTAAAGAGTCCGTCGAGTAACATCACCGTGTATCGGTTAATATATAAACAAACTTACCTACAACATAAGAAAATTATTACATATCGTATTCATTTAATACTAAGGAGTCAAAGTTAAGAATTTCGGCCAAATGTTATATATTCGGTATTTTAATACATACGTAGTCTGGCCAAAACTTCTGTTAGAATTAATTATTTATGATTATTACATTTGATTTGGAAATCTGTCATCCTTATAAGAACATTTAGTGTGTTTTTAATTATCTACAAATACATTTTTTATATTAAAATGGGTGGGGTGATAAGTGAAAACAAATTTCTGTGTTAACGTAATACTAGACAAAGAAGGTTCCGTATCAAATGCAATTTTGGTGGTAGTTGAATGTTTATGTATTCGTGTAAGAGAGAAGATCAAAGCATTGAAGTCAGGAGTTCTAAGAAATCCTGTCCGAAAGCAAGAGGTTTTATCTCGGGAAATGAATACAGCACCTGCATCCTGTCACGTATCTTAAAAGATATCTTAGAACTTGCAGTTGAGACGAGGTCATAATTTATCTGATAATTTAAAATGAATACGGCTGTCATATCAAAACAAAATTTTAAGCCCTACTCAATAGGAGATCACGGAAAAAAAAATACTACTGAAGAATATTTTATCAATCATAATGACCAAATTTATAATCAAAGCTCTGTAGCAGCTTCCTTTTTAGTCAGAAGAGTACAACGCGGACACTATCCTAAAATAATCTGTAAGCTGTGGCTGTCAAGAATTTTCCCCTGCAGAGAGTACGTAGTTCTATTAATAACTTGCTTAAACGTTAGAAGGACCATAAGAGAGACAAGATCATTTTTATGGTTAATGTATAAACTAAAACACACTACCGTTAATAATGATTTAAGCAAAACAATATATATTAATTTCTGGAAAAATTTATTCTTAGCTTCAATATCGTGATGACGCAGTAAAATATAATGTATTTTATAATAATAATAATGTTCAGAATTGTATTCAAACAATGTTGTTAAATGTACTCCAACATATTTAGCGCACAACGGCTGCAACTTTTATTCTCAAATGCTTTGTTTATGATAATTAAGGTGTCAAGCATTTTACGAGAACGTTTAGCCGATTTTCGTAAAACGAAAATACTTGGCCTTTGTAAACATTCTTAAGAACAATTGAATTAATTACATACGTTAGTATTTTTACTCAAAGTACGTAAGAATTATTACCTAACTCTATTACAACAAGCAATAGAATGTTATAATATCGCGTGTGTTTTGCTATAACGAAATCTGTCCCAGGTAATTCTAATTAGCATTTCCCGGCAGTCTTAATTATTTTGCTAAAGGAAACTCACGCGTGTTTAGGTTACAAACTAAACCACTTTGTGAATATATTTTAATGATTTTGTTTAAAATTTAGTTCAATTTACAGGGAAGTGGTTTTACAATTATCTATTTTCATGGTATAATAAAACAAATATGTTAGTTTCTTGGGAATATTCAATACTTCCATAGACTTAAAGTTCAATTCACATTAGCAGATTTGTTTTTGATGAAATGTATGAAGAATTCCTACATTATCTCGTTTGGTATGTTGTACAATTGCTTGCAGATCTCTTAGTCATTCCATCTCAACGTCGAAATTCCTTGCGGAATCTTTCTGACTTTGGTACTTAATAAATAGTTTTCAATAACATCTTACAGCATCTTTCAATTTAATTAAGATGATGTTATACACTTTAAGAGAGTAATATGTTTCACAGTTAAGATTTCATTACAGAAATCTTAATTTACTGGTTATATATAAATTATTTGCAAAAAGATATATAGTACGGAAAGGTAACAAACTTTGATTCTATTAAAAGGTTTTGACATGATGAACATGAATGAACATGAATGAACATGAACATGATGAATAATTAAAAAAAATAATTACCATCAAAATGAAAAGTGCAGAGTCCACAGAATAAGATACGGCTGCTTGAATTATTTATTTCCCTAACAAAGTATCAATAATTACTGACAAAGCTTTTAAATAATTAAACGGCTTACATTACCATGCGCTGTGGGTTCCTTCACAACGCGACTCTATCGATCCGAATTTGCTCCCAATTAGACGGATTCGAATTAAAGAACTTAGGATAACGAGTTTAAGTGAAAAACGAACCCTTAAAATAAAATTAAATTGCTTTTTAGATAATTAAATTGCCTTTTTTCTTGTACCTATATACACTCTATGGTTGTGTACATTTTATATAATTATTATTATTATAAATAAATTATTATTAATAAATTGTAAAGATCTATAAAGTCCATTTTACAAAAAATTTAGAGTTAGTCGTGTTTTCTACGAAACCAAACTAAAATTCACACGAGTCATTAGGGCCCACTCTACAGGTGTACTTCACCAATGAAAGCTCTTTTTACTTTTAACCCTTAAATGACACTTTTCAAAGTTTGAAGTTTATGTTTAAAAAAAAACGTTTAGATGAAAAAAAAAACATCATATAACTTATAAATACTTTGTAAACGCAATATTTTTTTACAGGACAGAGTCCACATCCAGTTTAAAAACAAATAAAAGAAAATGAATGTTGTTTTTATGCCCGAGGTATTTCAATGTGGTTTGTCAATCGGACACATAGTTTATTGTTTTTTTGTAAAAGACTTCGTTTTCCGTTCATCACCAGTGTGACAACTTGAACGTATCAAAACGAAATATCCACTGAAACATGCTATGTACTAACTTCCAATCAAATTGCCTGTTTTTTCATTTTGCCCTCCAAAAAACATTTTACTTTTTGATAGGTTGGTTTTGTGAAGCGCTGTTATACTATACTTATTCGTTATAATCTTATATCAATGCATAGTAAAAATGTCATGATGGTTTTTAACAATAATTTTTAAACATGACTAATATTTTATCAACACTTTATTTTAGTAATAATATAGTAAAAGAATTTTAAAATATGGCTCCGCTTTTAATTATAAAACTAAAGTCCACGCTCCTTGGAATCTTAAGTCTATTCAGAAAATGTTCCTCCCGCCTTATATATATTATTAAAATTACTAAGGTAAACAAAAATTCAGGATCTGTTAGTTAGAAATATTTTGTGTTTCCATTTTATAATATATTATCTCTGATATAGATACAATAGAACACAACCTTACAAGAGATGTAAATAAAATAATATAATCTATGAAACTATGAAAATACGTTTCTAAAATAAAGATAACAAGTAGCCTTTTTAATGTTTCCATAGTTGTATAACATCTAACCCACATATAAAATAAAAGTCATTTCATAAGTACAAACATCATAAACTGTCAAATCCTATCCTAAAGCTAAAACTGACTGATGTTTTTAGATGTCATATTGCTTTCATTTCTATATTTTATGTGAACTATATTCATCTTCCTTTGATAATTTGCTTGCCAAAGTCAAATATATTTCGGAACTCTTAGTTAAACATTATTCAAATCATGAATCAGTTACATTCTTTTAAAACTCCAACTTTGTCTCTGTTTATTTTCGTCCTTTATATAAAATGTTCCTTCTCTTATGTTTCCAAAGGATACACATTTCATTTAGTTTGTAGATGGAAGTTAATGCATTATTAATATAACAATAGGAAATCATATTAAATAATATAATACGATTGCTTAAAACTAACATTGCCTTGAACGGTCACTCCTGTTTGTGTGGTTCCTAACTTCTAATAAACTAGGTCAAATATAATCAACACGTTATTCTACAACTCGTACAAACTGTCACGTTGAGGTACTACTGCAATAAATATCCCGGCGCTGCCACTCTCCATTCAAACAATGTTGAAGTAATCTCTAAAACATTGTAGACACTATAATCGTGATTTAAAGACACCTCTTTTTTGGGTTCCTTACCCAAAGGTTAAAAACGGAACCGTATTAAGACACCGCTTTGCGTCTGTCTGTCGCCGATCTCTCCCTCTATCTCATGAACCATGATAGACAGTTGAATTTTTCAAAGATGATGTCTTTTGTATTGCCTCTGTAGCAACACTTACAAAAACCAGAAAAAGATAAACATTTCGGTAACAGGTAGATGCTTGAAATATTCACGGAATATTTAATTATATGAATATATACTTTAACAATAAATAATAAATTAAAATAAAATAAATATTTTAGGATTTTTTTTTCTTTTCTATAAAATAGTATGAACATAATGTTTTATTAGTGAAACAATTGGCATTCACAATTACTGTTAACTCGTAGATTTTGATTTATTTAGATGCTTATGGTATTTTATTTTACTTTTTTTAACTAACAGCTTTTTGCTACTGTTAGGATAGTTTTATGGAAATGTGACATAGTGATATTACGATCACCTCATACATATGTATGCAGCCGCGTCCGTTTTTATGTATGCGAGTGTGTTATTTCTGCGCCGCTGAGTTTTTATTAAACTTTTTAGCATCATCGATAGGTTTTAGGTGTTGAAATGAACTTTTGTTTATTCAAGAGCTGCCAAATAAATTTTTAAATGAAGTTTTAATTGAAGCATACAAGACTACTTACTTACAGAAAGTATTCAACCAATTCATTGTGAGGTTGTAAGTTATTGGTATTAATTATGTGTACGTTATAATTATTGAAATATTGGGCAGAAAGAAAAAAATTCAATTTTATTTATTTGTATAGTTGTTTATCTTAACTAAAGTTTAAAATATAGCTATACTATTTAAAAAAAACAGAGTTGCCAAAGTGGGTGTGTCATCACAAAATTATTATCATAAATCGTGTCTTTGAATCATCTTAGAACAATAAAATGGTAATGTTCTTATTTCTATATGCAATTGAACATTATACATATTACAATTTTACAGCCACTATAGGTAACTAACTCCATTAATAGTAGTTGGCATTTCTACTCCGATTTCAAAGAAAAGAGGAACATTTACACAAATCAAGTAAATATTAAAGCTTGTTTCTTTTCATTTTATAGGTATTTCTACCATACAAACATTCTAACAATTTTTTTTGGTTGTCTAACCGTCTGTTTGCACTAATCTTCTAAATGTCTGTATAGATCCATATCTATCATATAGTTGATATTTGACAGAACTTCTGATTTGTTTGAAAAATGTTTTAAAGCTTTTACTGCTCGAAATGTTTACAATATATCTAGTTTCTATACAACAGGTATCATAGGATAACAAATATTAGGCAAGAGCGAGTAACCAATGTAATAGTTAGTTAGTTTCCTCTAACCTCGAGAGCCATGAGATGAATTTTGTTAAGGATTTATCATAAAATATTTAAACACTTACGCTTTCATGAAACAGATCGAGATAAAGGGTAGACAACCTACTTTAATACATTAAAGATGTAACAAAATCACGTGATTCCTTCGTGTACAATGTATTTGCAACTCTGTTTCTGAATCTAAAATATCTGTATCTTGTTGGACTATTCCTTGTTATTTTGTGAAGTTCTGGTTTCATTTATTTCAAGTGTGTGTTTAATAGGTTCACTGTTTTAGTATTACATAAATCTGAGTTCGTAAAAACGTCTTGTAGTTCGATTTTTTTTACTGCTGTGATTAGTCTTTTCCTACTCTTAAAATACAGTTAAGTACCTTTTAATTCGAAATTGACGCAAATTCACTTCATTTTCCAAAATTAGAAGAATATCTTGTTATTAACTTTTGTATATCTATAAAATTTTCAAAGTCATTTTTAAGTCATTCAAGTCATACTCTGTGATAACATCCCCAATCCCCAAGACGTGAAATGCATTAAATAAATGCATCAATTACGCTTACATTGACTAGACTCTTACGGTATCACGATGCCACAACTTACGTAAGTACTTTAGAAAATACAAAACCTTTTGTGTGTTTGACAGTGACAGTTTTAAAGCTTTACTAAAATATTATGATGTGAATTATTTTCATTTAAATTGACAATGGAAGCGTGACTTACTTATTATATATATCTTAAGTATATAAGCAGACGTATAATTCTATTATCAGTATATATGACGGGGAGCTTTTTACACAAAGGCGGGGTGGGCTGTAAGCTTAATTTATCCGACGATCAGACGAGTGTTCTTCCCATTGTACGTGTATGATGTAGCCAGAAAATTAGTTTAACTTCTTGACTTCTCGGTAAACTTCCAACAAAATTCCCTTTAATATATTGGTTAAGTTGATAATAAGCGATACATGTCATTATATATCCTTAGTTTGGATTTTATCAATACTTTGAGAGCTTGTTTTTTCAAATATCAAACAAAGCTACAAATCAGAAAAAAGATCGATATATAATTTATGTGATTAGTAAAAATAAACTTACAAGTCATCATAAAAATATATATAAATATTATTTTATTATTAAATTATTTTATATATAGCAAACAAAGGAAATCAATCTTCACATTGGTATTTTATGATTTCTAAGATTACGATAGCCCAATAGAATCTCTCTTGAAATAGAAACTTGATCCTACCAATAATAAGAGGGCTTAAAGTACAGGGACACTAAATTTAACACAAAGACCTACAATGTCTTATGAACCCCTAAATTTAGAACTGGTCAAAGTTAAAAAAGAAAAAATAAAAATAACAAAACAACTCTTTTTATGTTTCATACTGATTTATTTAGGGATTAAAATCTGTTGAGAGGTTTATAAATATTTGTTTCATTGAGATATTAAATTTACGTGGGGCTTAACTAAATGTTTCACAAATATATTTTTGATATTTTGGTAAAGTTAATATTATTTACAGAATAGTATATTGGATAATTTTCCTTATAATTGGAAATGTAATAAAAAATATATAATATAAAGATACTTATTGAGATATTAAAGTTATGTAATATATAGCAAAGAGTTAAGAGAGTAATGACGAGATTAAAATTTGTTTTGATTAGAATATGTTACATATTTATAAAGCAAAAACAGTAGCATTAAGGATAAAAATATTTGTACCACATAGTAGCAATTGGGTATTTGAGTGAGTATAAAATCGAAGGGTAGATGATGATGATGCTGTTCACGTTTCGATGGTATTTTACCTAGTTTGTTCTTAATATTTTTGCTATGATACAAAATTGTGTATATTTGCATGTAGATTCAATGTTGATAGGGCGGTTTGTTCTTAGCATGTGCCACGTGGAATAATTCCTAAATAAGTAGAGTAAAAGAGAGACAGGTAATAGGTGAATGAACTATGGTATGAATAAAATTTAACAACATTTAGGATGGATTTTTTATATGGCATTTATTAAAATTTCTTTTTTAATATATGTATGTAGAGCGCTCGCTTTTAAGATATAGTTTTTAAGTGTTGTTTATCTTAAATTTTTTTGATTATCGTGGGTCAATTTCTATTGTTTATTTTTTTTTGTTTGACATCCATCCTATCATTTCATATGCTTAGTAATCTTTACAAATCCTAACTATAATGTTATAAAGGAGAACGTGACTCTGTTCGTTTATTACTCTTTTACACATGAACTAATCAAACCTATTTTTATGATATTTTTGAACACGAATTCTTATACTACCGAAGCTTAAAAATATTTTAAGATTATTTAAAATAAGATTAATTATTTTAAGATTATTTAATTATTTTTGTTAACGGCTAGAATATTATTCTATTTTTACTTATACAGCTCAGACGAATTACTGACAAAATTTAGGTTTTAATTTCTTTAATTTTATTGTGTTTATTGCAACTATGAAATATTGATTGATGTACTTCTTTAAATTCACTTTCAATTTATTTACTATTTTTGTACTTTATTACGATTATATCTTTGAAAAAGTCCTGACTTTAAATGAAATAGATGAAGTAAATAAGATAGAGTCGTTGTTTGTCATGCTTTATTTAATCATATTTCCTCGTTTATAAAATAAAGTATTGTTAAGATTTTTTTCCGAGCGTAATCAGTATTTCCAGCGCTAATACCTATTAGTATCCGTCGCATGATGTATATGTAACTTGAATAACATTGTTAATAAATAAAATTATTCATAATTATTATATTACTCAAAAAGTTTATTAAGTAATCTTTTTATCTCGATAAATTATTATTAATTGTTACCAAATAAGATTATTTTAAATTATCTTATCCTAATTCTGTTCTTAATTTATCAAAAGTTAATTTCTTCGTGTTTTTTTTTAATTTGCTTTATACATAATAATCAATTTAAATCGTAAACACAGTTTGTTTCCGTTTATTTAACTATGTAAATATATTATTATATATATATTTTATAATGTAACAATTTTGTGTGTGTGTTTTGTGTGTAACCTGAAACGTTCTTGAATTTTAGAAACATAATTGTCTTTCCTCATAGCTGCTTCAGTATACTAATAATTTAGTTCGTGACTTTCTTACTATAAATGTACATGAATATATTAGACATTAAATAATAATTTATATGTTATATCAATATGCATTAATTATAATTATGAATATATTTGTAAAGGGTTTATTTTCAATTATAAAAGGATAAGCGTCTATTCAGAAAATATTAATTATAATTACCAGCTAGCGTCAATATTAATACTATACTGCTAGACATTATACATAATTGATTACGAAAGTCAACTTACGTATCGCGTTGGTTAAATTATTAATTTTGATAAAAAATTGTTATTGTGTTAAAAAAATCATTTTAGATTTGTTCATAATATATTATTTTGTAATATAATATATATCATTACCAAAATTAAATAAGATAACTGGGTTCTATTTTCTCAAAACTTATGCTTAAATTATTTAATTCTGTGGTAGGAAGTCGTTAGTTTTATTGTGCAAGGGTCATACAAATTGCGTACTAGCGTATTGACATATGTTTAGTAGTTTATCTAGTCAGAAATCTAGGTAATTTTATATGACTTCCAAGATTATTCATAATAGAATTCTATTATATTCGTTAACATGACATTTACAACTTTCGGAAAATCGAGATGATGGCAACGTATTTTATAATTAGAATATTAATATTCGGATATTTTTTTTTAATTACGAGTATAAAGAAAAGTAAAACCTTTATAGGAGTATCTAAAATATAAGACTTTAGGATATTAATGCTATTGTGGGTTTTTTTTTTGGTTATCAGGGAAAAAAATCCTTACTTGGATGGCTTATAAAATATTGATGAACATTTTTTTTTTTAATATTTTTTTTTTATTATGTAAAGGTAAAAGATCATGTGTCCTTTGTGGTGTGTAATTATTAATTAAAAAAATAATACATGTAACCCAAGGACCGTATTATTATTACGTATTATTATTATTTTTTACAGTAAACAGGAATAAATATTATTATAAATTTAAGAACTAAACATATATTTTCTAATAACAATTATAATAAGATTTATATAAAACTCACATAAATTCAATATAAAACACATTTTCATATCTTTATAAAAGCCCATCCTTTATGAAGATATGAAAATGTTAGTTGCTAGAGTTAGTTAGATACAAGTATACATGCACTGCTTGAGATTTGCTTCAAATATATCTACTATACTATACTATACTGTACTGTAGTGTACTGGAGTATACTGTAGTTTGCTATTGCACTGTACTGTACTATTCTGTGCTATACTAAAATTTACTATTAAGAAAGTTTTAAAATGTTATTCCAATTTCCTTTACCTTAATTCTCTGACTATTCGCACTAATTATTTCCCTACAATGCTGACAGAAGACGGATTATTCCGAAATTTTAAATAAGATTTAGATATTTTATGATAAAATTAAATTACTTCAGCTAACTTCTACTAACTATTGAAATAAAACTAATTTTACGGGTTTAACTCTCGTATAATTAATTAAATTTTAAATTTAACCGGATGTTTCGAATGCTTTGCAGTAATCGTGTGTACGGTAAGACGAGATGGAGGTGTCTGTCAGTAAGTCAGTTAATTAGTCATCTACCTCCAACGGTTTCTAAGCTTCCGGGCGTACAGTTCAGGATTCACACAAAACGCACTAACAGTATCTTGAGGTCTTACAGTGCGGTCACAGACATGGGATTTTATATTTATCAAGAATAGGTGTTAAATAGTCCCCAACCATATTCTCTATAAAAAGTAAGATGTTTTTTAATTTCAATAGCTTCATTTATATGTGATACGTGTCATATATAGGTCCTTTTTAAAAAAAAATATTTGAATAATTCTCAGCTATAATAAGACTATAGGTATAAACATTTATTTAATTTGTCTATAAATATAAAATATATTCTTTAAATATTTCTTTTTTCATTAATTAATTAATAAAAATGCATGATTCTTGTTCATTTTAACGAATTTACCAACGTTGAAACAGGCACTGATTGCAGTATTGTTGTATGATGTTGAATAACATGATATACAGAGAGACTGGACATCAATTTACATTATTTAAATGGGTGCTATTTATACACCGGTATATCATTTAGAGGTTATTCATGTAGTACTAAAACCGTGTTGAATTATTTAAATATACATGAAGGATATGTCTAAATTAAATTTGTTAAAAGTAGCAGTGTACTGAAACAAAAAGAATTTATCTCATAACAAAGTTTGCTAAAAGGAAATCGCTAATTTATGTAAATGTATTACGTCAGAGAGACCCCTCTTTGCACTTTTATGCCAAAAAGGCAAAACCTAAAATAAGCTACTCTTATAAATCTACTAATAGTTACACAACATTTTAAAAAAACCAACAAAAAAAAAACAAAAACAAGTGCGAGTTGGACTCGCGCACAAAGGCTTCCCGTAACATTACATATAAAAAACGGAAAAATGTATAAAATAATTACAATTCTATTTCGTTTTCATTTAATTATTTATTTTGACGTGACAACGTCTTATGATTCGACGGAGCCAGTTGCACGCACAAAAAATCACGACGTATACGGATTTACCTCGCTGTGAGGCTTTCCATTTAAGGCTAAAAGTGCAAGCGAGAGCGCGGAACGAGCGACAAAGAGGCACATTCGGCCTCCGCGTTCAGCAGCGTTCGATATTTATCTAAAATATCTATCAAACAAGTAAAATTAAAATTTTCTTTTGAAAAATGCATCAGTATTTTCTTATGACGTTCTTACGTTCAACTATCGTCAGTAAACCGATTTTACAGACAACCGATTTTTTAAAGTGAATATATAACTAAATATTCTGTGAATTTTTCAAGAGTCTATCTGTTGAAATTGGTAAAACCAAGCAAGAATTGTATAGGAGCCCCCATAAATATTTGTTTTATTTTGTTTTTAGTATTTGTTATTAGACCAACAACAGAAATACATAATTTGTTAAACCTTCAACTATCTAGCTATCACGGTTCATGAGTTACAGCTTGGAGACAGACAGACGGACAAACAGCGAAGTCTTAGTAATAAGGTTCCGGTTTTATCCTTTGGGTACGCAAATCTAAAAAGCACCTTACCGAAATTCGACTGTATCAATGGTTAAAAAAATTTGAATAAAGGCTGCTGAAAATCGTTCTTTCGTCTAGGTTCGTTAGGGGTAGTTACACAAAAGATTATAATTACCAAGTTTGAAATATCCAGATCTAGTTATAAGGAATATTAATCATATTACTGTATGTCCAAAACAAGGAGATCACATGTTTATGATTTATGCTATTTTTAGCCCATTTTTCTCACAGAAAAATGGTTATTTGAACTGTTATTGCTGTCAAAATTCTGAGGTATCTTAGATATTGAGTTATTGACTAACATAAACATACATCCATTATAAATAAATTATCATCAATTATTAGTAATAATTTATATTTTTTACGTTTTTAGCAACTAAATGAAAAACAAGTTAACAACTAATTATTACTTACAGACCTTATTCCGTTTATAAAACTTTTCGTTTGAGTTCAGTTTATCACTTAGTTGAAACAAGTTGTATCAAAAGGTAATTAAAATCTATTTTACAACGTGAACCTTTATTTCCACGCAATTCAACTGAAAATAAGACTGACTTATTCTATGTGTAAAAGTTATTTAATTTGAAGTGATACAAATTTCAGATTTAAGTGTTCATAATTATAAAAGTCTACTCACTTTATTTATTTATAGTTAGTGTACATTATTACTAAATTGAATGGGTATTATAATAATATGATTATTAACAACTACCAATCCATTACTAAACTATTTACAGAATATAACGCTGTTATAGTATATATTTATAAAATATATCTAGCACATTGTGGACTGTATGAATGTTTAAAATAGAAAACTTACGTTGCGTATGTAATAGTAGTTTATATATTTAAATATCCTATACTATATATACTATACTGCACAGAAAATACTATTAATAAATAGTGAGCCTTTCATAATGACTGCTTTATTATAAAATAAAATCACTATGTAAATAGGGTGAAAATAAAAAAGATAAAATCTTAACACATAAATTGTTGAGTAATTGGAAGAATTGAGTACACTAGTTCTTTTTTAATTGAGTGGGGGAAATGAAACCTACACTCCAACTCCGTATTGATCTGACTGCTGTTAGGGATAAAACCTCACACCAGATCTCTTGTACATGCTTTCAATATCTTTTTCGGTATATTGTCTATTGTAATTATTATATATAAAATATTATAAAGCTATTATAACATTACTATGGTAAAAAATATATATTTACTATTAAGTCAACAATGTCTAACCATAGAAAACAATCATAAGAATTCCGCTATACTTACATACATACATAAATACATTACATACCAGACTTAAAAGTCGCTCACTAGACTTTTGCTGCTAGACTTTCTAAGCGATTAGAACTAACCAATGTATATATACATATACTATATATATATATATATACTAGCAGACCCGGCCACGCGTTGCTGTGGTTGCTAAGGTTTTTGATATACCTATTACATTATACTAAACTATTTAAGAAGTCACGGCATTAGAAAAAATAAAATAAAAATTAAAAAACCCCCGACCGCTAAGTAAAGGAAAAATTCAAAATGCACTTAAAGTTATCAAGGCCAATAACGAAATAACAATATTTTGATATTATCGTATAGTCAAAGACCTCATTCATTAACTCCGAAAATTTTATAAAATAGACACTCATCAACGTACTTACAAAGGTCCCCCGACGTAACGACTTCAATAAGTACATAATAATATTATTATCCTTTTTAGACGTCATCTAGAATCGGGGTAAATTTAATATTTTTTTTTCTGTTTTTTTAAATTATTTTACTTTTTTCTATGTTGTACTAAATGAACCTACGAATAAAGTTATTTCCCCTGTTTAGGTTTTTACTATCAATATTGTATAAAAACCTTTCGCCAGCACCAATAAAAGCTCCATATCTTGGGGACGACTGCTTCTATTTCGACCAAACATAGCTAAGAACCATCTCGACAAACCAAGCTTTCGATTAAAAAAAACCGCAATCAAATCTATTTACGTGTTTGGCCGCTACGTATCCACAGACAAACACAGATACGCAAATCTACAGGTCAAACTTATAATACCGCTCTTTTTGGGTCGGGAGTTAAAAATAATGATGTGGACCGCTATGTTTTTTGCATAGACGCAATTTGTAAAGCACATGGCGACCTCTATGACTGATTTTCTACTACCATTACCTAACCCTTGATACAGTAATATAATAATTATTAGTTATGCGGAGAATATTTGGTAAGTATTCGGTATTCGGTATATTTTTCATCTTTTTCGCAATTGTTATTCGGCCGAACTATTCGGTTTTGATGCCGAATATATTCGATTCAAGTATTTCTATTTTTTTGGCTACACCACGCTATACTATACGACACTATACCCCTATAAGTTAGGCGTCTGCGCTCCACTACTTGACCAACAGGGTGGTTGCAACAATTAAATTATTATTTACCAAAAAAGACGAAAACGTTAAAGCCGGTCTAAACATTCACCTGATTGGGATTTGAAAGAGGTCTTTGAACACGATTGATCAAAATTATCGTACAGTTGAGGTATTTAATTTAAAATTTAATTATTATTATTTTATTTAAGATGGTAACAAATGAGTACACTACAAATTTATAAATAAGGTATGTAGGGCAGATAGTTTTAAATTTTTGAAAATAATATTTGTTATTTTAAATTATTAATAATTTAATTTTTAATTTAATTTTTCACTAATCGGTGCACAATATTTTTGGTTGACCCGTCTCACATAAATAGATTCAACGAAGAAGGTATAATTTGACTGTATTATGTTCATTAATGAGTTTATATATACTTCAGTCTAAGTAATACGTGGCGGGCTATATTAACACTAAAAATTAACTCACAATTTATTCTCAGCATCGCGTGTTGGTTATGATGTTAAATTGTATATGAAACATTTGTACTTTTAACATTACGCCATCTGTTGAATACTAACTAAATCCAATCAACAGATACAACGCCATCTGTTAAACTTGTTTGGATTCACAGATAATTGTATAGAAATAATTTGCAATAAAATAATATTGCGACTAAGAATTAAGATGTAAGTTACCCTATGTTTCAAGTTGAATCAAACTGCACACGGTGTGCAAATTTGATTAAAATCCGTAAAGTAGTTTAGGAGTCCATCGCGGACAAACAACGTGACACCTAATTTATATACTTTAAGATATATATATATATATTTTCTTTTTTTCTAACTTATAGTTTTTTTCAACAGCACGATGCAGCGCCTCCGCGGCATAGACTGGGGAGCAGTTCGTCGTGACAGTCACGTCGTATTTACGAAGCTGATCCGCACCCGCGATGCTAGGGATGTAGACGGTCAGAATGTTAACGTACCCTCAAGGCAGCGCTTGTCGGTAAGTCATTTGCCAAATTATAAAACTCATTGTTTTATTTTACCTCTAAGACAAAGTTCTGTTTCATTCATTGGTAAATGCTATTTGAATCTCCATTTCTTTACTAACTGACGAATTTAGTTGATTTAATATATCCCAACTTATTACATCTACTCATATTTGAATTGTTTCGGGCTCATTAAGAGTTTTTAGGAAGCAGTTTTTTAAGTAAATAGTTAACAGTTATTAATATTTCATACTTGGAGGTGTTTTTTTAAAATAGATAAAGATTTTTTTTTCTAAGGCCACACTTTCTCTAGACATGTTATCTTAAAGCCAAAGAAAATAGAGAAAATGTCAGTTTCTATCTATTTGTAAAGGACTTTTGAGGGTAGTTAAGTATATAATTGTATTATTTGTATGAAACCTATAAAAGACACTTCTTTTATAGCTTTCATAACAATATGAATTTATTTAAAATCCAATAAGCGTTTTAAATCCAATTGCTTACTCTCTGTGTTTTATCGCTTAAATTTTACAAATGTTAAAATAAATTATTAAAATTAAAAAGGGAACGGAAGCTGCTTAATTTAAATAAAACGATAAAATATATTATTATCTTCATCAATTCGTTTAAAGTGTGATGTGTTCAACTTAAATACATTTTTATATGTAGTAGATAGATGCAGTATCTTTACCAACTATGACTATCCAGTTTCCAAGGGATTATTCTACTATTACTTTGTTTGCAATGATTGTAACCTATGGGAATTGACACGACCAATATTAACTTACTTGAGCATTTACCTGTTTGTATTCGAAACTGAAATATACAGAGCCCATAGTGTGGTTATATGAGAGAAAATGGAATTCTGTTTTAATTTTAATTTCGGTGAACCTATAACCAAATGGAAATCGTTCGTATTTTAGAATAATAATTTATTTTATCTTGAGAAACAAATTCGACTTCGACACTGACTGAAAACAAAATGTAGCATATTGTTTTCAGTCTTATGAATACAAATTAATTGAAATAAAAATAGTAATATTCTACAAACAAAATCATAAATAATACAATTAAAATAATAGAGAATAAATTTTCATTTCAAATTATCCGTACTTAAATTAAAACATCTATTTTAATAAATTGTTTAAAAATACATTTTTATATAAAAGCTAACATTTCGTTTAATGTTTTCACACGCCTCACGAGGACTGGGACAAGTCCATACATTTATCATTCTATTTGACTAAGGTCAATGACACTTGTGTATGTCCTACATGTAACTACAACATGGTTTTATTTATAACCGATAAAAAATACGATATTATTGAAGTTATATCTGTGGAATTATTCTTATCAAAGATGAGTACCGAAATAATCTGTTATGACCATTTTCCTTTATATATTATGAGTGAAATTATATGATTGTTATATGTCAATATTCTTTTTACGTAAATTATTTAATTTAATTAAATTGAATTATAATAATAATTTGGTAAAAAGCTCGGGGTTCTGAACAAGGCGGCCCGCTACTTCACATCGGGTCATCGGCTATTGCTTTATAAAGCTCAGGTTCGTCCCCATGTGGAGTATTGTTTGCATCTTTGGGCTGGTGCCCCGCAATATCAACTCCACCCATTTGACTCCATACAACATCGGGCAGTCCGCATTGTCAACGATCCCAAACTCACAGACGGCTTAGAACCTTTAAGCATTAGGAGAGACGTTGGTTCTCTGTGTGTTTTTTACCGACTGTACAATGGTGAGTGTTCTGAAGAGCTCTTCGAGATAGTGTGTTTTTTTTTTTTTTTTTCTCTGTTTGTCTATACTGTTAGCCCTGTTGGCTATTACAGCGTCACCGGGGGAGCGGGTGGGTCTGGAGACCCACCCTTAACAAGGGGGGGCCAGATGGGCCCCCATGGGGAACGACGTCCCGAGGGCGTCTCAGATTGAGACACGGACCTCGGCTCGGGGCGTCGTTAGTCAGGAGGGAAGCTAAGGAAATTTGGACACTAGCGTCCTCCGACGGCAGAACGCCGGAGCAACGGAGCACTTACTCAGTTGGGACCTCGTCTATACCGGTACAGACGGTGTGTGTCTGTGTGTTGTGTGGTGTCACTTATGCCTACGCGTACACGTTATTACCTACTGTGAACGCGTCGTCGGGGTCAACGAGTACCGACTTGGGTCTTCTTTTTCTGACTAAAGTAGTCTTACGTGGTCTATACTCTGCGGCGTCAGCCACCAGTGGGTTTGGGTGTCGCTCAGCACGTTCAAAGTACTTTTGGGAAAGCCCCTTGAAGTACTGAGCGATGGTCGGAAGGTCTAAATCTCTATGGAGATCGATGTTGCGTACGAACCACGGCGCCCCGGTTGCAATCCGTGTAAACCTATTCTGAATCACCTGAAGGGGTTTCAGATTAGCGTGCGCAAAAGCGGGACTCGCATAGGACATGACGGAACGTATGCAAGCTTTGTAAAGTGTCACCTTATTGCGAAGGGACATTTTACTCCGCTTGCCTAACAGCGGATATAAACGACCTAATATGTAGGCCGCTCTGCTACGAACGGTCCTAATATGCGCAGTGAAAACTAACTTTCTATCTAACGTTACTCCTAGGTATTTTGCCTCGTCTTTCCAAGGTATCGGTTTATCAAAGAGTTTGATTCGCGGGAGGATCTTTGGGGGGCCCCGTTCGAAGAGCACCGAAATGCTCTTCTCAGGGTTTACCTCGATCCGCCATTTCCGCAGCCAACTCTCGAGGGAGTCGACTGCGGATCGGAGACGTTGGTATATCTCCCAGTGATCCTTAGAGGACGTGTAAAGCGCGGTATCGTCCGCGTACATGGCAAGGTGTACTTTAGATCGCGGTCTAGGAATATCGCTAGCGGAGATGGAATAGAGGATGGGCGAGAGAACTGAACCCTGGGGAACACCCGCCCTGATGGGGCGGGGGGTTGACAAGACGCCTTCCACTCTGTAGCGAAAGGAGCGATTCGTCAGGTAGTCCCGTATGATGAGTACGAGTCTGTCCGACACCTTGAACTGATATAACTTGTACACCAGTCCATTGTGCCAGACCCTGTCGAACGCCTTAGCTACATCGAGGAAGAGCGCTCCTGTCCTATGCTTCTTGGCCCTCACAGTGGCCCCTATCAGTATGTGCTCCGTGAGGCGTTGCACCTGATGGGAACATGAATGGTTGGCTCTAAAGCCGAACTGCTCATTTGGAATGATTTTGAGTCTCTCGACTTCCGATCTAAGTCTACAGAGGATGATTCTCTAATATACTTTCCCTAAGGAACTAAGAAGACTAATGGAACGGTAGCTACTAGGCAGATGCCGGAGTTTGCCCGGCTTATAGAACCCTATCACTATGGCCTCTTTCCACTGGGTCGGAAACGAGCAACCGGCCAGTAGAGCGTTAAAAACGGTAACCAATAGGTAAATTAAAGGAGGCGGAAGAAGTTTTATCACTTTGTTAGTGATCCTATCGGGACCTGGCGATTTCTTGGCGTGAAGCGCCCTAACTATGGACGTCACCTCGTCTAGGTTCGTTTCCTTGATTGGCGGACTGACCGGTGGCTGAGAACACATTATATTGACCGATTTGTCGACTATTTCGACATGATCGCGATCAACCGATTGAGCAGACAGACGGCACTGGCTCTCTAGACTGTCGGCTAAGCACTCAGCTTCGTCAGGGTCGTCAAACGCGATGGCGGAGTTAGGTCCAACCAAGGGAGGCATATCTGAGACAGTGTCCGCCTTCAACGCTCTCTGCAACCGCCAGAATGCCTGGTGTGTTGGAGAGAGCGTCGCAAGCGTCCTATCCCAGCCGCTATCTCTGAAGTCGTCGAGAGCTTGTCTCGACTCCCTCTGGAGACGGCGCAGCCTCCGTCGGTTGTCATCTGTCGGGTATCGGTCGTGGGCTCTAATCGCGGCGGTTTTACGGGTGATTAGAAGTCTAATGTCCGGAGGGAGTGCTCGGTAACCCTCGAAGTTCACTCGGACCTCCCTGGAGGACTTTCCTATGCTGTCTACCAAATGTTCAGTGAAGTTAGTCGCGGCTGAGACAGCGTCCTCGACCGATGTAAGCTGGTCAGGAATTTTGTCGAGGTGCGCTGATACGGGGCAATGGAGTTGCTCTCGAAGCTTCGTCCAGTTAATAATTGTTTTTGTCGCGGGTTCCCTAAGGGGAGGAAGTCCTAGCTGAAATAGGACCGGTCGATGGTCAGAGTCTAGCTCGGATAGCGTCTCGATAGAACGTAACTGGAGTGTCACACCCTTCAAGAGTACTATGTCGAGCACGTCGGGTCTGTCATGTCGGAAGTCTGTGTCGCAGTATCGCGTGGGACTCAAAGGCGCGGTGATCTCGAAGTCGAGACCAGCCTTGTAGCTTAGCCTATCAAGGAGATTTCCTCTACTGTTTGCGACAGTAGAGTTCCAGCGGGGATGTTTGCAATTTAAGTCGCCGGCCAGAATGGTTGCGTTACCTAATTGGAGTAAGAACTTAAGGTCCCTCTCAACTAAGGCTTTATTGGGAGAAAGATAGACGGATGCTAGTACGATCGACTGATGGCCGGTCATACCCACCTGGCATAACGACGCTTCTACGTTAACTAGTTGGGGCGGATCGAGCGGAGTGCAATGAAGAGACCTTCTGTAGTAGATGATGGTTCCCCCCTTCGCGGTTGCCCTATCGTTCCTAACGAGACGGTAATTCGCGATGCGCGGATCACGATTAGACGGCTTCAGAAAGGTCTCTTGTACTAACAGGACATCTATCTGGTACGTGACCACGAAGTCGCGCACTAGATCTATCTGCTTAAGTAGCCCGTTCGCGTTGAATGTAGCGACAGTCAGAGAGCGAGGTTTTACCCTTCCACGCGATGTCATCATGTTGACATCGTGTGTTCGTATATCGATTTGATTAGAACGGCGTGCTTGAGGAGCACTTCCATCCTCGCGGGAGGGTTCCGCGCGGAATCCCTCATTTCATTCGAGAAGACTAGGAGCTCTTCGATGTCTATTACACCGAAGAGGCTCGTGACGCACGCGAGCGAACTCGCAACTCCGTCGGTGGAGTTTACGAACCGGCGGCAGCGGCAACGACTGGGGGACGGGCTGTGGGATAATCCTCGGAGGTTTCACCCAAGCGTTCGCGGGTGCCTGAGGGGCCTGGGATGCCTGAGGGGCCGCGGGCCTCCTAGGGGCTAGAGGAGCCCATGGAGGCTGGGCGAACCGAGGAGGATGCCTTGCCGGCTGTGTCCTGCGCGGCGCTTTGGGGCACCCGCGATAATTCGCGGGATGGCCCTTCTGTCCGCACAGGACGCAGCTGGGAGGATCCTCAGGGACCGGTCCCTTCCGCGAACAGTCGGCTGTCGCGTGGTCGTCCAGGCACTTGACGCACCTTGGACGCGCGTGACAAAAACGTTGGGAATGCCCATAGAGCTGGCAGCGATGACACTGACCAGGAAAACCGCGACCGCGTGGAGGTTCGACCCTAAGGCCGGAGAGTTGGCAGACTGCCTTGACGTTAAAAATTTGCTTTCCTTCCGGGGAAAGCTCGAGATGGACGAGAACGAGATCGAACGGGACCCTAGTGGTCGCGCGGTACATGCGGTGCACCGAGATGACGGGGAACGATTGGGACTTAAGGTCTTCGAAAATCCGCTCAGTAGTGAGCTCCACGGGGAGCCCTCGGATGACCACCGTTAAGCGGCGTTCATCCTCTAGCGCGTAAGTGTGGTATCCGTAACCACGTTCGCGGAGTAGACGAGTCAGACCACGGTGGTCCGACGAAGACGCGGTTTGAACGCGGATACCGTCGGCGGTATTTCGGGCGGACGTGAAATGGAGCTTGTGCTCCGTCATAAGTGCGGACAGAGTGTCCCACTTAGACTTGTCCCTTATGTAAAGCGGCGGCGGCGCGGGGGACTTCCGTGGCGCTGAAGATGCAGGCGCTGAAGGTGCCTCCGCACATTTCTATATCACATTTCTACCATCGCACTCTTCGCCGAAGGACTAGATATCATCCGCACCACTTAGATGCTTGGTTTGCAAGCAATGTGCGAGCTTCACGCTCATTCTTTCCGCGCACATGCAAACTATGGAATGATCTTCCTCCAGAGGTTTTCCCTGAGACCTATAATTTGGAGGTATTTAAACGTCGAGTATATAGACATCTTTTCCCTAAAGGCCGGCAACGCATTCGCAACTCCACTTGTGTTGCAGTTGTCCATGGGCGACGGTAGTCATTTAACATCAGATGGCTTCGTCCGCTCGTTTGCCCGCAATATTATATAAAAAAAAAAAAAAATTAGTTAAGTTGAATAAACATATTAAATTGGTAAAAAAAAACTAATGTTAAAAATGAGATATTTTTATTTTTTAACTCGCTTCTATTAGTTTATTAACCAAATACTCACTCAAACCGATTTCCAATTGCAATAAAAAATATATTGTTATAAACTAAGTAATCGATAGCAAGCAGACTTCTATTATTGGATTATGAGTGTTTGTGTAACTTAAAATATATAAAAATAAATAAAATCCAAAACACAAATTTTAAATAAATGTAAATAAAATTAAACCGATGCGAACCGGGATTCAAAGCACGACCTCTGGGGAATCGTCCTGTCGCTCTACCAATTGAGTTATCGCATCGCTACCCGCTACGATGAATTAAACATTCTATATAACAAATTTTTGATCGGGACGGTGGTGACATCTATTAAGCTACGAATCCGTCTCTTTTGGCTAATATATCATTCAGTATGTATACATAGAGATCATTCATAACGATTGATCAAATTCTCAAAACAATAATTATTATTACTGGATTAATCATAGTAAATATATTTAATTACAAAGGAACCCTCAGGTTCAGATCATATAAAAGCATGTAGCATAGAATAAGATAAATAATAAAATAGGAAAAATCAATTGTTTTGAAAATTTTAAGGTAGGTATTACCCGAGGAAAATCTTTCTTCAGGATTTGTTTGCCTTTAACTTGCCTTTTGCTTATCTTCTAGCTTCTTTAGGTGTTAGGTTTTATAATCTTACTTTTAAGGATAGACCAGCTACTTAAATCAAATGGTAAATAGTCTTAGATAATGAGTAATTAAAAGTAATACTAAATATTAATATGTTATATATATTTTTATACCTAACAAGCAGTCGTATCAAATTAGGTTTTATTAACCAAAAATATATATATTTTTTTAATACCGCCATCGATTTATGATCATTGCTAATTAGGTAATTATGAAACATTTGCAATAATGAATAAACAAAGATTGACAAATAGGAATACACAATTAATAATTTATTTCCACGAGCAAATGACTACACTTTGTACCATATTAAATTTATACATATATTTCTAATAGTTTGCAAAATTTTATTTTGCCCATTTGGGCATTTCCATAACATCTTGGAAACCTAGTAGAAGTTGGAAACGTTATGTTCCACCAGGATTGAAACCATAGAAATTAAGATATTGATAAGATGCAAGCTGTTTTAAATTAAATTAAATAACAACCTCATACATATATAGAACATTATAGAACATTTGATATCGGTTTATTGAATATAAGTATGTGTGTTGCATTCCATACATTTTTTTATAAAATTCCACTAATTCATCAGAATACAAAGAAATTCAAGATAACAGATCTTAAGTTTCTTCTGTCACTTGCACAAGGCCTTTCATCTAGTATTAATATTCCAGTCCAAAAAAATATATGCTATCTTAAAATATATATACACCGTTATTTATTTAAATAAATGTGGACCGATTTGTTGTTTTATAAAGTTGAAATAAGAAATATAATTATGTATAAAAAATAATCTGACTACAAATGCTGGTATGTTAAAAATATGTAACATATTTAGTAGATAACTTTATTGGGAAGATTATCTGTCAAATATCTTTGTGACGAGTTACATGTTATTGTCCCAGTAAAAGCACAACAAAAAGGACCATCATTATTTCGTCCCTTTTTTTTTGATTTTGATGAATTGAGACCGATAGTTTGGTCCCAGATTTGCTCTATGGTACAATTGAGACCGATAGTTTGGTCCCAGATTTCCTAATCCCAAGTGACTCACTTATTTTAATGTCTGACGTCCCATAACTGTGATCATGAAATGGTTTTATGGTTTATATAATGCTGATAGAACAATATAACAAATTACACAAATTGAACATTGCAGTGCTCTTGCAGCTTCAGTTTAATGTCTTATTTACTTTTTAATATATCTAGTGGTTATGTATATATAAAGAGGCAGTGTAGCAAAGTAAGCTGGGTCTTGAGAGAATTCACAAATTATTTAAAATCATACTATTAATACTATTTAAAGTTTAGTACACATCATTCATAACAGATCGTTAAATATATATATGCTTTAATAATATAGAGATCTGTCAGCGTTTTTTAATATTTAATTCTTAATTTGTATATTAAATAGTTTTTATTTTGTTATTTTATATATTGTCATTTATATTATGTGTGGCGTGCAATAAAGAGTTTAACAACCACAACAACAACAAACATTCTCATTTTGTGAAGGCTTTGATATAAAACTAAAAACATATTCGATTTCATAGTTTTAAAAACACATTTTTTTAGACTAAACCTTTCAGTTATATTAAGTTACTTTAAAAAATGCAGCGCTTTTGTATTTTAATTAAATACAATCCAACAATTGGAATTCTTTGAAGCATTCGTGTTCACAAGAAGACGAGATAAGTGTCTGATTTACTTTAAACGTAATACTCTTAGTGTCTTTCTTTTATCTTGTAAACAGGTAGTCTGATATCTAATTATTATTATTAGTGTAGTGTATATTTTAGAATACTTTCTCAAGCACTTTTTGAGTTTTATTATTTCAAAAAAGTTAAAACTAAAACCAAAATATTTTGGGTTGATATCATTCCGATCCTAAAACCTTCTTCCAAATCACATACAATATGTCAAAAATAATAGACTTGGAAGAGATGAATAAATTGCGAAAAAAATTTGGAATAAGGGCAAGTGATAATGATTATATAAAAGATTTTGTTTTTATTATTTAAACAGTTATTTATTATATTGGTTCTGAGGGTAAGCCAATTAAGCGCGTTGTTTACACTGTTTATATATAATATATAATGTATCGATTTATTTGTGTATGGATGTAAAAGATAAATTATAGCCGAAAAAATGCCGTTCTAAAGCCTTTAGACATTTTAGATATCAGTTCTCCATAATTTGTATTTATATTTTATATTACAGTATATATTGATTAAATAAATATATACATAGTATATAGGATATTAGGTATATGTATTGTATTGTATTAATATTATGTATTCCGATTCCCCGTCTATTAGTGCTCTAGTTCTGAAGTGTGGGTTGCCTGAAAGAAATCAGTGTGAATCAGAAATGTGAAATCAGAATCAGTGATTATGTCACGTTTTGCCTTGTATTTTTAAATGTGTGCGATAAAGTTATTTAAATAAATCAAATAAAGGCCAATTGAATAAATAAACTAAATAGAACGTAAGAAAGATTAAAACGATTGCATTGTCAACATGTAATTATGTGTTAAAAGTCCTAAAATTTTACTGAAGAATTTCTTATTCGACAGCGGTGTCTGAGCACCCTGGACCTGACATCTTTGGGAGTAGGATCCTGCGTCGGGACTGGAATGTATTTGGTTGCTGGCATGGTAGCTCGTAATTTTGCGGGTCCTGGCGTCGCAGTGAGCTTCATCATAGCTGCTATAGCCAGCATTTTCTCTGGTAAGTCATTACTTCATATTGATTTAAAAAAAAAGCTTTATTAAACACAAGTTATCGTAGATATTTTTAGCGCATAAAATGGAAGTGACTGTCCGTCCTTTGTGTTTCAATTTAAAAATAAATGATACTGGCATTCATAAAGGTTTTAATCCACGTATTGTATCGTAAAAATAAAAATAAACGATTACTTTGAATAACAGTAAGTATTATACTATAGTGTACTTTTGTATTAGTTATATTGTATTATTTTAGTTCAATTGATAATTAAATCGCTTTAAAAAAGCACTTCCTTTCTAAAAGAAGAGGATTCTTTTTTTTTCTTTCTTTTCAAGCACAATTCTTTTATAAAATAATGCCATTAGGTAGTAGTCTACTTTGTTGTAAGAAAAGAAATAAATAATAAAAATGGTCATATTATGTACTTGCATCAAAAGTGATATCAAGGTTTTTAATCAAATTTCTTATTAGTTACGTTAAAAACATTTTAAATATAAAACGGCGTCAAACCAAAAGCCTTTTTTGAGAAAAAGAAAATCGTTTCAACTAATCTATATAAATAAAAATCAATTGCCACATCAATGAAAAAACCTCTCGACTAGACCGATTTAGTTGTTTTGCTTTTATTACTTTTCTCCGTCTACGATTTTATCCTGTTCGTAATTGTCAGGATGAGGTTAATATATCTTATCCTGACAAGGTTAATATACTTTATGCTGACAGAAATTATTGAAAAATAAACTGTCGGAAAAGTTGGAACTTTAGATGGTATTTTTGTTTAAAAGTTTTAAAATGTTAAGTTCAATTTGACAGTCCTGACAGACGGACAAAGTACAGCGTAGGCCACTGGAGATGGATGTGTTTTAAATAAATATAAATAATATTTTCTGCCCGCCGGGCGGAAAGTGACAACTTTCGTCCCGCTTCGAAAAACGAAGTTGACGCTTTCCGCCGTCGTCGGACAGAAAAATAGCATACACTACTCGGGAAGTAAAATAAGAAAGCCTCAGATCACATGTTAGTCGGCCTCGGTTCCACCTCTGTCGACAATTACGTGTGATCTGAGACATTTCTTATTTTTCCTCCCTAGGTGTGTAATATAGGTACTATTTCTTGCCATGCGTATTTTACTTATTTTATCAGTAAATTACACCTGTGAAACCTGGACGGCTCTCTAGTAAAAAAGTTAGATAGCTTCGAATACTTAATTGAGATTTATAACATTAATGCTATAGATCATTATTTATAACATAGATCATTATTTCTTATCAATATAATACGAAGCGATAATAGATAGCGAAAAGCGTTTCATTAATTTGTCAACTAAAATTAATGATCGCCATCGTTACGTAACAAATACTTCCTTTACGCTGTGGGCATATTAATACGATATATTGTATTCCATAACAGAACTAATCTTGCACTAAATGATAACTACAAATCATTTTTTGCATGTATTGCAAATGATAGCTGAAGTCGGATAAATTTCACGTTGTACTCTAATTGGGAAGCTTCGATAGAGCTTTGAGCATAAACTCAGTCATTCTGCTTTACACAATGATATTTTTTTTCTAGTTAGTATTTTTTTCATTGACCTCCCTTTGCGTTCCTCAAAAGAAATTGTTCCTATTCTATTACTGTATTGGTTTTTTTAATTATCCGATTTTTTTAGAATAAGTCTTTAAATAATTTTTAATTATAATTTTTTATAAATAATCATTGTTATTTATTAAAAGTTATTATATAAATCCTATTTATTATAAATAAAATAATTTATAATAAGTAAAATATGCGTCATGGTTCTAGGTGCTATATTCATTTCCCGGTATATAATCTTTTGTTTTCGGACAGAAATTCTTCAAATTCTTTTTGTCACTGCTTTATTCTTTTTTTAAAATACTACGTGGACCTTTTTGAGTCTCAAACAGACGCGGTTTCATTGTGCCTAAAAATAGGTCGGTGCACAAACATTCAACTAATACCAAGCGGATAAAGGATTTCAAAACCTGCATTCAGCTCCATACAAACTTTGGTTTCACACAGCAATTCGGTTATCCTTGCTTCCCCTTCCATTTTAATATCACTAAAATTTTTAACACTGATTGGCGACATAATAATAAAACTCAATAAATATTTATATTATAATGACAGTTTACACATACAATTGTTTTTTTTTTATTGTAACATTGTTAATTACCAGTCTAAATATAATCAAGCTGAATGCTTATTATTTTACGACTTTATTTTCATTACTTATAAATACAATGTAATCTTAACATTAAATACTCCCTTATTTTAATATCGAATCTAAATATTTTATTCCAATTACATATTCCATTATGTTATAATACTAAAGAACATTTAAATAGACCCCATAATTTAATTACTGTGCTTAAAAGTTTAGAAACAAAATAAGAAAGTAACAATAAATTTAACAAGTTTGAAGTGTCTATATGTATTCTAAGTGATATTGACTCAACTCAATGTTCAAATGTTTGTGAATGTATTTTACAAATTAACTAGCAAATTAATAATAATTTTAGTTCAGTTTATATTTTATTTGCATTACACCTTCATATTGGTCCGAGTATTGGATATATCAGAATTGCTGATATATTAACTTTTGTTTTTAATTGAATTACTTTAACGTCGCGGACTTTTCGCATTTATTTAGATTCCTTCCATAAAAGGATAACTGGTATCGTTATATACGTATTTCATTAAAGATCATGATCATGAATCCAACAATGTTATTGAACCTATAAATATTATGATACTGAAGAATATTATAATACTTAATAATATGCAATGTAATGGGTTTTTGTATAGATTACTTCCTTTTCTAGGTGCTTGTTACGCTGAATTCGGCGTGCGAGTACCGAACACCACTGGATCAGCTTACACGTACTCATATGTCACCGTTGGAGAGTTCATCGCTTTCGTCATTGGCTGGAACATGGTTTTGGAATACTTGGTAATTTAAATTCAAGAGAATATTAAGTATTCTTTTATTTAACTAAATATTTGATATTTAATATTTTACTTTCTATTTATTACAACTAATATAATATACATTTAGCATTTATTGGAAGATTAAACGAAATAAATCCGCTGCGGTGAATTAGGAGCTTACATTTCATAAAAATAAATAATACGTTGATATTTAATTATTTCATAGTATGTGTACCGTACCCGGGATTTTGTTAATAGAATGGGTATAATTTAGTTACGAAATTCGGGTCGCATATAGTTACATTAATTGCCTCTGTAATATTATAGTTTCGAATGCTATAATACATAACATTTATAAGATATATGCATTGTTTCTAAAATAGTAATTAAAAATGGGATTTCCGAGTTTCATTTCTGATGAGATTATTTTAACAATTATTAATTATATTTAGTAATAAATATAAAATATACATTTCCATACTTTTACATTCTCAAAAACGTATTCTATTTGTCGTAACTTTTTATTAACGCGGCTTTTTATTTTGCCGAAAATATATTTACTATTTGACTATTTTTGTCTATTTGTTTTTCAAGCTCAGCTTACAGTTTATTATAATTGGTTTTGGACGTTCCGTGATACGTAAAATGTATTGTATGAATCATTTAGACCTTATATAGTATGAAAGATAAAAATCAAAAGTAACAAAATATGCGAACAAGTTTCCATAACCTTTCTAATTGCTGTTCCCTTGTGACTGCAGTTTGTAAACTCTTTTTTACAAAAGACCATGATACGAATAATATAAAACTCGAATGTAAAAGTCATATTTTGTAACAAAACTGTAAACTGTATAAAACTTTATTGCTTTGTTTTGCTATTTCGAAAAATAAACCATTTTGTTTGGACGTTGTTTGTTGCTAGTTGAATAATACATTTTTGTTCAATACTTCTACGAGTTTTGTAACTTTTAGAAAAATGTATTATATTTCTTTATAATAAAATGTATAATTAGGCTAATACTAAGTAATACTAGTTATTATATAGTTATATCCTATAATTACGATTAACCCTACCTAACCTATGAAAGTAATTTTCAAACTAAGTTTTTTTAAAATAATTATTACAGTATCCTAAGCTAATTTACCCTGAGCCTAATGTTATTTAAAACTCTCAAATATTAACGGGACACTAATCACTACAGACAGCCCGGCCTTTCCGCTTGGCCAACGATTAACCGCACCAATAAATTAAGTGTTAATAGCCAGACGAATATATTTATATTGGGAGAACAGATACATTTATAATATATATATTCATATCATATTCTCTGCAGATCCGTATAGTTTGAATATTAAGTTACTGTATTAAAATTTATTAATTGGAACATTATATTAGTTTTTTATATAACTTTGTCTGAATCATAGGAAACACGCCTAGGAAAAGGCGCTCTTCATTTCTATCCCTAGGACCTAAAACCTTCACAATAGTTGTCTAAAATATACTCTAAAGTAAAAAAAAGCCTTAAAAATACATAAAAACCGCAAACTTGTTTATGCCAAAGGAAACAATTTGCCTAGCATGAAACAACGCGCTAAATGTAAATGCGGTACATTCCGCTAAAACGAAACACTTGTTATATCCAACGCAAATAATAATATTTAGTTTGCTTCAAATATTTCAATCACTAAACTGTCCTTGTATAACAGATTGGAACAAGTGCCTGCGCCCGCGCACTTAGTGCCTGCTTGGACTCACTCTTCGACGGAGCCATCGGTCGACACCTTGGTGACAAAATCGGCACTTTCTTTGGTAAGCTAATAATCACACTCAGAATATTAAATTATAAAAGAAATTTATCAAATATTATGTTAATAGTAAAAGAAAAGATCAGAAACGTACATCTTCTAATACTGGAATATACAAAACAATTTTAACAATATTCAATGGTTAAACATTAAAAGCATTTCTTATTTTAAAAGATTTGTTGTGGTATCCTTGAAAGTTGTTAGTTGTTATATTGTTGCCCCTGTAAGTACAGAATACAATTTTCTGCATCGTTAGTTGTCAGAATAGAACAGCAAGATTTATGGTGTTAAGTAACAGCATCTACCAGCGCGTTGAAGACTACAGGCTATATTTATATACAGCAAAAATTACTATGGTTCATAGGATAATTATCGCGGTTACAAAAAACTAACTAGGTAATTTTTGTAAAAGATAAATTCTTGTTAAGTTATGAAATTGATAATTGCTATTAGTTTCATAATTAATGTTGGGTAAATATATGAAAGGCTTTTCTAATTCTAAGTTATAAGCGACACAGTTAGTTAAGCACACGTCATGAAAGAAACTAACGAACTGTAAAATACTTCTGCTAACTTTTAATGATATTATTTTTATATAAAATACCAGCTGAGCTAAACTTAATCATAATTAAATACATTCGTTAATAAATAAGAACGACTCTTTTAATATTTTAAGAGTAATAAAATTGTTGCTAACAAACTATTTGACTTAATCTAAGAATACATAAGTCTATTCTACTTGGTTATAAGTCCATCTAGATATAAGAGTCGTTTGACAATACTTAATTAAAAATCCTTGTATTGTAAAAGGGATTAATATATCAGAACATTAAGGTTAAACATTATTAACACTTTACATATCGGTGAGATCGGCAAAGCCTATATGAAATTATAATACATATGACTTCTTAATTATGTCTTCATATATAACACAAACATTTTTTTATATTTATATAGAATATGACGTGTTTTGTTTATTTTTTTTTTTTGCGCCGACTATTTCATACCAACAATAACAAATTTACTACAAGTTCATCAGACAGAACTAGACAGAAGTTATTCCTTGTTTTAAATTGCAAGGGAAAAATAGAAATAGGTGTTTCGAATGTAGTGATGACAATCAATAGGTATTCGTTGTTAACATGAACACTGAAGTGTATAATTATTATGTACGACGAAATTACTACGTAGATGTCAATAGAGTATATTAATTAGGTTGAAAAAACGTTTTGAATGGAGATATAATTATATATTATGTATATATAATATCGTAAATTTAGGTAACGAATTTTAAATCTGCATGCCCAAGCTGAGTTAATAAAACATAGGCTTAGTTTATAAATAATTTGTAAAATAGTGTTTAATAGAACAATATTTAAGCAACGAATACCTGGCCATCTAGTTTACCAATTCTCGGTAAAGCAATTTTACCGCATTGCATAAATAATTATATTGATCGTTTAGAGAAAATTCTATTTACAGGAAACTTATTACTAGAATTTAATCGTTGGATCATTTCAACTCGTATTTTCTTATATAAATGAAAGTTTAGAAAATGTTTTCGAAAAATAAACATTACCATTCTATTGAAAATTACTTTTATGGAACAAAGTCACTTACATTTAAAGCATACAATGCTAGGTGTGTATGTATGTGTGAGTAATTAATAGCTTTCCGGATTGCAGACGGAGCTGAAAGCAAAAGCTGGTTAAAATTTTGTTACTCAGTATTTCTATACAAAATATGGTTATTTGGTTATTTTTTTCACTTTTATTAGACAACTGTTCCAACCTATTATGCTCATATTATTTATTACGTGCACTATTGAAGAAGTCCTATTATGCTTATATATATAAAATGCTTCTTGAACTACTATTTTCGGTCAACCAATCAACAGGTTCTAAATGATTACACATTATCAATATATTTTTAATGACATGACTGTCGACCTGTCAATTCGTCCGTCTCATACAAATACAACAATGAAGTTCAACGTTAAGAAATACATAGAAGTCTATATATTAATACATATAGGTAAGTATTTTTCGAAACTAATACAATTAAAGTCAAAGCAATATCTAATTTACGTTACACAAGAGCGAGAAGTTAGAAAAGTTTGTTAGACATTTTTGTTAGAAACCGTACAGCTTTTATGAGCATACTTTTGCGAAGGACTTAGCTGAGATTGTAACAACGAGATAGAATACTGCAAATAACAGAGGCTTTAATATGATACCTAATACTAATAAAATGTTTCTCTATAATAAACCTTTTCGACGTCTTCTTTTCTATTTATATTTATATGTTGGATTGTAAAGAAAATCATTTAGTAGAACGCGATTTAAATAATACTTTATTTCTTAACCATTTTTTTTATTTTCTCCATTTCTTTAAAATAATTACTAAGATTATATATTTATTCTTGTATATTTACTTTCATATTTGTGTATCCTTTAGTGTTATGTCAGGTTCTCATGATAACAAAAGCAGATGTATTTATGAGAATTTTCCATAAAATTTTAATTAAAAATTGCAAATAGGAAAAGTATTGGCTTTCATTATTGCAAAGGTGTCATTGACCTGTAAATATTCATCCGATATCACTGGAGGGCAAAGTTACGTCATTTTTATTAAAAATCGCCCAAGTATGTATTGTATGTAAACACATACAATAAATATCTCTTTTGATGTAAATTATATTAAAATATATCTACATATTACAAAACTAATAATGAAATATAGGATTTTATTGCCATATTGTAAATAATTCTATAAATATATAAACATTACGAAAAATATAAAATATTATGAATTTCAAATTGTTTGATTTATATCAAACAAATATGTTAATTATATAATAACCAAATCTATATCTAATCTCTGTGAATAATATATATCCAATTTATAAAATATATAAAAAAAGATATTACATTCGTAACTTTAGTAAAGTAAGTAATTTAGTTCATTCGAGTCAAGATAATATAGTAATCGTATATTTTTAAATGATATTATTTAAAAGGCGTTTTACGAACTTGCCTACATAAATTAAATTAACAGAATTGTTTTACTAATATAAACAAATTTACTTTTCAAACATATTGTTTGTCGCAATATACAGGTAATTAAATATTTAAACCTTAAACATTGGATCTAAACTAAAATAAAAGGAACAAATAGCGAAAATTGCTGTTTATGTTTTTTTTTATTTATTTGGTTTTTAATATTATTTTAGTTTCAGTCTTTATTCTGAATCAATAAGCAACAATTTACATTAACTAAAATATTTAATTTTTATATTAATATAGAATGTAAAAAACCGATACGGACAGGGATTCGAACCCGCGACTACTGGGAAACCGTCCCGTCGTAATTAAATATCGTATCGGTTTTTTACATTCTATATTTATATAAATTTAAATAAGCTTAACATGGCTATACATGTTTAAAGATATTTTCTAAAATATTTAATGTTTTTTTTGGTATATTGTTCCGAAAACAGATAGGTCTTATTTTCATAAGGAAATAATTTCTGTGAAATTATATTCTCTCCTTATCATAACTCTTCTTTACCTTCGTTAAACTCAAGATGGTCATTAATGTGACTTAAAATGTATATCATGAACGCATGTTTACACTTATCAATATTTGTTTACAACAGACCAACTGTACCATAGTCTGTGGCGTAAACAACTAATACCTATGGGGTTTGAACTTCAAGCAATTAAATGTATACTCTACCTTCTAGAATGTTCTCGGACGGTTAATATATAATTAACATATTTGTTTAATAACTATTAATTTGCTGCATAAAATACTTTCGAATTCTATAAAATTGTTCAAAGAATCGCAGCAATTTACCGAAGTTCATGTCGGAGTTCCTAGTTGGCTTTATGAGTACACTCTTCGAAGGGACTCTCATCTGAGATTGTCATTACGTGAAGATAAAGAGAAGTAGGGTAGAGTATTACGACACTAGGGTAGATATATCATCACAGTCATTTTAGACAAAACGTTTTATAAAATTGTCGCATTTATAATTTTACTAGCATACCCAGCCTGCTTCTCCGTGCTTAATAAAAAAAACCACCGCTATAATAATTATGATTCATCCTGAATTTCATTTTCTCCTATACGTATAATTAGTTTAGTTATAAAAATATAGTATAATACTTATTAGTATACTACTTAGTAGTATAATATATAGTTAATTTAAAAATTACACATGTAATTTTTCAATTAACTAATTTATATTTTTCCTTATCGGTTTATTTACTTTCATTTAATCATTTTACATTTATTATGTAACTGGATTATTGATGTCAAAAGGAAATAGAGTGAAGAGTAAAATTGTTTCTGTAAGTGACAGCTAACAAAGCCTTTTAAATAAATACACCCTTCTATTTTGTAAGGATGGGTGTCGAAACTTTTTTAATTTATCTTTTCATTTATAATTCCTTTTGGTGAGACATGAATATAAAATTTAAAAAATAATTATGTTTTTTTTTCATAAATATTGGAAGATAACAAGGCTTAAATTGATTTTTTTTATTAAGTAGCGTTATTTAACAAACCAAATACTTAATTCTCAAAAATAAGGTAAAAAACTGGTTTGTTAGTTATTCTTACAAACGTATATTTTTATGATTCATTGATTAATATTTACTAGACAAAAAAATAAAAAAAACTATTTCTATACTCTGATAATCCTTATATTATTTTTGAATCTCAAAATGTATTTTCCATGTTAAACATTACCATTTTAATAATAATTGTGTTAATTATATGAAATAAAATGAGAAATGCCTCCTGTCATTTCACGGGTAATTGTATTACTCATCTGACAGCTACGTAAATAGAAAATGAATATAGAATTAATAAAGGTTGACTGAATTTTAATATTAATAATTATATGTTAGTAAAATCCTAAAAGTTAATCGGATGATTTCCAACGAGAATACAGAAAACTGAATAGAAAAAAAACTCTAATATAAGGTAAAAGAAAACTACCGTAAAAAAAAATGGTGATAATTAACAGAATTCTATGGCATTGATATCATCAGTATTTTTCTATTAACGCTTTATTAATTTCTATGAGTACATAATTTCTATAAGATTTAATAAGAGAATTAGAACATAAACATCCAAATTATTATTACCCTACTTACAATATTTATGAATGAATTCCTTCAAAAACTCTAAACTTCTATACTATCTGGTATATTACAAGCACTCGGTGCTTTTCCAGTATTTTAATGGGTATTGCGAACTTTCGTAAGCTTATTGATGGTAGAAAATATATTCTCGTATAAAGCTTAGACTTATATTACACAAACACTTCACACCATTTACTTTTCTGATGTTAAACAAATTATATATTACAGTCCCCCAAAATAGGAAAGAAATATGTTTATTGTGATCTTTTTGACTCAAAAATATATTAAATAAATATTTATAATTTATATCATACTTTTATTGAGATAATAAATAACATGACCTTTTATTTATTTTTATAAATATATTTTTTACAATCAGAAATTTATATATTTCTGCAAACTTTGTAGGTTGTAGTTAAGTTGTTATACTGTAAAGTTATTAGAAGCTTAATTTTTCAAAAGAACTTTTTCTAAACAGAACTGAAAAGATATAACCAAATGCCAAGATTTTCGTTATTATTATGAATATTCAATATTATGTGCTCTTTTAATTGATAAAGTCATGAATTTAAATTAATTATAATACTCGAGTATAAAGACTGTGCGTGCGGTCGTAACTTAAATTTATATGGCATCATTACTCCCCGAGGGTGAAATGAAAGCCAGCTAAAGAACAAAATATAAGAGGACCATCGCATCACATCATCGTATATCCTACACCACTTCCAAAAGGCGGCGAAAATCCCAAAAAATGTCTTGCCAAGGAGGTAGGCGTCTGGCTAATTACCTATTCTAAAAAGTTTTCCAAATTTCTTTCAACAGGCGTCAAGACGGCCTATTTCGATTACAGATTTATCATAATAAGCCCTTCTGTAATGGCACTTTTCGACTTAATCTTAAAGCTATGAGGGTTCCAAAGCTATGAAGGTTCTTCTGCTCGAACAGTGTTCCCTCTTCTGCAATGTAAATATGGGATCATTGTCGGCCGCAATATACCATAAGAGTATACCATATGACATTATACTATGAAAGTAAATAAAGTAAACTAATCGAGCTGTTTTCATATTTGTTAATCGACGTATTTTTTCACCGCATATGGAGCAAAAATCAGTCTGCTAGACAAATCAAACATATGAGGACCCCACTGCAATTTTTTATCTAAGGTAATGCCTAAGAAAGTAGTACATTTGATCAAGTCTAATTCCTCATTGTTTAACTGTACATTGGTAATAACATTTTTAACATTTAGTAAACTTGTTTTTTTTTATTGAGCATCAAATTATTAGTGTTAAACCATTTTACTCACATCTAAAAGAGTATTGTTTACATTGTCTATAAACTTTAAAAATAAGAGAAGTATACAAACAACACTATCCCATGTTCTTCCCTCACTAGGTGAGTGACAAGTCGTTTATGTAAATAAGGAACAAGAAAGGCCCCAAGATAGCCCTGTGGTACACATATTTTACCTACTCCAAAGAACCGGGGGAATACTTTTCATTTACAACTATTTTTGAATCTACCATTTAAATATAAATTAATCAAATCTAGTTACTTATTCCTAGCTGTATAGTGTTCTAATATTTTAAAAGGATTTTATGTTGAATGCAGTCGATCACAGAAATGCCAAGTGCATCCTGTGAATTTTCCCAGGCTTCAAATATATCCAGTACTAGCTCAACACCAGAGTAATGAGATAAATGTTACATATTTATTTAAATACATAAATATAGTCATTTGAACCTCAGTTCATTTCTATAAAACGATGGAAAACGTTAAGTAAAAAAGAAATATCGTTTTTATCGATGATAAATGGATTCAAACTTCTACAACAAGAAAAAAACTGGCCTCTAATAATAAGAATAATGGCAGGAACATAATGATGACATGAGTTTAAAGACTTTGTAAGGTAAATTTATTTTAGAAATTACTAAGACCAGTTTCCATTGTACTATTAAATATACAAAAACTTTATTCTTTGAAAACGCTTTACATAAATTATACTTGTCCGTTAAAAGTTTGTTTCATACAAAGGTTTTTCAACTTTTGGTTATAATCTTTGTGTTCCGAAATATAAAATGCCTTTTTTTAATATATTTTCCTTATTGATATCCACAATATATGATATATAGTTATATAACTATTTCCCAATAATTAATATTCCAGCTTCTAATCGTTTCAAGTGTATGTATATAAATTAATCTATATTTATTACAGTATATATTTAAATACACTAATAAACTTAAGTGCTATATAAAATTCTACAAACAGTCTCAGATAATTATGGAAAAACAGAAATAATGAGATAAAAAATTAGTGATAGACCACAAATGAATATAAGACACATTTAAGTTGGTTAACTCTAACAAAATGTATGTGGATTTAAAATGTTTAATAAATTGTGTTTTCGAAAAAGGAAAGATGCATTTTTAAAATATTTGCAATATCAGAAGATCTAATATAAAATGTGAATACCAACAAATTGAATACAGAATGCGGAAAAGATATTTATAGCAAATATACTTAACTGAATAATATCTCAGTTACGCGGAGTTATTTATGATAATATTTATAGTTGACATTTATATCCAGTTTTCCTGGAATTCAAGCTGAAAAGTAGAAGTTATTTGATCTATTTCTTTTTATTCCAAGTTCTATCGGATACGCATATTTTCTACGTCGTTTACTACACCAATGCTCCATACAACATTTTTACGAAACATAAAATCGTCAATAAAAATACTAAATATGAGGTAAATTCAATTGCAAATAATTGCTGTTACTGACAATCCTGAGGCTGACAAGCAGTCTTAAAACAATAGATGTGTGTGTGATGTGTCAAACTAAAATGATAATCAAATACCGTTTGTTATAGATTAGATGCATTATTTGGACATCATGTTAAAAAAAAATCTAAATACCATCACTATTTCCATTCATTATGTCCGTATTGCAAGATGCATTAAATATTTTATATCCATTGAATTAAAAGGTACGTCATATCATGACTTGACATGACTCAACAACGTAAATAATATGTATAGTGCACAACATATCATAGTATAATAAAAACTATAATATATATAATCATATAAATACAATATGTAGTATCTTAAGCTCATAACTTCATACACGACAAAAGAGCTCTATCGCTTTATTACTCTATCACTCTACAGTCCTTTGCTAATCGTATATCCGGAGGCTTAGCTTTGTTGTTTGTCAGTAGAGCAAACGGTTATCCTACGTATTTAAGACTTAACGACCATTACGATACCAACAGGAGAGAATACTGTCCAATCTTTAACTACCATGAAACATTCATATTATTATGAAATAGTTATTTATTTAGGTACGTTTTTGGTACATAATTTACTTATTATAAACGAAAATTTTTTTTACAAAGTAAATTGTTCATTTAGTATATCCAAGGTGCAGACAAAAAGTTTTTTTCAAAAACCTGCTGTTGAAATACCTGATCAAAGCTGTTATCCGCAGCTTTTGAAATTCATAAATTAAAAGTTCGATGCAGACTTCCAAACTAAAAGAGCATACATTAAAGAGAATCATTGAGCCAAGAACCTTATTGTTAGGTTTAGTAACAAGACTTCGTTCATTGGATCGTAAACTATTTAAACAATATCGATAATGCGGATGGAATGATGTAGTCCCTTAATTATTGGGGTAGGTATCCCTTCGTAAATTGTACCAAATATATGACAGAGATGCTGTGGTTTATAGCTCTTAAACGTGCATAGAAAGTGACGAGAGAAATGCAGGGGTTGGTTTTAAAAAGTTTTCTATGGTAGAAAGAAACTTATAAAACTACATGAAAATCTTTTATCACGATGCTTTTAGAGGGAAATCAAACTAATATCCCGGCTCTGACGTTATTGCAGTGTGTCTGGCGTTTTTTGACTTTAATACAATCATGAGTAAACGAATGAAACTTCAGTACATTTTCGTTTTGTACACAAAACATAAATATTTTAGGGACATAATGCAAATTTCCTAAAGTTTATAATTAAAGCTGAAATGAGAAATGTAATAAGGATTTTTTTTAATTAATATTGATATTTTCAAGATTTAACGCAATGCTATTCTCCTTGTAAATCCCAAGTAAATGTTTTTTTTAGTTTTTCCATTTCAAATTATTGCAAAATAAATATCTCGTTATTTTTCTTCACACTTATTGACACTCCAACAGGCGGAAGATAGAAAATTGAATTTGCATTTACACAATGCAAAAAGGCATTCTAGCTAGAAATGAGCTTGAAGGCTTTCTTGCTATTATAAATTATATTATGTGTATTTATATAAATATTATAAATATGTGTATTTCTTATGCTATTCCAACAAAAAATGCAAACTGATAATTAATATATATGTATATACATACATACATTTCATTTTCAGACAGATATGACCTTTCTTTTTTGTTACAAAAAAAATATATAATATCTTGTTTTCTATAACTTGTGAAATATAAAATAAATAAATGAATAAATTTTCTTAATTAGAGTTATATAATTATGATTAACATTTAAGCATACTAGATATCGCTGCGACTATCGCTAATCTAATATGCTTTAAATATTTCTCACAGGCAAGCCACCAGATGTAATTGCATGCGGAATTTGTCTCATGATGACCGTGGTACTGGTGGCCGGTGTCAGGAAGTCCATCTTCTTCAACAACCTTCTTAACGCAATTAACCTGGTGGTGTGGGTCTTCATTATGGCTGCCGGTGTATTTTACGCGGACACCAGCAACTGGAAGAATCATAAGGGATTTCTACCAAATGGATGGTCTGGGGTAAGTTTTCATAAATAATAACAGATCTAGTATATAACTTGTCAAAGTTTGTTTGTAAATAAACAGGATTTGTTCATATGTCAACTTTATTAACCTACAAATAATGGAAATTTGTCGTTGATTGTTGCAATAGGTTATATATTTTTAATAAGAAGTAATCAAATATTTCTTCAATAAAAATATTTTAAATGCGACATTTAATATAAAATTAATTCATTATTATAGAATGCAAAACTACACGTTATATACTGACAGCAAACCAATTAATTAGTCAAGACAGTTATTTCAATTGAACAATAATAAAATGAGTTTTTAATATTTTTTCATGTATTAGCAAATTATTTTGTTGTATTAATTTAAATAACTATATATTTACGTTATATATTTTTTTCCAATATTCATAGCAGCTATAAAATACATACAATGATACAACGATAGCCGATAATCTCAATATCACAAAGAAATAATACACGGGCCTCATTACTAGAGAGTGATTTAAAAATACAGTTTATTAAATCAAATTAGGAACAATAATATAACATTATTTTTTTATATATTTATATATCGTATAGAGTTTTGCAGATTTATAGTTGCCTTCCTGCAAAACTATACGATAAGACAGAAGGTACTAGATCTCGGTTTCTATTTTACTTTATCCTACGTCCCTGGGGTTATTACTGTATCACTCTATATATTTTCACACACAATGCATTCAAGAATCACTTTAATAAATTTTAAACTTATTTGCATCATCTCTACCATTTATATACAGTATGTATACATTTCTGAAATTAAGAAACCTGTTCTTGTTTATAGATAATAATCATCAAAGATAAGCGAATCTGCAATCCATCAGATTTAGAGGATTTGAAATTACTTACTCATGTTTAAGTAAATATTACATGATTATCGAAGTCTATACAAAGTATCAAATATTTGAAAACTATTTAGATTTATATATTTTAATTAACAAATATTAAGATTATCCTTCTTTGTTAAAAATGTTGGCTACAAAATTGTACAGTAAATTAGTAAGTGAAGGTTCAAAAGACTAAGTAGAATATATGTATCGATTTTCAAAATCAAAATATTTTGAAATCATATGGTAGGTCAATAGGTAGATCGACGGAAAAGCTTTCAGGGGTTGAAATATTTATTAAATAAATTTATTACTCTAGGTATTCAGCGGCGCTGCAACTTGCTTCTACGCTTTTATTGGCTTCGACATTATCGCCACTACAGGTGAAGAAGCCAACAATCCTAAACGCTCTATACCTTTGGCCATCGTCCTGAGCTTGGTTATCATTCTCATCGCCTATGTCAGTACCTCGGTCATGCTCACTCTTGTAGGTAAGTGGTTTAAATACAATCCATTTCTTGAGTTATTAGTGCAAATAACTTACCTGTAGATCAAGCTATAGAGGATCAAGCTATCAAGGATAGTATAGCTCAATTTAATTTCCGCTGTGACTCAACCAACAGGATAAGAAACATGTCAGTATAAATAAAATACAGCGGGAAAGTTATATATCTTCTAAGAAATCTTAAGCATTATAAGCAACAAACCCCAAAAGTTTCAAAGAAGAAACATTAATAGACTATCAATTCACCAGAGTTAAGTCAGCATTTTTAAATATATTTTAAGACGGTAAGTAGGAAAGAGTACTAATATAAAGATATTTTGAGGTGAAATACAGATGAATATTTTCTGTTCTAATAGAATCTACTAAGGATCAATAAGTTTTTATATTAAGCAGCTTATTTGGGAACGTGTTGATAACACAGAAGATACGAGTATATTGCTTTGAAATTTGAATCCTCTATATACATGAACCTTTAATCTCTAGCAGGTATCGATATAGATGGATTACTTTGACATGGTAAATACCTAGATGCAACACACTGAATACAGGAACGTCGAATAATATATCAAAAGGACGATTTAAAATTCAATGTGAAACTTTACAATTTATTCCATATCAAATAATTTTGTATTCAAATAATTTACTAATATATCCGTTTCGTGTAATTAAATCAACGTTATAAACAATTTATTTATCAAAAAACGATTTATCAAGTCGGTGCTAAATTAAAACATTTAATCAAATCAATTTGCACAGCGCAATTCGATTGGAAATTATTAATTGAAAAGTAGGAACCGATTTTATTATTAAATGTTCATTGATACTGAACTGGATAATCTGAATACTTAATAAGATTCCAGCATCTTACCTGTTCTTGTAAATCGATCCGCAAACTTTGCAAGACGCAAGTGTTTAACTTATAGTAAGAGGCTTCGTCAAGTTTAAATCAATTTAGTTTCTCTTAAGTATGTTAATTATCTTCAACTTATTAGCTTTTATAAATAACTACTATTTTTTTTCTATCATTTTTAATCGTTAGCTGCTCATTGGAATTTTGACTTACAGTTTCACTTTGTTAATACATAATAGTATTAGTATTATAATTTTCATCGTGTGGTGAATATTTAAAGATATTTACATGTTATTATTACATATTTTCAAAGAGACAGCAATATATTAGGATTTTTAATTGAAATTGAACAAAGCTCATATTTTTATCTTGGCGTCGCGGTGTTCGAAGTTCTAAATTCTCAATTTATAATATGTGAATACGTCTTTCTTTTCTTATAGAAAGCAATTACTTTTGAGGAATGGATTTTTAAGAAGGTTATCCAATTACATTTGTATTAGTCATCAAAATAAAGATTTCGGGATAACAAAACTGAGTATGAAAATCGAATTTAAAAATCTACAGAATAAAAATTTGGGAAATATGTTTTAAAAACATTATATAAATCTAGAAACAAATCTAAATACAAAATTTCTTAGAAAAATAAAAAAAAGATACTAACATTATAAATTGTATACATGGCATATATAATAATAATACCGTAGATAACTACGGTACTTACAGTACATTTCAGGTTCCTTAACAAGACTAAATAATTTTTTCTATAATTTTCTATAATTAAAAATATTTCTGAAAATATTTCTGAATGGCTTATAATAATATCCATTGGTCACACCATAAATTGAGGACGACTGGACCATTTAGCTATTCTTTTTAATACACCACCTATTTTGAGGAAGGTTTTATGAAAACTAAATGTTGATAATTGTAAAATTAAAATTTAAAAAAACTGTTCATGACAAATACACAATATTGTGTAAAAATGTTACAATATTAACCATATTTTTTTATATATTTATTTTATATAAAACAAGAGTATAAAGAAAAAAATATAAATGAAAATATTTTTAAGAGCAACATTTAAAATAGTTTTGCTTTGTAGTGCCCTACGATGAAGTGCAAACAGATTCGGCGTTAGTGCAAATGTTTGGTTACGTGAACGCACCAACCTGCAAGTACATCGTTGCTATTGGCGCTTTGGCTGGTCTGACTGTTTCTATGTTTGGATCCATGTTTCCTATGCCACGGATAGTGTACGCTATGGCACAAGATGGCTTGATATTTCGGTAAGTACAAAGTAATATAAAATAAAAAATGTATATATTGTGATTATTCATATAAGATCTCTTTAATTAATAATATTAATAATAGGAAAAAAATCTTGATAAAAAGTATTAAAAAAATAAGGCGGTCTTATCACTATATAGCGATCTCTTCTAGACAACCTTAAACTGGTGGGAAATAAAAATATAAAGTAGTGTATACAATGGAACCTCCTAAAAAGATATTATTACAAATACAATCAATAAATATATAAAATAATATATAAATATATATCAATAAATGTATAATAATAATATATAAAATGGAAAACATTATGTCATAGTAAATACAGGAAAAAGTGTAACAGATAGTTGATAATATATATCACATAGAGAGGGAATAGTTCGAGATGATGATCTTCAACGGGGCTCTTAAAAGTAGTCAAGGTAGTCAAGTCAAGTAGTATTTGAATCTGATGGCTACTGGAAACTGCTTGTATGGTAAAAGACACACAGACATACAGGCATGAAAAATCATTGTTTTTGGTTCTTATAAGGGGTAAATTATGTTTTTTTTTTAATATTTTCCATGTACAGACATCGATCATTGACAGTTTTATTACACACAGATTAAAATACTTATCGTTGTCAATAACATCGTGTTCCATTTTTATTTGATAAGTAACTCCTGATTTTCGTAAAAATTCTTAATAAAAATCCTAACCTGTGCCAGATTAAAAAAAGATTTTTTTTATTGGATGTGTTTGATCCGATAAAACGAGGCTGAGAGCTTTCATATCTCAAAATAAACAAACAATATTTTTACATTTTCTGGGAGAGGCATATTGATTTCATTTTGTTAACGGTTCGTAGCGATTTCAAATATCGCCATGTAACAAAACACGAAGAATCGAATAAAATTATAACAGCTGATAAAAGGTTGTTTAATTAATTCTCAAACGAATGTGTTGCTAATGCATTTTGTAATTGCAATCTCTTTAAAAGTTTTCACTTCATTTTTATAATATACTCGTAGTATTATTAAATTGATATGGAAATGAAAATAATAATTTCATACTTGCTACGCTGTATCGTTTATTATTGTTATTTCATCATATTGAATAGTTTCCATTGTTTAACTAATAGATTAAAGATAAGGCCGAATGATAGTTTTGTATCATGAATAGATGTCTATACCCAATGGAGTCTATAAATACCATAACTTCTCTTTGTTCAAAACTACAAAGTGTACTATTTCCAGGCAACTGTCGGTCGTTTCGGAAACGTCCGGCACCCCTGCGCTGGCTACCATCTGTGGAGGTTGCGCCGCTTCCGTGGTCTCCCTCCTCATACAGCTGGAAGTCCTGGTGGAAATGATGAGCATTGGTATGTACTTATCTTTTTATATTGGATACATAGTATATGAAGAGAAAGTGTCTGACCTAAATATATCAACTCATTGCCAAACCGCTGGGTACAAAACCTAATATCTGTATACATATACACCCCCTTCTTCATAATTAAATCTACTGTTTTTAAAAAAAACACTAAGTCTTTGAATTCTGTTAAATACTATTTGTGCGGAAACAGAAGTAAAAAATACATTATTTATATATTTTTTTATTACATAGCTAGTAGCTTATAAATAACTTTATAGACAGATACATTCCAACTATATTCTTTGTTGTTTCAAATAAACGATACTCATTTAAATTACAGACAAACTATTATTCAAGATGCTTTGATCAAACACACATACAGTCATCATTTCTTCAAATAGCCCTCTAACTTACTAAGTGCAGTTTAAATAATTGATAAAGCAATTTGATAGAAGTCATTATTTCGCCAATATTGAAGAATTAATCAATCATTTATGATATATGACGGTACTCTATTGGAATATCATTAATGAAGTCGTCTCTAGCTTAGAATCAATAAAACTTAAAATATATGAAGCTAGATTTATTAGTTTCGAAATAAGATACAATAGTTTATTTTTATAATTAATATGGTCAAGTTGTTCCGCGTTAACGGTCATTTCTTATTTATTTGTAAGATTATTGAATTTTGTACTTTTTGTCCTTAAAGTGTCCATGATTACCTATATTATATTTTTATTGCTATTTAATAGTTTTTTAATTGTTATTATTATATATTATTTATATGAGCAGATACACACCAGCCGCACATCAATAAAATATTACTTTAAAAATACGTAGAAGAATATCAGTAATGACAATAGTACCCGTGTCATAGCTATTTATTATCGAATTTCACCCATTTAATAATATTAAGGTATATATTACTTCAAAAAGGACGAATTACTTAAAAACTTTACTTTGGCAAGCCTTAAATCACACGTCTATCGAAAATAAATACATATTAAATACAAAATATAAGAAAAAAATATGGCTCCCATACGATTATACAACTACATATCTATCATAAGATAAAAATTATAGTTTTTTTATAACAAAATAATAATTATTATGTGATTTATACTAAGTGTATATTATACTTACACTAAGTATACTATACGATGTATAAATTCAGTATTAACTCAATCAATGACTCGTACCATGCGCAGTGATTCGTTATCACAGCCAGATATCATGGAACTAATTAGTTCATAAGTGTGCTGTAATGAAAATATTGAGTGTAATTATACGCTTGTATTTATTATATATTTGTGATATCATTATCAAGGGATAATCAACGCGAAGTCATATATATGTTATACAATATACTTGTAATATGTTGTTTAAAATATAATTAACATTTTCCGAAATACGTTGAAACATTTTCGTCAAATAAAGTAAAGAAGTTAAAAAGTAAAGAGTGCTTATTTTTTGTTCGGTTCATGTTATTTTAGTGGATAACATACTTGACGTTGGATATTTTGCATTTAAATTGATTTTCTGTTCTCTTACGTGTTTATAATAATAAATGGGTTTGTATTAAAAAGTGTTTACTGTTGTTGCATATTTGTTATAAATCTAAGTATCTTTTATAATTCTAAGACGTCATAATAATAACAAAATATTAGTGAATTGCCCAAAGAAATTTATTAAATTTTAAATACCCAAAAAAGAAAGAAAGGACAAAAGTAAAAAGTAATGAAGCATTATTTATATTAAAATGTGTCTGTATGTATTTATGTGACAGAAAAAAATAATGAACGGAGTGTCATTTAATCGAATTCTATTGTAATCTTAAACTTTGATGTAATGTTTATGAAATATATAGGTAGATCAAATCGATTTTATTGAAATTATTATTTCTTCCTAAATACTTTCTTTTAGACTTTCAAGATAGATTCCAATATGTAGGCAGGTTCTTGGGGTGGCAACTAATGAAAACTTTAAAAAAAAGGTTATAGTCTTATTGGTGTAAAACATAAACGCGGAATTGACTGAACCATGTCGGTTAAAGACCTGATTCTTTCTTATATTGTCCTGACACTTCGCACCCTTCTTTTCCCTAGTGTGCGCGTGTGTGTATCCTTACACATACATATATGTACTGTATGGGTTCTTTGTTGTTTCTCCCTGTAAGTATATATAAGGCGTGTGCGTCTTCAACAAAGTATAGTATATTGGACTTAAGTCGCTTGTTTATGAAATAAAGGAATATTATATATTATTTTCAGAATAGTATCACTTTAGAAGCTTAAAGCTCAAGTCAATGATAGTATAATTTAAAAAAATACTTGTTTTATACGAAATGTTTGTTCATTTTATTCAATATTTATTGTTTTTATCTGTTTCTTTGTTATTTTCATAATTATGAATTCCGATGTTCTGCGTGTTACATTTCCATATATTGTGGACACTCTGATTACTCGATTGTTATATTCAGAACCATTGCAGAATCGCTGATTATTTAATCAATCTCGGTATATCAAATACATCGCACTAGAATCCTTTTTTAATAAAATATGCAAAACCTCTTGTAAATGTATTCTTTAGCTTTTTGTTATAATTATATTAAACCAACTTTGAGCAAATGAAACACTTTGTAAATTGGTAATAATAATTATTATTATTATAATTAAATCCTAAGTCAAGAATTATTATTATTTCAGATCCTCCACTTTACTCACACTCTTCCACAACTGATAAGCATCCCACGAATGTTATTATTTTCATAAATATATCATGTATAGGAAGTCTCTTGATTTATACCAAATTGGTTCATTTTTACTTAAGATCAAAGGAAATAAAGTAACCATCTTATTTCCGCCCTCTTCAAGATTATTCTAACATCCGGAAGAATTATAGGGACCAGTTATCGTAGAGAATAAATAGTTGTAGAATAGAACTTTGATGTAATGAAAAATATAAAGAAATACTATTGCATATAAAACCGTTTGAATCGGATCTTTGTTTTTGAAACTGAGGAAAAAGTATGTATAAAAAATTTTATTTTCGAAAATCCACCTTGAAAAATAAATTTTTCGATTGTATATTTATTTTATATATTTGTATTTTAGTTGGGACACCACTTTAAAACTTTTCTTGATGTTCTAAATAGATTAATTTCTTAACATTTTATGCTTAATCTTTAAATTATGCTAGAATTATTGCTTTAGTTCACACAAATACAAGGATTCAGTTGAATAAATCCCTTCTCGATGAACAACAATGACTGACTTCTGACAAAAGGACAGACAACGCTCAGCTTAAACCACTGAGTAAAGTAACATTTTAGAAAATAAAACACTTAATAATATTTGGCTAACCACAGTTCATACTTTCTTTAGTAGAAAATTGCACTCGTGTGAAACAGGAGCAAAACGCTAGTATAATATACAAGTCAAAACAAATAATTAGATATGTATTCAAATATGCATATACTAAAGTCACTTCAAAGAAAGTAAAAAAAGTGTGTAACATCAAAATTTCAAATATTTTTAATATTTAATAACAGTCTCTAAATATAGCAGCGTTTTAGAATTACTACATAAATTAATATGAGATCAATCAACATACTATTTTCGAGAAAAAAAAATTTAGTTAACAAGACATTTTTTCATTCTTCGTAAATATGAAGTAATATTAATCCACAATGACAGCTGTAACCATGATCGAATGACAGTTGACCTATCTAGCCTCCACTAGGCTCTAGAAAATCTATTTCTATATTTAGACAGCGTTGATCTTCCACTGGGAGAAGATTATTCACCAGATCCATTTGCAAATGGTAATGTCCGGTTGAGTAAGTACCCCGCAAAATCAGACAGGGTGCAAAATTACAGATTTTTTTTTTATATAAATTTACCTCAAATTTGTTTTTTTTTTATTAAAATGAGCAAGATTTAATAGCGTTTTTTATAAATAAAATAAAAGGAAACATTATATTACATTAACTTTGAGAATGTACCTTTGCTTGATAAAATAATACTACATTATGATAGGTTTAAAAATCGAATTATCTAAGTTAATAAGGTCATGGAATAAGAGTGGTCACTGCCTCTATTTTTGACTAGTCATTACTGTTACACAGTACACTATCAGTTCTAAATTGTTTGACGACCACTTGTCCGAACGACAACTAGCTGGATATATATATATATGTTGCAATAGTGTGACGTCATCTATCTAGAACTTTCGACAAATTTTATTATTTTTGGACGGTGTTGCTTTGATGAATACTGATCTTTATTCATTTTGCCAACAAAATGAATGGTCTTCGTTGTTAATCGTTAATATATATCTTTCGAGCAATTCTTATTTGTCTTTAAACATTCTTTACAAGGAATTCTTGTGAGAGAGATTCCATCCGCATTTCGTTATAAATTACATCTTTGAAAACAGAAAGGCTAATGTCGTTCCGTGGCAATTTTAAATATTTAAATTTAATAGAGTTTGTGTTCTTTTCTTGGAAATAAAAACGTAACACAATTTCTAATCGTGATTTAAGTATTTAAATACATAACTTAGCCATTAATAAAATATAAAATTTGTAGAATATGTTAAAAAAAATCTCATACTTTATTGTTTTTTTTATGGACTTATTCAACTTTACTTAATTATTTATAAAACATTCCAGTATGCGTGTTTAATAATTGCGTGTGGTGTTATTCTGGAAATCGTTTCGGGTATACGATTTATTTTTTAGAATATCGTATACAGCGAATTATATTTCATTTTTATAATCACTATATTCCGAGTTAATAGTCGTAACGTTTTATTTAACATCAAACTGAAAAAATAATAGCTTAGACAACAATGTCGTTCAGTAAATATCTTTACGAACGTTAGAAAATTACATGAACTAGAGTCGACAAATATTTACCACATACACTAGAAATGCAATCAAAAGCCATTTAATTGTAGCCTGGAACAATTGTAGCTAATTCAAATCGACTTTCAAGTGTGGTATGCCACAGCATTGGGCAAGGTTGGACAAAGGTAAAAATAAACAGGCTAGGAAATAGCTGGTAATTTAACTTAAAAACCTACCTATCTAACCTACCTAACCTACCTATCTAACCTTTTAAACGTGCAACTATAGCCGGATGATAATTAAAAAAGCTAATATATTCACTTTAAGCAGTCGTATTAAAAATACTTAATTTATGGAAACAAACATTGTACGAACAAACAGAAATGAACATTTTTCTTTTTTTTTTTTTTTTTGTTTGTCTATACTGTTAGCCCTGTTGGCTATTACAGCGTCACCGGGGGAGCGGGTGGGTCTGGAGTAAACTTGTTCTGAATCACCTGAAGGGGTTTCAGATTAGCGTGCGCAAAAGCGGGACTCGCATAGGACATGACGGGACGTATGCAAGCTTTGTAAAGTGTCACCTTATTGCGAAGGGACATTTTACTCCACTTGCCTAACAGCGGATATAAACGACCTAATATGTAGGCCGCTCTGCTACGAACGGTCCTAATATGCGCAGTGAAAACTAACTTTCTATCTAACGTTACTCCTAGGTATTTTGCCTCGTCTTTCCAAGGTATCGGTTTATAAAGAGAAATGAACAATGCTTCAATTTTTTTCCCTAAGGTACACTACTGGCTTACACCCTGGTTTCTACCTGTGTACTGGTGTTGCGCTACCAGCCCCATTCTACCACACTCATCGAACTACTGCCGGAGAGCCTCCGCACTCCTATCGACCCGGAAGGAACTGCTTCTGCTCATCGGGAAACTACCTTCGCTGTAAGTAGTTTTTTTGATACATTTACGATTTACAAAATAATGATATACATACTTGATATTTATTCCAAAATTATTGGCTGATCATAAATAGCCAATTCTTATAATTGACTCTCTCTAAAACGAATCTAATTATATTATTGAAGTTTACAAATAGAGAGTTATTATTACAAAAATCGATTCATTATAATTATAGTTCATTGTATTGTGATATATTAATGCAATAAGTTAATTGCTACTCAATAACAGATGGCACTATATATATTCTGTATAAAGCCGCTGGGTCACTTGTGATAAAGCAGTTAATAAGGCGCGTATAAACAGATGGGCTGAACAAAAGCTAGATAATAGGTTTCTAGGCTAATTGCTCTGGCCGCTTCGTGTTCTAGGTGACAAGTTATGTCGGTATATTTTAATACCACAATGAAGATTAACGCCTCTTATTGGATTTCACTTGTTTGTATTTAAATTATTCAAACTATATAAACATCACAAAAAAGTATCAAAAAGTTTGTTTGTTTCTACTGGCGAAATAAATTGAGGTAATTGGCACTGCACCCTCGCTTGAAGATTTTCTCTATATATTTACAACGACGAAAAATTTATTTTGGTAAAATTTATTAAGATCATCAACAGCAACAAGAAAACAAAAGTAATGTGACACACATACATCCAATCAATAATGATCGTGGATCATTATTGATTCTAAATAAATATCAACTCCGTATTGTTCGCAGTTACATCTCTTGACCGGAAGTAATATATTCTGAAAGAAAACACTAACACAATTCATTAAATGTATTTCCCCTTATCCTAGTATAAACAAAAATATAATAATTGTTACGCTGTTTTCATAACCTTTTTAATTTGTTGATTAATTTGTAATAACTAAACAATCTCTTTAATGTTCCTACGTAAGTTTATATAGAGTTATATAAATATTTATGATCTTGAATATTAGTATATATATATATATATATATATAAGATAATAAAACAGAACGCAATAACATTATTTAAAAAAAAGACCTTGTTTTTGTAAGATATCAACGACGTAGTACTAACTATTGTAACTTAATTCCGCCGACGAAGCGAAAGCATTCGAAGAAATATTCCCGTTATAGCCTCTATTCTCTCTGGGAAATTGGCTTAACTTAAAATACTTTCTCCATAGGCTTTAGTTCATTTAAGTTGAACAAGTTTTGTAGAACAGAAGTATTTTTATTATATAATCAATGAAAATAACAAAAGATCGCAGATGCCTTATGACGAAAAGCACAAAATAGGCGTTACAAATAAACAGATTAGGTGTAAGTTTATCCATTTTTGTATATAGTATATGTATTATGTACTGAGAACTATAGAATTTTCCTCTAAAATAGGATCAGCTAGTTCGTTGGCCGGATTTAATGTTATTTGCATACAATTCTTACCTGTGAAATGTCTGTCAGTGTCGCTACAAAATCGAGTTACTTTTTTGTACTGAATCAAATTGATGATCATTATATTATTTTACGCAGTATGAGTAAAGCTTTCTTTGATATTTACTATGACAATGTATTAGTTAGTTAAAATAAATATAAATTATATAAATTTACAAAAATCCATACATTACAAGTAATTTCATGTAAAATATATTCCTTGGTTTCCTTACCTAAATAGAAAGTCATGCAATGAAATTAATATTTCTCGTTAGATATCTGAAATAATTCTAGATACAAACCATTAGTGGTTTGAGGTTTATGATTCAAATCAATTTCAGATATCTTATTGTGTTTTGGTAAACCACATAAGTAATAATTGTAAATACAAATATAGATTAAATTTTGACATTACTGTTTAGTTATTAAATTGTTTCTTAATTAAACATTCTTTAATAACCATATTTTCTTCGCCGCTACGTCCGGGTAGACTACGATGTATTTACACGTACAAAACAATAATTTTTTAGAACTAATAATACAGAAATCGCTCTTAGCACCAATTGTGAGGGTCGTAGTGTGAAGGCTTATAGTCTACCTTCTTCTAGACACTAGCGCTATGAGAAGTATAAAAACTGATAAGACAAAAGCTCGAAGACAAACAAATTTATGAACTTGAATATTAGTATTTGTGAAATTCAAGAGTCATAAAAAACAAGAATTTAATAAAAATGAAGAGAGCCGTTTTCTATATCATATTCTTTTATACATTTAACACATCTTTTACAATATGGTCATTATGTGTATCATGATTTCGAATTTGTAATTTACAAATATGACAAATATTAATATTCTTCTGATACATATATTATACTATCAAATATTACAAAAATATTACCTCCACATAAAATAAACACCAAGTACATACTTTTTAATATAAATATGATATGGAAATTAATTATTTGTTACTGGTATACATTTTGAAACTGCTGTAGAAACGGCAATATTTATTTATATTGTAAGAATATTTAATCAACTCGCGTATTATTAAAACCTTTAACCAAAAAGAACTATTGTAGGTAAGATTATGAATAGAAATCAATAAAATATTCATCAAAAAGTTAAATTTAACTCGGTTGTATTTCCATTCTAAAGACGAAGTCTTTAAGGGACAGACAGACAAATAATAAAAATAGATAGTCTGAAATATCTGAAGAAAAAGGAAAAAAATTAAAAACTAAAAGCTTACTTTTTTGTAAATATTCAACAACTTTAAAAATGAAAAATATTTATGATATTTTGAAAAACAAAATAAACTCAATTTACCTATCATCAAATTGAAAATTGAAAGCTAATTAGATAATTTGTAATTAATTTTGCATATCTCTCAATAATATAAATAACATATTAAGTATTTTGAATATAAGCGATTATAATAAAATTATTAATAAATAATTATGAAAGGATAATCACAAATTACACATTTGTATCTAAGAGAGTAAAGGGAAAATTAAAGCCGTTAATACAAATACGTTAGTAAATTAAGTATTTATTTCTATTTTATCTGTTTAATTTCAAGCAGGTATATAATCTTTAAGAAACTACAGTTTATATCGTATTTAATATTATTTCTAGTACAATTAATCAGAAATGATTGACTCTACCTAAGTTTTGTCACGCTAACTTTTTATTTTTGCGAATATGGTTGATGCATTTATTTTTGAGCGTGGTGGTGATGGTATTAGACGTTGAGGTGGTAGTAGTGGTAGCTGCGTGGCGAATTAAAATAATAGCCATTTCTTATAATACATTCAGCTTGCGATTTTGATGAATATAGATTAGTAATTTGTAGCTATTTGAAACCTCTTGGTAAATGCAGTTCGGTATCTACACATTGAACTTTACTCTTGTACTCCAAATTGGATTGTGTGGAAATGCCCTATACTTGACCAAGTACACACCATTAAATGTCACCGGTGTGTCATGACCAATGTTCGGTTTAAATGGATTTCACCTACTTATGCAGTTTGGACCGAAAAAATCTTACTCGTTTTAAAATATATGAATTGTGGAGAGTGATTATTAGACGTCATAGAGTCAAGCGATGAAAAATCAATACCTACCACAGTGTAGCGAACGCTGGTCAGGAAATAAGACACGCCTAGTGCTAGTTCCTTGGATGACGTTGTCTGCAAATAGAATATAAAAAGCAATTTACTCAAGTGACATGCACTGTGATCAACAGAATAACAATCATGTTTTAAAACTATTATTGTTTTACCCTCAATTACTCTAAGTGTTCAATGTTTAAGTAAACATAAAATGTTATCTGTTGTTTTTCCATTATTTTTTTTCCGGAAAATGATGAAGGAAAATTCTAATCAAATTTTTTTGCATCTTTTAGATTTAGTCTTAAGTAAAAAAATACTTAGAGCACGAGTTCGAGGCAGTTTACTTAAAATTAAAAACCTGTTGAATCGATCTCATTGATTGCAGACAAAAATATACAACCTTTCGGTAGAAAATATAATATTCAATTATGGAATGGCTTTGGATTATGATACCTAATTAAAATTAAACTTCAGTCGTCGTTAGCGGCTTTTTATTTAAATCGAATATATTTTTTAGTATAAATCAAACCGACATTGATAACTAAATATTTTCTTGCTTGATTTAATTGTATTTACATCTTCATAACATTTTTATTAATCATTAATATATGAACAATACCAAACATATTAAACAACTTTATTTAAATCTGAGAATAAAAAAATTAAAAACGAATCATACATTTCATTTATTGATTTGTAAAAAATAAACACAATCTATTTCTGTTTCTTAATAGGTTACATACAAATCGGCAACTGAATGAATGAATCTAAACTTTACAAAAGCCGTCTCCCCGCAAACGATTCAAGTGACCCAGTTCAACAAATCGCTCGCAAAATAATTCACTACAAAACACCTATTACTTGCAACTATTGCGTCCTTTCTCTTAAATTACTAAAGCAGCTTATTTAGAAATTACAAGAAGTATCCTATTAATAAGAAAAGTCATCTGTTATACTCTACAATTATATATTGTGATACTATCCAGTAGAAGAGAAAGATCATTCTGTACTGGCTTATGATTATAAACTGAAATCAAACCCGGATTGGTTCTTATCTCAGTTTCCAGATCTCAGTATCTAATATAAACGCAAACTAGAATCCGTTAAGGGAGGCAAGCTGCGGTTACCTCATATTATCAGCATATCCACCTCATGCCCTTTGCTTACACAATATAGAGAGTAAATAATACGATCGTTTCTGCGTGAAAAGCCTTTGCAGCCAACTGATAACGAGAATTTAATGTAAATATAAAATTGGGTTGCTATTTTTGTATTTAGTCAGCTATTTTTTAACCCCAGTTGAATGCTGTTCTAGCACCGTTTATAAAACAATATAAATGGCTAGAGCATGTATGGTGGTTATGTTTTGTTGGATTATTTTTTGGAAATATCTAAAAAGTATTTTATTTAATAGATTGGTTTTGTAGCAAAATTTTAAAATGATAAAACCGTTGAACGGAAGTCCCTGGCAGGGACTGATGGATGGTGATAAATGTTATAATGTAACTACTAAGAAAAATGTTATTGCGTATGTTTGTATCTAAACTTTTAAAAACTATGTTAAAGTAAAGCAATCCAAATAAGATTAAATCTTTGAGTAAATAAAAAATTGATAAGGTTTTGTTTAAATAATACCATTCTAAAGTATTTGATATATTTTTATATATCTAGATCAAGAAGAGTCTTGGCAGATAAATTGATAATAATTATATTAATAATAAGAGATAAACTGGTAACAATTTAACAAAAAATAAAAATGAACAGGGTGGTAAAATGAAAACAAGTTCTGAAAAAAATTGCTTTTACTGTAGAGCGAAATTTTTACCATTGAAAAGTGATGAAACAAACGTAATGACCGAGTCTATACTTAAAGCTCTATAGAAGTTTCCTAATCAGTCAGTCGAGTACAACTTATTCGATATCCGAAGTCGGTGATGGATCGATGAGGTATGAACTATCCAGGAGAGTTTGAACCATTTTTTTGTAAAAAGTTATCATAACATTGGCACAAGTATTTTAGGACACGAATCTTGTGAAGTTAGTTAAGCTTCTGAAAGCCATGTCCAATAACCAACAGTTTTTTTTTTTAGCATTTCTCATCACCGGTTCATAAAGCTTGACACCCAAGGGTGATTGAAAACGTAAATTTTGGACTTATATCCTATATTTTAATACGTTTAATTATGATTTATGATCAGTTTTAGAAAGTATGGCATGTAAGCCACGCCACTTGAAGGACAGTATTAAAGCGAATTGAGATAGTTTTTAAAGAGCTTTTTATATTTCGATAGATATTATAACACGAATGTGTAAACATTACTGTAAAAAATATTTTACGAAATAGAAAAACAAAATTAAAATCCTTGTAAGAATGTTTATGGCAAGACTACGACCTTTAATTTGTTATTATTATATAAATATATTAAACATATATTGATCTGGTGTATTTCATCTGATTGCAAGGAGCAAATGCTACAAAATAGGTAGTATTCTTGGTCTAATGGACTTTAATGTACAGTTGCACTTAATGTACGGTTCTGCGTATACTTACACGTATTGTATTAAGCATCTTAAGCTTTTACTCTTATTTAAGACAATAAAATAAATATTCTTTTTAAGTTTAAGACATTATTGTTATATTAAGAAATACATGTTATTTCTTCATCACTTAATTTTATTTTTGCAAGGATTACCTCTCTACGAAAAGTTTTTTTTTTTCAAGAACATCACGTCTTCTTGTCAATTCCTCGACATCGGCTCGTGTCTCGTTCAAACAGTTATCGCAGCTATTCCGAAAATAAATGTGAACAGAATTCTTAAATATTTAAAATGTAGATATTTATGTAAAAAATAATATTTTGATTATTGTTACACTCTATGATAAATTACAAAATTTTATAAATAAACACCAAATTTACATTCTTTAAAATTAAATTATGTATTTATTGTGCTTTAAACTGTTCTCTAAATTACTCGGTATCTTTCAGGGTTGCAGGGGTGGTTTGATGAACAGCCAGCGAGTTATGGTGCGTCGAGTCACCCGCAGGTAACTGCGTCATGCGAAGCTTAGCGAATTATAAGCGAAATCTGCCCAGCGAAAGACCGGTCGGCCATTTTATCTGAATGTTTGTACTATGTTTAAACAATTAGTCCGTCCACAGTTCACCCGATTCTGATGACACACTACCTGGTGATGAGAGCGAAGATGGACGCGATGATGCTTTTTTGGTGAACTCCAATACTGAGAACAAGTTTTATGGTAATATTTTGTATAAAACAATTATATATGGTGTGTATAAAACAATTATATATGGTGTGTATAAAACAATTATATATGGTGTGTATAAAACATACTGCTCTAACACTAATTAATTATTAACATGTTTAGTCGCTGGTCATTTTTTTACACCATTTAATGTTCAATTTCTATAAAGGGGCAGTTCCTGGAGGATGCTCAGTGGCTACCTCCCGTTGTGCTCGTTTCTTCAATGCCATCTACCGTCAAATTTTCGCAATGTCGTACCTCTGCCCCGGCCTCCTCCCCTGGGTGGACTGTGGCCCAGCCACGGAGGCCTCAGGTATGATATTTTGTAAAATGGATTTTGGAATAATCTACACATAAAAACCACATAACTGATGGATGTTTTCTTAACTGTGATATTACGCCTGCTTCCATAATTTGTTATATTGTTACATTGCTTTGCTGAAACAGGTACTAATTAAAGATTATAAATACATTATTATACAAAATAATAAAAATACAATAATTTAAAGTATTTATTAAACTTTTTAATTATTGAGCATGAAATTTTGTTTAGTTTAATTAACAATTCTTATACCCTTCATGCTTTTTATTTCTAATCTTAAAGAATAAATGAAGATACATATAGTGTATTATAAGAAGCATGGTATTATTAGTCTGAATCGGATTATACAAATACATCATGTTAACGTGTTCAATGAATTCTTATACGACACCGTCAGATAATTCTATGTAGTATGATATTATTGTAGATTTTTTACGAAATTAGTTGATATAATAATAGACTTGAGCCTATTTTCTGAGTACTTGTTACTGAAATTCATTGATTAATTGGCCATTGGTCATTAAATCACGTGTAATAATAATTTTATGAAACACACAGACAATAGTTTGTATAATAATAGGTTGGTAACTATTTACTACCAACAAATCAAAATATTAAGCTAAATAAATATATTAAGCTTCTAGATACTTTGCAATTATCTTAAGCATTGTTAGCAAATATATATATACCTTATTTTTACTATGATTACCCATTGATTGCGCTTTCTCTAAATTGTTGTTCACGCAATAAACTCATATGTTAAGCTAATGTTTTTGTTATTAGGTCTGTTCGTCATCAAGGCTGTAGGAGTATTGTATTTGCTGGTGATCGTTTTCGACATCTTCGCTGCCTACGGAAGCCCCGGAGAATGCACTTTCACCGCTGTGGTCATGGTAGTGCTGATGATTGCAATCTGCTTCACCCTGCTGGCCATCTCTAGAAAACCACAGAATCGGTAATTATAATTGTATTTTTGTCGTCAAAAACTTATGACTAAAGGACAACCTTAAAAATAAATTGGAGGCATAAAGAAATTTAACGCTGCTACTAATTCAAATTGCACAAAAATATTTAGTGATATTATAGGCCAGTGAGCCTATAATATAGTGATATTAAGTAATAATATCTATATTAGATTAAAATTGTTGAACACAATTCCATATTAAGCTAAATGATATACCAAATTTCGTACTTCTAAATATAATTTCTAAATGTTTCACAGATCTAACCTGATCTATGCGACACCTGGCTTGCCGTTCGTCCCAGCTATCGCCATCATCGTGAACATCTACCTGATCCTTAACCTATCGATCCTGACTCTTGTGCGATTCACCATCTGGATGATTTTCGGTAATTTTGTTGATAAAAAGGCATTTTTTTTTTACAATTCCTTCTAGATTCATAATGAGCTGAAGAGTGGTAGTATTCTATATGCCAAAAATATTCTCCGCATGAAATAAGGAATATAATTTCATGAAGCATTCTTCATGTGACAACGGTTGATTAATAACAAATAATGAACTAAAATAGAAGACTGCTGTAATTATTTATCCCTTAAACTCCTACATGTCTTTTCAACTTTCGTATTCTAGGCATGATCATGTATTTCAAGTACGGCATCAAGAACTCGACCCTGGAGACGAACCCGCCTCAGCCCCGTGCTGCCACGCCCCCGCCTCCCAACCCCCTGGACCGCACCACCATCCCGCCTGCCTCCAACCAGCCCACTACCACCGGTGATAGGAACATCTTTGAGGGAGACGGCGCTGGGTTATATGGAAACCACGATACGTCAGTGTTTTGTATATTTTACAATTCATGGCTCCAAACTAAACCTATGGAAGTTAAGATATCTAGATTAATATTTATTCATTTTGAACGTTACAGGTTCTCGGACCCCCTCCTCGCCTGGCACGTAGCTGACTTGGAGCCTGTACAGTCTACTAGCCGCACCGGTGCCGGAGGATCTTCCTACATCCAAGTTGAAACTCGGTAAGATACCAAATAAGAAATAAAAATATATCAAAAATAAAACTTCTTTTTTTTAGGTATTTCCATTTTTATTACATTTTGATATATACATTGATTTATAATAACATTTTAACATGTATTATTTCGCAGCTACAATGAACGCACCAACAGTACCAGCTCTCACACTTCCCGGCGGCCTCCCTGGGCCTACCCTGACGTTACATATGACTCATGGGACAACTAAATCACTGACTCTCGGGTCTGCTTCTAGGTTTTCTTGAGTTTATTTAGTTATTACTCTTACTCTTTTTAACTTACCTCGTTTACTCTTACTGTCCACTTTAATACCAGGTATAAGCATAGAAAGAAAAAGTTCAGATTATTTTTTATTTTATGCACTCAGAAATATTACTTTAGTGTAAAGGTTAATATTATTTTTTTATGTAGTCCTTAATTACCCAGAATAGGTAATTATGTTTTACTCCATTCAGTTCAGTCGTATTTATAAAATACCATTTTAGTCTTATTAAAAAGTATAAATTAACCTATTTACCTAAAATCCTATTTACTAAATTGCCAAATGACATATTTTCAAACAGTTTACTCTCGTTCGAAATTACAGCTATTTACGAACTATACAAAACTAGACTTTTTTGTAATTATAATATATTTTTATTACTATTTACAACCCAAATCTTTTTAAAGTTTTATGATTCTCCTAAAACTCCTCCGAATTATCAAAATTTACGTTACGTAATTGGCGTTTACGTTACGTAATTGGCTTCATTTCTAAGAGGATAGTTTAAAATTAAAACATCCACAACTTCGAAACATATCAAATGAATTTGAAAAAATCGTTTTGTTATTTGATATCCTAAACATCAGAGAAATCAAAATTATATTAATATTATACTCATTTTATATGACTTTACTGATTTTACAAACAATTATGTTGTCATAAGTTAATGATTAATTATATTTGTTAAATACTTGTTTTATCTCTACTATATTTTCTGACATGTGATATTTTATGTAATATTTATACAATTCTTAACGTAATATTTATGAAACAGCTTAACTGTTGTTAGTTAAACAGTTAGCTGTTAGTATAGTTAAAAAAAAAACTTGTGTTTAGATTCATTAATTATAAAAAACCTATCAAACTTTCCTCATAAAGGATCATAACACAGATTGATATTAAAAGTGTCATTCCACTGATAGGTAAATGATTCGACAGAATATATAAATAAAATTTATCATTTTTACTTTCTCGAGACGTAATTATTGGGCAACTACAATCTAATTTAATTTAAGGAGATTTCAATATAATAAAGATGATTTTTCACTTATCTATAAACTTCTACGTGACCATTAAAATATTGGTGATATAGTAATTTATATATAAATGTTAAAGAATACATCGATTTGCTAAAGAACTGCAACAGAAGCACTTTTATTTAACGCCTATGGCTAAAAGGCACTTAGTATTAACTATAACATTATTTGTAACATGATGATCTCAACTACATTTTAAAAACTTTATATACATATCGTATGAAATTTTGTTTTAATTTTTAAAAAGTACAATATATCTGGGCTATTTTTAATCTACACACATTCTGTCAGAGGTGTCCTCGACAGACAATGCTCATTAAGATTTAATAAAACATATTACATAGGCCTTATTCTTGAAACGTTGTTGTTGTTTGATAAATATCTTGTAAGGTTAGAGTTTTTGAAGAGATAATAATATGATGAAGAAAAGAATTTAAAACCGAAAGGAATTATTTAGTTTCCCTGCGGTATTTGTTTAAAGAAAATTAGGAAAAAAATATGTGTAAAGGCCTTAAAATTGTTAACGAATAACGCAGAATAAACGCTTATATAACAAGACTTAAATACCCGAGAAGAAGTAACATCTGAACTATGGAATACTCTAACACTGAAAAATTGGTTCAACATTTTCACCACGACGTATAGAATATAACGTGCGTCGAATATTAGCCACTTCGAGAACTAAACCGACTCAGCTAAGTGGTCCTCATTTGGTGTATGCATCTATTTAAAGTTCATACCGGGATCGATTCACGATTAGTCCTAAGTCAAGTTAGGAGAGCCTGGCTTGGTTGAGTTAGTTTATTTCTCGGTGTGAATCGCAGTTTAAATCTGTTTCGATTATAGCAAGTGAAGGGAGACTGTAGTGCGTATTGATGCTATAACGCATACCTTCAGTCTCGAACTAGCAACTGTACTGGCTCCAGTTGTTTACAAGTTATGTATTCATGTTAGTCTATAGATTCAAATATATAATCTTATTGTAATTTCTAAATGTCGATATCAAGTAACCAGTGTAGTTTTGGGTGTTACTAGTATCGTACAATTTAGAATTAAGATACATGATAATACAACAAAATTAATTATTGATATATAAAATGTAAAGATTCTTTAATGATATGAATAAAACATATAAATAATATTAAAAAACTTAAAACGAATGTCACTCACAATCAATCGGTAATCACTCCGGTCAATTTTTCTGTATGAATAGACCGAACGACGAAATTCCTAAACTTCTTTGCTTGTATGAACTAAGATTGTGGCTTTAGCTATTGGAAATTCTCAGTCATATTTGGAGACATCCGGCAAATATATTATGGTCTAGATACAACAATAAGCAACAACATAACAATAACAAAAATAACGAGCTTTAACGTAGAGTAAGAAGCAAGCTCTACTTTCTTTATAACATCTTTCATACTCTACTAAAAACTTTATCAAAGGAAGCTATTCCAAACTACAACTCTTTGTAAACGTAAATATACACCTATAGGAAAAATAGTCAAAATGTTGTATTTATAATGTATCTTACTTCAATAATATAAGAGCAAATTGTCTAGTCATTTACACTTGGTCTATGTCCGTGATATTTTTTACGTAATTATGTTTAGTATGTTGCAATATTTGTTAATATTTACTTTAGAGACATTATGATTTGTTATTTTTCACTTTAGACCAAATTAATAATACTTATTATTGTTATTAATATATTATAGTTAGACTTATTCAACCACTGTTGTTATTTATGTACTATTTAGATATAAGAATATAATCGATTCAATGTCTAATTATACTTCACGAAGTGTAATCGATAGGTATATATATGTATATACATGTATATACATATATATGTATATATATATATATATATACTCGAATACACATATGACTCCTACTCATATGTTTCCAAGATGCGGTCAAAATTTATGACCACTACCAACTAACTCGTTGTTTTCAACGAACTTTACCCGTAAATTCTATTCATGAAGGCTTCTAGTTGCAAAGTAGAGCATTAAACTAGGGCGACCAACTTTTATCTGAGTAATTTTGAAGTTAAAAGATCGCTTCTAACCGACATAGCATTTTAAGAAAAAGTTGAGATATCTAAGTACGTAGAATTATATGCCTTCTATTTTTTCTATTCAACATTTTCCTGAGAAAAAACCAAGCCAATGTACTGAGCCATCTTATTATATATATTTTTCATAAACAATAATACTATTACATTAACAATAAATAAATTGGTTGTGGTCATAAATATATTGTCTCATCCAATACGACCTTTCTGTAACATTTCCAGATTTTTTTTTATATAATTCCATATTTTCATAACTTCAATATTTTGATAACACAAAAAACAACACAATAATATTAATAGTATTATTAATCACAGATCTTTGGAAATAACAAATTATTGTGGCTATTATATTTATCATAATAATTTCCAATTTTTGCGATAGATATAAAATATCCTTAGTCCTATAACATATAATCCTTATAATTATCCTAACCAACTATCTTTATTAAAAAATGTTACAGAAGGAAGTTTCTTTATAATAAGCTGTATAACTAATAATATATATCATTGATGTGTTAGTATAAGCCACTGTTACAGCTATCCTATTGTTCCCGGTACCTTCTAGCAGATCTACCTGCTCGCTGTTTCTATGTTCCGAATCACTGCAGCGACATTAGATGAAATCAGCGCAAAAAGCGTAAATGGGAACTGGCTTGTTTAGATTACTCCAGTCACTACTTTTGCAAGAAATTTTACCTGAAGGAGAAAACAAGCTGAAGAATTGTTGCTGTTTGTCCAGTTATAATATCTGCTCTATTTGCGCTGGTATCATATATGGTGTTAAGATAAAGAAGTTGGCGAAGTTAAGTATTATATCAAGAAAAACAACAAATAGTACTTGGTAATGGTACTACAATAATAACATTGAATCCTCCTAAGTCCGTATAAACAAACGCACAAAACATAAATCTATTCTAGTAATAAGTAAAATTTTAGTGCTCAATTGTAGGTTAACACAATACTGTGGTACGTTACCAAAATAACTTCTGTAAAATTTTAATACTGTTACAATATTTAAAGAAGCCAAAATCATTAGAAAAATTGATTGCAATTTAATAATTAATGCAAGAAACCAATGAATCTTCTTGATTAACATTATTCAAGTGTTTTATGACACTCATATGAAATATACTTTGCAACTAATAATCTTGGCCAACTCTTTATTTGGTCTGTGTGTTGTGTGCTTCGAGCGGTTTGCTACTTTTGTAATGGTATATGCGTGTGAAACTGAATTTGTAAATCGATAATAACTTATATGACAACTTATACGACCCTTGTTAATATAAAATACTTTGAATTAAGTAACTATATGGAATAAACAAGAAATTACCATCCCAAAGCCTTGTTTACCGAATTCGTTTGGAATTTTAAAACTAAGTCTGTATAAAATAAGCGAATAGTTTAATGACAAAGTGTTTTGTATTGACATGAGCCATTAAAACTAGGCTTTTGACGCGGTCGAGTATTGAACATGTATGGTTATTGAACATTTTTATAAAATCTAAGATATTTTGGTAAGTTATTGTAACGTTTTCGGACCAATGAGAAAATGTATGTTTATAGCTGCTATGATTCGGAACTTATTTTTGTGATATATAAACGACTAATATGTAAGTTTAAAACTGTAATAGAAGGTTTAATAAATAGCCGTGTTTTTTTTAACCAACAATAAACAATAGATGGACAGCCATTCGGACTGCTAATTGAGTGCAATAATTTTATTCGTACATTTTGCGAAATTTTGTTTTTCGGTAATTATTCGCTAAGTACATGACCGATTACTGATTTTTTTGTTCTTAAACCATCGATGCTAATACTGCTATCAAATAAAATAAACCTCAGGTTCAGTAGTTAGCGAGAAGAAGCATCAGAAAAAGGTTCAATAACTTATGTAGTAGATAAAAAGAAACAAAAACACATTGTACCAAGATTTTATTTGAAGTCTTCATAAGGTATGTGCGTGTTCCATTATACATTCAAGTGTGGTTAGAATCCACGGTTGGAACAACGCTAGTATATTAATGCAACATTTATTAAATTTATCACTAAAGGCTAGTCTACACATAAATTAATAACACATTTTATAATACTTGCAGCGCACTAAGCTGATGTACACCTCTCTTTAGTTACATGCGGATATGTTTGCAATGATAGTTATTTAACAAAGTACATTGAGTCGACACTTACGTTTAAGTTAAGTGATAATACAGTACAAAAAAATAGGTTTTTGTTCGAAATAAGCTTACACTTATCTTAACGTCTGTGTTCACTCTAATGTAAGAAAGATTTTAAAACATCTATAATCATTCTCACAGAATATTATTGAAAGGTATCCAGATTCTTAAACTTATTGTTTAAGAAAAAACAAACAAAACATTTATACATTCAAGTCATTATTTGTAAATTACAATTCTCTATTATATAGAAGTCCACTGTCTTATTATAAATAAAACTTAACTACAATTTTAAAAGGGTAGTTTTATGCGTTTTTAGAAACTGTTAAAAAGTAAAAACTATTGTAAATATGATTCAATTTGACATTTGATAGTACAAACTATTTTAAAGACATTCAAAAATATTACTACAAATTTATAGTATATTAAAACGTTTGAAGATTTTAAATTCGTTCAAATCTATCTAAGAAGCTATTTAAAAATACATATTAATAAAAAAATAAACTTACTCTAACGTAGACGTTGTAAGTAATATTAGTAGAAAATAGAAACTTATCCAAATATACATGTCATCCTAAAATCGGGATACTATAAAAACATACATAAAATTATATCCATTTAAAAGGAAGCTTCACTTTGGATTTTATTATCATTATAAAATGATCAATGTATAACTATTTCTAACATTCTGATATCAAATACAATTAAAACATTAATTAAACACTCATTACGAATAGACAAATAAATACCATAATTTTAATGGAATATAAAATGTCAGGAACGCAATGGCGCGAGTCAAACACCAAACATATAAATATTTCAATAGTGTAGTAAAATTTTAAAAGTTTTTGATGATGTTTAAAATATCATTACAATGTCAATATATCCAACAATAATCACAATCAGCATGACTGGAACAAAACCACCAAATTAAATCTATTGATTTTGGCATTCGTCTTTTGAAACGGGGGTTGGATCGGCTGTGGGTTCTTTTGTGTGCGTGGGGGTTGCATGTGCAAGTTTCTCTTCCGTGTTGGGGGTTTCGTCCTTCTCCTCTATGGGTCCGTGCTCGTTTCTCAGACTGCCCCCTCCACAGTCACCAGTTGGACGCAACACAAGGTACATCAGGAGATCAGATAGAGATATGATTCCAGTTACTTTATCCTCTTCGTTTACTACCACAAGACGATGCACCTGTGAAGTTAATAAATGAAACAAATTAATTACAATATATAACAGGTTTATAAACTTATTTTGTAAAAAACTGTGTTTGATACTTGAGTGTTGTTTTCTATATAATTTAAACATACCTCAGCTCGAACAATTCTCTCCATAACTTCATACAGGGTTTCATCAAGATTACATTTCTGTACTCCTTCGAACCATTCATTGCGGTGTTCGTTGGCCTTCTTGAGGGACACGTCTAAATTGTTGTAGGTTTTCTCCGCAGCCAAATTCTGAAATTATGATCATAATTTAAAAAACATTGACCTTCATGATATATCCAACAGGGGTACTAGATGCTTACGTAAGTAGACGTGAGGGTGACGTATGTACAACTTACACAAAATATAAATCAGATACATTCATTCGCTACCAATAGAGTATTCACAAATTATAATATATTATTCAATGAACCAATATCCACTGCACTCACGAAGGTATTAAACATTTTTTTTTATTTACTTTGAGTGTCGAAGTCGATAATCGAGGGATATTAATAATCAATCCTGATCTTTTTTGCCAATACAGATGAAAATCAGAACACTTTTCATAAGTGATCACTTCAACTGTGAATATTCACTTTGTAGAAAGCTATCTAAGCTACCATGAAATGTCGGATTGTAGATCAATTATTAATTTATAACATTCCATTAACAATCTAAAAACCTGAAGACAAATATATCTTAATACTTACAATAACGTCGAACTTGGCGTATATATCTTTGAGGCGACCCTCAGAGTCGATAAGTGGTAGTGCGGAGACGCGTCTGTTGACGAACTTTCGTAGCGCCTGTATGATGGAGGTCTCCTCTGTGGCAGTCTCGATGTCGTTGAGGGTGCCGATGCGTAGATCCCGCAGCTTGCACTGCAGGTACGACGGCTTGGGTAGCTCGTTTATCTGCATTTTTTTATTTAAGTCAGAGATGTCCATTTTTGATAATGTCACGTAATAATTGATAATTATAACGACATTAAGATAAATAATGCTAAATTCATCAAGCTGAATTACGACGATGGATTCTCAGAGTTGCGGGTTTGTATAGATAAATTATTAATTTTGTGTTCATTTTATATATGAAAGGCAGATTATAGACAATTTAATGTAATTTTTTTTTGGACCATAAATATTTGTTATGAAAACCATAAATATTTGCTATATGAAAATTTTATCTTAAGAATTATATTTTTCTTACATTATTGACCATTGAATGTATGTGTGTATCTATGTATGTATAGAACATATTAGGTAATTTTAGCTTACATATAGGAAAAGAAACCGAAGTATTCTTTTGTGAGTGAGTATGTATAGCACGTTGCCGGTGTCCTGATCGATGACGGGGAGACGATGGATGCGGTTTGTAATGAGCATTTTGATAGCATCGAAGAGTGAAGCATCAGGACCGATGGAGACAAGCGGCATCACCGACCCCTTCAGCACCTCTGTAATTGAAGGTATCGAAATTATGAACAGCAGTAAAATAAATAATTTAATTTCACTTTGAAATATTTATATTGAATATTTGTTTTTTTTTTAATTTTTAATTCATTTATTCTTATGAGTTGTTTGTAAATATTCGGCGCTTTCATGCTTCAGATTTTATAATAGAATAGAAAGTAAAAATCTAATTCGATTAAGTGATTCAATTGGATTCAAAACCTAGTCTTTTAAAAAATATATTTATTATTATAAACTTAAATTTAAAATGGTAGTATTATTGTACTATTTACTTATCAAAACTAATTATACATTAAAATTTAATTTAAACGATAATACATACACATCCACCTGAGACTTAGGGTATGACCTCACACAGTCGCTCGTCACTCAAACATAAATTATACATTAACTTGATGCTATTGTAAAGTTTTCAATGAGTAAGAATAGAATAACATTATTGAAATTAAATTAGAATATTAACATAAAATCCACGTCGTAGTAATATAAAATATATAATAGTTTTATGTAGAATAAGATATACTACATAAAACTTTAAGTTTTGTCCCATTTTTTAAGCTATGGGTACTTTATAATGTCTTGAATCCATTACTCGCTAAAAAAGCGAAAGGTGACGTCATGTGGCTGCACCTTTAGTTATTTACTCAGCCGTTGGCTATAAACGAATTACGTAGGTAGGAACAAAAACTCAATTATCTATGCTTTGTTAATAATTGTTAAATATACCAACAAATTTTTAACCATGTAGCATAATATTAAAAATAATAAATTATTTAAATAGTTACTTCAATATTGACTCATACATATAAAGTATTTACACAGATATATAATGACTAAAACCATTAACTTTAGATTGATTAAATCGATATTATTAATATTTTAAATTATGGGCAATGTATGTGAATAAAACTATTATTAAAGATCTAACTCGCATATAATTAGATAAATTACATTGTTAAAACTTGAGAGAGAGTTGAGATGTATAGAAGTGTCTGTCAATAAATCAGTAGACTGTCTAAATCGAGGGTGATGGTATATGTATCATGTACAGCCTGCAACATTCCTGGTATTGATATCGTTGTCGTATGTGTACCTGGGCTCCTGAATATGATGGTAGCTATGTTACCGAGATAAAAAGACGAATTGGGATGGTAAAAGAAACTAAGACACGTCTAAATAACTGCTATTTCCTATCTTCTTATATGGAGTGGAGACGTCGACTATCCCGCAAGAAAAAGAGACAAGACAAGAATTGATTGCATTCGAGATGTGGTGCTGGAGACGAAAGCTAAAAATACCCTGAACTGCGAAAGGCACCAATGCATCGATTCCGACGCAGGACCAAATAAAAACTCGCGTGTCCATCATATAATAAGAGCGTTTTGTCATATTTCGGCCACACAATGCGCCAAATTGACGATAGCCTTGAAAAACAAATTGTGGTTGGAAACACGGAAGAGATTGTGTGGTCGTTCACCATCACGATGGGTAGATCAAGACGCACCTGATAGATACCGGTGGAGATGCAACCCTGATGCTGACCACGATCGTCAGACATGAGGGACTGACTACAGAGAGAGAGATATGTTTTAGAGATTTTGGTATACAGACAAGAGAATCACTATTCTGTTTTACCAATGCGGATATAAAACTAGAATATCTAATAAAAGTAATAAATACGCCGTATTTTACATATTTCTGCAATCACAATGATTTTGCAACGACATTTATTCGCAAAACGATTGTTTTTTATTTAGAAAAAAGGTCAGGTCAACGCCCTGGAATAGAATACCTACTATAATATATTTCAATCATAATAAGGAAAATGTATTCTCACACAATAAAACAAGTGCCTATTTATTTACAACAATAACGATAACTTATCTTAGAAATGTATATAACGACTAACGAACAGCGGGCCTACCATGAACTCTTATTGCGATCAAATTTACGACCTACATTGAATCGCTTTGATATTTCGTACCATGAGGCTGATAAGACGACCAGTTTGGGTCGCGACTTTAACAAGTCCCAAAATAAACCGCTAACGTTAATTCGTTCATTCAATTCGTACCATGAGCTATCTTTTCGACCTAAACTGAACCGCTTAACTATCAAAACTAGCGATTCAATAAAAGTTGCTATTATCGTAGCCTAAACAGAATTGTTACGAATTATATACTGTAGATACTCAATGTTCATTCTTATTTATTAGTGTTAAAGATAATTTTATTATTAGTTTTAAAGATAAGTATGAGTATAAATTATAAATTGTTTTAAATAAATATAAACCATAAAATTATAAACCAACGAAGATCTTTTTTTGGAGCTGTGACTATGACTATGAAGAAAATGTTTCACAACATTTTGTGACCATCTTACAATTGTAGCTTTGTTTTTAATACATACCTGTATTTTTTTTCAATTAATGAGGTACCTTCCTTAGTATACTAATGGGATTTTATACTCGCTGCAACTTTTTAAATTCGATTTGTGGTTATTCCAACAATAAAAATAGTGCAATGGTTATCTATTGTTATATTTAATGTATATAAAGCTGACACTATTTCTAAATCTCTTTAGTTTAAGGTTCATATTAGAGACGATTAATTAAGACTTCCTTTTCATCAATATTTTCAATCTTTTTCTAATTTATATGAGAAAAAATATATATTAACAACAATATCAAATTACTATACCTATAATATGCTTAACATAATATGCTAATAATATTTATAACATTTAAAACAGAAATCAATCCTTTGAAACATCACACACGCCATTATAAATGTTTGTATATTCCCTATTGACCTTCAGCTGACACTATTAAAACTTATTCATAATCATAACAACCGCTCTTAAAGTGCGATGTAAACGTTAATTTGCTGCGAGCTGTCAACGACAACTTGAAATAAAAGCGGACCAGTGACAATTTCGTTCATTCTTAGCGATTCATTTTCGACCCAGCTAGTAATAGGTGATGGTACGAAAAAAAGCGATTCACTTTTTGAACCTAAACTGAACTGCATCGGAAAAGAATCGCTTACTAAAAGTTGATGGTAAGGCCCCAGAATTAACAATTGGTCTGCAATCCAAGATTGAAATGAACTTAACGTAGTTAAAGGCTTGATACAAACTCCATCTTTTAATTATTTGTACCGATAAACAAATATTGGATAAGGATCGTTTAATAATTTCACTAAGTCGTGTTTTGTTTTGGTTTAAAATTCATACCACCAGTAGACATACGATAATACGATCGAGTAATAATATCGTTACGGCAACAGCGATAACGAAATTGGACGCGTACCGGACCTAGACTAACTCGGTATCGATAAAACATTTATGGCACATATCACTACTATTTTCTTAACTTTAATCGACTATATATAATTATGGAATAATAATCTCAAATACACGTTTATGAGTAAAAATAAATAGTTTTATAATTTAAATTTATAGTTTAAACTTACGACGCCAAGTCTCCAGGCGGTGTTCCTCCAATTCATCCATTGCAACGTTAGGGCTTGTGTAGTACATCTGTAAGATCTTGATGAAGTCAGTGATAGTCAGCATGCCAACGAACCTCTGCCGATGAGAGTCCCATAGTGGAGCCGCGCGGACGCCTGCAGACAAACATACACATATCGTCAACTATTTATATCATCTACTAGTATAAAATTCTAAAAGTATACATTTACAAATAGTTTGTCTATTGATTTATTGAACAGCCTGAGTTATGACTATTATTGTGAATGGAAACAAAGAATATCGTCAAAGAAAGAAAACCTCGAGACAAAAGAAATGTCAAGATTAAACTCGTAAACAGAAATAAAATCAACATTAAACATATATATTAATATATATACATATTTAAAAAAAATGTTAACATAATAAATACCATTGTTAAACAACAAAGAGGTTTTATGAATACACCAATAATGAATTCCAGTGCAATTTCAGTTCACAGAATGCTTTTAGCAATAATTTATGTTCATTGAAATCATTGTTATTTTTGGATCACAAATGTGTTGGGAGATTCAGTTTTTTGTGATATTTATTATATGATGCACTAATGTGTTCATGGATATATATTTATTATCGAATGGTTATATCAGAACTTTTTCAACTTTTGTTTTCATACGATCGTTATACCACAAAATTGTTAAACCACACCAAGGACTGACCACTTAATGTGTAAATTGGATTAATTATCTAAATAACATGTTAACTTCTTAACCCACTTCAGTGGGTCAGAGTGGACTCATGATTTAATGAATTAACTAAAGGTTTCAATGAATACTTCAGTTTATTTTTATAACATTTAGGTCAGTTTATTTTTATCCCAAAAACAAATTGACGAATCGTTTTGTTTAATATCTTTTTTAAGAAGCTACTATTTTTAAGTGTTTACAAATATTACGCTGAAATTGAAAGCTACACACCTCCAAGTTCCACAGTCTTTCAATTTTCCGCATCACCAAAGAAAACAATCACAACACGAACTTGTGCCAAAATTGGTTTGTACGGATTAATAATGTTTAATTCTTTTTAACCGGAAATTTTGGACTTTGATTAATATTAAAATCTTTTAATATCACTTTCATTAAAAAGATCATATTAATTAAAAGACCTCAAATAAATTACACTATTAATATTTTATTTAATTTAATACTAAATTACACTGTTAATATTTTATTTAATTTAATACTGCCTCTCGCTTTTAATAATTTGTAGCAAGTCTTTTCAACCGGACATTTTGGAAATTATTTAAATTTTTTATTCTTTATATATATATTTCTTGTTTGCGTGTGTTTGTCACTGAACTCCTCCCAAACTACTGGACCGATTTTTATGAAATTCTTTGTGTGGGTTCAAGGGGACTTGAGAATTGTTTAGATTCACAATTTGGTCCACTGGAAAATGGTTTTTTGATTAATTTTTAATGTGTAATTAGATGGTGATTTTGGAATGTTTCACATTGTTTCCAACGGACTGCGTTACCATGGCAATGTCAAATATTAAATAATATTATATTTTAATTATACTCTGCCCTGACTGATTGAGAAAAATATTTTATTATTGTGTTATTTTCATTCACGTGCTGAATTAAATATTATATCAAGAGGTACTGAGTACTGAGTTTGTAAAGAGCTTTGAAGTGTGCATAAACAACTATATTGTATTAAGCTATATAACTAAGAATATTTCTTTTATTTTTTTATAATTATTTGTTGTTTTTGTCTACGATCTGCGTTATTAATTTCGCTATGTAAAAAGTGAAATTTAAAAAAATATATTGGAACATCAAATTCATTTTTTCAAACAAAAATCTTTATTTACATATTCATACGGTATCGATTGGTCGAATTATGATAAATGTACATGTAATGACGTTAGATATTGTGATAACTTTTGAATATATATCTTTTTAAAGTTTGAATTTTTTAAATTAAAGATGTGTGTACAAGACAACGTCTGTCGGGTTCGCTAGTTTCATATAAATTTTATTATTTCTATTAATTTAAATAACGACTAAAAGTCAATATATCCAGTTCATATGTTTTAATTTAACACTTTTCATTTTAATTCATTTTTCATTTTAATTCATGTTGGGTTAAAATACTTCATCTCTCTTAGAACTAAGATGAAGATTAAGTCATAGTTCTCCAGAAAGTAGTTATGATACCACGAAGCAAGAAAATTGTTTTAATTCCACGTGTAAAAAACTCTTCATCTGTATTATATTAATATCTAAAAATAATAATAACGTTACTCGTTACTATTTTATTAGATATAAAGGTTAATTCGATTGCGGGATCCTGTTATAACTCAAACAGAATAACACTATTTGGCTAAATCCATACAGATTTTGCTCATAGAGGTTTTGTTATTTTCCGTAGATATAATAAAGTTCATTATATTTCAAATTCGGACATTAAGCTACAATCACAATAAATTTCATCAAAATCTGTCCAGAATATTTTCGTGTTGCTCTAACGAACAGAGAGACAGGTAACATAAAATCTTTTATTTAGGTGTCTATATCATGTACATTTACTATTTTTAAATCATATTAATGAATATTAAATAGATAGATTTATTAAGATTTTGTAAAAAGTTTAAAATCGTTCAAGTTCAGGGTTATATAGTAATTGTAAAATGAAAAATAATTTTATAATTAAAAAGCCGACTTAATTGGAATAACTTTCTCGGCCATCAAAATATTCACTCATGAATTTAATTACTGGAAGATTGCGATATCTACAAATAGTATTTTGTATGCAAAGTGGTCCTTACCCGGGAACTGAAGTGACCTCTAGTTACGTACGTTCACTTATAAATATAAAATAAGTCTTATTAGGCTAATTTACACCTTTTCGTTATATAAATGTGATTATTTTTGTTGTTTACTGCATTGTTCTTATTTTAAGCAAGTAAGGAAAATTTATAATAAAAATATTTAATAACAATAATAAACGTGTATCTATTTGTATAATAAAATTGAAATGTTTCTTTGTAACAGAAACCAACAATTTTTGTTTCTTATACGTCGAAAAACATCTTTTGTACACCCGGGACCATTTTAAAAGCTAAAAGTATATTATTTTTAGGACAATTGTAATTAACATTAAGACTGCTTATAAATGTTTAATTAAAAAAAAAAAATTTCGGCCATTGCAAATCTCCACTGTAAAGACAAAACATAAATCATTAAAATAAATAAGAAATAGTAACTCAAAATTATATTTAATTCCGTATACTAATTTGATAATCATTACTTTTTATAACATAACGATTTATGAAAAAAAAAATCACGGTTACTTAATACAATGTTGAGTGCTTAGTAATATTACGTCATAAATTACGCAACAAATCTGCGACATCCGTAAGAAACAATACATATAGCATACCCAAATGCAGTGGAGAATGCATTCCGAACAATAATATTAACGTTTAAACTCTAATATTCGTTTATTTAACTACTATAGGGCTTTTAGTATCCATATTAAGTTTTGATATTAATAATATAACATTAGATACTTAGCCTCCAAAAGCAAAATGAAATAAAGACATGTATTTACACCTTAGTATCCACGGCACCTCGTGTATTGTTTCTTACGGCGGCTTACGAAGACTCAAGTGAGAGCTGCGATAAATAAACCAATATATAATAGTTGATTTTAATATACATATGATAATATATCGCTTAACTGCTGGCAGGCCCAATGTAATATATCATTGTCGCTATAGCAAAACAATAACACAAACATATATATATTTTCGCAACAGCTAGGGAAAATATGAGATTTGCATCGGTTGCTAACAATGAAAAACATTCGCACTTGTAATTAATTTGATATATAAAAATATAATGCTAATGCATACTAAACGTAAATGTGTTAATGTATTTGTTCCACATATATATGTTTAAACATAAGGAACAGTTCACACTTGTTACAAATTATATATAATATAACTTGCCCATTGAAACGATATCTACAATGCCAGGAGCAAGCGTTGTCAATACACTCAACAATTGGATAAAAGACGTATTATAGAGTCTATCAAGTTTGAATAGAAGGTAGATGATTGATTCAAACCAGACAGTCCTAATAATTCTGGTGTCAATCAATCAAATCCCAAAAATTATTGTTATATAAAATTATATTCAAATTTAAAAAGTATAAACAAATAGAAGCAAAGGAACGCCACAGTATTTCAATGATGTATTGAAAAATAAATTGCATACTTCTTGCGGCCTGGCTATCAGATTACCCTTGATTTATGACTTTACATAGAAAATAAGCGAATGCGCAGTAATTGTCCCGGCATAGAATTTCTTTAACAAAACAGTTCATTGAAATGCAAAAAAAATACTATGCATTTTAGTTATTCTTGCTTACCATAGATTTAAGTGTAATTAATTCTAAATATAACAGTTTTAAACACTTATTTCAGTTATTATAATTGTGAGAGTGTACTGTTTTGTTTGAACGTTGACCTTAAAAACATTTAACAATAGTCAGACTTATTCCAATCCATCATCGTTTTTCCATTTGAAAAAATATTGCCATTTTCGCAATAAAAATACCTACGACCGAATACGAAACAAAAAGCAAATATTACGTCATATTACTGAAATTTGATAATACAATATAAAATATACTGGTGTATAATTTCAGCGTTATATTATTTTTTTCAAACTTTCGAACAATTTGTTGGCTTTTGTGCGAGGCATCGATATGCCCAATAAAATATGAATAACAAAAATAAATACGCAAATAAAATCCTTACAAATAAATCCATTTATATACTATTATTTTAATAAAAACACAAATTTAAATTTTAAAATAAATAAGTACCATTAACAGCATAACATATATGACATACAATTTTAATAAGTTATGTAAGTTACTGACCGTTATAAACCAGGGCGAAGAAGGCTTTCTTCACAAGCAGCTGAGTATCAAATACAACCAGCTTGGCGGAAGTCGGAATCAAGTCGTAGCATTTGTGAAACTTGAAGAACTTCACGAATATTTGTGACTCATCTTCCTCTGTAAAAAAAAAGATTTATTAATATTAGTATCTTCATTAATATTAATCTAATATTATATAGAATATGAAACCATAATACATATATATTTATTATATTACATTCATATTATTTGACCTGGCTTATTTTTAAATATAAAAAAAGAAATAAAAAGGGTATGTATTTCAAATAACAGATGTTGATTTTTGTTGATAAAACATTATTGTTAATTGATTAAATTACTTATTTTAAACAAGGAAATTTCCAGGGTCAACAATTTTTGTGACCGCTAACACCTTTCTTGACCCTGCACACAAATAAAATATGTAAATTTTATCAATATGGTACTCCTTACGTATGCATGCTAAAATGCCGTATTCGGAGTTTTTAATTGATTAATTAAAAGGTCAACAAAGGGTCTAGAGTCACAAAATACATCTTAAGTTAATGTCCGTGAGCTACACATTCAAATGGTACATACACTTATATATACCTCGAAATGTTATGTTCATGCATTTTACTTGGGTCTCAAAGGTACAGATCTTAAATCAATACACTATAGTAAGGATTCAATTAAATTGCTTGTTTCTATTAAAAAATGTCTCAAAATCGGTCGTAAGTAATTACGCTGGTGTTAAATGTGTTATTTATTGAATGTGGCTAAAAATATGACCAATTCAAATTATAATAGCATTAAAGATATTTTATATTTATTTTAAAATGTTCTAAACCAAATTAATAGTATAAGTAGCGATAAATATTTTCAATTTTAATTATTTATATACGTTTTTTGGTTGAGAATGATATCTTAACCTGATTTTCTGACTATAAGTTAATTTAAAACATTAGGTAAGCAAATAATACTTATTTTGAAATGGACGTCCCTTTCGTGAATTTGCTATATATCGAAATAGTGGTTTACTGATCCGGTAATATTTCCCAGCATAAAAAACAATTTGACCATATTAATTAATTTAATTGAAATGAGTTTTTCATCATTTTACCACTCACGTATATTATATCATCTTTTAAGTACACAAACGGTTTATTAAAAGAATATGGGGACTACTAATGTTTTTCAAAATCCGAAATCGTTTCTATAATTTCATAATCATTATAAACATTTTTTTATCAATAATAACACAACTGGATGTGTTTCAGTTTAAACGCATGTTTTTCATAATTTCACGGAAGATTGGTGATATTAACCCACTCGCACCTTATATTTGGCTAAAATAACTGCTATTAAAGATTTTTTTTGTGTATATTCCATTTCTAGACTTACCCAGAGCAGTATCTAGCTGTTCTTAAACTTTTAAACAGACCTAACTTATAGTTTATAAGCGAATGAAAATGTATTTTATAAATGTAAATGGAGATTTATTATTCTTTAAGTAAACATATTTTTTTACTGTGGCCTACTTCCCACTTACGGATAAAGTCATGGCTAGAACATAATTATAAGGTTATCCTGATATATTCGTCATAATATTATTGAATCAAATTTTTAGCAATTATATCATTAATATTTTAATGTATTAAAATATTCATTTCACATTTTTATGAATATATATGCCATATTAATATTTAATCTTTTTCTCTCAACAATAACAATGCCTCATATTGAATCGAAGGTTCCAGAGCTATTTGGACAAAACGAAATTTCTTAGCAAAATTGAGTTATATACCTACATAATTAGAATCCGAAAAATATCTGGTTCCAAATATGATTCCAATACATTCTAAAAAAAAATAAAGTCAGGTCAAATAGTTCTGGAATCTCCGATATTATGTGCAATAGAAAACATAGAGTTACGTAAGTATTAACATTTTCCACTCTGTATGTTACAGCTACTACTTGCAGCTAATTATTGTAAATAAATAAGCCTTCAGTATGAAGCGACGGAAGACAAATATTATGCACATCTTTAATAATATACACGAAGATATATGGATGAGACAACTTTATAGCAAAAGAGGAAAATAGTCTTTAGTTAGCTTACGTAATATTGTCGTCAATTATGAAGAATAAAAAATAATTCCTGTTGCAACAATATTATTATCACTGAATCATACCAACAACATTGAAGATTACTTTTAAATATATGGAATATAGTTTAGTTAAGAATTATTAAAATCTATACGAAATATATTAATAGAGGGTGATAATATAAGTCTATATTAAATATAGTTGTCCCTTATTAACATAATGTCAACTATATTAAGAAAAATACTTATATTAAATAGAATTATCTATATAGAGAATAGAATATTAATATTAATAACTAGAGACGGGAACTTTGGACCATACTTAAGACTTATGTTGATGACAATATTTATGTGTTACCTGAAGATACAATAGGTTTTGCTACAAACTATATACTATTTATAGTATATAGTATATTATAAATAGTGTCCGTAAGTGGATTGCTCTCCGTTACCGTTCTCAGTTCAAAGATAAGACATTATGTAACTGCCATAATTTTGAATGTTTTAACTTCAAATCGTATAATCCTATGTACCTAAATGTAAGAACAACATAACTAGTAGTGGTGCGAATGTCTATTCTTTTCCATACCGTAATTTGTTATCTTTAAAATATGATCGAAGCAAATAGTCAACACTATGAAATATATATATATATATATATATATATATATATATATATATATATATATATTACATACATACATACATTATATACTCTGGCCATACTGTTACAATTAAAAATAAAAAAAATACTACATTTGAATTTGGAATCTGTCATTTTTATACGATTGTTCATTGTATATTCTCATTTTGGCGCCAAAATATTGTACAATATTTTGCGATATTAAGATGGAGTGGGGTGATAAAGAGAACAGAATCGCTGTGATTACACGAAGTAGGAATGGAGCCAAATCCAATTTTTAAAACTCTCCATACACTTGGTATTAGTCAAATGTTTGTGTACCGGGCTATTGATAGGTACAACGAGACTTCCTCTGTTTGTGACAGAGAAAGATCTGGCCGTCCACGTAGTGTTCGTACGAAAACGGTATTCAAAGCAGTAAGGGAAAGAATTCAAAAAAACCTGTCCGAAAGCAAGAGATTTTATCTCGGGAAATGAAGATCGCACCTAGAACCATGTCGCTTATTTTAAGAGATGACTTAGGACTTGCAGTCTATAAGAGACGCGCTGGTCATTTCTTAACTGATAAATTGAATATGAATAGGGTTACCACCCAAACATACAATACAAATCGAAACAACTACTGAAGTGGTAAGCAAAGCGAGGTCACAGAAACATTTTGTTTACGGATGAGATTTTTTTTACAATTAAGCAACATTTTAACAAACAAAATGACTGTATTTATGCTCACAACTCTAAGGAAACTTCCCAATTAGTTGACAGAGTGCAACGTGGGCATTATCCGACTTCAGTGATGGTTTGGTGGGGTGTTAGCTATGAAAGAGTGAGTGAGCCAAATTTTTGTGAAAAAGGTATGAAAACATAGGCACAAGTGTATCAAGACACCTTTATTGAGAATGAATGAATGAATTTAAGCCCCTTAATAACACCATGTTCAATAATCCAGAATGGTCCTTCTAGCAAAACTGGGCTCCGGGTCATAAAGCTCGGTCCAAAAAGTCTTGGTTGGAGGCGAACATCTCGGACTTCATAAGAGCCCAAGACTGGCCAAGACTGGTCGTCTAGTCCCTATCTTAATCCGCTGGATTATGATTGCTCTAAACGCCATTATAATTTGAAAATCCTAAAACAATCCATAGTATACGATACGATTGGCAGTGAAGAATTTCCCCATAGAAAGAGCGCGTGCTTCTATTGATAACTGGCCTCGACGTTTAAAAGACTGTATTGCAGCCAATGGACACCACTTCGAATAAGCTTTTTATATTTTAATTGTTTTATATTTGTGTATTAAACTAACATACTGTAAAAGTAATAAATGTTATTTGCAATTAACAATTTTATTTCTTTTTTGTTACAATATTTATGGCAAGACTAGGTTTACACATATAATTTAAAAGAGTATCGCTAGTTGACAATCTAATGATTCTTATTTTGTCGTGAATCACAATTAACAACTAGAAATAAAAGATTTCGACTTTGACTTTAAAAGGTAGTAGGTGACTAAGGTAATAGGTACAAGTTACAGTGAAGCCATAGATCATGTATTAATATAATGTATTTTGACATGTGTTAACATCATAATATTGTTGTAATAACATTATGCTTTTGATGTAACATAAAAATATATATTTACCAAATTTATGTCTTAAAAAGTGACATTTTCAGTCTAAAAATAAAAATAAGAATAAGAATATAAATCAGAAGACAGAAATAACTTCTCATTTTCATAAAAAGACAAAAAATAAGTTAATAAATTGGATCGCACTACCTGATTTATTAAGATTTCTTACAAATATCATGCAAGCTAGATTTATAAATATATATTATATAAGTTTTATAGATTAAATATTATTGTTATGTGTAGTACGTGTTAAATATTTGTTGTATGTATAATGTTTACTAATGTTTTTTGAAAATAATCTCCAAAAATACTGCAATTTATTTATATAATGTTATAGTTATTTTTACTGTATTATAATTTAATAATTTATAAATTATAGAAATTAAACCTGTAGTTAAGCTATTTGGCTCTATATATAGTGTACTAGATTTGTTTAAAGAGAATATCCGAGCCAAATTTCTTACAAGTGCTGTATAAATTAAGTCTGTTTTATATGAGAAGTTTTTTTCACTAATAGTTTAATAAAACGGAACGTATTTTCATATAGATTTTTTTACTAATGCGAATAATCAGGTAGGTACTTGCAAAGGAAATAATAAAGTTATAATTTAATATATATACATCAAATAGATCGGTTTAATTTTAACCATAAAAATGTAAATATCAAATGATAGATATGGGTAATGGAGCGTTATCTTACAGGTCACCAAACATTTTCGATATTTTAATAACGCTTTATAAAAAACATATCGTGTTATAGTTTTAATATAACATAACAATGTTTTGTATAATAAGTACAAACAATTTAGGATATTTTAAAACTAGCTGTTACCACCGGCACCGTCCGCTCCTCTCCACCGTCAAAGAATTATTTACTATTTTATATAACTACTAATTTATACAAAATCTGTTAACATTTCATGCTTTATTTTATTTATAATCCAAAACATTATTTGTTTTATCCCGGAAATTTAAAAAAATCTATAGCAAAATGTATACAATTTTACTCTAACAAAGAGCTATAACCAGACCAAAATCAAACGAACAAACCAACAGCAAACAGATACACAAACAATTAAGAAATTTGTGTCCTATTCTTTACACGTACATAACGTCAATGCACAATATGTGTATGTAAATTGTATAAAGTTAGGATCCTGGAGTCCTGCAACACAGACTAAAGTCTAGCTTAGTCACCCGTCTCCCACAATATGTTATATAATTGTTACCATATTATCTATCATAGATAATGTAGCTATTGAATGTTAATGTATTGTGATATATATTAAGTATATAATATAGTAATAAAAACAAAATATATGCAGAATAGTGCAAAATGCTCTGCTACAGTTAAAAATGTTTTATTTTGATTAACGAAATCCTAAGTAATTGCGGATTATGCGCAAGCGTCGGTAGTTTGTATATTTACATTCAATACTAACCACATAGGTGTTAAGGTCAAGATGTGACGTCATCTTGAACCTCGCATGACGTAAGAATAAATCTAGGTGATACACATCTCAGGAGAGGAAATAGTTCGGCTAGAATTATTAATAGGTGCTTGGCTCTCGATTCAACGACTACCAGACAAAAATTAATGCCCGTTATTAACTAAAATATGTATCTTAATAAAATAATCTACAATGTATAGACATAAAAACTCTCGAAGTATTAATAAAGATCATTGACACGAAACTATTTATCCCTAACAGACAGTAATTTGTCGATCCGCTATAACACGAGTATAAACTTTTTAGCAACATTGTTTATAAAACACATCAACAAGAAGATTGTAAAAGCGAGACGAAAAAATGTCAAACCGCACGCGTCGACACCGCGGCGCAAGCGCAGCGTGGGAGACATAAACAAGCCGACACCTTTCAGCAGCCAGTCGGCGAGAAAAGCTTTCCACGCTCGTCCGACCTCCTCGAATTCCTTGATGAGTTCGATAGAGTAGACGGACTCCTCGTCGCCTTCGACCGCGAGGGCGGGATTGTCCGAGAAGTAATGTAGGCGCAGCATGCGCGGGGCCCCGGCGGAGCATCGCCCGCCACTCGGTGCGGCCCGCCGCGCCTCCCACGGCTCACTGCTAATTATACACGATCGAGTGACGGACTCGACATTACTCGCACCGCATGCCCACGCCCAGTCCGCACTGCTGGGGCGACGAGACTACATCTCACCAGATCGCCGATGCTCTACTGCTCTGTATATATTTCTCTGCTAAATATAGTCGCCACCTGATCCATTTATATCACAACCTCAGTGTCAGTAACATAATTTACAAAAATAATGAAACACGTATGTAAACGACGTACATAAATTGTGTTAGCCGTGACATAGTCGATACAACAACCACGTCATCCTCTTCATTTATTAACATTTAAATAGGTAATAAATTAAAGATGCTTCTATTACTATATCTTTTAACGCTATTAATAGTACTAATAGTACTATAACTATTATAAAATTCATATGATCATTCAAAAACATAAAAAAAAAACCTAGTTATATCGAATTAAACGAAATAATACGAGAGTCCTCGAGTATACGTGCATGGACAGGTTTTAAAACAAATCTAGGCCTTTGACACTCGTCAGAGCGTTAGTAAATGTGTCAATGTATACATACTTGTATACATAACTGAGCAATACATAAACTTCCCATTAAAGAACATTGTATATACATTAAATTTTATATCTATATACAAAAAAACATTGTACAAAATGTTTTCAATGCAAATGGATAAATTTAAGTCGATAGAATTCTCATCTCACGTTCAAAACACATTTGTGGCTACCATAATAAAATATGCCATAGAACTGTATAGAGAGATATCTAAATCCCATAACATATTCGGTATCACACAAATATGTATATTGCTATCTCTTTTTTTATGTAAACAAGAAATGACGACGACTACAATTATAAAAACATACCTTTAAAATCGAACTTACTCGGTGTTAAATGATAATGCATTTCGATGAAAACTTCAGAAGGCAACTTTTAACTAAACCACTATAAACTCACAAACTAAAAAATTAACCTCAAACACATTAAATGATAAATGCCATTTATCACAACACAGTCGTAAATGTTACACACAATCAAAACGCGGACATTATGTTTTACAACAGATAATAAAAACTCGTCGTCATATCAAATCTATCATTAGTATTTTATAAAAAATATGATATACATTTGTTTAGTAAAAAAATTAAAAGCAATAATTTATATTCACAAATAATCCTTGAACGAATTATGCTATACATAGCATTACTTCACTCTACAGGAAAACCAAGACTTAAAATGAGTTATGTCAAAAAGTGTTGCCATATAAGATACACAATTTAATATCGTATATCTTTCGGTATTTAATCTCTTTATAATTATTTTTAAGTAAAAATATGGTAAAAAAATAATGACTATTACGTATGTTGAGATAATTACATTTAACATAATTTAAACTTATACGTATTGGGTTCAACATTTTCGTTATATTCGATGCATATACGAATGATTTTATTGGTTGGATGTCAGTTCGAATCTGAACTTTTTATATTATGTTGTAAACCTGTTGGTTTAGTGGTTAGCGACCCTAACAGCTGAACCAAAGATTGTAGGTTTAATTCCCACACAGGACAATTATTTGTGTGATAAGCAGATTGTTGTTCCGAATCTGGGTGTACTTTGTTACCGTTATCTATACGTTTGTGAAACGACATAGGTATAATATATGTAATCTCTAATCGGTGAGTTGTCTTATTGAAAATCAAATTAAATAAAAAAATATTGTAAATAATGATAATAATCGTAAATATAAGTAAGGGTCAATATATTATATTTTACAGACGTACATCAAAAACAATATGCGCGTAACCATGCGCTGAGCGACAGCTATTTATAAAATAACTTCCGCTAGAGCTCCAAGCCGTGCCATTCCAATATTTATTCACATTTACGAACATTAAACCAACCAAATCTTTATATATTTAAATAAAAACTTAATATATTTATTAAACTTACCTAAGTCTGAGAGACTGACTTTCTCCAAAAATGGATCAGCTACAGGTAACTGTAACAAATGAAATAGTTATTTCTCAAAATAAAAAAAATATATAATATATTACAATTATCTCGATGAATTGTTATAAAACATATGTTATTTAATAAAAATATATTTAATTTATTGGTTTTCTTTAACTAGTAATAACTTGACATTTATTTATTTCACATTATACTTTCTTGCATCTTGTTTACAAACATTGAAGATAGTAAATATAGGTGATAGGATGTATTTAATTACTTAATGGTATACTAGCTTCTGCCAGCGACTTCTCTCCTTCATATATATAATCAAAATTAATAAACAATCTTATATCTTATACACCCCGCTAATTAATTTACGTCTTGAAATTCCTAAATCCAAGAAGAAGCTTATTTTCTATTAGAATGTCAATCAGGTTTTTCAAAAATGTTGTAATTAAACTTTCGTGAAGTATGATGTTTATTAAATTTATATTTACTCGGCTCTATTCACGTAATATAAATGAACTGAACGTCAGTTGACGCCGCGAGTCCGCCATGCTTCTAGCTCCTGAATAAGAATCCCAAATGGGTTCAAAACTAATCGGACAAAATTAGGTGAACATAGCCGAGTAAATAGATATTTTTCCAAATTGTAGTTTTTCATTCATATCGCTATATGAATGAAAAAAACATAAAACTTTATTAATTTCCAATGAAAAGCTTCAACTTTAATATCATTTACTTAACAATTACCTATTCTGCGCTATTTGACTTTCTTAGAAATGTAATCTTTAAAACAATCTGAATCATTTCTTGTTTATATCTTAAAGTATATGAATCAATACAATATATTTGCTATGACTCATTATCTCATATATACAAATCTACATTAGAAAGTTATTTACATACTAGGACTTCAGTTATTCATAGAAATTAAATATATATGTTCGTAAAAATATCTAGTAAGCACCCAAAACCTTGTATAAAATTTCCAAAAATATATTATTATAAGTTACCATAAAATAATCTTAATTCTAAAATAATTAAACTATACGATTATATTCTAAAAGTAAGCAATGTTTTTTTTTTATTTTATGAATAACAATTATCTGGAATTACTAAAGCGTCCAATGATCTACATATTTATTTAGTATGTGTTTATATATACTGTATACATAAAATAATTATCAGTCAGAATGATTTATCAATTTATATAAACAACATTTTAAATACATAGTTCCTAGGGAATTCATTTGTTTAATGCTTAACCAAATATTCAACAGTATATAATTTCGTAAAAAATAAATATTTTTTGGATTCCGGACCCATTATTACTCGGGCCTTATGGGGGTTACAGATGATGTATTCCTGTTGACGCTTTAACAACAAAAAAGAAACAGAATAAAATGAATATTTAAGGGGGGCTCTTATACAACAAACGTGGTATTGGGCTTTGTTTATAAATAGTGGTACGGAATCGTTAGTGGGCGAATCCATCTTGCACTTGGCCGGTTTTTTAATACTCTAGTTAGCTGGTCTCTAGTATACTCAACTTAATATCATTCTTATTTGTCGTTAAACTTTCATCTCAACTCAGAACCAGAATAAGATTGATAAAAGAACTAACATTATTCCAATTACAAAAAAAAAAACTCTTTGGCACGTCTGTAGTTTTGTAACTGTGTTAGAAAAAAAAACAATGACAAAAAAAAACTCTTTAGCGTGTCTATAGTTTTGTAGCTCTTTATTATGGTCTCTGGTATGAACTTACCCCTCTAGAATCTCTGAAGAGCATAGCCGCATGGTGTGGATCAAGGAAGGCGTCGGACATACGATGTCGTTCTCTGGGCACGTTGCCGAGGGAAGAGCGCCGCTTCTCCGCCTCTTGGGACGCGGCCCGACGTAAATATGCTCCTGTCAACACATCATAATTAATGTTAATATTATATATGTAGTACTTTAAACGTAATTATAATATTTTATACTATTATTATAATATATTTTTATTCACAGTATTTATTTATGAGGTTGGTATTATTTTAATTAAATTAATAACGTTTGTATAAAAGCAGAATATATTATTAGTTCAAGTAGTAATAATAACATAACGACTATTAAACTGCACAATCATTCTGTTCTATTATTAAATGTGTCTATGTATGTATAAGTCATTTTTTCACACTTTTACACAATAATAAAAAAAGTTACAAACCAGATTAGAGTTTGTAAAATAACTGTCATATAATTAAACGAATAATATAACTATAATATTATATGCTTTTGCTTTGATTTTTTATTTAAAAAAAAACTTATTCAAGTTATTATCTATTTACTTATTGGACATGTGTTTGGATTTATAAAATAAAAATAAAAATACAATATTAGAACTTAAAAATTATGATACCAGGTTAATGTACAAATTACAATGAAGCAAATAATAAATTAATAACGAAAACCAAAAAATATACACCCATATACGGTATAAAGGCTTCTTAAAATTTTAATACAAACAATATGAAGCACATAAGACCCATAGACAGACGGCAGTGTTGTATTTGCTAGTTTAATTTATATATTTATATAATATATAACCTCAACCTGCATAAATAGTAATTAAATAAACACAACTGTTAAGTCTTTTCTTAATAAAATATTATTTATAGAAGACCTTATACTGAAATCTCTATAACAAATACAGTAAGCTGTATGTTAAATAAATAATATTAAATAAATAATATCTTAGTGCAAGTAATAATTTATACATAAAAGCTGTGCATCCTCAGCTCTACATTATTAAGAAACCTAACGTCTAAAGCGAAAGTACCATGTGTGAAAATAATTTTAAACCTGCATAGATAAGATAAGCTTATTTAAATTTTAATAAATATAGAATGAAAAATAAACTGATAAGGGCAGGAATTCGAATCCGCGACCTCTGGAAATCCGTTCCGTCGCTCTACCAATTAAGCTACCGTATCAAGAAATGAATTAAGCAAGAATGCTTATCACATGCACATAATATTATATAAAGATCTAATAAGAATGCCTAATTGTATATCATTATTCTGTATTTATTAAAAGAAGGTACCATTTCATCTTGCTAATGATGTCGCCTATATCAAACTCTAATGAGATTTAACCACTTGGGACGTTCTTGAATACGAAATAATTATTAGTTTCGCTAACGGTGCCAAAAGTATCTCATCAATCTTAGTTCATGTAACAATGATAAACTACTCAAGCCAATATCTGATCAGGGTTGGATTGCAATTAATTAATTAACTAACTAAAAGGTGTTAGTATTACGAGAGGTCGTGGTGTCGATTAGAGTCAACGACCGGAAATTTAGACATACATCAAATTGTCATAATGTGAACACTTTTTAGAGATCGGTCTGATAGTTCAAATCCGTTGCAACTGATCTTTTAACGATATCACGATGGCCTCTACTTGATAGTGTTTGAGTCATAGAACGACTCTTGAATAGAATAGATCGACCCTCCACCTCCCTCCCCCCTAGTTGAAATTCAAAATGCAAAGTTGGTAGAGCGACGGGACGGTTTCCCAGTAGTCGCGGGTTCGAATCCCTGCCCGTATCGGTTTATTTTTCATTCTTTATTTATATAAATTTAAATAAGCTTAACATGGCTATACATGTTTAAAGATATTTTCAAACATATATGATAATTTTGGCATATATATAAAGTTTAATCTTATACCCTAAAGCATCTCTATTCCACTTTAGTCTTCTACTAGTATTCATGAAATAGTTCTCAATATTCAGTCATCAAAGTTTACAAGCATACCTACTAACAACTTCATAACGAACATGTTCCTGCGGTTATACCATGTTTGAAACTTAGTCAATAAACTATTTGAATGTATTCAAATAATACTCTAAAATAGATTCATTTAATAAATAAAATTTGTTTTGCTGAATAACATTTGTTGAGATTATATTTGATGGTATCCTGAGTCAATAAAATTTAAAGGTTTGACTAGATATATCAGAGTTTACATATAAATTTATATTTCATTTATTTTGTTATAATGATTCTGCAACTGATCACTATATTAATTTTAAGTTTGTCAAATTAGTATATTATTATTGTGTTGTAAATTTAATGAACTCTTTAATCAAACAATATTGTTTAGTCAATCAATAGATTGACTGATTGATTGTAATAAAATACAGTTGTAATATTAAATATCACATTTTAAGAAAGGAAATTAAATTGTATTATTTACCAAAGTACATAATGCAATAAATAAGCAAATGCTTTTATTATATAGGTATGACATAACATACTTCAGCGTCGGCGATTCAATTAATGTATCGGGTAAGTAAGTACCTGCCAAAATTAGTTTTGAGCTCTCAGTAAACTTACATATCGTACACGGACATACAAATAGTAACTACAATAATGTATATGTTGTTTTTGTTTTCGAGAAATAAATAAATAAATTTATTTAGTGATGTAGAAGGAAAAAAAATATACAATAATCATAATAATATTGTAAAACTGATATATTTTTTTCTTTATAATTGTATCGGATTTTTTAGAAAAGCAAACTTTGTTTAGGCATAATTAACTATCTACATTTGCTTAATTACACGGTTTGTTTCTCCTACATACATTTCAAGGAAGGTCTATACTCTATTTATTAATCTAGGCAATATGTAATATTCAAATATGTACATAATATTATAATATTGCTACATATCGATATTGACCTCGAGAGAACCAAATTATTAGTCAGATATTGACAACATTTTTGGAAAGTCATTTATATAAAAAATACTTAAGAACTTATATAGTAGTATCCGCTCGCCTAGTGACTTGACTTGTGGCAAGAACTATATTGACTTTATAATTTATGCATTTATCTTGTCATTGACCGAGTATTATCTGAACAAAATTAGAATATAAACAAAGGAATGCGATTCTCAAACAAAGTCATAAAATATTATCTTAATAAATATAGTTTTATTATTTTTCCAAACTTTAATATTTTTTTATTAATATATAACATAGCATAAAATTTAATAATTAGATTAAAAAAGTCATGCCATTGTTTAAGACTCAGTGTTGTACACATGTGTGTAATTTTTTTATCAGTATCAACTATTCATGTGATTAATCGAACTTGAAGATTACCGAGCTTTTTAAATAAAACCGTTATAATTTGAAGATAACATACTCAATAGTATAATCATTTGTAATGATAAATAATAAATATATTATATCTTTAAAATATTTATTAATTGCTAAGCTAGTATTCATCAAAAAAATGGTACGCTTTATTCATTTTATTATTTATTGTTTTTGCTTCGAGTATATATATTTCAGTGTCATTCGCTAATACAATAGCTACTCGGTAAATCAAACTGAAACAAGTAATATATATTGAGTACGACTATTGCTGTGGAATTAACTATCTGACCGCCCATACTATGAATAACCGAATTTCGTCAAATTGATGAATTTCGTGAAGAAAACATTGACTTGACATTGAAAACAATTTTTAATGGCGCTAATAAAATCTTCGTAACAGATGCTAAAAATAACGTGAGTGCTCTAAATCAAAGAGGTATTAAAACCATTTACCTCAGAATATTCTGTTTATCAGCTTTAGAAACATAATTCCAGAGAGAGTGTTTTAAAATAAGAATAATCACAACAGAAACATATAACCGCATAAAATGATACCTAAATAAATATGACCTTATATCATCAAATAGGAAATGATGTAGACGATACTAGTTACTTCAATGAAAAAATCTTCAAGTACATACTGAGAAACAAATATTAAATTACTTCCAGATCGAACTGCCTTAAAAGAGAAATTCATTTTAATAATCACCAGTGGTCTAAAAGAAGTGTTAAACCTTTTTTTAATTACCTTCTTGGAGAATTGTTTCGAAAATTTGGTATGTTGCACCACAGTCGTCAAGAACTGATCTTCTCAATTCCTTCTGAATATTGTCTGCATCAAGTGATTTAGACCGAGATCGAAATTCTTCGCTTTTGATGGTCGTGCGTTCGCTGCTGGCTACCGGAACAGCACACGACCCTCGCCGACCTTCACTTGAATCATGACGCCAATGCCCCACTTTTTTGCTGAACGTTCGTATAAGATCCTGTATAGAATGTTTGTGGCGATGACTACCAGCACTAGATCCTGAACCTCGCCGCTCTGTATTATGGGTCAGAGCATCTCTGGCGCTATTCGCACTATCAGTAAGCTTTTGCACAAAACTTTTATTATCGAAGCGGTTTTTATATGAACCATGACTCAACTTTGTGCTACTTATTTCACCATATTTTTCACATTTACTGTATTCGTTTTCTTGAATATCATCCATGACTTCATTATAAAGAGGTGAAACAAATTGACGATAATCTTGTCTAGACACGTGGTATGCGTTCGTGCTGCTCTGATATCGTTCTTCTTCCGGCCGCCTTGATTTATCCATGTTGTAAGAGTTGTAGTTATGTGCCGATGGAGAACCATGGCCTTCAATAACATCTCGATAATAAGTTGAAAAATTTGGATATCGATCCCGAGGACTTGAAGCAAATTCCAGGGGACTTCCACGTATGCTTCGATGAGTACAACTTCCGCGACGGTTGATAGGAATGGCTTTGGATGGAGTATCATTTCGTACAGATGTTCGAGAGTCGGTGGAACTCAAAGTTGAACAGCCACTCTCGGAGCTGTCATTTTTTACCATCGGAGGCGTCAGCTCCCGTGCGTGGTGTTTATGAAGCAAATGTGATATCCCATGCATTTTTGAAAAAGTCACTTCACTATCTATGTTCAAATTCAACACTACACTATTAGTTACATTTCTTCATGTTTAATTATCCTTGCTTGTAAATACTTGAACATAAATAATAATAAATTGATATATACATATATAGTGCTTTGATTGCTACTATTCATTACTTTGATGTTTTCTAATCAGATATAGTAAATAAAAGTATGAATATAATATTTATTCCGTTAATCAAACTTAACATTCCGATACGCTCTACATATGTACCTATATGAAAATATTTTCTTAACTTCAAAGTTTTTTTGTTTCCAAACATCTGGAAGGTTGAAGGTTGTTGTATTTAGGGAATGCATTCAAATGACAAAAGGGGAAACGATGGTTGGCCTTGAACCAAAAATGGGCATAGAGCAGTTTATAACACAAGGCGCATGCGCGTATAAGGTCACCTTGAACAGAGATCAGGCCAGAACAATTTTGTAAGTCATACTTTAGGGAAAGTTAAGAAATTTCGGTAAAGCCAATTATTTTTTTAATCAAAGATAGCGAAAAGATATTAATTCAATGGTTTGAAAATTTATAATATATGTATTATCTTTATTAAAGTTACATTCTATAATAATAGAATACGTTAACAATATTTCTATGACTACAAAAAATAGGAATTGGATCGTCTTGTTCATATTCATCAAATATCAGATTAAAGATCTCGATTCTAGAACAAATGCTGTGACCTGTAAATTGACTGGGATAGAAGTACACACTTTTCAATAACTAAATTAAGCGTGACCTTATTATGAAACCGGTTTTACGAGAGGCTATAAAAAATTAAATCTTTTTGGAACTTTAGAGTCCGGTTTAAAAATTATATATCTAAAAAATTATTGACATTTTTTATAATTGCTATATGCCACGAATTTAACGATTCCATGAACTTGAAATACTAATAATAAAAATATAACTACCGGACTATTTACGTGGAGTTTAAATTACGTACACCAGGACGTAATTCATCTTATTCAACACTTTTAAGTGTATGATTGCAAACACAATTTATAAATGCAGTAATAATACTACATCCCAAAAGACATTCAAACAATATTTTTTGTAAACAATATTATTAAACATATAGCAATGTTGGTTTAAAATCTTAGTAAATGTTACATCCGTATACGATATAATATTTTTTATGATAAAATATCCGCCACAGACTTGCTAAGCGATGGCGATAAAAAAATGCAAGTACATGCTAGTTTAGAGTTTAAATATTACACAATATGGGTCATTTGGATTTTATTTTTTATTTTGAAATATCAGCTTATAAATATGATACCAATCACGAGCCATGCAAATAGTTCTTTGAGGTAATTTATATCAAACATAATAAGTTACCATGTGGTTCGTTTATTTAATAATAATACCTACACACATAATAACCAACATATCATCATCTCATATAAAAAATAAGATATAATAAGATATGGATATTTAGTATATCCATAATGTTAATTACACCAAAATACTCTCATATCAGTCAAGCTTATAACATAGTTATTGATCAAAAATTAACATAGCTGTTTGATGTCTCTCCATTGATAATGTTTGGATAAAATCAAAATGTAATTAGATTTTGTGAAAATAATATTAAACTGATCAAATTTTCTAGTATCTTTTAGTACAAAACCAACCTCTCAATCTTAATCATATAAGCTCATATCGATGTAAACATCTTACATAGGTGGTAAAAGGCATTTGAGTATAAATAAAACTCTATTCTTTCGTATTCTTCCCGATGATACACTTGCGAAAATAACTAATCTAAATTTCTATATAACAATAATTTTGGTTACATAATATTTGCTGTCTCTGACGTCAGAACACATTTTGGAGAAATAAGATAGAAATTAAATAAAAGTGATTATCGGATATTAACCAAAGATTATCTTCCATAGCTTCCTTCCCCTCTACTTATAACTGAAGGTTTACTATCGCGAGGTCACTACGAGTCATTTATACCAAGGAGCTTATAAGAGTTGTATTAATTCAAAGGTTAATAGTGATTAGGTAATGGACAGGTTTTTAACCTGTTTAATGCATTATTATAAAATTAAATACCTTTTAAATATTAAGTGAAAATGAATGATTCCTGAACAAGTTTTCGATATATATATGTAACTACTATATTTTTTTTTTGTATTTGATAACCTACTATGACAGCGTCATAAGGCGGGATGTTGGGTACTATTTGACATTTAGTTATTGGATAAAAAGTTGAATGAATTTTATATAAATATAGTATTTATTTATTAAGTGTAAGTCATTCGAATAATAAGGAAAATGAGCTTCCTGTTAGAAGTAATGCGGCGTCTTTAAATATTTCAGAATAACAATAATAAGGAAAGGTAATTGTTGTTATTTAACAATTGTTCTATTAAATATAATGACAGCTATTTATGTTTTTAAAAATGTTAAGCAAATACTCTTTGAACTTTAATTATAAAAAGAATGCAAAGAAACGAAATAAACATCTTTAACACTAACGTATTAATGTGTAAAGAAAATAAACTTTGATTGATCAAGGAAAACTAATATGCTTTGTAATAGAATTAAATATTGAATTACTGATTGTTATATCAAATGATATAAATAATAAGAGAGAGAGAGAGAGATTTATTTTGATCTATTTTGTTAAATATAACGTAATTTAAAATATTTTGTTAAATATAACTGTAGGAGTGACATTATTTATACAATGTGAAAATAATTTATTATCTTGATTTTATTAGTAATTGTTGATTAAGAACAAAGGTATATTTGTTAAATGCAGCATTGCGCCAAGTTATCATAAAAACGTACACACATACACATGTGCTCTTTGCCAAAACGTAAACACTATAAAGATCCAGCCTAGAACGAACAGCGCATTCGTAATTCATTAATGACAATACAATATAATTCACAGTGTCACATCACTGGCTTAAAATGACGATATTCTACATTTTATTATTAATATAACATTTTTATTATCGTGTACGAAATTTGCACGACACGTCACACTCTCGCGGCGGCCGTAGCTACACTAACTTAGGTCTTAGAGTAAAATAAATAAGCAGAGCGGGGAACGTGACATCGCGACTTTAACGCTTATACGCTTATTTTAAAGTAGGCTATATACTTTATAGACACTAAACACTGTTATATCAGAAGCGCTTACAGAATAATACCCCTAGATTTGTAAATGTCTGTGTGTGTAATAAATCTGTGTACTGTAGTACACAAGTATAATATCTCAAAGGCAGGCAATAGCTATACTCTTACACCCCTCGTCGTAGACAAAAAGGGGTTATAAGAGGGATACGTTAGTCGTCATGAAATCTTATGCAATCGTGCTCAATTGAAACAACAGCATTGATAATTATATTTAAATTATCATTCTATAATTATCAAAATTATATATAATTTTTATATTAATAACTGAGGTTGATTTTCATTACTATCCAATAACACGAATGCAGATGAAATGATCATAAAAATTTGAAACATTAATTCGGTTTAACTTAAAGGCTTCAAATTAAAATTGTAATGAAACAATAGCTTTATTATTTTATTTATTATAAAATATTTATTTTCAAAAGGCGATGATGAAAATATATATATATACCTAAACTGTATGTTAAAGAAGGCGGGTGTGTGTGTGTGTGTGTGTTAATAAGTAATTCGTTTTTTAATTAGACTTTAAAGCATTGAATTCAAATATAGTAAAAGGTCGAAACACACGTACACGGAAACTGGAATGAATTACTTTATCGATAATGTTAATTAAACACAGTGTTTGTGTTGTGTTTGGTGTATCATTGAAAAAAAAAATATTGGTTCTCAACTTAATCAAATAATACACTAAAAAAAATACTCTCTTTTTTGGAATGTCTGTAAAACCTTTTTGCCAAAAGGGATATCTATGACTCGAAAGTCATTATAACAGAGAATACATTTCGTTAAAGTATTACCAATGTAAATAAAAATGTATCCCAGGTCTATAATTATGTATTTTTTAACACCACATACTTTCATGCAGATTATTACGTCTTTATAAAGATGTTATAAAAAAAATATTATAAAGATGTTATAGTTTCATTACATAAAAACTATCCCACGCTTAATTTTAAAACTAATTAGTCTGTGTAACTTAATACAATTTACTACACTACAGGTATCGATATCATTTTGTATGCACTTTATTTTCTCATACTAGTTCAAGGATCCTGAGCTCAAAGGAACTGAATTGCTAGTAAATGAGGATATAAGGTAACTCAATGAAAGACATCTCGTCTTTCCGTTAACACGATGATTGGGTTAAAGTTAACGTAAGAGAGTTAGATAATAGGGGAGGAAGGGGAAAATGGGGTCACTTAAAAATATATGATATAAGATTAGTGCAGATGATGAGAATAAGGCTTATGTAAATTTACAAAAACAGATTTTCATTCTTTGGAGCACGAAATTTAATATCCTCTGCGAATGACACGTTCAAACAGTCTCACGAGTTGTTATGAATAAAATATCTCTTGTAATATAAACTAACTTACATATATGTGAATATTAATTTATAAAATCATAGCTCGGGGTTCACAAAAACTACAAACTGAATACATGGAAGCATCTCAAAGACATACGTCTACATATTTATTGAATTCTGCACAAATTTAAAAAGTCTGAATATTTTATATATATGATATTGAAGTAGATACTTATTTAAATAGTGTTTATTTTTCAATTAACATTAACTTTCTATCAATTTATATTTAAATAATTACCAGTATAGGTACGGCAAATATTTTATCATAGTCAACAAGATATATTCGTATAGAGTTTATTTGTTATTGTGTAACAGTATTTGTTTTACCTTCAATTAATTATTACGTTCAGCAAACAACAACATATATCAAATAATTTTATAATAAACATCGAAATTTCAAGGGATTTTTTATTTATTCACTAAATACCAACCCAAAGGGAAGTTTGGTAAAAAATGAAAATATAACTTTGTACAGTATAGTACTTAATTGAACTATCATTAGTGATTTTCAGAATGTAATTGAGAAGGACCCTTTGACCAAATCAATGCGACGCTTAAAAGCTGCTCGGACTGTAGATACCGCTGATAGCTTCAAAGGACGTATTGCTCTCAAAGCCGCTGGTGAGATCAAAGCCGACATTCACTGTTAGTACCAGTGGGGCTACCTGTAGGCTACTATCTTTACGGTCGCAATTATAAGTAATCCGATTAAAATAAACCATACATAGAATAACTTTCCTACAATCCAGATCTCGATTGTTTGCACTCGTTAATATAAAATGAATTGCAATTTCAACCTTTCATACTAATTGGTTCGCGATCGATTTATTCATTTCGCCCAAATATCAACTGAGGATTCAAAAGCCGAAAATTCATTAAAGCCAAGTAAACATCAGCCAACCAAACAACGAACAATAGCAAACGGCATACAATGAGAACATTATAATTGTTATTGAAAGTAACTACAAACATAAAAATATCAATAAAATATTTATTATATATAATTTTCCCATATATATATATATATATATATATATGTTTATATACATTGAATAATTTATTTAGAAAAAATATACATATAAAGTGATAGAGAATGTATGTATAGATAACAAAAACAAAATTAATTATGTGTAACAAAATTAATTATTGATAACAAAATAGCTACCATAGAAAACGACGTAAAATATCTCGAAGGCAAGAACTAATTAAATTATATAAACATATTACGATAAATTTACAAGAAAATATGATGCCTATCATATTTTAGTTACAAATATTACATTACAATAGTACATACAAAAAATGAACAGACGTCCGGTTTAAAAAAATATATATATTTTTTAATAACAACATCAGCCTCTATAAAAATGTATACTATAGAAAGAGGTGTCTGGAAACAACATCCGGAATGTATTCCATTTTATAGTACGATTTATAAACTATATAAAATAGGGTTATTGAAACTAATTAAAAGTAAAATTTAGCAAAGAACTAGTTTGTAAGTCCACGTTTTTATCTGGTAACCGAACAACCAAGAAGCATTGTTACCAGAAGTGGGGCACACAGAGTAGATGTGTAAAATAAGCATACGCCGAAATTAGCAGAGTTTAAACATACAATAGCCAAGAACAAATATTTGAAAGATCACAGATGCTTTCTCAAACAGAGATATATCCTAGAAGTAGGTACGTGAAAAACATACTGATTATAATAGAGAAGATAATCTCATAAAAAATAAAGTGGCACGAAGGGTTCCGTTCAATTATTTGTAAATAAAAATCACTTCACACTGCAATCTCGACTTATCGTGTATATCTTAATACAAATGTCATATAAATAAATAATTAAAATGTATTTCTGTTCGCTGTTAAAACAATTATCAATTTAAAAAAAAAAAACTTCTCATCTGAAAATTTTACACCTTCAAATCGGATCACAAAATATTTATTACTTCTTCCTAATTCATATTCAGCACTATGTGATATTCATTCATTTCATATTGAATACTATAGTATTTCTATAAAAAGTCCCGAATATTGAGTAGATAAAATTACTCTTAATAAAACATAATCCAAAACCTTATTGTATAGATTATTAATAAGATTATTTTTTTACAGCCCGTGTCCCAATTCGTTTAATTTTAGTAAACATAAGTGTACCTACATATCTGATTTAGACACTACCCACGAGTCGAGGACACAATCACAATGTAGATTTGTAACCCACAGATTAAATTAACAAAGATCGACCAACCTCAATCTCAATTTTTTCCATAAGATAAATAACATTGTGTTAAGAATGCTATATAAAGAAAGATTTTTTTTTCCGTACATTATAGGAACAATAAAAATAAAAACATAATATTAAATAAAAACATAAAACTTTAAATAAACATTAGACCGCTTACAAATTCTAAATAGACTATTTATATACTGAACTCATCAAGTTGTAAATCTACATAAAGGTATGTGGAAGGAATAGATTCTACTTACTATAATGTATGTCTGTACGTATGTATTATATTTCAATGCGAAATCTGAGAGGGATGAAGTCAAAGCATTCAAATGCATTCATTCAAATTAAACTACATTTCTCTATTGCCATATCAGAATATATTAATAAATTCTTCGCATATCTCTGTCGGTACATAATAATCATTTTTCATACATAGATTTAAATCTAAAAATAATGGATTAATAACAGATACCTAACATGATAAGATGATGATCTTATCTTTTATTAATAAGTTATAGTTAGTCTTAATATTATTAATTTTAACATAACGACTTACCTGCGCCATGATGTTGTTGAGATATTTGTTGAGCTATCGCCCTCTGAAATTAAATAAAAGAAATAATAAATAATCTAAAACCAGCAAAGAAATTAACAAAAAGTAAAATATAATAACCATTTTATATGAAATAATTATAATTTATAAAAGATATCAAAAGCAAAAATATACAAAAAATTATTTTAAAAAATGTAACTTTATTCATAAACATAAAAAAATATTTTACTACAATAAATAAATACTAAAATAACTAATTTGCGTTTGTAGATATTTGAAATATGTACGTTTACAGCCTAAGACACCTAAAGGGTGTTATTTACAGAAAGGCTCATGTCGTTGTTTATGGTATAAAAACAGACCCTCCTGACTGCCATTTGACGTACACAAGTGATATTTGGTATAGATTCGTAGTGGATAAGATAAATAAACTAATAGATTAATAATCTATATATAATCCGCGATTGTCATCAACCTTATATGCCTAAAATCAAACCACAAATTCTTTACTTGCATCTGTTAAAATTATATTCATTATGAACCAGATAAAAAAAATATCATATGTTATCATCAATAGATAAGTATAAAGATATATTATTAATTAAGATTAACCTTCAATAAAATAATAAAAGAATATAATCAAAACAAATACAAAACAATTGTTGCTCCACTTCGCATAGACATTTCCTGTTTCACATCTCATCTCTGTCTTCAGCCTCTACTATCAAACTAATTAGAATGCAATATCCTACTTACGATTCAGATTGCAATCTGAGTTAAGAACCAAGATATAACTGTTTTAGAACTTCTATTCTATCAGAAGTTCAGAAAATACAAAACTCGTGTTTAATAAAATATTAGGCCCAAAAAAATTCCATTATTAATGTTGACCTTAAAATAATTTAAGAGAACAGTATATCATGAACAAACTGTGTTGAAATATAACATTAAGTTGAATAACATTTATATTGGTGAGGTTGTTAATAAGGTAGGTTAACATTGTGTTCATATTACGTACTGAATGTTCGTGAAATTGTAATTGCGTCGTTTACAAGACACGAAGGTCGGTATGATCTATAAAAAAATATATTTTCGATAGCATACATCTTATATAAATCATGCATTATTCATTCATTCATTAATCACATTATTAATTATAACCAAATTTATTCAAATATTTATAAAATAGCAAATAATAAAAAAAGTCTACGCATGTCAGAATCTTTAATTGTTATATTTGAAGAATTCGAAAGAAGTCATTGAAAGATGAAAAAATTAAGGCCTAAGTGTTAATTTATTTAAATTAAATTAAATATTGTTTAACACAATAATACTTCACATATATAATTCATATCGCTAGAGACCACGAACGTATACATAAGTGAAATTATTATTACTCTATATTGACAACGCATTCCACCGAAGAGCAAAAAGCTAAAAACAGATTTAAAACCACAGAAAACATAACATAGGTTAAAACTCTTTCATACGAGATCCTTTCCAAAATACTGATTAGATAACAAGAATTTAAAACGGATGATTTTAATATCAATACTAATAAAAGTACTACATACATAATAATAAGAGTCTAAAATCATCACTTTCAAATCATGAAAAAATACATGAATCTATATATAGACTATTCAAATTATCAACTTTTTCCATGACGTCACCAAGCTTGTTTCTAAAATTTCCAATTGTTTACATAGGTCTTAGGGTGATAAAGATACTTGTTGAACAAAACAATCATTCATATGTAAATTTAATCTGAAACACCAATCTTTACTGTATTGTATATATATGTGTATGTGTATTCATATTTAATGAAATATTTAATACATATATTTTCATATAATATATGTAAGAAAAGTATCCTTTTTTCCTGTAACCAGCATTATAAAGTATCTAATACATATAAATAAAGAACCAAGATGACATGACAGATATTTAAATAAAAACTGAATACATGGCAATAAATATTGGTTTTCCTTCCTTTTCACGTATCATATTTTACTGGTTCTATTTTCAGCTACTACCACTACTGCTACTACTGCTACAACTACTAATACTACTACTACTACTAATACTACTACAACTACTACTACTACTACAACTACTACTAAAACTACTACTACTACTACAACTACTACTACTACAACTACTACAACTACTACTACTACAACTACTACTACTACAACTACTACTACTACTACTACAACTACTACTACTATATGGCAAACGAAAGCTAATGTACTGACTATACGGCTATGAGTAAGGATATCAGCAAATCTATCTAGTTGCAAATTCGTTGTCATCCTTGAGAAATGCATGAGACTGTGACACAAAGAGATGGGTGACGGGTGGGAGATAGGGTGGTGGGTTGAGGCAAGCGACTCCCTTACTCGCCATACATAACAATGCTATAGTAGCTACTTTATAGCAATTTATGAGAGGGAGCTACCCCCTTTCACACAAGCATACAAGCTACAACTAAATCACTACCGCTAGGATCTACCAAATACATATACCACATATAAAAAACAGCGGCAAAAGTATAGTACTATGGTAAATTAATAAGAAAGTTGTTTGTAAGTTAATAAGCAATACTTGTTTGTGCATAAAATGTTTACTAACTTTAAACAAACTAGGGTCAAGATACGACTAACAACGTTCGAATCGTACTACTGAAGGTGAAATTATAATATATGAACTATTTACAGATCTGTAATTATAATCATGCTATTACAAAACCGCAAGCAGCCAATGACATACTGTTACAAATATTAGGCAACTTCTTAATTCAAAACTTTTACAGATCATGTATTATGGATTTATTTATTTGTTTTTTTTTTTTAATATATGATTTGTAAAGAGGTCTATAGCTTCTTTTTTAAGTTTAAACATTTTTCACGAAACTATAATATTTACTATCCATAGGATGTAACACAGATGATATTGTAGCCCGAATGATATAATATAAAGTAGGTACTGACTGGTTAATAAGGCCGTATGTATTCGCAATGTTCATTGTGTATTGTTAACTGTGATTGTCTTAAAAGTAAACTATAATAAAACTAATTGCAGGACACTTTGTCCAAGGTTCTGTTTCTGGATAATTATGTTCTTACATTGGATGCTTCAGCACAAACTCGCTTCACATTTTAGTTCCAATTAATTATAATAAATTTCAATAAATTAGGCAGACTCATTAAATATACACCTCTAACCATCGGATATATAAAATAAATATTGTTCCGTAATTCTGATTTATGGCCATAAATCATTATTGCTATATAATTTTAAACGGTTACGAGATAAAAGGATGCAAATTGTTTGATTAAACGAAATTTTCATCTGAGAATACCATATCAGCATCATTTACCAGTAACTAATGTTTTGGCATAGCTATACTGCTTCTGATTTCCAAGTGATTACATTACGAACACTTAAAATAATTAGCTTGGTTCAACACTGTAATAGCCAACAGGGCTAACAGCATAGACAGACATAAAAAAAGGTTCAACACTTGGTTCATTCATTCATACATAGTTTAACACTATTTTTTCCATATCCTAAGTATTTTCCAGACTACAAAAAAAAATCATACAAATTTCGGCAATCAGTTATTTACCACACCTGCATTTATAAATTATTATACATATTTATGTAACGATAATGAACTTAAACCAAACGTGACAACATGCTAATATCAGTGGTGAAGGTCTCGCTTCGTATACTTAACCCAATAATACATAGTGTATAAGCTAATGACAAATACGCTTTGTGACTACTATTGTCCTACACCAACTACATACTGTATTGTTACATATGGAAAACTAGTCTAGTGTACTTAGCATAAGAGTACCTTTGAAACACAGACAGGTTAAGAAAACAAACAGGTGTTATCTAGAGAAGATTCAAGATTTCATTTTACATTTTTGGTAATGCATACAAACATAGAATTACATATATGAAATAATTGCCATTGCGATTGTGATTTTTTTTTATTGTATTTTACTCATATATAGATTTTTAAGTCCTAATACTGCAATCTCCACAGAATAATACCATAAAAATATCTTTTCCAATCTTAATATCATATTTTTTTTTACTTAAGCAAAGTTTTAACATTGTTATTGCTATATTAACGATGTTAATTTTGATAAATAGTAATAATATTTATAAATAATAGGAATTAGTTGTTCGGGCATTGTGTTTTAAGGGTTTTATTTAAATGAAAAATGGTTGTTAACTTGACAAACATTTGCATTAATTATTTTACACAGTATTTCTTTTCTATTAAGTTATCTTTTCTAACAAACAAATTATATCTTCAATGCTATTAAAACTGTAATCTCATTAACAACAAAATTATGATACTATTAAAATTTTCATTCAAAATAACCTGACTTTTTATGATTTACTAATAAGTTTATTTTTTCTTTATATCAGGTACTCACCAATTAAAAGTAGCTATACAAGTAGGTATACAAGTATACAAGTACAAGTAGGTATACAAGTTCAAGTTTTATAAGATTCAATTTCTTTTTATTACGTAATCGCAATAAAACTTCATTCAAGTTTTTATGAAGAAATAACACTGACAAGTTATTTTCCTTGTGTTGTTAGAAAGTCATTGTCGTCTTAGAGATATCTTTGGACGCAAATTCATCGATCAAGATAATTGATAAGCCTGAATACCAAATATTGTGAAATATAGCACAGATATTCTAATCAATATACAAGAATACTAAATTTAATATATGCTAGTATTTCAAACGCATCTAAAATAACAAATTTATTTACTCATCGTATTTTATATATTTACGGTCAAAATATATTACAAGTTATTTATATACAATTATGTGGAAAGTTTATCATTATCTATGAATATAGTAATCCTAGATAACATTGGTTTTAATTTCAATGACTATTAAGTGAACTATTGTTATTGGCGACAATTAAAATATGTTATTATGTATTACATAACTATTTCCAGAATATAGCAGTTGTTTTTAATTCCATCAACTAATGAAGAAGGTGAGATGAGATAAATAGATTAATAAAAAAAATGAGTAATTTGTGAGTGTTATTAATATGTTATTAAATCTAATAACAAAGACACTGCGGTTAGAATATTTTACCGTGTTTGTAGGACCATTGCGGTTTTGTTATGTTTACTTATTTGTATAAACGTTATAATTGTTTTTAAATAAGATATCCATACATCACAATTTATTTAAAGATTTTTTTTCATTATATATTTGTTTACATAAGTGTACAATGTATATCAGTACCTGCTGTTGGTTTTGTTGATGATAATGATGAGCAACAACTCGTATCCCGCTTAATTCCAAGGATCGAGGGTCCAGAGACCTACTCCGTGGTTTTTCAGAATAAAATACATCGTCATCCCTTTTTCCCTTCTTCCATCTAAAATAGTTTGCCATTTCATTCCACTAGCGCACTCAACACATGTTTAATAAAAACGGTTAAAATTTTTAAGCAATTCACAAATTTTCGTTAAGCTGACGAGGTTAGGACGCGAAGACATCTCTTTCAGTACTGCGAGATAAGGTCGGTGTCACGAGACGGTGTTTTGTTATGCAACTCGTCGGCGCACACGCATCGACACCCACTAAGTTCCGAAGCGGAACTTAGATGGGTGCACCGTTCAGCAGGTATCATGAAAATTTACATCATCGTAACCATTTAAACTGTCATCAAACAATTCAATTACCAACAGAGTTCCGTGAAATTGAGCTCAGAATTCACTGCTGAAAACATGTCAGTATTGTTTGTATATGGACATCTAGTGTAAAGCAATTTATACATTAGCCATGACACATTTATTTACATGTAATAACATCACCCTACCTTAATAGATGTGACGTATTGATAGTAAACATTATATGTTTGAATTGTATTCTTGAAACAATCAGAAAACAATGATTAATTGTTAAAAATCGGAGAATAGAAATAATATAAATTTTCAGTCAAGAAAGATATGAAACTTTGGTCAAAACCAAGTGATTACCATTACACAATAGAAAATAATACATTATGTAGGTAGTATAAAATAACTAACTGTAACCAAATTTTCCGATTTTGGGTGACTAAAGAAATATTCGTTTCGTTTTTATCATTTTCCTCCTCCTCAAACCCTTGAAATTCATCATTCATATGCTGACTTTTCCTGTTTTTTTTATATTTAAATCATTTTCTTCGATGGTTAAATTTTGGGTAAAGTATTAAAGATGATATTTTCAATTATCTCATAGTAGTTTCCATTAATGATGTATATAAACTTAGTCTGGGCATAAATACTGTTACTATTAAAAATAAAAAAATATTACATTTGAATTTGGAATCTGTCATTTTTATACAATTGGTCATTGTGTTTTCTCATTTTGGCGCCAAAACATTGTACAATATTTCGCGATATTAAAAAGGAGTGGGGTGATAAAGAGAACAGAATCGCTGTTCGCTGCATTACACAAAGTAGGTTTGAAGCCAAATACAATTATTAAAACTCTCCATACTCTGGGTATTAGTCAAATGTTTGTGTACCGGGCTATTAATAAGTACAATGAAACTTCCCCTATTTGTGACAGAGAAAGATCTGGTCGTCCACGTAGTGTTCGTACGAAAAAGGTGGTCAAAGCAGTAAGGCAAAGAATTAAAAGAAATCCTGTACGAAAGCCAGAGAGTTTATCTCAGAAAATGAAGATAGCACCTAGAACCATGTCGCGTATTTTAAGAGATGTAGGTCTTGCAGCTTATAAGAGACGACCTGGTCATTTCTAAATGATAAACTGATTTTAACAAACTAAATAACTGTATTTATGCTCAAAGCTCTAAGGAAGCTTCCCAATTAGTCGACAGAGTGCAACGTGGCTATTATCCGACTTCAGTGATGGTTTGGTGAGGTGTTGGCTATGAAGGAGTGACTGAGCCATATTTTTGTGAAAGAGGTATCAAAACATCAGCACAAGTGTATCAAGATATTAGATAGAATTCCTGAGAAGGTAATTAACCCCCTTAATAACACCATGTTTAATAGCCATGTATGAACCTTCTAGCAAGACTCGGCAACGGGTCATAAAGCTCGGTCCACGCAGTTTTCGTTGAGAGCGAAGGTCTCAGACTTCCATCAGAGCTGAAGACTGGCCGTCGTCTAGTCCCGATCTTAATTTATGGTCAGTTTTAGAGAGTACAGCTTGCTTTAAACGCCATGATAATTTGGAGTCCCTAAAACAATCCATACGATTGGCAGTGAAGAATTTCCCCATGGAAAAAGCGCGTGCATCTATTGATAACTGACCTCAACGTTTAAAGGACTGTATTGCAGCCAACGGACACCACTTTGAATAAGCTTTTTATATTTTTTAATGTTTTATTTTGTGTATTAAACTAACATACTGTAAAGGTAATAAATGTTATTTGCAATTAAAAAAATATACCTATATTTTTTCTTTGTTACATTATTTATGGCGAAACTAGGTATATACACATATTATATGCGCACATGAACTACGTCACGTAGGACATTAACATTGTTTCTTTGTTACAATATCCAAATTATTCCACCTATGAAAAACTGAAAGATCAACAACCAGATTACAAAAACGGTGAACATAATTTATATTACAAAGTTACCTAAACTGAGCGTGTTGAAAATTACTGATTAGGCTATAAATAACAATATTTTTCTAGAGATTTCTTATACAATACACTTAACTAGATACTACAAAATAACGTTACTGGTTTATAACTTTAGTTCCGAAGTAATTATTAAGCCCGGGAAGCAAACAGCACTATCAGCGTTTTAGTAACTTCGAATGTTTGGCATTCTTTATCGCTTTTTAGAACTTCTTTGATAAATAGGCTAAAATAGTGTATTAAATATCACTTTACTTGAAGAGCTCTTGACAAAAGAAAACACTAGCTTTTTTTATTATTTACATAAATATTTTAGAATTATTTTTTTTGTAACAGGATGTTCTGATTGCCATTTCAATATACATATATAGCAAGTAATCTATTTAAATAAAACTATTTGTTACGACATATTATTTATGTTATAACCTTAAATTTCAGACGTTTCGAATGCTTTGCAACAATCATACTGTCTGTCATTATGTGCACGGGAAGATGTGTCTGTGTGTCTGTCGACACACAACGCCTATATTAGAGAGTTAGTCTGATCTGTGTATTACATAGAAAATAACCCTCAATGGGAACCAAACCCACAACCTTCTTGTTTTAGACAGGATTTACTACTAGATAAATAATCCGGCCTTATAATGTAAATGTAACGCTAGGTTAATGAAACCTGAACGCGGTATGACAAGTGGGTTTTGAAATAAAGAAAATATAAAAGCGTCATATGACTATGATTGTTTGATTGTCGTTATCATATAAAAACTATTTTTTTTATCTAGAACGGATGATATTCATTCAGTCATTGAATAAACTCGAGCTAGTGACGTCACGATTATTTCATCATTAAAGCCACTGATCTTTATCTTTTAATGAATCTTTTCTTTTGTTACTATGAGTGTTTTGATAAGAATAATTGAAATAGAAAATCTGAAGTTATTGTTTCTGTTGCGTACCAGTTTGCAATTGTCTCTATATAATATTTAACACAAAATACTATAAAAAGACCATTGCAAACGAATTTAAATGTCCTAGAAGATAACGTAATCAATAAAACTTTAATTTTATTTTGGGGATATAATTTTGATGTACCTACAATCTACATATTTTATTATAATAGCGAACTTTAAAAAACAAGTTGGTGTTTACAGACCAACAACAGTTATTTTATAGTTGAAAAAGATCTAGTTCCAAGGTAAACAAATTTTAACTACAGTGACATGAATATCAAAGATATATTTATATATTTATTTTGAAATAAGAGACAATCCTTAGTCATAATGCCAACAAAAGGACAAATACATACAAAGGAATTCCTCACAGATAACGACACAAATACATTGATTAATTATATGTGGAAATATTGATAACTATATTATTACGTGATATCATAGTTCTATAAAAACGAAAGAAATTAATGTGATTATTAACATCAATTAATATTGTAATATTTTTTTTCTCGTTATCTTTTACATCTCTTTATAATGTTGCTATTTGAATATAATTTAACCGACTCCAAATAGGATGATTAGATGTTTTTAAGAACAATTTATGAAAAAAATATATATCTTTTTTTAATTTTTGTTTTATTTTTTTTTGATAAAAATAATAAATGCGTAATTAAAATCAAATTTTATTAAATTATGAAAATTAATTTTTATTTCGATAACGTTAGGTTACAAAAGAAACCTAGATAAAGATGTTGATTGTTGTCTGATATAAAAAAAAACATATCTTCTTAGTTGAAAGCGAACAAGTCGATTATATTTAATTAACATTTATTGCATAATGAAGCACTATAGAATCTTTACAAAAAAAAAATAATTATATTCATTATATTTTGAATTTAACTAGTAATTCATATGAACACCAAGTACATGACAGACTTGATACGTTGTTCATTCTCTACATTTATAAGAGCTACTCGCATGGTAGAGACAAGGGCCTCTTCATTCGAGTGTTTCTATTCTCTTGGTAGATATAGATTTACCCTCAGTCTGTCATTATATTTTATTGATTGAATGAATTGATTCCATATTTTTTTTTTCTTTGTATCAACGACTATTTAGTGGAAGCAATATCACTATTTAAAAAAAATTAATAGTATTAAGTATATTAATGCAAAACCTGAAAAAAATAATATAATCTTATTTTAATTCTGTTAGTAAATTTCTCATTGCGAACATAAAGCCGTGAGGATAGAATTGTAAACGATTAAAAACACACATACATACCTACTTGTTTGCATGAGAATAAATAATAATTATTATTATTAAAATATATAGATACATCGTTGACCTACATCGTTAGAGTGAAAATAATTGATCAAGAAGTTTTATCAATGAAGTACACTTCAGACAAGGCTGTGACAGAAAGTATACTCAATATAATATAACACTACTTTTACAAGACGGTTTTTATAACTTACATCTATACATTTTAAATAAGTGTGTGTTGATTTTTATGTACTGAAATTACTTATACCTATTTACTAACTTCATACTTTTATATATTTTTACAGTTAACATCTTCTCATCTTATATGTAAAATATTTTGATAAAAGTTGAAGAATATAATTTGAACCGCTTCTATGCTTCTCTGAAACGCTCTGTATCACCTTAATGGAATTTTGTTTCGACTTGAAAAGGTAACAGACAGACCAACACAATAACTTTTGGACAATTAAATATCAGTACATATAGTGGGTATGAGTAGACGTTTTGATATTAAGTGAACGTTCTACACTCTAAAAGTGGTTTCAAGTATTCATAGTTTGAAATTGATTAATTGCTAGCTTTATCCAGCGGTTTTGCTTGCGTATAAATAAAAAAAACTCGTTATTGTCGTCTAGGTTTTTTTATCGCTCGGAAACTACTTTATCTAGATCAAAGGTTTTCTGTCCTATGATAATTAATGTGCAAAATTTAATAATGATCGGTTGAGCAGTGATGGCGTTAAAGCCTAACTAACAAACAAACAAACAAACACACATTCTCATGTATAATCTTAATCCAAATTAGGAGTTAATTTAAAAAAAGGCTTTTAAATTGCATGTTATTATGTAATTACAATCAACAATTGGCATTGTCACTTGTTTCGTTGGATTAATTGGATTCCTTCAGAAGAAAAATAAACATAATTATAACTGTAAGAAATATATTCATCCTGAACTACAATTGTTACGGAAAAAAGTGTAATAAAAGATATGCTTGTACTCTTTCAGTATAGTGTCAAACTTAACATATAATGAATCCAAAATGAATGTTGGCACTATTTCAATACTTCTTTAATTCTTTTTTCTAATTCTTTTCTATAATTCTTTTTTCTTTGCATATAATATATTATTCCAGTATCAGTTTCTTATAAACTTTTATTGTTTTTAAATTTATGTGTACACAAGTACATTGCCCTCATTTAAATTGTTATCACTGTTTTATTATATGTCTTTGGTTCTCTGTCTTAAATATTTATCAAATCAAAGTCAAATTATAGTCAACATTTTTAGATTTTTATTATCAATGTATCAATGTTTTTGCTTAGTATTTGAGAAGCAAAGACTCAGCAAATATGTTAATATATGTAAGTATGTTTTTAAATTAGGAATTATTAAATAAATAATAAATCCTGGAAGTGGCTTGGCAGAGAACACACACACCCGGGGTAAATCTTCTGATAACAAATTTGTCCAGAAAATCAAATTCAAAATAAAGTTACAATTCTATCATCAAATATAGATAACATATAACAAATTTAATTTATAATTACTAACAAATATATAGTCCCTAACTCGGGAGGGTTGAATGTAATATCACAAATAAAATACTCCATATGAATCTTAGTGGAAGAAAAAGTAGAAGAAGGAGAGCTAGTTAGTATCAAAGGAATGTATAAAATAATATAAGGAGTATATTAATATAAGGAGTTTGCATTGAGATGACAAATCATAGGCTGGCAGTGACGTATATCCTGAACCGAAACCTCATTGTGAGTACAAAGCTGAAGAATAATCTTTAATGCATTCCATACCTAGGTTTAGAATAATAGGTTAAATCAACAATAAATAAATTATATTTTTTCATTCAGATTAAGATTCAGAATTAGAAACCCAATTTATTTAAAATTTGATTTTTTGTTATCAATGTTATTAAGTGATTATTTTATGCATATTTACTACCTTTATGCTGGTAATGGTAAGTTATAATCCTAATGACGAAAAAATAAGTTTAGTTTACGGATTAGTTTAACATTATTCTTGAAAAGTGAGCTTCAAATTTACAATTTTCAATAAGTAAGATGTGAATTTACAATTTTTTTTAATAGAAGTTATATCTTTAACGCTTTCTAGAATGTGCTATAAAACTAAAAAGTTTATAATATAATAAAACAAAGGCTTATTATAAGGGTCTAGAAGTTTACCTGAATAACAGATTTATTAAACACATAACTCTTTTTTCCGTTCATTATTTATATAATATCTATTAAAAACTACACACTTAACGAAAAGAAAATGTCCAAAACTACACTTTAAGTACGTTTTATGAACTTAATTTCATGTCTCAGATATAAAATATTACATATTTTAAGTACCACGCACGGAAAATATTTCACCGACAAAAGTTTAAATTTCTTAGGACTCCAAGCATTATATTATACACATTTAGCCTTGATATTGACAAATAGGCTTTTAGTATTTTATTTTAGTGCCATCTAGCGGATATTAGTGGATTTACTTGATAAACTATGTAGGTAACTCACCGCGCGTCTTCGTTCAGCGCTGTCTAGCGGCAAGGGCTGTCCCGGGACGGATGCGCGTCCGCGGAATATGTCCATGACCTTGGCCATAGCGCTCGGCCGACGCGACGTCGATGCGGTAACCGTGTGATAGTACTACAAAACGTATAATTAATTAGTATTTATAGAGAACATACACTATGATTGTATGTAAAGTTTTCTATAAATGTTACATTATAGTGTATATATACATACATACAATATTAAAATTCTATGCAGCTATTCAATGTATTTGTGATATAAAACAAAATTTTCCCGTTAACGAGATTCGAATTGTGGCAGCAGATGTTTAATCGCGCAAATATCACAAATGTTTCTTTAATCTGTAAACATTGCTTATGATATTGAAACTTTTAGGGTCATGGTATTCTAGATAAAAAAAAACAAGAACATGACTAATTAGATCTACAGATGACGGAATCAAATGTGTTTATTTGAATTGTTTACTTCAATCTTGAGACACATTTGATAACATTACCACGTCAATATTGGTTTTCGGTGATAAGTAAAACATATTTAATACATTCATATGTATTAAAAGTATAACTAATTAGATTAATTTTAACCTATCAATAATGAAGACCATAAGAGTTATTTCCAAATGCACTAAACGGTATGTAGGGCATTCGGTGCGACAGTTTTAAATAATTTATGATATGTCGGCCGCCAGTAGAAATATCGAGCGTTCGTTTGACCTCTTATTAGTTTGAGAGCGTATAGAATTCAGAGTTCTAATAATAATAATGCTCGTTATTTATCATCATAGCCACCGATGACTGACGTAAGAAATATTTCTGTATATAAAAAATCCTGAGGCTATAAATATAAGTAGCATTGAAATTATATTATATAAATAATATAAAGTGTTAACGAAATTTTGTACGCTATCGTGTGGGAAGACAAGTGTGTTTATTACCGGCCGAAATTAATAATCGTTGCAATTTCTGCTACAACAAATGAAAATTACTATTTTATAAAAAATCAGTGCAAATACCTGTGATACAGTTTGTATTAAGGATTGGAGATCTATTATTAATTTCTAATTAATAAATTGATGAATAAGCAAGTACGCATTACCCGTGTGTCGCTCCCGGGGTGTCGATGAGCTGATCCGTCTCTGGTCTTCACAGGAGGGCTTGCAGCCGCTACTTCGGCCTTCACAGGCTCCTTTGGTGTGCCTGACTTAGTCATACTCTAAAAGTAACAAAATAATGATTACATCAAAGGGTTTAATGTCACGAAAAAAATATATATTTTTTAAATATTTTTTTATTGATGGTTCTTCTCATGTGTTCGAAGAGTATTTTCTTTAGTTTGATTATCCACGCTTCACACGATTTTGATGAAATTTTAATGTTTGTTTAATTTAACATAATACTTTAAAAAAATTCAATTACAAATTATATATTCAAATTATATATAAAATAAAAAGTATGATATAAATAAAGTAAAAAAGTAGGATGTCCCCAACTCACATTTTTACGAAAGACCTTGAAAAATATAATGAAATTACAAAATAGTCATGCTTTATACATTATTTACAAGACATAAATACAACCTCTATAAAACTATAGTCAAAACTAATAATCAAACAATTATAACTGTTTTGTGTTGTTTCGATTTAATCATTTTTGACTAGGGCCGGTAGCCAAATGGCAAACGCTGGGTGTCAATTATAATCAAAGTTATAGTCGCGTTAGCATAGGGTATAGGATAAGATAATGCAACATAAAATAGTGTAAAATACATGCATTTATCATTCATTTCGATTAGCGTTGCCGTTCGTCTAGGCCCACAGTTGGCTTTAAAAAGGGAGATGTTCGTTCTAGAGCACGTACGCAGTCGTTTATTGGCAAACAATTATCAATAATTCAATTGATATAGGTATCAAAATATCAAGTACTTGATATTTTGTGTTAGTTTCTAACATCAAATTATATAATGTTTTAAACATCTACAATCTCAATCTACAAACTACAAAATTATTCAGTCCATTCTATAATTTAATGATCGAAACTAGGACTTTTTGAAATGTGTAGTATTTTATTGTGTTTATTTTATGTCAATATCTTTTATATCCGATTCCAACCAAAAAATATAGTAAATACAAAATTTACTTCATTTTATTGCCTACGTAGTTAGTTGTATCAAACTACTAAACATTTGAATAGTCCATATTATAATCTCCATTTTAAGCATAGTCCAGTGAAATAAAAGAATACCTGCACAGCTGCTCTAACTTGTTGTATGATGGAGGGCTGTTTCTTCACATCTCCGCGCGGTCGGGACTTGAACATGTCGAACAGGGCCGGTCTGCGACTCACCCCGGAGGTTCCTGGATATTATTAACTCTTTAATATTTAATATTATATCTAATAAAAAAAATATATCGTTTAAAATGTCATTATAGTCCTAGGTAAATTTAGAACTGTTAAAAAATCTTATAGTCCTAGTTAAATTTAGAACACTCGAAAATCTTGATTTGTGATTACTTTTGTATTAGAAGTGTTCGTGTCTAATTTATAAATAAGCAATCTCATAAAATTATAATTATTTAATGGTCATACTTCATACGACCTAGTCAGTTTATTATTTTTGCTATCATGTAAGATACGCGTGATGACAATTCACTGATCTTCAACCTACATGGGGATATATTTGCTACATTATTTATTGTTTTAGTGAAAACATTTTTTGTTATAGATCAGAGATCCAAATATTAGTCAAATTACTTCGAATATTTTCTAGTAAAACGTTTAAGTTGAGACATTTATATATAAGTAATGTCTTGCCATGTATGGTCTGTTGGTACATGGGGTGCGCATGACCATCATCAACCGAGTTGCGTCTCCTGCGCTCGCCCACAGACTGCAAGCTGCGAGTGATCGCTGCATCCAGACGTTGTTCTGAGGATATAATTAATATATATTTATTACATAAATATATCACTAACCACAATTTAATGTAGCAATGTAATGAAATTATATTACCGAGGTGTAAGATGTAACATTATGAAGTGGTGAAGTCGACCAAATCGTAAACAGGTCGTTTCAATGAAACTATTTGGCTATTTACGTAAGATTGTTTACTGCCTCGTCTCAGACAGAGTCAGGCGAATAGGTACCTACCTACTTAAACGTTTTCTTATTCTGAATATTATATTACAATATACGTATACAAATAGTAGTGACCTATTTGTATGTTCTATGAAATAAACAATTTTATAATAAATCTTAAGCTCTTGACCATAGAGAATTCATTACATACTTTTACTTTTTCATTAGAGAAAATTAAAATCGTTAATCAATCACCAGCTTTCGTCATTTCGGAACATTCTCAACAAGAAAAATCTTTTGGAGTTAAAAAGTAAAAAAAAACTTAATCTCATTACCTTAGGTTTGGTGTTCAATTCAGTAATTTCTTATTTTAAGTAAATTAAATGACATACATTCGGAAACATAATACGAATTTAAAATTGCGCAGAAACAAAGCGAATACCAAAATAATTTCAATGCTACTGATGTAATGGTCTGCTGTTTATTTATGCACAGAAATGCTATGCATTATGCATCTACTTCGCAAATCGTCAAGTACCAGATTAACATCTTACCTTAGAATATGTTACTACACATACTTTACAAAATAAGTTTACATCACAATTCTTTAAGTAAATACAATTTCATTGGTTATCCCAATACATCGAAAAAACTATTATTATAAGGTAATTATATATAGTTATATGTATTTATTACGAATACTGGGTCAATGCCATATGCTTCAGTAGTAAGTAGCAACTCATTACTTAACTATGGGTACTGCACACGCAGAGTCATCATGCTGTGATGCCATATAAGGGTAAGAGTAGAATAAAAACTAACCTCGTTTTTGCCTTCTATCGTCACTGCTCCGACGGACATCCTTTTCCTTTGTAACTTTTTTTGGTATTTCTTTTTCTTTGGGCGCTGATTCTGAACCCCAAGTCCCTGACCGTTCTCGAGTTGCTTTTTGATCGACGTTAACTTTTCCTTCTTTCTTAACAGTAGTGGCGGCTACTGTGGTGTCGTCTTTATTCACCTGAAACAATACACTACCGTTATAACCATATACCATCAATACGTTGTCCTATAATAAACTTATAGATTGAAAACCTTAATTTATTTTACATCTTTACTTTACTTACTTTTTTATCATCATTTCTTTTAACCCAAATATCTTCAGCACTAGTTGGTGCTTCGTCGACTGTTGATCGAATTTCAATTAAGCTACTATCAAAATATTTTTTATCACGGTGGAGATTCTGTCCTGTAAATATTGAGCGTAAATTGGGTCTCAGTTCCTCGGCACCCTTAGTGCCGAAATGTACAGTATGAGCGTTGTTAACTTGTGAACGTAACGCACGCTCAAAAAGATTCGTTGGCACCTGCTCGGCCTTAGTAACTAAAAATTTGTGCTTTGCCCCCATAACTGTGCGCTTCGATGGGTCAATCTCGCTAGCGTCATCTTTATTATCAGTTGGCGACTGATCTTGTGGTGTAACATTTTGAATGTAGCTACCAATACTCATATCTTGTTCTTTAGGTGTGGTAGAATTGCTTGTTTGTGATGTCATTTCTGAATTCGATTCGGAGGGACCGTTTGCATATTGTTGATGATAATAATCTCTTCTTTCATCATCTTCGTCTTCTTCTCTACATTGTGATAGTCTGCGTCTTTCCGTAAATGGAAATGGTGATGCGGGGTTCGAATTATTGCTTGATAGATTGTTGCAGTGATTCATAAAATAATGTTGAAAGAAGCTATCTGTTTCTGGTGTATCATTATTATCACCCTGGATGATATCTTTCAGAGCAGCCAGTGATGTTATTGTGTTGTAATTCATAGCGTTCACTAAATCTTCACTGTCCGTAGAACTCGCCGAATCACTTACATTCGCTTCGACTTTGGCATGTTGGCATTCTTCTTCGGTATTCATGTTTGCGTTTTCCCTTTCCATTTCCGTCTCCTTCTCATTTTTACGTATTTTTTTCTTAGATTTGGAATCCATCGAGTAAAGCCAAAATCAATATCGTAACACTATTTTTAAATATAAAACTATATCACATACAGTCACATGGTAGATTTTCCTGAACTACACGATTTAAGTGATCTCATAACAACGATCACAGTGCGCGTCACCGAACAGATGACATAATATAAACGCAACACAAATATTTGGCCAAAAACATTTCACGGTTCTAAAAAATATATACAATTGGTCAAGGGTCTCCTTTACTATTATTACAATTAATTTCTCTAAAACTAAACTCCGTAGTCATGCAGTAACCTACCTACGGCTTTCTTCTAGATACTTGCCACTTTTTAAGTTTATTCCATAATAAATAAGCCAATAAATTTAAAATGATAATATAATTCATACATAGTTAGGGTAACAATGCTATATACAGGCGGATGATTTGTTATATAAATTAATAATTCGCGATAATCTTAAATGGGACTGATTAATTTATGATATCATCGTAAAATGTGTTACATTTTATAAAAATAGCACAATCCGCCTGACATTACATTTGTATACATATCTGAAAATATTAAGCATATATTCGTATCACCTGTAAACATTAAATATTTCTTGGTACTTAAATTATCATTCAACTTGCAATATATCACCAAACTATTTACGTTTTCTGAGTATTTTGCATCGCTAAAGGTCATAATGATCTCATGTGAACGACAGTCATGACATGGCTGCAACACACACAAACATAATATCTACGGTTACGATCGAAAAATAACAAGTCTAAATATAATTCATTCAACTTCAAGTTTAGCTTGATTACAAATAAACTACGTACAGTTATCGGTGTTGATGTGTGTGAAAAGACTAATGTACCTACTTCAAAATTAACGAGTTCACACTGACGGAAATAATGAGATCAGCTGATAACGTACTTATAAATAATTTAAACAAAAGGTTGTGAATAACTAACACAGATATGTTATAAGTATTGGCCCCATGGGTTTAGGCTTTATATATGGAGTTCCATTTGGTAGCATTTTGTATTCCAAAATAGTAACAATATAAAAGATGAATAAATATTCTATGGCAAAAAAGGTATGGTCAATATTATTAAAGAAAATATGATGAGTAATATATGTTTTAAATTGTTTATCAAATGTTAGTTATTTAAATTATTAAATAACATTTCGTTAGTCCCGGAAGTCGCAGCTTCAAATCCTGCCCACATTGATTATTTTTCATTCTCTGTTATTTGTCAAACGTAATGCCCACGTTGATTATTATTTTATTTATTCTTTATTAATAAAATAATGTTTAAGGATTATACCTGTTCTGCTCTAACAAGGAAAAAAATAACCGATTCAGTACTTAGTCCTTAATAATTTCTATAATCATTATAGAATGATAACAATCATTATCCAAGACCGTGATAACTAATAGGATTGACCCAATATTTATAAAATAATTCATTGTAACTAGATGTCTTACAACCTTCACAAAACCGAGCCTCTTTCTTCAAAACTATTAATTATTTATAGTCATATCTTCAATTAAATACTTTACCATATTATTTGTCGTTTTTTAATAATACCTACGACAACAGAAGGGGGTATTTTTCATTTTTATCTTTTAAAGTTATCGATGGTTTGTGCATAGACAAATTTACTTATAAATATATTCCTAGTATTCCAGTAGTATTAATAAAGAAATTATCTATGAACATGTTAAGCCATTATTACATTACACTATTATAGCTTATTAAAATTTTAAATAAATTGTTAATTTATCGACACGGGCACGACTTGATCCTTTGACTTCTTTGAAACCGTCCCGTCGCATTGAAAACTGAGCTACCATGTCTCTACCCGACTCGGTGAACCTAGCATTCTATATGCCATCGCCTTTATGAGGAGAAGGACCACGCAATGTTTACAACTTTGCAGTATTAAATACATATAGATTCTTGACCACTATTTCCCACCATGGTATTTCCTCAGTCTCAAGATCTGAGTACCTACTTATTGGCTACTGCTTATAGATAAGGCTTTACCTGTAAACTAAAACGTCACTGAGAACGTGTATGTATCTTTTCTTTCTTAATTTTGTAACCTCTTAAATTTTTATAAAAAGAAGGTTAATTATAATTAATAAGGAATATAAAAATAAGGTAAAAGTAATTTAGATACAATAAAATTACAGAATAGTTTTAATAGGTTGAATGATTTATACTTTATACATTATTTTTATGGTACTTTACACTGGACTATAATGGAACAATTCTATTATTCATGCTTTAATGGTTTGTTAGCGAGATTATTTTTTATTCTCGTCGGAAAATTATCAGGTATAAATATATTTATCATTATATATTATTGAAATTGTCTACAAAGATGAAGCACGATAGAAGAGAATAGAAGAGATTAACCACAATTAAGGAGAGGGTATAACAAATTTCATAACATAAGCACAAAAAGAATACATAAATAATATATAAACATGTATTTAATATTTTTAAACGTATTTTAGTACGAATTCACAACATATTTATATAGGATTCATTTGATTCTTTTTTTTTCAAACTTTATTCTGTTTAACAATTGAAAAGTAGGTACAATCGAAGGTTTTCTGATAACATATAACTGTATATATCATTTTTGGATGGGTGAAAGATGTGAATTTACCGAGTAGCGTGGAAAGGTGGAAATACGGATTACGTGAACGCGGGTACAAGAACCATTCATTACCTTTGTAGTTGTTAAACCGCGATAGGGACAAAAATCGATAACTTTGTAGTTGTCAAAAATAAAAAAGAACCAAAGTCAATAACTTTGCAATTTTCAAAAAGAGATAATTACAAATATCGACTTTGTAGAAGATACCAGAAAGCGATTAATGTAATGAACTAAGTAATTACGTTTATTCTATTGTTTTGGTAAGAACAAGATGTAAAGCTAATTGTAGCTATTAAGGCCGATAAATTGACCACACCTGATAGTAATCAATATATAATAGTATGTGCCCAAGGGCGACATTCTTGATCGGCATAGGAACATAACACAGTTCAACTCCTTCATAATACTAATAATACTAACATTGCCACGCGACTTCATTTACCTTTTAACCCTATATTGAGCTATTTTTATCATTACAAGATTATCTATGTTAATAAAATCCGTAGAGATCCAATTTTAAAGTAGCTGCTGCTAGCAACTTCGGATTTTTATTTTTTTTTCTTATATTCTGTAAGTGTTATTATAAAAGTTCTTCAACATTTATAAGGGTAATGTTTTGTTAAGCGTGAAAGACATATTATTTCCTCCTTTTTGTAGATAAGTTTTTGATAAAAATTATAATAGTTGATTGAATAGACGATATTTATTTTTATTGAATCATGTTCAATTTTAAATTTAATTTTAGTAATTTCAGTTTTAAATTGTCTATATTGAAAAGTTCATCAACACAGGCAAGTAACACACGTACATCGTTACAGAGTCGCAATATATAAATATATTTAAAATTTAAATGAACTCTTTAGTTGTTATTTACTTTAAGAAACATTATCTTCATAATATTCATATCACGATATTCCATTCCACCTAATTGTGTAAAAACGAATGCCTCTTTTATACCAACTTCCAGTAGCTGCACTATAATGAAACTATAACGATTATTACCAGGATTTATATTCTTTTATGTTTACATGGACATATTGAAAAAAATAGAAAAAAGTTTCTAAATGACCTTCTCAATATTCTAAAAGTTAGATATTGACTATGTTTCAGTCAGTATATATTTTTCGAATCGGTCCCTATAACAGCTTTTCCCATTATTCAATCTTTCCACACAATTTCCAATTCTCATTCACTCAAACGTTCCAAAACAGCAATATTACTGATTAATTGACTTGAAATCCTACTAAAGTTTGAAGCCAAGATCGACATTATTTTCTATGACTAACCTATTCAAATAAAAATAAACGGGTTTTACAGATATATATATATTTGCCAAGATCATGTAGTTGACAGTTATATGACAGATAATTTTGTTAATATTGGGACGCATGAAAATAAATTTTCAAACAAATATTAAACCTCATTAGGGTATTAGACTTTCCAAGCATAAAAGGCTTATACTTTTACTAAGTCTGGTCTACTACCACTTACCAGTGAGGTAATAAGGACGAGATAAAATATAAAATAGGTAGATAGATTTTTATTTCAATTTCCATCATGGGCAGTACCTACAAAAAGTTATATACCTATATTTTATATAGTCATATTCAAAAAAGTAACTTTTACCAAAAAATAAAAAAGGGTATAGTTATTAAGATATCATATTAAAAATCAAAACCTATTTAAAAAATTCAAAATATTTTTAAACTAAAAGATTTATCCGGGCGTGGTCTGTCACGTCAGGACATGTTATTAGAACTTGAATATTATGTATGTATGTTCACCACAATCCGAAATAAAGTTTAAAAAATCATTACATAACGAATCGAATGAAAAAGAAAGAAAGAAAAAATATTGTATACGGTTTTGTTAATAGAATTATAAAATGAATACGAAATATATTTTTCACTAAAGTTTCTCTTTGTACAGCTATTTAGTACCTGCCAGTTGCCTTGCTAATCATCAAAATCTGTTGAATTTATAAAGAAAATATTAATTTTTAGCTGTTATATGGACTTTATCTTAGAACCTAAGCGAGTTATAATAAGCATGTAAAATTAAACGTTTCCATTGTTCTTGACACACCATCATAAATCGGACTGTTATTTTGAACACGTTTTGGTATTTGTATAATTTTATATAATAACCGACATATATACTTATACATAGTATATGTTTTACTATATATTTTTCGTGGATTTTATAAAACAACGCATTAGAATAATTAATTACAGTATTGTTATATAACATATTCTTTTAAACTGACGATAAGAAAATATAAACAATTTACGAAACAAATGCAGTGGCATTTAGATAATCATATAACTATCTCTCTTTATCATTTTTTGGTCATTGATTTTGACCTTTCTCTATACCATATTATGTGGTTTAAAATCGCTGGCCAATCACTATTATAACTTGAGCTCTGTCTTGGTACTAACTCTTTTATAGAAAGAGTCTATCTATAAAACGAAACAATTGAAAATTAAGACTATTACAAAATACAAGTAAATACCTAATGAAGAGAAAAAATACTGCTCGGAATTGCCCTTAAGTTAATTGTAAAATGATTAAAAAAAATAATTACGATGTAGATCTAATGAAGAATGAACCTGTTAATCTTTTTATCTGTACAATTATATCTACAACTCATATCAAATTTAAGGTCTAATTTCAGCTTCGATTAGATAATCTAAATATAATTCTAATTAATATATATTTTTTACAATCTTTTGCAACGAAATTAAAATTATGAAAAGAAAAATAAACGTCAGTCTTTAATAGATATAAATATTTCTATCTAATAATAACATTTTATACGAACCATTAAAAGTATGAACTATGTACTGTAATATATGATACATTATATTTAATAATATTATTATGTAATAAGAATATCTTAAATTATGTATGTAATTGATTTGAGGGTGGCACATATAAATATTTACTGCCAAACCGCGAATGACATCATTTTCTAACAATAGCCAGCGAGATCGTAAATAGACAGAGAGTAAGCGACACCAAAATACTAACAAAACAAATATGATTTTGATTGTTTGTTTTAAAACATCACCGTAACATTTAAAATAATAAATTAAATACCATGTTTTAAGATATATACATTACTACATTACATTAATAACCAAAGTATATACTAAAAATACTTTTTAACTGAGAAATAATATTTTATAAGATAATATTTTATATACACCAGCCATTTGATTGCACATACAATTTTTTAATAAGACAACCTTTATTATATATAGGTATTATGACGGGAAATATAACATTAACAATATTTTTTTAGATTAAATAGATTCATATAAAATATCCGGCCAATATAATAGTAAATATGTACATAATGATAATTTATGCTTATTACTATATAAGTAAAATAATTATGTTCAATCTCGGATTGAAGATCGATTGTTAATTATCATCGTTAGCGTGGTCTATAATGCAAGCCTTTAATGTTTTTTAAAGCGCTTTTGTTTTTTATTTTATAAAAAAATATCAAGCTTAATAATAAAAACTTATAATAAAATTTTCAGTTTAGTTAGTTTAGAATCTGCATCTACTACTTATACTATATTTATATTGTCGCTTTTATTTCCAACTGGTATTCAAAATCTTAGTGGGTAGCTATACAAAAACGTGTTAATGATCCGCACTGCCCGTACGACAATTACCTACATGCTTATCTTCAGAATCTTTACATTACAGCACTGCCATATCTATAGTCAAACTAAAGATATCGTTTTAGTGTAAGCACTACAGATATACGAACGTAAGCGCTAATATTTAGCGGTAAATTATTAATAACATTCGTTTTACTCAATTCTTAAGTAATAGTTTAAATTACATACTTAAATTAAGGTTTCAATATTTCTTATTAATTTTAATAAATACTATATTTTGTTGTTGTTGCGCAAAACTCCATGCTTTATGTAGTTTTACTGTTCTAAGTTTGATAAATAAATCTTCCGAGTTTTATTATTATTGCATGTTTCTATCGAGAACCTGAAAACCATTGTTTGAGATAATTAGCCATAGATTTTATCTTTATTTACTTATTAACTAAATTATAAGTACAATTAAATTGATAAAATTTAATAGATCCGTAAAAGGGCACCGGGATCATAGGTTCATGTCATGTCAAGGAAATAATATTTAAATTATGAAATATAATATTTAGAGATAAATATCATGTTATAAACTCTGATTCAAATAAATGCAAAATAAGAAACCAACTAAATATTTACTTATATTTAAATAATTACTAATGTCTTATTATAATGATGTACTTCTTTCTATTAGTACAAAAAGTGTATTTATAATAATTACCCACATTATAATAAAATTATTAAGCTTTACAATATTAATGTAAATATATTCTTAGTTACTTATAATTACTAGTATGTATAAAGTAATCAAATTATCATTTCAAAGGTCTGTCACGTACGATTGAATTTAAAATTGGCAATTTGTTCTCGTTCACGCAGTACATAGTGTTACACGTTTTAAATACATCCTAAGTACACGTACATTATTACGCAAAGCGATTAACGGATGACGTATTTTGTTTGCTCGGACCTGCTCAATGAACAGCCTGGCTAAACTAATTCACAGAAACTGTACTCTCTCACTTACATATATCATTTCGAAATAGAAAAAACATGATTGTCGTCATGCCAAGCTAGTTCCAAACTGCTAGTGTTGTTTATATTTTTATGACGTACTTCATTATAAATATCACAAAAAACAATGTTTGTTATTTTATTATTGAATTATTAACTAGTTATATTTACTCTGAAGTTTATTCTTATTATCATTTTAAAACTAATCAGTAAAAATTAATGTTAGATAATATTATGTTGTAAAATACAAAAGGTTATTGTAAAAAAAAAGTATACTGCAAGCTTAGCCCGTTTGAGTGAAAGAGACAGAAACGGAATGGGAAAAATATTTATGACCATAACCATAACCCTCACAAACAGGCAGCATTACGCTAAATAGTGGTTTTTATTTTGAACCATCTTTACTTTAAGTAACGCCTTCTAATCACAGCGGTTACGTTCTTTGAAATTATTTTGTAATTGAAAGTTTAACGACTACACATTTAGAATATTTATTACCTTTTACATTAATGGATCTCATAATTGTGAGATTGATTTTAATATTATTACATTTGTTATCATTATCAATATTGATATTAAAAACAGAAACAAGTTCATACATTATTTCAAGTTTGTTTTTGAAGCTTCGAATAATTCAAAAATATTTTTGAAATAGCCTGCGTTAAAATGCTTTGAAAATAAAAACTTATAAATTATTAAAAATACGATAGAAAACTATAATATTTTACGTTTACATACAGTCCGTTACGTAATCGAAATTCAGTAAATGTACTTATGTAAATAAAATTGTAAAAAAACTCAAGACTTCGGTAAATATATAGAACGGTGACTTATAGGAGATACAAAAGCCTAACCCATTAGATGAGTTCTTATCTTTAGTAAATTAGGTTAACATATTAAAAATGTAATTTCTGAAGATTAGATTTTTCATTATTCTGCAAAATTAAATCGACTTTTGTGAAATAGGACTCACAGATAAAAATAATTTACTTGCATATACTTTCAAATTCAAAAGTATTTTTCTTAATTAATTTTTAAGTCTTTTTAAACCAAAAGTTTGGCATTCACTTGGGATTCATTAATATATACAATACTTGAGGACAACACCTAATTAAAATACCTTGATGTATTGAACATAAAGATGTGGCGCCTTGGAAATTATTAACATTATCTGTCTAACTTTTATAAGGAGCTAATAACAAAAACCACATTATAACTACAGTAAATTTGTGATGCCTTGGACTTTGTAAGTTACCGATAAGTTCACTATATAAATTAGTGCTAATATAAAAAAAATATAAGAATTTAATTAAAAATATTGTATTTCAGTCATGGATTTGTTTAAATGGTATAACTGAATGTTGCAATATATTGATCACAATATATGTTAAATAGGGTTAACAAACCAAATCTAAATAAGAAAAAAAATGTTGATGCTATTTTAAGCCTAATTTATTTTCATAATTAATGTTTACATCAAGAACAAAAACTAATTAAAGATGTTTTTTCAATCTTCAGTAAAATATAAGACCAAATTATTTCCAGAAAGGAAATTTTTTTATCTTAAATTGTCAAAACAAATGCATATCCAAAAAGGCAATATAAAATAATCCAAAGATAGGAATCACATAAGTGTATATTTTTAATGAGAATAAAGAAGTTTTTTAAAGTCTTTTTAAAAATGCATGCATAATTTTCAAACATATGTACACATTAATCTATCAAAATATGCTACCTAATTATTACATTATTGAGTCATACAATTGAAGAACATGATATAAATATGACATAATAAAATGTATGTATAACATGAAATCCAGACATTTATTTGTAATTTAAACAATTCCTGTGATCAATAATAATGACCTATGCATTAGGCTCAACAATAACTTTCAACAATAACTGAACTAAGAAATTAGTTCAGTTGTAACAGACAGAATCTAAGATCGAGATTAAAAATTGAAACCCAAGTTTGTTAGAAAGAAGTGCAACCTGTTAAGAAATCTAAAGAAGAAAACTTTAAAAACCTTTAGACATTTGTCAGTTCCGAGATCCATCCTGATTCATTCTGGAATACTATAGAACTTAATAGATATAGAAAAAACCATTTTCTTTTTTATATTTACAAGACCAATAGACATATTAAAAAAATATATATTATTAAAAATAAAATTTTATAAAAACTACTTACTAGGGATTATAGTACTAGGGATACTTTTATTTTTTAAACATTTTTCTACTAACTTTTGTGGAATATCCTGTTACAGGAATAGTTTATGAAAGATCTTTAAAAAATATATATGTCCAAATGATAAAAGAACAAGAAATTTCTGAAATAATGTACTAAAGATATGAATATATATAGTATTATTTTCACATACCATTTTTAAGATCTCACTCAGATTCTCTGATTCTGCCATTTTGTGTTTTAATCAAAGCAGGGTAGTTTTAAAAGGAAACATAAATTGGATATAATCTGTCATGTGCCAATGCCAAGTGTTCCTATAGGTGCATATGACAATTTTGGGATATAATGGAAAACATTGAATCATAACACTATTAGAACCTACTTATTAATCTAAATATTGATGTTGCAATAAATTTGCATTCAAAATGTGATATTTTAGGTGGAACTGATCGACTACGGAGTCTATTTATTAAGGATTTAGGAAGGAAAGCAATAACAAAGAAGACGTGACCAAATTATTATAGAACAAACCGTAAAAACATTAAAATCACACACTAAACTCATCAACGAAGTGGACAAAGTTCTTTTTTCGTCATTTTTGCTCATTAATATAAGACCCTTAACTTTTTAATTAGTTCGTTAATAATCCACAAAACTTAATTTTCTAAATTCACTTTTCCGAAATCATTCGAATCGACACACTTCACTTGACAGATACAAAGTTACGAGTTACAATTTACGAATTACGAGTTACGACTGGCGAATAATAAAGTCTGTGATCGGTGTTACCAAGTTAGTAACACTAGAAGTGTTTATTGTACAAACTATTAATTATTTTTCACTTAAACAGAGAATAGCGTTTACGTTTATTCATATCTGAAGTTAATTTAAAAATATAAATAAATCAATGATTTTTTTATTAATTAGGCACATGTTTCGAATATTATTAACAAACTAAAATGAAGAATTGAAGGTTTTAATTTAATTTAAATACCAGATTAATCATCTATTAATCTGGTATTTAAATTCCAGTATTTTTGAGTTTCGGGATATTATTGATTTCATACTTCTTTTATTAATTAGTAACTAAAACACATAATATTATTGTTATAATTAGGAATTAATATGAATATAATTTTTGTTCAGTAAATATTTCTTTAAACTTTTTAATAGAATTTTCTTATTTGAATTTTTATAATTTAATCAATTATTATAAATAATTTGAATGAATACATTGATAGAAAGACAAAGGTATTCATTTGTATGATTGTTGATTATAAGGTTAGCAATCCTTTCAACTGATTTACCTATAGAGAAAGAAAACATATTTTTACTCGTCACTATGTTTACCAAATGCTATGTGTAGTAAGTTGGCAATACTAATACAAACGACCATTGTAAAGGTAGTTCTACACATTACCTCATGTAAATGTTTACCATTCTTATTGATATGACGGTAAAGAAATTGCTTTCCATTTTTTAGAGGGTTTGAACGTAAAACATTAACGTTTTTCTCTTCGGCACTTAGGATGTTATCGTGCGTAAACAAATGTGGTATGAAAATTGCCATTTTTAATAATAATAATCATATGATGGCTGTAAGTTGCTCTAATTAATTATTAACTTTAAGTTCTTCTTTTGTAATAATAAATATTGTGTCCTGTAATAAGATACCTACATATAATTCAGTTCTTTTTCTCGAGTTATATGTAAATACATTTATTAAAATGCATATACAATTCTCAACACGTTTAGTTGTTCTACACAACTTCTATGATCTGTTTGTTGGGAAAAAGTTTCTTATTATTTAAATAAAACAAAGTATTTTTTTAAATTATAATAAAAAATAACGGAAATATTAAACAACAAATTTAACTTTACTAAAACAGTACAAAATAGTTAAAAATGTTGAAAATATTGAAAACCTAAAAAGTACTTTACGTATATCCCCATGCTTTTATATAAAAAATGTGCTATGTCAATACAAAAAAAAACAATTTATATAATTATTTTAAAAACAATTTAAAATGTTTAAGTATTCAATGAGATCCTGCTGACTTATTACAAATTAAGAATTAAAATTACATGAGCAAACGAGTTAAGTAGTTATCTAATTACAAACAGGTATGTGTATAAATGAAATATTCATATTAAAAACTTAATAAAAATTGCTTGAAATAGGTATCAGCTGTCTTATTTTTTGTCATATTCTTGTTACATACATAATAGCACATTAATTGTGATAAATTCGTGTAAAAAATCATTAAATAACTTTAACTTTCAAGAAATAAGGGTTGATCTTTTTTATGAGACCCAGTTAACTATAATTTACCATTCCTACTTTACTAAATGTATCCTTTTCAAGTACAATCCATTTATTAGTGCAGGGTTCATTCCTTACTAATTTTCAGAAATGTTTGATGAACCGCACGCGATCTAAACGCATTTTGACAAACTTGTAAATTAGATAAGATTTAAAATGGGATAGCTTTTATCAAAGTTACTGAAAGTAGACAGGAACATTATAAAAGTAACAGCAAAAATGCCTAAACTCATCTTTTGGCTTTTCAAGTGCATAATTAAAAATATAAGTGGAAGTTTGAAATAGAATATAAGTAAAATCTTATAAAATGAATTGCGTTTACCAGTAAAGTATTTTAAAACAAAATTAATTTAAAAGAAGCACTGAGACTTAAACATTACAGTTTAACTATTAGTTACAGTTACAGTTTATAGAGGGAGCTGTTACAGCATACACAAAAAAGAGTAAAAGTACACTTTCTGTGAACCCTAAAGTCCGGTATCAGTACAATTTTGATACATATACAATTAGACTAATAGATAACTTTTTAATATTTATAGGGTCGCATGACTTACCCTTTATTAAACATATAACAGTTTCTTATTAAATACATTCATAGTTTCATGAAAATATTAAATAGACATTGACACAGTATTCAGAATTCTAATATGAAACAGTCATGTGGTATTTAGTCTAATATGTTTAACATATGTACTTGCCTTTTACAAGAGGCCCATGTATCTAAGACAACATAGACATTGAAAGCTATTTAATCTTACAAAATTACGATTACTATAAATATTATGCATTATGTGTAAAGGAATAAGGGCTTTTGCCCAATAAACTACAGCTTGAATATTATGTATAGCATGCATCATAGAGCTTTGACAGAATAAATCTGCTTTAAAAACTCCACATATAAGCATTTTATTTTTATAATAATTATAATATAAAAACGTTGACTACATTAAGACATTATTTTTTTGGTATTTTTTCAGTTATGCAAAGTTATTATATGTCATATTAGAATTTATTGAAGGAATTTCTCTTAGTATATATTAACGAAATATTAATTACATTTATTGTAGGAATTTCTCTTAGTATATATTAACAAAATATTAATTACATATTAGTAGTCCATACAACAATATTATTTTGCTAAATACCTGGCCTTTAGAAAGTCAAATATGTATGTCTAGTATGGTTGCTTATAATCGATTTAATCTAGTTCTGATAATACTTTTCTCGCATCTTAGCGAAACTTTGCTACATTTTTATTATCAAGTGAATTGTAAAATATAAAAAATTACAATATATTTTTAAGAAGAAAGTATTTGTGCTTAATTATTTTTTTCAGAATAAGAGTCATTCTAATTTGTAACAATAGATTAGTAAAACTGTATAAATTTCATATCACAATGTGTATATCAGTCTCATAGTCCTAAAATGCACAGAAGAAATAGAAATTTAAAAAAAACCAACAGTAAATTATTATCATAAAAGATGTAGCTAAGTCTAGCGATTCCTTTTTACATACTGATGGTAAAAACAATCATTATAATAACGATTTAGAACTCCTCATTGAAACCTTCGGCATCGAAGAGTCTAATATGCAGCTTGTTGAATGTTTTGTACGCTAGAAGCAGTGAAAAGCCGCTGAGGACGAAGCTGTTCACTAACATGAACCATCATATGCCAGAGTTCTTCTCCTGTCCTTCATTGGGAAAGACATTAGTGTAACCAAATTGTATCCTGCAATGGAAAGTATGAATAAAAATATAAGCAACATAATATATATCAATATATAAAACATGTATATAATAATATTTTTGTCAACTCTTACATACCGGTGTTGGTTATTAATTTTATCATAGTGTGCCTTATGTACGCAGTACAAAATTGTGAACACAATCCCGAAGAAACTAACTGCAAAGACTATTGACATCTAAAAATAATAATAAATATTTATTATTATATGGGTGACCGGCCTAACTATTATACATTGCTATAATGTCCAATATTAATGTTTATTCAAATTTAATGTTACTAATTTTAAAATATAACCACTATAATATACTTTCCTTTACTATAATAACTCACACTTATAATTTTAATGACTAGATATCATATGTTTTTATATTATGTTGTATGTAAATATGTGCATGATTTTATAGTCACTAATATATATAAATATTTACTCATTTAGCCTACACACAAATAACATTTTTTAACAACAATGATTGTATTACATGGCAAGTAAGAGTACTTTTTCAACATTAACTTACATATGTTACACTAGGCAATATTTTATATAAGAATACAATCTTTATTCAAAAAACATTGCATGTTATTTTTTTTTATTTTACAAGCCTTTTGTTTCACTGTAGATACAAAGAGTTAGTATTTGTAAATTATAATACAATTCATATGTTACTATTATTTAAATAAAAACATATTGACAAAAGCTAATTTGAATAAACTCATTATGTAAATTAAACATGTTACCTGCTTGTTGCATTCATAATTCCAATCAACAGTGACTAAGTTTTCGTACAAAGTAACAAATCTATTGAAGGGACAAATTTCACCACAATGTGGAATGTCTAAAACTATTGGTTCAACTATTCCAACGGCATTCCTGTAGGACATCTTAACGAAGTATTGTTCAGTTGAATTGTCTGAAATTAATTGAATATTATAATAATTTTTAAAATGCTAAAAATATAAGCTAAAAGGCCAAAAATACAGAAATAAGGATTTTCAAGCATTGAAATATAAAATATATGATGTACTATAAACAGACAGTTTGTAGTATTATATTCTGTGTATGTATATATACCTTGTCTTGCCATAAATATTGCAAGAAAAAAAAATTGCAAATAACATTTATTACTTTTACAGTGTGTTAGTTTAAATACACAAATATAAATCAATTAAAATATAAAAAGCTTATTCGAAGTGGTGTCCATTGGCTGCAATACAGTTCTTTAAACGTTGAGGCCAGTTATCAATAGAAGCACGCGCTCTTTCTATGGGGATATTCTTCACTGCCAATCGTATCGTATACTATGGATTGTTTTAGGGATTCCAAATTATAATGGCGTTTAGAGCAATAATAATCCAGCGGATTAAGATAGGGACTAGACGACCAGTCTTGGCCAGTCTTGAGCTCTTATGAAGTCCGACATGTTCGCCTCCAACCAAGACTACTTGGACCGAGCTTTATGACCCGGAGCCTAGTTTTGCTAGAAGGACCATTCTTGATTATTGAACATGGTGTTATTAAAGGGCTTAAATTCATTCATTCATTCTTAATAAAGGTGTCTTGTTACACTTGTGGCTATGTTTTCATACCTTTTTCACAAAAATATGGCTCAGTCACTCATTCTTTCATAGCTAACACCCCACCAAACCATCACTGAAGTCGGATAATGCCCACGTTGCACTCTGTCGACTAATTGGGAAGTTTCCTTAGAGTTGTGAGCATAAATACGGTCATTTTGTTTGTTAAAATGTTGCTCAATTGTAAAAAAAATCTCATCCGTAAATAAAATGTTTCTGTGACCTCGCTTTGCTTACCGCTTCAGTAATTGTTTCGATTTTACCACCCTATTCATATTTAATTTATCACTTAAGAAATGACCAGTGCGTCACTTATAGGCTGCAAGTTCTAAGTCATCTCTTAAAATAAGCGACATGGTTTTAGGTGCTATCTTCATTTCCCGAGATAAAATCTTTTGCTTTCGGAAAGGTTTTTTGAATTCTTTCCCTTACTGCTTTGACTACCTTTTTCGTAGGAACACTACGTGGACGGCCAGATCTTTCTCTGTCACAAACAGAGGAAGTCTCATTGTACTTATCAATAGCCCGGTACACAAACATTTGACTAATACCAAGTGTATGGAGAGTTTTAAAAATTGAATTTGGCTCCATTCCTACTTTCTGTAATGCAATCACAGCAATTCTGTTCTCTTTATCACCTCACTCCATCTTAATATCGCAAAATGTTGTACAATGTATTAGCGCCAAAATGAGAAAACACATTGAACAATCATATAAAAATGACATATTCCAATTTTTTTTTAATTCCATTTTTTTATTTTTAATTGTAACAGTATTTATGGCCAGGCTAGGTATATATTATTAAAAGATAACAATATTATAATTACCTTCTAAAAGCTCGAAAAATATAGTTGAAGTGTACACCGGGCAAATTCCATCATATAGGTCCAAAGCAGTCAGAATATTCCCAATTGTTAAATCATGTCCACTATAAATGGAGAGCTTCGAAGGTTTTGGATTGTCGTCTTGTATAACAGCAGACATTGTAGTAACAATTTCTTTAATCAGCGGACCAACCATCAGACGAGCCATCAGAGGTGTAGCCGCGGAAGTGGCGAAACTATACCAATTATAAATATTGTTAACACCAAGATGAATTTTATATATGTAAAATATTTATTTTGTGTTAATTTCACATATAACATAACCTTATAATTTACCTAAAACAAGCAGGGTTTTGCATTTTATCTGGATAAACAGATTGAGTCCAGTTGGGCAAAGTCAAGTTATATAAGCTCTCAATGTACAGAATGTTATAAACATCATTTATATCAGCAAAGTCCTTAATTTTCCTTCCTGTATTGGTGGTGAGATAACTGAAATAAATAATTTTAACCCATCTAAATTAAGTAATTATTAAAAGATAACAATACTAGTGATACCCAATTATAATCACATTTTAATTGTTTAAAAAAGTGATTATAATTGGGTATCATCATTCACTCATTATTCACTCTGTCAATTATCAATAAAGACTAATTGCCATTAATGATTATCATTTAAAAACTTATAAAAAAAAAGAATTGTTACTTACTCCATAAGTCCTACAAATTCTTTCAGCTTGTTCTTATAGGGTATGGATCGTAGATATTTTTCTTTCTCTGTGATGTAAGGGATACATTTCTTTTTCATAGCCAACAATTCATCATCTTTTTCTGGCTTAGTGTGCACAGGTATTGGTTGCCACATTAAATCTGTGTCCCATATGGAGTTCCCAGTAGGTGGATATAATCCTAAAAATATATCACATAAGGTAATAGATATATATTTTACGTTAATACTGCAATTGGTCAGTTGACAATTGTCAGATATGGATAAATTGAATAGAGGATGAAAACAATAAAATATATACAGTCGTGGTCAACTAATTAGGGACATGCAAGATAGTGAAGAACAATAACCGGTTATGTACATACAAATATAAAACCCTATTGATTTCTCAGTAACTATTATTTGCATAATTTGGTCCGATTATTATGCTTTAAATGGCTGTAAATAAAAGAATAAATAAATAGAAAAAAGTATTTAATATCAAAGGTTGAACATGTATTCAATTTTAAGGTATAATTCTGTAGCTGGACATTTAATTAAGGACAGTAAACTATAATGAAAAATAGAGGTAAACAAAACTAATAATCTGCAGTATTATAATATCTTTAACAGCTCCATTTTATTACGTGTAAAATCAGTACCCAGTAGCAAAACCTTTGTTAGTAATTACCGCTTGACACCGATGTGGCATAGACATTATCAGTTTCTGGCATGTTTCAACAGGAATGTTTGCCCATGCCTCACAAAAAGCTTCATTAAGTTCATCTAAAGTTGTGGTACGATAAGTGGCTACTTTTTTCTTGATTTCGTGCCAAAGGTGCTCGATTGGATTAAGGTCCGGGCTATTTGCTGGCCAATCTAGCACCGATACTGACTGACTGGTAAGAAACGACTTGACTGAACGGGCGGTATGTTTCGGGTCGTTATCATGCTGAAACGTCCATATAATAGGGAGATGCTCCTCAACATAGGGAAGCATCGTTTCCTCCAATATTGCCTTGTATTGATGTTGGTCTAAGTTACCCTGAACTTTCCTCACAGGTCCCACTCCACGTCCAGAAAATGAACCCCACATTTTAATGTTTCCACCGCCATGTTTCACCTGCTTTTTTGTGAATCTTGGATTCATTTCCGCTTTTACTGGACGCCGTACGTATTGCCTTCCATCTGAAGAAATCAAATTAACCTTGGTCTCGTCAGAGAATAATACATGTTGCCATTGGGCGTAGGTCCAATGTCCATATTTACGTGCAAACGCCAAACGAGCATTTCTATGTTCTTTCTTCAACAACGGTACTTTGCGAGCCACTCTTCCGAACAACCCTGCTTCTACCAGACGTCGTCGAACGGTCCTCGCTGAGACACCAGCTCTTTCGTCTGTCCCAAACACTTCGTGAAGTTAATTAAAATAGAGCCTAGAAACGGATCTTTCTTAGCTAACCTGGTTATCATTCTATCTTCTTGCGGAGTTGTTTTTCTCGATCTTTTTGTTCTCGGCACATTTAAATCTGTGTTATTGCGTCTGACATGTTGCACTGCATTGTATACCATAGTTTTTGAACTATTTAAATGTTCTGCTATCCTTCGGTATGGCCAACCATGCTCGACAACAAACTTCATGATAATTTTTCGTAGTGTTGGATCGCAACTTTTATTTTTACCCATTTTTCTTCAAAATATTTTTCAAAACTTAAAATAAATATCGGGATTGCCGCCAAAACTACCACGAAACAATAAGAAAAGAAGTAAAAAAGTATTGAGATTCAAATTTTGAAAATAGAACGCAATATCTCAGTGTCCCTAATTAAATGGCCAGCCAGCATTATTTAAACAAATAGCACTACGATAATCTATTAGCTATACTGTAAAGAGGTTTAATGTTTAAGAAGTTGTTATTGTTTGTATAATCGGGCACATAAATGACTAATTATACTTACATGTAAGAGATATGGAATATGGTTTAGACTCGTTGGAAAATAAAAAATAAATTCACAATTCGGTTTAACCAAAGAGTGTCCTTAATTAGTTGACCACGACAGTATATATATATATATATATAACGGAAGTGATAGATTCGGTAGTATAATAATCACAGACAAATTTAATTAAATTTATATTAATTGTCATTAAAGAACTTAACAAAACATTTTAAATTGTTCCAGCCATGAACTGCAGAACTATATAAGAACCTGACAATCGCACTGCTCGTCAACATTTCAAGGAGCTCTCTCAGATTTTCTTCGATAGGGCCGAGGCATATCCGAACCCACTGGTGATTGAAGTGACCACCTACCAGCCTAGTCACCCCTATAGCTTTTAAAAGAAGACCCAAGTCGATTCTTATCGACTCAGACAAAATAACGACTGACAACAGACGATTAGCTTATACTGTATCACATACCTACACACACCGCCTTGACGTGTCCCCCGGGCCCCTCGGGCCCGGGATTTTCAAGGGCGGGTCTCAGTACTCGCCCACTCCCCCGGTGACGCTGTAATAGCCACTTGGCTAACAGCATAGTCATTACAAAAAAAAAAGCACTGCCCGTTTTCCATTCTTGGTTGTCATTTATAAACTACATGACGTTGGCAAAATATTTTACCTGTAGGCGTAACCAAAAACCAATTCAAAAAAAAGAACAAGAAGAATCTGACAAATAAAACATTAGAAAATAAAGGAGTATAAATGGATTTACTTTGTTGATATATTACCTTATTTTATCTCTTTATGGCTAAGATATCTATTATGATATCAAGAGTATCTAAAGTTTTTGAATTAAGCTAAAAGAATTTAAATAATTTCACGATATCAATGGACAAACGAAATAAGTCCTTAAGATGCGTTTTGCTCGTTTTTCCATTGTTGGTATGTCTATAAAAATATTTATTTTCCTACATCATAAAAGATATTCAGATGGTTATTAACCAGTCATTTGGTGGCAGATATCAACTAAAGAGCGTGGATCAATAATACGCAATACACGCCTGCGCGTTTATATCTTTTAGAACAATTAACGAATCATCAATCAGCAAAGATAAATGGATAAGGGTAGATATGATCAAAATAAAAAATCTAAAACCACATTTTTATTTTAAAAACTGGCTCCTGATTGATTCAAACCTCTTAATTAGGGTATCTTAGGTAATCTCCTAATTAGAGTATCTTAAGTAATCTTCTAAAATTAAAAAAGCCTGTTTCGGCGCTGTGTTAGGAGGGACATTTTGTCCTAAAAGGATGTACGCAATTTTAAATCAACCATTTTGTATAATTGGCTTTTTTCTCTACTTTATCCAAAACACAATTTTCTTGGAAACTATTTTATAAAATGCTTGCTGACATGTGATTTTTAAATTACACAATAGTATATCATCATAGCAGGCCATTCCTTACAGGCTGTATATACGGAAACACATACAAAACAGATGGCAATCCTACTTCCAATCAACTTCTTTTACAATACAAAAAAAAATGTCTTGAAAGAACCTGGATCCATGATATATCCATGATATTTTGTTATCATTATCTTACCTGCTAGATTGGCTTGGGCTGACATTAATGTGCGGTCAACATCTGTAGATCTGATGTATACTTCAGTAGGATCATATTTCTCTGACACCAAATGCTAAGAAGAAGGCAAATTTTAATATATTATAACAAAATAATGTTTACACAAGAGTCAAATAATTATAGAACAAAGTTTTTAACTTAACAAAAGAAGTTAATTAGGAGTTATAATAGTTCCTTTTTTTTACTTAAAGTTGTTTATTTAATCTAGTATTATCTTAACAAACTTAAAACACATTTTACATAAAAATAATATTTTATGTAAGGTTTAGCCAGCTAAATAATGTTTTTTTTTTAATATCTTAATTTTTAGACACATTTTAATCACGTGAATTTTAGTTTATTGCCATGGCACAGCAATGGTTACTGTAAAGTATTAATACAAGGAAGCAATAGTAAAAAAAACTAATTTCAGGTACAGCTTAATAGACATTTTAAAGAAACAATAGGTTAAATCAATTGTTTATATAATATTTGATCTAGTGAATATATTCAAGCATTAAAATTATAAAAAGAGGTTTTAGGCTCTGAGGTGAAGAAAGAATATATATTTTTTAAAGTTTTTTTACAAGGCTTTTAACTTATATGTTATTGGGGTTTGAGTTATCAAGGTTATACTTTATTCAAGTAGTCTTGCTGTAGTCATTGTTTCTAAAAATGAGAGTGATAGAGATAATTTTAATGATATATACGCTAAGATTTTAATATAAGCTTAGTTGTTATAATAGGTTCAGGCGCAAGCATTTAAAACTTCTAGTTGCAATGAAATATCTAAATTAGTTCATTTCTTGGTTTAAGTTTATATAAATATAAAGTTTTATTAAGATTAATTTCCAACAACAAAACATATTTGCAGAGTACAGTACAGATTACATTATCATCATTAATACATTTGGAGTGTACATCCCTGTTGAAAGAGTCCAATAGAATCTGATCAATGGCAACAAAAGCCATTTAGAAACAAATACACATTTTATTTTTTTCTCAGTGATTTTTTTTTTAAGACAAAACATATTCGCAGAGTACAGTATTAATGAAATTATCATCATCATTTGGTATTCACATCGCTGTTCAAAAAGTGCAATAGAATCCAATACAATGTATTTGTTTCTAAGTGGCTTTTGTCGCTGTTGATCGGATTCTATTGGACTTTTTCAACAGAGATGACGTATCGAATTGACAAAGGAATCGTTGTAGTATGGCTGCAAAAAAGAATAATAAGGCATAACTTACCGAATAACGTTTTCTCAGCCATTGACCTAGCGCGAAATGTTCTTTTTTACCTACATTCGTTAGTTGGCCAAATTTAACGGGCCATAGTGATTGGTTTTTGTAAGGATCTGTTGGGTATGGGTCTATCGGAGTTCGATCACCGTGCCTATATATAACAGCTGCATACTTTACAGTTTTTTCAGCGCAAATTGTAGTCACAGAAATAAAAAATAGTGTAGGAATAAGCATTTTCTTTAAATTTAATAAGAAGACATGAGATTTATTTATTAGATTTGTGAAATCAAAAAATCACTTTAGAATGAAAAGATAAGTTCTAACACACTGTTAATTTAAAAATTTATATATTCAATATGTGAACTTCTTCCTATCCTACCCATCTTTGAAAGATCTGTGATTGTGATAGTCAATACTCAATACTCAAATCAATAGTCAATAATCAAAGACATAGATCACATAGACTAATAACTAATAAGTAAGTAAGTAATACTAGGTAAGTAATAATGGAAATAGCGTATGGTGGTGCCAGAGTAAAATTATAAAATACGACCAAAACAGCACTTATATTTCTCTTCACAAGCCGAAAATAGTCTGTTTTTTTCATAGAATTAATATACATCTCTATGGTTTTTTTACTCTCTAACGAAAAGTCATACACAGGTCACAGAAAGAGATAGCATTCTTGATTCTATGAGATCAATACGTTTCAAAGTTTTATAATATGGCAATGTACATAAGTGGGTTAGAAATAACAATTAAATTGTTATTATGAATGTTTTTATTTTATTTATTTTTATTTTTCTACAAGTTTTTATTTTTATATAATGAAAATGTAAAACTGATTTTTATAATCTTTTTTAAAGAGCTGACTCGCCACTCAACTATGCAGCTCATTGTAGAGATAATGAGTACCAACTTATAGGGGTATCAATTAAAAAATATTTATTAAGCACTAAATAAAAATGTCAGAAGTCACCAGAATAGCGCTGGTGTCTCATATTACGTTGAAGTGATAAACCTCACAATAGTAGAATGTTTACATTAAGTTAAGTTCAATATCATTTTCATTTAAGATTCATATTCGGAGTGCATAGTTTAGCATAGTTTGCATAGTTTAGTTTCAGAATCAATAAAACCCTATGGTATTTTTCAAAGACTTTGACATTATAGAAAGTTAACATTAGGTACGACTGAATACAAAAATAAACTGAATAATAAATATATGATAATAAACATTAGTTTTTATTAAAAAAAGAACATATTACATATTAAACATCTAGATTAGTAACGGTAAAAGTTATATCCTTCGATTAATAATACATTTACTTACCTAAGTAAACTGGCAAACTTTGTGCGTAGACACGTTTACACAGTTCTAATATTCGATATAAGGAAATAGAAATACAGTGTATGAAAAAGTAATTCAGTAATCCTATTTACTTTCAGTGAAATAACGCTCAGTAATTCACTAGTATCCCTTTTGGTATTTATGTAAAGTGTAGTAAAATCTTGAGTTTCGTCGTCTAAAGACAAGATATGTTAAACGGTACCTACTTACCTACTTTAGCGTGGCCTCTTTTTTATATTAATTATATATATATAATTAGATGGCAACGGTAGTCATTTAACATCAGATGGCTTGCTAATTATATATATGTATATATAATTAGCAAGCCATCTGATGTTAAATAATGTTCTGATGTTATCTGATGTTAAGTGACCAAGCCATCTGATGTTAAATGACTACCGTTGTCTATGGACAACTCAACACAAGGGGAGTTGCGGGTGCGTTGCCGGCCTTTAGGGCAAAGATGTCTATAATCTCGACGTCTAAAACCTCCAAATTATATCGCTCTGGAAAAATCTCTGGAGGAAGATCATTCCACAGTTTGCATATGCGTGGAAAGAATTAGCGTGAAGCTCGCACAGCAGTGGTAGTGGGGGCGGCGGGGGCGGCCCGCCCCGGGCGGCACTTTATAGGGGGCGGCAAAATTTAACAATAAATAAAAAATATATATTTTTATCGTAACTACAAATTTGGACCGATTGAAAGGAGCACGGAATTTTTCATTACTTATTTTGTGACGAATTCGGGGAATTCCTTTTCTTTGAATGATATTTTGTAGCGACTGGCAACAACGTCTATACTGACTTGTGGGAATTCCCCGTTTATGACTAACAATCAGCGAGAATGACTTCTATTACATATACATTAAGTTCAATATAGATTATCACACGTACGAGAAAGCCCCTTTAAGGTACGGGGAATTACGTGCTTTGACAAAGTTTGACAATTCAAAGAAAGTTTTATTGATGGATCGTCAGTTGTCCAATTCACATTGTCTCGTATTTTAATTATGTTACGCTTTCCAAATTGTGATTTTTGTGCAAATAAGTGCGTGTAGTGGTTGTGAAATTATTGAACAACTTTCAACTGAGTGAGTATTAAATATTATATTTATCTAATTGTATGTTGGACTATCTGATATGTTGTTCAAACTTCAAACTTTAATTTATTAAAATAAAAAAGAAACGCCGAAGTGCATAAAAGTATTTTCACATTTCAAAGGGATCTTGATCGGAAACTGTGATATAAATTTCAATTTAATATGTGTAAGTAAGTACTCGTTCCTATGAAAAAAGGTCTTGACAGACAGACGGTCAATGAAATGATTTAATAAAAGTAAAGATAGATAAAGGCTCAATTTTTTTCCTTTTGGGTACAAAACCCTAAAAACGGAAAATTTCAGTAAAGCAAGGTTTTTTTTTAATATCCTAGGTACTTCTTTTGAAATGTTCGATAATTTTGTTTACAACACTAACTTGTACTTTTCTCATTTAATATTTTTTTGATTTTAGCATCAAAAATGAAAAGTGTAAAAGAAAGTGGGGCTTCTTACCGTAATAAGAGAAGAGCTAAGTTGGAAAATATTAGAGCAAATGAAGGAGCTTTACTTAAATATGTGAAAAGTGTTGTTCCTGACACGTCAGATTCCTCGTTAGGCTTAAATTCATCACAGACAACTGGGCCTTTAAACCCAGAACAAGCTGAAAAAATACAAGAACTTGACATTGTTCCTAAAGATCAAATTCCAACAACATCCACTGCATTAGTGTCTCCATCTGTATGTTCAGATATGGACATGCATAGTTCCGAAACAGAGATTGATACAATATCATCATTGTCTGCTATTCAGTACCAAAGACGAAAGGAAAATTTCGACGATATTGGAAAATGGCCTGAACACATAGACGACAATATTCGATTGCATCTCATTCAGCAAGGACACTAAATTGTTCAGCATATTGATACTAATTTCGCTGAAATGTCAACAGTAACACGCTCAGATTCGTGCTCTTTAAAATCAAAAGGAGAGACAAGAAGGTTTACTAAGGATTGGTTTTATCGTACATTGACTAACGGCGAAAAAGTTTTACGTACTTGGATGGCTTATTCTCCAGCTAAAGCATCATTATTTTGCTTTTGTTGTCGTTTATTTGAGAACGTAAGTACACCGAATGGATATAAATTTTGCTCATCTGATGGATTTAATACTTGGTGGAAATTAAATCCTAAGGTTTCAAGTCACGAATCAAGTGCACTACACATCCAAAATTATTGCAAATGGAAGGAGTTGGAGAGCAGACTTCAAAAATTACAGACTATTGACAAAAAAGAGCAAGACATAGTGGCAAAAGAAATAAAGAAATGGCAGGAAATTCTTATCAGAATGTTTGATATTATAAGATTCCTTGCCAAACAAAATTTGGCTTTACGTGGACATATAGAAAACGACACCGGTACCAATAGAGGAAACTTTTTAGAATTGGTTAATTTAATTGCAAAATACGATCCTGTACTTCGTGAACATCTTGTAAGGTCTAAAATATCTGTCAAAATTTCAATCACTTACATGTCACCACAAATACAAAACGAATTTATTGCCATTTTGGGAAATAAAGTTCGCCAACATATCATCGGACAAATAAAAAAGGCTAAGTATTATTCAATTATATTCGACAGCACTCCAGATCTTTCTCATAAAGATCAAACAAGTCAGGTATTAAGATACGTAGTAATTGAAAATCAGGAAGTAAAAGTAATGGAATCTTTTATAGATTTCATTGAAACTAAAGACAAAACTGCTGAAGGAATTTCAAAGATGATTTTGGACAAAATTCAAGCTGATGGCCTAGATATAAGCAACTGTAGAGGCCAAGCATATGATAATGCTGCTGTTATGGCTGGAAAGTATTCAGGAGTTCAGCAAAGAATTCGAGAAATAAACCCTAAAGCTGAATTCGTACCTTGCTCAAATCATTCGTTAAACCTAGTTTGTTTACACGCTGCCTCAGTTGAGGTGGATTCACTAACTTTTTTCGGCACTTTAGAACGTTGCTATTCTTTTTTTTCCTCATCGACACATCGTTGGGAAGCAGGATTTCAAGCTGGAAAGACTTCGACTGCGGACTTTCGTTGTTGCTACAGGCAACGAAAATGAATTGATTAATGCAGACTCACTTGAGTTATTTAAATTTATTGTTAAATCCAAGCTGGAAGATACTCTGCCCAATATTTTAATAATGTTCCGAATATTTTTCACAGTTGCTATAAGCAATGCCAGCTGTGAGAGAAGTTTTTCAAAATTGAAATTGATTAAAAATTATTTAAGATCTACAATGAGTACTCTAAGACTAACTAATTTGGCTATTTTGTCTATTGAGCAAGAGGTGTGTGATGCGATAGACATTGACGGTGCAATAAAAGACTTTGCTCTTAAAAAAAGTAGACGTATAAATTTTTAATTAAAGACGGAAGTTTTGTTTTGTTTTTTTAAGAAATACTCTTATTACTTTTCAATAAAAATAAAAATGTTATATAATAGTATCGTTCTAGTTCTAAATAAAAATTGATTTTATTTAATCTTGTCGATCCTCAAGGTGTACCTAATCTTAAGTGATAGGTACCTAAGTTAAATCAATGTATCTAATTGGTTAAAGTAAAAGAATTTTTGTATTAATAAACGTGATTGTAAAACTTAGATAAACTGTTTTTTATTTAAAATCTAGCCTGTATAATACAAAATAATGATGACTGTTCTCTCCGAAAAGTTCTCTATAATTAATGTATGTAATGCATAGTATACATTAAAATAAAATACCTAAATAAGAGGGCGGCAAAATTGTCTTCCGCCCCGGGCAGCCGACACTCACGCTACGCCACTGTCGCACAGTGCTTGCAAACCAAGCATCCAGGTTGTGCGGATAAAATCTAGTCCTTCGAAGAAGAGTGCGATAGTAGAAATGTGACGGTAGCACTACACCGAAGAGCTCTTCAGAACACTCACCATTATATAGTCGGTAGAAAACACACATGGCAGCAACGTCTCTCCTTATACTAAAAGGTTCTAAACCCGGTGTTGGACGGAGTTAAATGGGTGTAATTGGTATTGCGGGTCACCTGCCCAAAGGTGCGAAAATGGGGACGAAACATAGGTTTATAAAGCAATAGCCGAATTACTGGGCCGCCCTATTCAGAACGCCGAACTTTTTTGCAGCCAATTTAGCTTTGCTCTCCAAGTGACTCCGGAATTGAACCTCGTTCGCAATGTCAAATCCAAGGATCCCAATACTCTTATTGATTTTAAGGGTGGTATTCTGAAAGCTGGGCGTAAAGGGGGTCCTCTTAACGGTGAACGCGCTGACTTGTGTCTTCTAAGGATTAAATTGGTCAAGGTTTCGCCTACCCCATTTAGAGACATGCTCCAAGGAAATCTCGATTTTGAACACAAGCTGCGATCTCTTCTCTACCACTCTCGCCCGAAAATCGTAGAACACACAAATAGAATACAAGAATTAGTGATTCTCAATATAAACCCTCTTATATGAGTGTTTATGAAAAAACACAGTTCTCTATTATATATGTAAAAAAGTGTCACAAAATTTCGATTTGTACTTGTATTATTATGTCTTAATCATTTTAGGCCATAGATTAAGATTATGAATATCACATTTGAGTTTTGAAATACCCTCGTTTTATTGGTAGATATTTTACCCCATTGGCGTGAAATGAAACGAAAGTTCTTTTTAAATTATTTATGTACATAAGTATTGGAAATAATAAGTGCAACCAGTAGGTACAAGTGTGATTTAAAGTTTCTTGTTACACAAAATCAGGCCTTAGGAACACAACAACATTTTGATAATTAATAAATTTTCTTTGATTTAAGTTTCTGAACCGTTGCGAATTGTATAATATCAATAATAATAATTTATTTCCAAAAGCTTCAAAAGGTACAAAAAAAATCAATAGGGTACAAAAATAGTTACATAACAAAAACATTTTAAAGTTGCCTGCACTAAGAATAAACCTGTATTGCAGGTAATTTTTATATTTATATTCACCCCGTGTACACAATAATAAGGTTTGATTTTTATAGTCACAGTTCCCGTACAATTAGAACAATTTACAAAAAAATATTCTTTTCTTTATTGAAAATATGTATTTGTATTTAAGATTAATTTACTGAAAACTAGGGTAGCTTAAAAGTTATATCAAAAAATAAACTATGTACCAATAAAAAAATAAATATAATAATAATAATAATAAAAATAATAAATTAAATTATATTAAATTAGAATAAATAAAATCACATTAAACTAAACTATACTGTACGTATAATTTATTAAACTAAAATAAACTACTTTTATGTATAATTGTTGAACAGTTAGGATATCACTTTTCTTATATAGAGACTTTGTTGGACACCGATAGAGACTGAAAGTCATCTGTTTCTCTCTGTCATCTGAATCTCTGTATTAATTCTAGACTTATCATAAACGGTTTACGTGCACCACTCCAGACAGAAATGCAATAAGAGAATATAGGTTGAGCTAATGCTAAATAGGTTTCGCGCAAAATTTTGAAATTTGCTGCTTGTCTTAACCTATCGAAACAAATTTCCTAACCCGTGAGCAAATTGACTTTATGTGTGGAAGCCAACCGAGCTTATAATCTATTTCAACTCCTAGATATTCAACACATTTAGTTTAAATTATGTTAGGACATTTACATAAGCTAACCTTGGAAATGAAGTCACACGAATCTGCTCTTAGAGACTTATATTTTCAGGCTGCAAAAAGAAAAAGGCAAGAAATATTTTTTTCTTGAATTAAGTTTCAAATGATTTTTGTTTAGTCATGTGCTAACTTTAGGTACTCCAATTTCAGCGGTTTTAATAACCACTTTCTAAGTATCCCCAATAAAATAAGGCAGTGTCATCTGCATACGATTTTTCCGTTATCTAATTGTTCGTTATAAAGTCGTTTATGTACAGTAAAAAAAGACTGGGCCCCAAGATACTAAGGACCTTAACGGATTCCAGATGAAATAGAAGTCTCGGAACTGAGAAAATTATCAACTTTAACTTGTTGAGTTCTTCCGGCATCTCTAGTACTTTTTCCTCATCGGAAACCAAATTGTGAACTAGACAATATTTTATTGCTTTCTACGAAATTAGTAAGTCGAAGATTTAATATCTTTTTCAGTACTTTAGACAAGCACGTAAGAACTGAGATAGGTCTGTAATTTTTAAAAGAGTGGTTTGAGACACTTTTGTATAACTGAGATATAATGGATTTTTTAAATACTTTTGGAAATACTCCTTGTAAGGTAAATTATAAACAATTTAGTCAAAGGCGCTACAATAATATGTTTAGCATAATTTTTAAATTTCTTTGGGATAGAGTCCCGTACCACAGATGAAATATTTTTAAGTTGCTGTCAATGCTGCAATACTGTTATTAATTGGCTAAAGACACAAAAAGAAAATAAATTTTCATACTATATTTACTTGAAGGTCTACTGATTATTATAGAAACTTTCAACTCCTTAATCCTCCTATGTTTAAAAAAATATATATTATTCTTAAACTTTATATTAATCTTCGAAATTATAAAAATAAAACATGAAGGTAAAGCATAGGTATGGTACCTATGCTTTTTAGATGCAAGGTTTGAACTGATAAAACAATCAGTCAGGATCTGTCCTTGTATGTTTTTATTTTTATTATAAAAAAAAATATAAAAACTACTACTCGACGATTATTATAAAAACTGGTAAACTTTGACCTTTAAAAAAATATTGCAAAAGAAGGCTTAAATCAGTATAATTATTATGTGAATTAGGTAAGCAAAACATCCTTGCAAAAAAAATATATTACAATATTTTATAAATCTCATAAAAGACATATTTGTTACATAAATAATAAGACCTATCATCACTTAACATGTATATTTTTTATAATTGTAGCCCAAACCAATATGTGTTTTTTCGTGAAATTAACTGAATTTTGAGTGAAAGATATCCTAAACTTGAGTTATATATAAAACCTCAAAATTTTATCGGCATCCGTCCGGTACTTTATACGTGTTGCAGAGAAATCAAACAGACAAACAGTAAAATTATTAAACACCTTTTTGTAAATTATTGCTTCTTAGTCTGTAGTTTTTAAATATATGAAAATTAATATATGAAAATTATCTAAATCAAACGAAATACGATTATTTTATAAATTTATATGTATATTTGTTAAATGTCAAACTTTATACAGAAAAATGTCACCGAGGTCATTTGAATGCGTGTATCACGTAACATCTTTGATCATCATAAATATCTCAAAATAACTTACTCTTACTTGCTACCTATGTCAAATGAAATTGCTGGCTACGTTGACTATTAGACTAAATTATAAATTGTTGTTATAATGGGTAGGTATATGGTTAGAATAGGTAGGTACATAAAAAAATGTTCTTAAGCTTTCACTTGTACTTTAAAAAGGGGAAAGCGGCACCAACAAGCAAAATAATAAACCATTACAATTTAAGCAAAATCCGTACATATCAGTTTTATCACAGATGCAGGTCTTTTTGTGTTCCATGAAAATGATTTTATCTTTCGCACGTAGCAGTAAATTCGTTGTCGGTTCCGCTAATAAGCCGCGTAAGTTTATATGAAATGCTTCCACCAGTTCTGTTAAGATAGTTATATCTTGTTATCGCTTAGTTATATCTTAAACCAGTTTATGTGTGTTTCCTTGAAAATGGGATAATTTACGAAGTAATGAGTATCCTAAACGCTGACGAGTATATGTAACATGCAATAATCATATCAATTTTCATCGAAAGCCGACCATTATTAGTTCTTGGCAATTCGCGAACAAACAGAAACACGGAAAGAAATTAAAAACATTATTTTAGGGCTCTAAGCGGATTAACAATAATTAACTTAATGTGTAGCCTTAAAAACCGTAAAAGTAACGATTTGTATAAATATTAAATGAAGACAGATATCTTCAAAAATTATGTACAAAGAGCAGACGAAGTCGCTAACTAGTTTAATATAAGAAATCATTGAAAATAATGTTCTTAATTTTGCGGACTGGAATTTACAAAACAAAACTTAAGTACCTTAAGTAGTGTCAGTAGTAGATAATGGTTAATAATATATGATCTACTACTTGCGGTAACTTTTATAGTTTTATATACCTACTAAGGACCTGTTGAAATGACTTATACACATAAAACAGTTCTGTGGAATTTTTGAATTTTTCAGAATCCATTCAAACTTGTGTAAGTTTAATCTTAGAAGTCTTGCTATATGAATTAGTTATTCGAAATATGCCTGTCACCAAGTATTGCCCAAACAGCAGAGTCAGCAAGATATACGTAAATCTTGTTACTAAGTAGGTATTGCCGTATCCATATTTACATAACACTCAATGTCTATATGTTACATGTTTATGTAAAAGATTCGTCTAGAGACCTGTATTTCTATTATAATTTTAAAATACATAATTTAAATTAAGCAATTCATGAATAAGAATTTAAAGAATAAGTTAAATTACAAAAAATATCTAAGTAGACGCTTATATTGTGAAAAAAAATATCGTCAGATAATTTTGTATTCATGGAATAGTGACAAGAGCATCCACATGAAGCAAAGAAGGAGTGTAGAGTGGTATGTGGAATGATAGACAGGTGACACCGTGTGCGCCAAACAGAATATAAATCAAGCTAGTGGTTTCGGGGAGGCGGACGGACGGCAGCGACACTGCTTAGTGTGTATTGGAGGTGTTGCTGTTGGAACGGCAGATTAAGCGTGGCCTCCGAGCACTGCAGACCTGCTTGCAATCGCGAAGCGAAAGGAACGACCCCAGTGCTTCTTGCAACATCCGTGAACGACAACATAAACATGAGGATAGTACCGCTGTAAGTAACATTTGATATTTTTTTTATATATATTTTTTTTTCGCTTTGCGATTGCTTTTGCGATATCCATTGTCATGTATGTGAGGATAACTTATAATAATAATAAGGAAAAAATTTTAAAGTTTAAAAAAATAAAAACCTTATTTTTTTTATTCATATAAATCGAAGTTATAAATCTTTCAGAGCGTAACCGTCCTTAGTACTTAGCAATACAACTTGAAGTCTAAGTTTAATTATTAAACTGCCTAGTGAGAGGTATCAGGACGAAGGTCTGTTTATTATAGGCAACTAAATAACATGTAAAACAAGTACCTGCAATGAAAAGTCATACATACAATCGATATATTATCTTGGTCGTGTTTAAGTATTGCGCCTTTCTAATGACAAGTCTGAGTACAAGGGTGTTGTTTCTAAATAACTATAGATGACCTATAACTTATGTTCTTAAAATCAGAAACAATACAAAAGATTGTCTTGGTACAATAGTACAAATTTCTTAAGTCCCAAAAATAGAGATCATTTGAAATAGATTTGGTAAAATTAATCTATAAAATCAAAATCCATAAAATGTAATATATTGAATCATATATTGAATGTGTTGCATATTTTGAACCTCACAATGAAGACGGGTAGGTATTACAAACTAATTCAGTGAAACTGGAACCGGTTGCTGAATGGTTCGGTACCAAGTCGAAAGTTAGGCTCGAAAAGTCGTGACCTATGATTAGGTAATTTAATGTCATGGGATGAATACAAGTAAGAGTAACACAAAATATATAATAACATAATTACGAGTATTATTCCATCAGATTTGCCATTTATATACGATGAAACGTAATCTGAACATTCTAGTGTCCTCTTTGCCATAAAAGGTAAAAGTAATGAAAAGTGACGAATGTCAGTGGACGGATGCAAGTTAATGTTTTTATGTGTATAACTAGACTCAATAGTGTGTATAATACATGTTCATGACGACTTTTATCAAGCTAGTCAACACTTTATATAATAATGAGGGCTCAATCTTAAAAATATTATGTAATCTTATAGTGTAGGTACATCTGAGATATGTTAAAAAAAATGTATTGACTTTTAAAAGAGAGGTTGGTTTTGCAGATATCAGAGTTCACCAATGCAAAGCTTATGTAAACTCTTGGTTTGTTCGAAAGTGCCTTTTAAATTGTTTAGATCTAACGCAACGCTGATTATTATCTTGTATTGAGAAATAAAGCACTCCTAAGGTAAATCATGAATGTTTTGTTTTATCGTAAAGATAAAAATAGCAGATTGAATCTCTTTACTTGACATTTATGGGTCGCAAAATTTAAATGACGTTTTAACAATAAAGTGTGGCATCTTTTCGATAAGGCTGTTTATTTACTTAATATTCCGCTAATTATTTAAATTCATATTGTATTTTACAAAGATACTGTTATTTTTGCACATTGATGTTATGTTAAAATATATGTAGATTCTTTATAAACTTACAATGATATATTTTTTACGTTTCCTAATTATTTCGTTTTCATACTTAAGTGCATAACTATTTAGTACATATAGTGAGCACTAGTTGTATACAATTAATGCAGTTACTTCCAGTTGCTGGCCTCAATTAATAAAGATTGAGTATTAAAATTCCACTTCAGTTCACTTTTGTTGCTTTTCGAGGACTTGCTACATAAATATTAACAAATTTGTGATTATTTATTAAACATTGGAACATTATAAGTAAATGTGAAGTAACAGCTAAACAAAGAGGTTATTACATGCCAGTGAGTGTGTTTATACACAAGATAAATTATATAGACATACGAGTTGGCTTTTAACATGCGTTTAAAATACCTCTGACTCAATACATTATTAATTTTATTAACTATCGATAAAATAATATAACGCAACTATTCATACATTCATGAATCTTATTGTATTGATTATAAATATGAATGTTATATTTATTATTATTAGTATAGCGTTATTTTCATAACATAGGAAATTCAACAACCGCAACACTGTGGGAAGGTTCGCGTGCAAAATAATACACAAGGATGTCTCAACATATCTGATAACGTTTCGTCGTGTATCACGGAACATTAGAAGCTTGAGAAGCTGAGAATAGATTTCTTACGAAACTTATTTCACAAGGTGCATATTATTTAGAAAATTGGAAAATTGTTCTTGTCGAAATGTGCGTAACGTAGCTAATTCGTTACGCTCAGGGGCACCGTGCACCAGTCGGCAGGCCGGCTGCCGCATTGCACTGCACGAGGTCACCCCAATTCCTACCATTTCTGGTTTTTGACCGACTGACCTTGACTCAAATTTTAGGTTGTCATTACACATTCGAAGCACCGCTCATACCACAGTAGGTAAATGATACAGACAAAGAAAGCTGAACTGTATCTTGCGTGACTTGAATCTGATTTTTAGCGATTTCCAAACTAACAATGAATATTGTAACACGCACAATGTGTCTATAATAAATCGATTTTCGAAAGCAACAAATGACTGAAAAGGTCGTGGTTAGATTTTACTAAGTTGATTTCTTCGATACAAATAATGTAGTTAAAACGCGAGTGTATGTACTTATGTTTGGAATGGGGAAACATATAATATAAACAGCGTCAAGATATGCGTAACATAAGACAGAGAAAGCTTAGGGAGGCTGCGTTCATATCGGAAGCGGACGCGGATATAGATCTATCTTAGGCGGCCCTGTGAGGGCACCTGTTACTCTACTATATATAAAACAACAGGTTGACCTTTAGTCGTCATAGCTAGTGGAGGTGCTTACGCACTGTCCCGTGCGAGGGAACACTGACATATCGAATACCAGACTCTGGGCGACATTCACCCAACCTCGGAACTAGTCGTAGTGACATTTAAAACTATACAGTTATTTAGCACACATCTTTATGCTAGCCTTGCGAAGATTATTGAGTAGGAAACTCTTTAAATATCTTATAATTGCTAAATATTATAATGAAAAAAAATTGCATAATTTTTTTGACCTTTAAATGTTACTTATTATAATATGTCACTAGTATCTAACTGGTTCCAAAATTTCATTAATTATTCATTATTTTTATTTAAAATAACTTTTTATAAATTTATTCTAAATAAAATATAATTGTTGCAAATTTGTGTATGCATTTGATTACAAACCAACTGGTTTAAAAACATTTTTAATAATAGAAAACATTAAAACTAATTTATTAATTTATTTGTAATAATTCAATGTTTTAACCCGGATTTCCCATACTGGAATAGTGTTTAAACAATTGACATAATGGGCCGATTCCAAATAATAGGAATAAAAGCGGTGGATAATTTGGGTATAATATATGTTAATTTAAATTTTTATTTAAACCTAATTTAAATCTGATTGGTTCCGTTATACACATAAGTGCAAGGAAATCCTTTAATATTTGTTTTTCGAATGTTAGAAATATATGTAAAATAAACTTAAAAGTCATTAATATACATTTACAAACTTTATGTATGCATATTGAATATGATTTTGAAAGCTTGACAAAATAAAGACGCTAACACATGGTTACTAATGGTTTCATCCTGACGTTAGGTCACGATCAACTTTTACTTTCTATTGGACAGTCATCATTTTAGAAACCAAACTCTTATTTAATCATTATAACTTGTAATAAATACTTAATAATTTCTCATGTGTAATATTTTCTTTATTTTTAATAAAGAATACAAAGAATTTGGTTTCCTAGTTACATCGTCGGTTAAACGATGGTCATCCATTTTTAAAAGCATGTAATTATCCAGTTTATTAAGATTTATTAATTGATAAAGATTTCGTATAGTTTAATTAGTTTAAGTTAAGAATTCGGTCTTGGTAGAAATAAAATATCAATATGATAAAAATTCTTAATTCAGATTATATACAAGCATTCAGATTATAACAAATATCTAATAAAAAAATCAATATCGTAATACCTATAACAGATTTATATACAATTTATTATTATTTTAATAACAGTATTATTTCGTAATTTCATATAAATTAGAATGGTCCAAACACTTAAATATTTTGTATTTTGCATACCTTACATTAGAATAACAAATTTTAATAAAATTATTTCAGTATCGTTCTGTTGGCTTGCGTCGCGTGGGAGGCCTCAGCTCGGCCGCAAGATGACGAGCCCCGAGCTCCCAGCCGTGGACTCCTGAAGAGAGGTCCCGTGGGCAAAGCCAAAACAACCACCACAACCCCCGCACCAGCAGAGGTAAAATACAGAATCTTTAAATAATTAATAATATAAGTTTTAATCCAAGCTTAAAAATAAAAGCTGTAGGGTTTTTGTTAATGTTTTATTTGATATAGCTTCATGAAGATACTGGCAAAAGACTATATTTTTGAGCTGATTACATGATACGAAATGGGGCGTGTTACCAAAGTTGTGATTGGGTTAAATAACAATTTGAAATTGAAGCCTTCGTTTATAAACCTCATAAAATAAAATTTACGCAAATGTACAATATTATTTTACATACGTTTGTAATACGATTTCGTCAGATATTTATGCGGTTTGGGTTAAACAGTGATGGTAGAATTATTAAAGGTATTGTATTGTTAATATTGTTATAAGTTTTAATAAATCGCTTAAACTATTGTTGTATCCTAAGTCCTTTATTAAATTGCTCGTATGCGTCTTAATTTGACATTGCGTTCTGGAAAATTATTAATATGGTTGCTGTTACTGTTTTCAAGGACTTTATACTGATTCCTTTCATATTTTGTAATTATGATTAAGTCTATTCATCACGATTAAGGAAAATCCGTCATGTCACGAGTAATATGTATGTAAATGTCAGCAAGATATTTTTTTTGAAGCCAATAATATTATTTAAACGTAGCTGAAATAGGGAATGCTATTTGAATGTTGAAGTCAATTTTTTTTCGGTTTTAGTTACAATGTCGAAACAAGTTTATTAAGAAAAACATGTCCAGAAAAATGTATGTTTTTAATGATTTTTTATAATAACAAAGTAAAAATTAAGGATGTTTTTTCGATAACATATTTTTTTCATTTAATTTACCAAATGGAGAAACCGAGAGGACTTAACTATGATAGTGAGTTGTTCGTTGTTCGTTGACATCACCTTCACAACGACCTCAACATGGGTTCCCTTTCCTCACTATCATTTCTACTTACGTTTAAACCGCACTTGTATTGATTGAACTGGTTGTTAATGGAAATATTGCGAACACTGCCATCGGAATGTATGACTGCAACCTCTTTGTAGGTTGTGACGTAAACTTGGGTCGAAGTAGTCATTCGCCAAATAACATTAAGTTTGAAGGCCCCTCAATGTTTATTGCATATAAAATACAGGTTGATATAAACTCATTTGAAACACTATCAAATTATAATATGTTGCATAATACATTAACAAATATTCTTTTAGCAAAGAAAATTATAATTTCTTAACTAATATTGGTATTCGTTTATATTGAAATTGCAGTTTTCGATTACATATGTAGTAAAAAAAATGTAAAATTAAAATTTACGAATGTGTATTCGTGAATATATAGGGTTATTTCTAATTAATTGGCCACCTCCTGCAGGATGCTTCTCTACATCAGTCCCAACAACATTTGTTCTACAACTTTTTAAAATTAATAGTTTAAAATTTAAGTTGGCCCATACAAAGTTTATTTGTTGCCTCTGAGGTGGTATTAACTATAAGCGCAGGTATGGCGCCCGGGCGTAGAACCTTTACGTACTTGTTACAAAATACAGAGTAATAAGTAAAAGAGGGAGCAAATATTATTAGTTTCGTTTTTTCGTGTTATTTAATAAGATTTGTAAAAAGACATAAAACAATTATTGTAGGGATTGCGGTACAGAGGCTGCCCGCTAGCGATGGTCAATTAATTAAAAATAACCCTGTATATGCACAGAAATATGAAATGTAACTTATTGGAATTGCAGGAGGAAGGAGATTACGAGGAGGAAGGAGATTACCCAGCGGCGGCCGACGCACAGGAGGCATCCACTGAGGCGCCAGTCTCCTCCACTGAGGGAAAAAAACTTGTATCAGGAGGCGTGCGTCCCTTCAGAAGCAATACTGACTTTTTGGAGGCTTTAAAGAGACGACGAGCTCAGGCTGCTGAAGGTAAATTTTTATTTTATTAAATACTGATTTTTTAACTTGACTTTTAATTCTTTGTATGCAGATACCAATTTAACTATTATTATTACAGCCAAGCAAAACGGCAACTCTGGTTCCGTTGCGGCTCAACAGACAGACAGCCAACCAGAACCACCACAAAAATCTAGCTTCAGTATGTATTTTTTGTGCTCAAAAGTCGCTAGAAATAATAATTAATTTAGTTTTGCAAATATGTGAGGGAAATATTTTTTCATTAAATTTATTGCAAAATGTCCATTACACGAGATGTGGGGTAATTTATTAATGTCTATAATTTGTTCTTTTGTAGGTAAAAAGCGTTTTAACTCAGCGGCTTCTGATAATGAAGAGACTTCAGCACCCGCCAAACCCACCAGGGGAAGATTTTCGAAACGTAAGAAAATACTATTATATATTGACATACATAAACACGGATAGATTTTATAAAAATCGAAATATTGATCAAATTGTTAATGTATCTATAGTTTTGGTGACTGCATTATTTTTAAATTATAGTGTTTAATTAAAGTGCCAGTTTGACTTAATAATTTTCTACATCTCAATCCAGTTAAAGGTTGTATAGACTTGATATAAAATTATTGTTACAGCATCCTCAAAATCATACCAGGAGCCTGAAACTGAAGAACATAATGACGCTCCCCCCGCGAGGTCTGGCAGAACATTTTCAAGGCGAGGAGGTCAATAAATTTCACCCCTTCCCTTCCTTTCATACACAACCCCCTCTCCCCCACCACTTTAAATAGTCCGTCCAATTTCAAAAATGATGTCACCGCCAAGATGACAACAGATATTCTGGTCTGAATTCAATAGATCCGATGAATTAGAAATGATTTTATATCTACTATTTGTAAATTATATATAAGTAATTTTAATAAATAATTTTAATTATAAATTTGTCTTTTTATTAACTATTCTTCACGTATTTTGCCATTCGGTTTGTCTTAAAGTTATTTAAAGTTATTATTGTTTAAAGTGTTGATTGACATAAAGGAAAAGACAATGAAATTTTCAAGTATTTTAATTCAATATGAAAAACTTTTTTATGGCTAAAAAAACAATAAACACAGATGAAAAAGATAGACTTAAAAGTATATAAAAATTATAAGCATTGTGTGCTTATAAATATAAAACAAACATCGTTTTACAGTGAACGCCTAGTTTATTCTAGTATTTAATTTAACAAACTTATTAATACTAAATACTTCACCAAAAATTTAGTTGTGAAAAAAATATACATGAATATCTGGGTACCAAAAAGTTATTAATAATTTAATGATATAAACATAGTTTACTGAATATAATTCTATGTTCTTCTTATCAAAGTATTGACATAAAATAAATCTTATAGCTAAAAGATTGTTTTGTTTATAACGAAAATTAGTTGTAGTAAAATTTTATTACAACTATATAGTTAATACATTTGTTATTTTAAACCATTTATATTATTTATAATAATATCGAGTTTTTATTGATAGTAAATACAGCTGGAAGATAGTATTCGGGTGAAAAAAAGCAGGAAGATATGCCTGCGGCAAAACCTTGTTATATATTAATATACGATCTACTTAGATAGTACACGCGTAACTTCTGCAAGAGGGGTGTCGTACGTGCCAGGTTTGACTAAATTCACAAGTTGTTCCGCAATCTCTTGCCCCACACGAACCTGAGCTTCCTTCGTAGAGGCGCCTGAAAATATATTATTATTAAATTATTGTTTTTATTTTATTAGTTCTTGCTAGCGATTCTTTCAGCTCTACCCCTACCTCCCCCTACATCAAGCAACCCAGTATCTAAAAAATAATTAAAACTAAAAATATGTTGGGTTATTTTTTTTTATCTACAATGTACTTGAATATTATTTATATTTTTTATTACATATTAAAAAATAGTACACTGTATTTTTTTGTTCACTTTCTTAGTTACATATATTCATATCAATGTTATTTTTTTATTTTGTTTTAATTTTTTAAGTCATTTAAACTTGTATGTATATCGCCTCTTGGTATTATCTTGTACTGTATTCTCAGGTTGACTGCTAGAGAATTCTCTTAGCATTGAGTCCGCCTTTTGTAACTTTTATTTGGCTCAATAAAGATACATCATAATAATAATATTCGTAGATTGAGACTTTTCTAACTCGTATAAGTCTGGTTGGGCATAACGATATCCTTGACGAAAAGAATATTACAAAACAGATGCTACTTATTGAACTGTAAATTACCCAAATGTGGGGTAGCAATCACAGCCGGATGTTGAATGATCTCCAAAGTGAGAGGATCCGTGGGAGGTTCTTGTTCAAATACATCAAGAGCTGCTCCCCCAACCTGTGAAAAATAATTTGAAAACGATGTAGGTGCACCCAAATATGCTAAGGAAAATAAAGATAAATAATATTAGTTATATCTATCTAATCATAACATTCAGTCATATCTACTTAAAATTATTCTGTTTGAAGAATTATCGAGACAATATATTCAACACTTATATAACAGTTAGAGAACCCGTCTTATGTATTAGTATGTATTCATTTATATAACATTGTTGTCACGCGAGAACTGGTCGGCTTTGACCCAAAATATAAATTCATATTTGTACGATTGGATACTATAGTTTTCAATTTGCATTCATTGACTAATAAATAATTATTGATAGTTTTTGCGATGGTGTTATTAAAGTTATTGCTGAATGTTTTGTCTGTAATCATTACAAAACACTAATTTGAGTACAAATTGACAGAGTATAGTTTGGCGATAATTAGCGAGGCCTACTTATTAAATTACTGTTTTATAATTTACCTAACATTGTATCAATTAATAAATGTATCATTATATAAAAATAAAAGTATCAAATAAAAAATATGGTCAAGAAGTTAAGGCAATATTTTTTGGTAAATTAATTAGTATTTGGAGTGTATATATATATATTTATTTATATAGTGTAGAATGTGATCATATGAGTATTTTAATAACTTGGACTTTTTAATACTCTAATAAAAGTCTTTTATTGACGAAAACTTAGGAATTAAACAGAGAAATGTCGGATGACATATAGTAAGTACCACAAAGATAATATCTACTAAAACATTAGAAAAGATTCAATTAGTGATGCAACTTAAAAATTACATAACCTTGCAGAGAATATATTAAAAAGAAAAAATTTAAAAAAGATAAAAAATACTTTTTTTACAATTACTTACAAAAACTTTATATAAACATCATTAACAAATTGACGAATTGGCAATTCAAAAGTGCCTGTAAATGCCTACTTGAAGAAAAGATATTTTGAATTGAATTTTTGTTTTGTTTACTTATTAGTTATTATTATTCTTTTATTTCTTTAAATTTCATTTATTTTACTGTTATAGCATGTGTGCGTCATTTGTTCTACCACCGAGATGCATATTTCATAAACATGTTAACACGTTCACTGCGACATCATAATTAAAAAACTTTCAGCTGGTGCGTTAGGGATCTAAAAGATCTCGAAACTAATTTATCCCCGGGTGCGTTGGGGACCTAATCAGTCCCTTAAAAATACAATTCTGAAAATAATTTATATCTTCAACAAAAACAATGACATATACTTAAAAATTTCATGGGTCAAAGATAGTCTACTGTTCTATATTTTGCTAGGTTCGCACGCAGTTATGACATAAGAATAAGCCACAAATCCAAATCAAAAATTAGACATCGATTGTATCTCGTTCCGCAACCAGAGATAGAGCAACATGTGAAGTGACTAGTGATGGGAATTAAATAAAATGTCATTTGTCGATAGAAAATTTTTTTTTGCGGATTAATTATTTATTGTGAACTATAAAAAATGTTTATCATTAAAACATGGTAAGCACATTGAGTTTTTACATTGTGCGCAAATCGTAATGATTTGCGCACAATAAAAATTTGATTATAAAAATCGATTGACTTTTTACACTTTTTCGTTTTAAGGTAACTCATTGTTTATCAAAACAAAACAATTAGAAAATATAAACACGTTGATTTATTTACGCGAAGTTATTTTCAAAGCGTGCACGCGTCTCCTCACATCGATACTTGAACAACACTAAAACGAGACACGCAGCGCCCGCGCCGCCCCCCCACCCGCTCTTGCGTCTACGAGGCCTATAATTCCACGAGTATTAAAATATCCCCTAACGCAAGTAATGAAAAAATTATAGTACTGTGCGTTAGGGACCTAATCCATCCCAAATTTTTTTTATTATGTCTATAAACTCACCTTTAAGTAGGATACAAATGTGTATATTTGTCTTGCTCATACATAAAGAACTTTGCAAGTTAGAGCCCCCCGCAAGGAGTGAAACAACAGCATTTCAGTCCCCGCACAATACGAAAGTCCCGCAAGACATCTTATAGACCTCGTAACGCAGTGAACGTGTTAAAATAATAAGGTATGAAGGTGAAACTGCTAATTGTTTAGAGAATATATAACTTCATAGGGTGAAGTCGCTACAGCAATTACAATGTAAGTCTCTTCAATGTAAGTTGATCACTTGTTACACAGCATTCACTCCCTTCCTTAACATGATATCATCATTCCCACTTCATTATTACTTTTATAGCTTTTCCTCCGCTTTTTACTACCCAAATTCATGTGTTATTAACATTATATGCTTAAAACTAATTAGAGAACAATAAACAAATACATAATAATAATAAGTTTTAGTTTTGAATAAAAATAATATACTACTATACATAATATACTATAATCATTTACTTGTTTTCTTGAATATATATTGACAATTAAAAAGATGTTCTAATCTAAAACCCAATGTTTGTAAGAAAATTAAACCCTTTAGTAATCTAAGCCAAATTTTAAAAGAAATGAATTTTAAATAAAATTTGAAAGAAACCTGGACAGTTTTTAGTTTTTTAGCGTATTATTTTTAATATAACATCTTTTATGAATATCAAGATATTATCTTTATTAGAAATAATAATATTATCACAAACAACAATTGACTGTTTATCTTTGTGTGACTCATTTTATTATAAACAAAAACAAATATTGTTTGTGTGTTACTCTCCCTATCCTCAGAACGTTTATTATTTAATATAATATTTTAAGCCAATAATCTAACAGCAAAAGATATAAAAATAACAGAATACAGCATCTTCTATACCGCTTATCATCACGATGTAAATTGTATGTTTTTCAAGCGATAAAAAATTTGTAAATAGAATTTTGACTTTTTTTGTATGTATAATGTTCCCAAATTTGAGCTTCAGATGATTTAGTGTCTAATAAATATTTAGTTATCGTCTTAAGTAAGCATACACATCCACAGTACCTCTAGTACGAGATTTAACGTTACGAAAACTATGATAGTTTAGCAAATCGTAAAGACTAAACATATTTTACACTCTAATAATCAAAACCTATTAAAATATTTTTTAAAAATCTGTTAAAAAATATTTATCTTTAGTTTTTTAGGATAATTCTGAAAGTCATTTAAAATAAAGTAGTATTTATATTATATATATAACGTCAGAACTCATACTGAGGTGTAGATATAGTTTAATATTCACTGGCACAATTGAAAGCCATTGCACCAATCAATCAATTAATTAGATTAATATTAGTGCTAGTATTAATAGTTGAAATTACCTGTTGTGAGTGAAGAGCATCTAGAAAGTCGCGTTCATTAATAAGTCCTCCTCTTCCAACATTAATAATTTTCACACCTTTCTTGCATCGCTTCAAAGTATTTGAGTTTATAAAATCTGTAATAAAAATTAAAGATATATTGTTTTTAATATTTTGAAATATTCCTATTTCCTGTTCTTTATTTGACTATACTCCGATTTTGAAATAACGAGCAAAAGTTTTTAAAACCTAAACTAGTTTTCGTAACCTATCAGAAACATTGAAAAAAATTGTTCTTCTTAATGTCTAAATTTTTTTGTAAAAAAAGACCAGCTCCTACATATATATTTGTACAATCATAGATTTATTATATGATTTATATCATGTTATTATAGTGTGATTACATTCTTTTTATATGTACATTCGGAAAATATTTTTCCGGGAAAAAACCCAATAATAATCTAAAATATATCTGTAAAATTGTTATGCGAAAATTCGCATAACATTTCGCATAATTACTTAATTCGCATAAATACTTATTTAAATAAATATCTACATTTTTAACTATCATAGGCACAATACAACAGTTTTGTAGAGTGTCTAGTAGACAACACTATCAGTAATCGTTGGTCTTTAGTTACTCACAAAAAGATAAAAAAGAATGATAAGAACTATAATTAGACGCATACAACTTTAAAGAAACATACAATTGATAATAAACTAAGTGAAATATTTGAGTTATGATATTTAATTTTTTAGATTTTCAGGACTATACATAAAAAAATATATATATTTTCTCCATTTTTTTCTTCCTGAATTCGGTTTCCACAAAACAATCGAGACGTCGGATTAAAATTTAAGTCATTAAATTCAATTATACGGGAGTTAAATAATAAAGATATTTATTTTAATAACATTATGAACATACTGCGTGTTGATTCAATAAGAGGTGTGTGAAGAGTGATGTAGTTTGCAAGAGGCCAGATTTCGTCTAATTCCATTTTAGTCGTGTGGAACTGCGCGCACTGCTCTGCTGTCACGAATGGGTCGAAGCCAATAATCTAGTACAAAACATTGTTAGTGATAAAATCATTAAACACATTATTTATTAACATTATTCAATTGATTAAAATGTTTGGAGTGATGCCGTGATGAAGACGGAATCGCTAGGAGGGACATCGTTGGTTTTTTGGAGGATATCTTTAAAAGTGGCACTGTTTTTTGTGCTGCTGGGATTCCATATTTCCACCCAGATCTTTAATTTCTTGGTCGGAGACAAACAAGAATGATTTTAGTTTTCAAAAAAAGGTTGTATAAATGTGTGCTATATATAGAGTTTAAGATGAACTCTTATAAACAGATATACCTTCATTCCAAAAGCATTCATTCGGATAGCAACCTCACGACCGACTCTTCCTAAGCCCAAGATTGCTAAGGTCTTTCCATTGAGTTCAGTGCCGGTGTGCTGTGTGCGTTCCCAGCGACCGGCCCTGAGAGCGGCTGCCGCTGGAACCACGTGCCGCGCTAATGCCAGTATCAGACCACAAGTCAGTTCGCAGGCGCTCATCGCGTTCGCACCGGGAGCGCTAAAATATACATCATATACTTATACATAATATACAATCATTTAAAAATAAAATTAACCTTTATTTATATAAGGCACAGAATTTAATGTATACTGCTTAGTATTCGCATTTTGTACAACAGTAGCATGATCAAAACATACCTATATAATAATAAATGTTTAGTAACAGAAACGCATGTTTGTTAAATAGCTAAGAAAAAAAATTGGTCCAACTGAATTTTTTTATGGTAATTATTAAAAGCGATATATTATGATATATTGCAATTGTGTTTATTAATAAATATTTTATTATGGTATTGATTATATAAATAATAATATAAGAATTTCATTAAAAGCACTGTTAAAATATTCCTAATTTAAATATTGTTTTGCAATTTGATACAAGCATGTCTAATCGATAACACGTGATAGTGTAGATAAGAGTACATTGACTACATGGTTAGACGTACATAAATAATCATTAAATTCAACAATTCCAATAAAATAAAAATCGCAGAATTAAAAATAGCAGCGTATTCGCAATTTAAATAAAAATGTTTTCAGTAAATATGCTAAACAGCAAACAATATATTAGAGTTGACAAATATTTAAACTGTATAACTTACTTTATAACACCGATGTTGTTGCTTCCAGCAGCTCCTACATCAATATTGTCCACTCCAGCCCCGGCTCTTCCAACTACTCTGAGCTTGGTGCCAGCCTCCAACACCTCTTTTGTTACCTGGCTCGCGGAACGTACCACCAGGGCCTCATGGTTCTACATATAGAACATGACTTTTAAATGCGTGTAATATTTTAACAATTATTTTTTTTTTTTCACCTATGTATAAAGCATAAGTGATGACGAAAATTGAAAAAGGCTTAAATTAAGTTTAAACTTACTGGAATTTCTTTTAGAAGTTCTTCTTTGGTTATCTTGGCTTTTGTAGTTACTTGAATATTATGTGAATTAAGAATCTCAGCACAGTTGGCTCCTACGCCATCAACTACCAGAACAGATTTAATATCCAGACCCATGGTGAATACTGCAAATAATAAATACCTTGAAGCCTTTCTCCATTAAATATATATACGTGTTAAATATTTGAAGTATTTGAATGTTCTGCCATCTTAATAACGGTAAGAAATTAAAAATACCTATTAGTTTTCGAATAGGAATTTTAATCTTATAAACTACCGTACAAATAATTATATAATTCTAATAATTCAGTAGTGGCCTTATATGTCTGTAATATTTTATGTATTTCTAACTGAATGTATAACGGAAAAACTTAATTTTACATTTGTTTTTATATTGCTTTGTATATCACAACGTGCGATAAGTTTATAAAGGCTTCTTTGTAGTTAGCTAACTATTTCTCATCCATCAAAGTAAGGTAAGGTTTATTAATTACCAAAAAATAGTTCTAGTAAAAAGGTTTTTTATAAACTGGTACTACCTGGTCTCAATGAAGTCGAAGTCTAATTTAGAATATAGGTACATTAATTATAAAAACAATATATATTGGAAATAATAAATACATTAGGTTTTTTATTCACAGTCGGCTTTTGAATTCATTAGCAATCTCCCTAAAACTGGTTTTAAAGATTTTTCTACACACTCGTGCAACAGGAATATATCGTAAAAGTATAATTATAATATTAAAATGTTATCTTTTCTCGAATGTTACGATGTTAGGTAAAATTACAACACATTAGAAATTATCTTAGAAGTGGGTAGAGATATAATTATTATTTTTACTGAATAATATCCATACAATAATAATATATAATACATTTATACCCATTTGTATAACAATTGACTAAATCCAGGTTAAGGCAAGATATCACAGAAGGAAAAAAGTAACTCATTGCGTGCTGTTAACCAGAATAATAAATATATGTAAATCATTAACCGATCACGAGGGACCTAATTATAGGTTGTTATTGTAGTGCTATCGCTGAGTATAAAATATTTCTATGTAGCAGTGATAAGTAAAAAATATAAAAAAATACTTACTTATATGTCACAGTGTAATGTGTATCGTGGCGTGGTACGTTTACGACTGATCGCTGATTACTGAGGTCTGACGATGTCACGCCAATCTGTGACCGGCGAACTCGTCAGACAACTTAAATAATCATATATATAGACTGCATACGCCTAGAGACAATCATGAGACGATTGTTTATTAATTCTTCAACTAGAGTTGCGTCAGTTTTTTATCAAATAACAATGCGAAATTTATTATAGTTATCTTAATAGTTTACATCAGTTTTTTGTTTTGTTTATGGCAAATGTAATGGTTATATTTTAATACTGAATTGATGACGATTGGAGTCCTCTTGGATGATAATGTACCCTATTACGTTTTGTTTGTTTGACCCGTGAGTACCAGTCTGTTAGTATCGTCTTACATCATAATTATGGAAATTATTTTTAGAACAATAATTTTATCAAATTTAGATATTTAGGTACTTAAATATTTTGTAGAATATGTAGTGAAAGAAAGTATTTCATAAATATTTAGTCTATCTCACACTTTAAAAGAGATTATTTTATTAGCTTTGTCCCTAGTTATAAGACTAGTGTAGTAATAATTTGATTAAACTTAGGGGATAAACATGTATTAAAACATAGTAGTAAACAGGAAAAAAGGTACTGAATGTATAAAGGATAAAATAAAACAGTAGCAAACTTATCTTATTATTTAGTTTATTATCACACTTACGAAAGATACAAAACATATCACGATGGCACTAACTATCAGTGCTTCAGCAGACGTTTACAATCAAATCTATGTCGGTACAATTTATTAACAACTTACTTAAGCCCTAAAAAATGTCCACTTAATATAATAAATAAAGACATTTGAGTATACTAATTATTATTATTAAAGGAAATAAGGACATTTTATTATTTTAGTTTTATTTATGGATTTCGCCAGTAATATGTTTTTAATATGAATTTGAATGCTTTTATATTTTAATCACAAAACGCCTGCTGAATTGTTTTAGCACCGACGGCTACCGTTAGGTTTGATTGCTATTGGTTTAGAATTTCGGAGAATCATCGGTGCTATTTTGTTGCCTGGGTCTAACAAATTAAGGCATATCTATAGAAAGCTTAACAAAGATAGCGTCCAGGTCGCTAGACTTATTGATATCTAAGCACTTTGGCGATGAGGACATTACCACTTACAATGGATTTTGTTTGTTTAAGAGATAACTAAAGCGTTGGGCGTGGCTCTGCCAAAGGGTAATCCTGAAAACATGCTTACACCAAACAACATTTATAACTAATATGTACATTACACAAATATTAAGAATATAAATGGAAATCGAAAGGTGTTAAGAACACTATACAGTTATAATAATAATAAACTATATATTTAGTTACAGAGTATCGTATTGCTATTACTATTATATAAAAACTCAGAAATAATGTTATCTCTAAATAGGGGAGTAATTTGACTAATATTTATGATTGACGCTAATTTAAAGGAAATGAGGAATTTTCCATTTCCACAGCGTCATCATAAACGTACGAGTATTACTTGGAAGGGATGTTATTTGGGGGGAGGAGCGCGTCGTACAGGGCGGGCGGGGCGCCCTCCGATGCCGGCGGCGCGTCGTCTCGCTATGAGGGCGTCGAGACCACGCAACTGTGGTGCAGCTGTCGTCTCTGGTACGGGAGCTTCGGTCTCGGCCTCCACCTCGCTCTTCTCCGCGCTAGTTACCTCTTCTATGGCCTCGGTCGACTTCTTGGGCGCTTCCGTAGGGGCCTATATCATTAAAATAAGTATTACTTTAGTGGCTTATATTTTTTTAAATTATGTTGTTATGCTCTGATTAAGAAAGAGTAATTATAAAAACATATTTTGGCTAAATATTGAAGAAAGTATTACTAATAATTGTTACACGAGTCTTAAAAGCCCGAAGAGAGTCGTTATTTGTTTAGTATGATAGTATTGGATTGTTCTTTCTTTTTAGTTTATAAGGCTTCTGACCTCAGTGGAAGGCAATCTCTTCTTCAGCAGTGGGTTGGAGCGACGGATAGGTACGGTTACAGCGGCTCTGGGCTTGGGGGTCGCAGATACTTGTAGACGATTGCGAATCTTCAACAACCCGCGGGGTTGTTCGGGCGCTGGAGACGGAGATGAACCCTACAAAACACATTAGATTTTAACTATATATTTACTATACATACATCTTTTTTACGAAACTTACAGTTTTAGATTTAATTGTAGTTTTAACTTTAACATTGATTACTTCACGTAATTTTACATTTCAAATATTGAATTTATTATTGTTTACTGACGTAAATACAAATAGATTCTACATAAATTTACAAAATTATAGATAAATAACTTTCTGGTCGGTTCAGTATTTCAACATTCCCTGACACAGGTTCATAGCGATATTAGCTGACACAATAACTTTAAAAGTTGGTAACCTTGATTTACTTTCAATAGTAAATGAGTAAGGCCTGTATATAAAGTAGCATTGAGCAATACTTTTACTTTACACATTTATTATACCTCTGGTTCAGCGTCAGTAGCCGGTGATTCGGAGGCAGGGATCTCTGCCGGGGCTTCGGAAGCGGCTTCTGTAGTCGCGACGCTGGACAGACCAGGTCTAACTCTTATGCTTGGCCTTATGTTCAGCCTGGGTCCGGGACGTAGGGACACCGGTCTTGAGCCAGGTTTGCGGCTGTATGTAACAAAATAGCACTTTAATTATAATTTATATTTGGACATAGAAGACAAGATTTCGATTTTGGTTTTTACTTGCCATGTATGTGTGTGTGTTTGGTTTTTACTTGTACTGTAATACATAATGTCCATATAATGTTCTACATTATAATAATGAATACATATCAATATTGATACACGAGCCTATCCTATTAAAACTGAAGATATACCCAATTGTTCTGATAGGTGTGGGTGTGGTTTCTGCGTCAACTGCGGCAGCGCTGACTGGGGACGTGGACTCAGATGCTTCAGCAGGAGATGGTGCTGCACTCGTTGAGGACGGTAACTTTCTCAATGAAGGACGTAGACGAGGTCTATATAAACCATATTAAAGTTAAAATGACTTTAGTAAATATTAATAAGTGGAAAAGGTTAGGTTATATTATCATTTTTAGAAGATCTCTGTGACATCGTTGAATCATAAAGGCTTTAGACATTCAGATTTTTAATTTAGACCTACTTAGAGGACTTGGAATAAAACAGATTTATCCGTATTGTCATATTTTTTAGAAGTCACTTCCTAATACTGGTTATCAGGATCGTAATGTGATTTATTTCTTCAATGATTAATCAAAAATACCACAGGCAAACCACCTACCATTTGCAAAAAAAATATTGTTTTTCCAATGGTTGACGTAGCCCAACAAAGAAACTTTTCATCTTTTTTATATTATTAGATATAGCTTTTTTATATTATTAGATATAGATTTATATTGTTTTGTTGTTATATCGTAATTAAGAAAACAAACCTGGCCACTGGTGCTTCACTGGCAACGCTGCTTGATGCTGCTTCGCTGGGGGCAGCGGTTGTGGAACTCGGGCGCGTGCGGCCTCCAAACAGACCACGGCGACCAAACGGCTAGACAAAACATTTCATATTACTAAATAGAGTTATCGCATGACGTGTGTTTTAAAAGTAATAGCGCAAAATGTCGTTGACCTTTGCTAATAGTATGTAATATTTCTATATATACTGACAAAAAATAATTACAAAACAATTGCGCACAATAATGAATACCGTGGTAGTTTACACACATGCTATAATGTAATATATTATATTATAAGACTTTTACACGAAGTAAACATATTAAATATTGTAATAATGTACATACTATGGATGTGAGAAAGTTAAGTAAAAGTCTTGGTGGCATAAGATCTTCTAATTATGAGAGTAGTGTTAAGATTTATCTAAAAATGGCTCTATTATAAGACAACATTGCAAAATACTGTATTTATCTTATTAAAGATAATTTAAAATATATCATTGTATCATTTCTTTCTTCCTTCTTTCTTTCTTATATAAAAATATAAGTTTATTTTATACTAGCTATTTCATATGACGTCTTACGTAGGTATAGACAATTAGAATAAGAAGTGATTGCTTAAGTTGCTATAAGGGTCCCTTAAACAGTTGCTAATATATGGTAAACTCCTGGATTAGTTGATTCTGGTACAGTCTAGGTCCAAGGAATCGCTTTTTTGACCACCATTATATGCAATACGCCAATATATGCAACACGAAAACGGTTGAACGAATTCACACTAATTTAAAAATAATAACTTTATCATTTGAAGTACAGTCAGTCTTTTGTGTGTGGTGTCAAAAAGTGAATAATGGATGTTAATAAAAATCAAATTCTAAGTAAAAATTGAATTGTCATTAAAAAACACTTCACTTTTGGACCCATCGAGTTTACCTGTTTTTTATTTAGTTTTAATCGTCCGAAAAGGGTTTGTAAAGATTTTTCATTTCAAAAATGTCTTTAAAAGTTGGCAATTAATCAAAAAATTTACGTGTAGTTTGTCAGTTTTTAAGTCGTATGTCTTCAAGACAAAACGTTAGCATCTGAAATGTTATTTCAAGGAATGAAATTGATACCAAATCGTAGGCGACATGTCTGCTGTGGTCATTGACTCTAGCAGTATTACCCTTAAGTGTATATATTTATATATTTAATATATATATATATATATATATATATATATAATACTCTATGGTAATTTTAAGCTCTACCATATCGTGAGTATTATTATAGCTATACTGCATATAAAAAATAAGAGTTCATTTAAAATTTATTAAATTAACGCTGATAATTATTTATGTTGTAAATACATAATGACACTCAATACTTCATTGTTATACCAATTTTACTTACATACTATCCTATATACCCTGTTTATATACACAAACTTGTTTATGTTTATTGAACTGAGTGTGTTGTAATATTTGAACTAGATTACGGCTAGAATAGAGGCCATGATCTAACATCACGAGTAAAAGTTTTAAAAAGATAGGATAAAAAATAACACAATGGAGCATTGTTATTTTACTTATGTAAATGTCGTAATATGCGAAAATGTTTGTTGCATGTTGGTGAATGACATTATGCTAAGTGAGCCATCAAATATGTATAAAGGAAGTTTATTAAAAATAATTACTTTCGCATTGCAGCCGCTCGCTGAAGCATATTACAATGTTGTAAAGCGTGTCGCTTTTTAACAAACTACTATTTAGTGATAATGTAAGTGCATACCTTAAGTTGCGCAGGTTTCTCAACCGGGGTAGCAGAAGACGATGATTCAACGGCTGCAGCAGCAGCTGTTGTCTTCCGGATTCCATTGGGCTTACCGAAACGACCTGATAACAAACGCTCACTTACTGTATCTACAATAGATTTTTTTATTGAAATTGGTAAAAGTTTATTATAATAGAAAACCGTATTATTGTTTTTTTGTGAAATATATAATAATAATAATAATGACGACATATTAATACCAGCATTATTAACGCCAGTAATTTATAGTTCTTAAAGTAAAGCAATAATATATAATATATCACAAAGACTATTGCAATATATTTAATTTCGCATATAAATCGCAGAGCAACTTAAAATAACCATATTTTCGCAATTGCATAAGACCTTGTATAAATAAAATCAACACATATGTAGGTATATGAATTTCGATATCGTACTATAATAAGTTTTGAACACTAAACAAACAAACTTAGATTTTTCGTGTCATTCAACTCTATAATCTTATGTTTCAACATAAGATATTTTCAGATTATTTACCTTTTACTCGTGTTGAAGTTTCTTGCGGTGCTTCTGTGGCGGCACTAGTGGAGGCAGAAGAGCGAGACCTGGCACCGGCACGTCCCTTGAACCTTGATGGGCGAGTAGGAGCAGTTGTTGTAGTCGTGGTAGGCTCGGGAGTTGTAGTAGTAGTTGTTGTAGTTGTTGTGGTAGTTGTTGTTGTGGTCGTAGAAGTCGGTGTAGTTTCTTCTTCGGTAGTGCTAATTGGTTCAGTTGTCCAAGCATCATCGTCCATTGTAGTCGATTCATCAAAACTCATCAAATCACTGGATGAACTTATTTCGTTATTTAAATTTTCTCCAGCCAAATATGCATACAAGTCTAAAGCTACCTTTTCCATAGCCGTCATTGTTGTGTATTCAGTAGTATCTTGCTCATATGTTGTCGTTTGTTTGTATTCAGACGGTATTTTTGAATCATCAAGTATTTCCTGAAGTTTTACACCACTTGAAAGGCTGTGACCTTCTCTTTGAGTTTCCTTCACGTGTGATGGTTCTTTTACAGTAGGTAAGACTTCTACGAACTCGGTAGTGGTTTTGCTTTCTGATGAATATCTTGAAGGCTGCTCCTTGTAAGAGGCGGGTATATCACCGGAATGAACTTTGAAACTGTCAAGATCTACTAATTCGGAGCTCGGACGCCTGAAATGATAAATGAATTTGTATATCATGACATTTTTGCTTTATAATTAACCATTAGATACTAGTAAAAAACTAGGACTGAAAACTGACTTTTAAAATAGGACTCACACAAATTAATAACATTCTTTTAGCAGATGGTGCTAAAGGCACCTTCTTTAAACATTGTTTTCCATTATCTTTATACTTTATTTTAATATTTATATTTTTATATGTGAAAAGCTTAAAGTTTATAGTTTATAGTACATGTTTCTTAAGAAATTAAGTATAAGGTTATTAAACACAAATTTTAAATGCCATAAAAATATAAGTTTCAACCATTAAATAGAAATTAACTAAAGTAATGTTAGATTTAACCCATATCCACAACTATAGCTTATAGTACAAAGTTTGTGCAGTTTGTTAAAGTATACAATAACTACTAGAGCATTATATTTTCAAAGCAAAGTGCTAATTATATAAGATGTAAGAAAGTATTACAAGAGTTATAAGAAAATGTTAGCTAAAGTACCTGATGTGGGCACGCATTCTGCTTCTAGTTTGACCGGATGATTCATCGGCCACACTGTCAACCTGAGAACGACCACGGTGTCTCCGAGTTTCGGAGGTTACTTCAGGAACATAAGTAGTAGAGCTTGAAGCAGCAAAACTACGTCCACGTGGAGGAAAACGTGTACTCGACGGCAGCCTGGTAAAAAAGAATGAAGAATTGTACGTACACTTATTTCCCCATCCGAGTGCTTTCTTCTTGGTGCAGTGATCTCACATGGACTCGTGCATCAAAAGGCAGTAAGTGATGTTGGGAGGATGGTAATTAAGTTCTTAAAGTTATGTGTTATTATTCTATTTCTACGCCCCTGCTACACTATAACCCGTGCTAATTTTACTTTTACAGTTACATCTACTAGCGCATAATTAAGCCATTGCTGCTTTCCGTGATATTGTTACAATGTGCATGATACTATAGAAAGTGAAACTTACCTCTCTTCATGAGATTCTTCCTCTACTGGCGCTGGGGCAACATTACGACCTCTGCTCCGTGATCTTCCCACTGTTGGGACTACTTCATTATGCACTTCGGGAGCGGCTGCCGTTGTGGTAGTACCTGATCTATCGAGTGTAGTATATTTGGTTCTTGACTTTGATTCCTTGAAAATTTTGTTCTCATTATCTAGCTTTTGAACTGGTGCTGTAGTAGTTGTCGATGTTGTTGTGGTAGAACTTACAACCTTGTCTTTGGCTTCTTTTTTCGCTTCTTCGTCTTCGTCATAATAATAGTATATGTACTCGTATTCATAATCTTGTCCATTTGGACCCTTCTTCACTTGAATTCGTGAGTGTTGTTTTTGTTCAGATCCAGCTGATTCGAGCTTAACATTTGATGATAATAAGCCACTGTTCACCTCGTCAATAGTATCAAAATTGATCGGAATGTATTCGTATGCATTAGTCGATGATGATGCTGAGGTTGTTAGAACGGGTTTCTGTGTGGTTATGACGTCTTTATTTCTTAATTTACCTGATTCGGACATAGCTTCTAGATCAACCGCCATTTTGGAATTAAAATCTTTGTTTTTAAGATTTTCCTTTATTTTAATGTCCTCCAATTTTGACGTGGGAATATCGACCTCTATGGATTCTGAAGCCTTAGTTTTTTGTCCCTTTTTAAAAAGAGCTTTTTTATCTTCCTCTATAGATATAATGCCTTCCGTTGGATGCTTCAATTTACCACTATTTAACTTTTTAAATATCTTTACATCACCATCCTCTGGCTTAATAAGTCTATGATTAGGGTGTTTTTCAGGTATCTTATGTGATGTTTCAAAGTTTCTGAGTGGTGTCTGATGTCCAGAGCTGACCAATACGTACTCTTCTCCAGGACGTGGTTCTGTTATTATATCTACCTCCCCGTAGGACGTGTAGAAAATGCAGAAAAGAAAACATCTGAAACAATGAACGTATATTTAGAATTAAAAATTATTTACAGTTAATAAAACTTAATTATACAATATTTGTAATTTTTTTACCGATATAAAAGTAAGTCGGTATACTATGTTTACAATTCTTCCCACCATTACAGTTTGATACTTTAAGGATCCTTTCTTTATAAAACAGAATAATAATAATATAATGTCAAAAAACATAGTATGCAAAACCACTCGTTGTTTAAACAATATCAAAAGGAATGTATGACATGGTCGTGTGAAATCGAAAATCAGAGCGTGGGTGTAAGTATTCCGCATTATGATTCTACTCTAGTGCAGATTGATGGGGTAACAGAATTACAATCACTTTCGCTGTAAATTACTCTCACGCGACTTCACTATCAAAAGCGAGTTCATTAATATCTAAAGCCCATGCTACATTTTTTTTCCCTAACTCTTTTCATTATCTAGATACAAATAAACAATGTTCAAGGAATTGTCAGACTTATTAATTAATTCTTAAAATTTGTTTCAATCCTCAAGGACTTCTTTTTAATTTAATATATTTTTCCGGTAATATATTTCCTGTAAATATAGTGAAAATAAAAATTATTCATAAAAAATATTTCCAAAAAGTCTCTCTCAGGAAATATATATGTATATTATTTTAACAGAATTTAGCTAAAATAAACTTAGTATTGTTGTAATAACAAGCAACTCAGCCTCAATAATTCCGCACACGAATACAGCTGGACTGGTATACAATAAGTACCGGTTCAATTTCACGAGATGTAAGGTCGCACCGAGAGCAAGGCTAGGTGAGCGTATTATAACTATACATAAGACCATTCTTGTTAGACCTGTAGCGATATCTCACTAAGTACCTGATCTTCAGGTAACCGACGTTCTTAAAGAAGCGATAAAGCTCTTGCTTATATTGCCACAACTTTGTAACCTATAATATAGAACTTTATATATTTTCCATTACCAGGCTACTATCATATTCATGACCATACATACATTTGCCAGAAGGCCGCTAAGTTAAAGACGTATTCATGACTCCCGTCCTTTGCCATATAAGTATTTAAACCGTGTATATATATTAACATAAAATAAAAAATCAAAATGGTTATTTTAAGAAAAAAATATATTAATACAATACACAAATACAGAAAAGTTTTAAGATAAACTTTCCTTTTATTTTTAATATTTAGTCTTCATAATCATCGCCCATCCTATTGTATAACTCCTCACCGTTGACTTTATTAATACGTAGGTATTTATTGAGAAGCGGTCTGTAGTAATAAGATTTATAATCATGCCTTTCTTCTAATTTCGCCAGAACTTGTTTTGCTATCGTGCGTAGTTTGCCTTTCTGGTGTTCTTCGTCAATGTAATGCATGAATTTTTCATATTCCTGTTGTGGATTGTTATGAATGTATTGAGCAATGAACCTGGTTATGGGATGGCGATGGTACTCCCAGTGCTTGGGAACGTATTCAGGTGGAATTTTCGTTAATTGCGCAGGACCAATGAAAACGTTGGTGTAAAAAATAATCGCTCCAACGGGAATCAAACCAATCATTAAATAATAATGGAACATATCTTTACATTTGTGCCACTGCCATCTTGATGGAGTCACCGTAAAGGTTTTGCATTCTGACCTCAAAATTGTATTAATGGAAAATTTTACATTATTTATTACAAATATATTATGGTATGAAGGGTTTATTTTGTGGTTTAAAAACCGCTGAAGAATACTTAGCGACATCTTTAAGGACATTTCAAGTGTTATAATAGTATGACGTATTTTTGACAATATAAGTAAAAGTCTACATTTTGTAGTCAATTAATGATTATAAAACCTTTTTGACCGTGAAAGTATTTTTTAAATTTCACGGTATGTTACGCTTAATTACAAGAATAACATATTTTTTTAATGTTTTTTTTTAAACTCAAATCTTTAAATACTAAAAATCTTTGATGTTAAATCTTTTCAGTGGGTATATAACTAAAATATAATATTCATAGAAGTTCTAACAAATATTCTAACTATTCAGTTATTTATGATTAGTTTCCATAATTTATTTAATCACAATTTATAAAGAAATAACTCTTACGTTACAACATAACGTAAACTTTATTTGCTACGCTTGCATCAGCTAACACGATATGTCAAGAAATAAATACAACGTGCTATCAAACATTTATGAACATCTTGTTATTGGCTTATAGAAATAGAATGCCGAAATCAAATCTAATCTACTGATACACTTTTAAGATATTTGTCTAACGTTATGGTGATTATTTCTTTCAGTTTGCATATTTAAGTATAATACAAATTGAAAGGCTTTTTAAATGTAATACTATAAAAAAAACATTTTATTATCTATTATAAAAGATAATTTATATTTTTCTTATGAATAAGAATAACCACAATAATAGATAATAGCAACGCTGCAGAAATTGGTAGCTGTCAGATCAGACCATGAAAAAACTAATTTAAGATGTGAAAACATTTAAACAAATGATAACATTGAACAATAACATTCAGTTATATTTATATTTAACTAACTGTTACTGTTCAATGTTATGTAATTTAGTTTAGTATACGTCATTGCAAAGTCACAGTGAGACCTTCAAAAAAATTACTGATCTTATCTTATCTTATCTTATCTTATCTTATCTTACAGTTGTTATAACATGAAAATACTATATTAAAATATAATAAAATAACTTATCTTACAGTTGTTATAACATTAAAATATTATATATCTGATTTTATTAAAATACTGGCATGAGGACGTGAAAATAAATAACCAAAACAACTGAAGAATAACCTTTGACCTAATTAAAGCGACATTCATATGCGTAGTTGACCTTTAAATTTGTGACATAAAATAATCTAAGAACAGGTTTAGTGGCTACACGAGGAATTCGCTAAAGGTTGGTGGCGTGTTTTGTCAAAAATAGCAATTGTATTCGTGGGATCCGTCTTGGGCACCTGTCAGTAGGTCAAGGACTTCTAATATTTCCCACACTTATAGCATTATCTTAATTTAACACCTGATTATACGATAAGTTGATACAAAGTTAAAACAATATGTGAGGTTGGATATGCAAATTAAAATGGGTATTGTTCACATTATAATAAACATAATTAAACATATTATGTATATTTTATTACAGCAATTAGATAATATGGTGTCTAAAGTTATACGTGTGAATTAAATTTATTTCATATTAAGAAAATTTATAAAAAAAATGCAAGACTTAATGTATAAGGTTATACTATAAAAGTACCGTAAGTATAGGCGACGATTATTGTCAGATTAGAATATTCTGAGTAAACTCCTCTCAGAATATCCTAAAAAAATACCAAGTCATCTGGAGCCAAATAACTTGAATGAACATTCATAAACTCATTATGAAGTCCTATGAAGTCCTATGAAGTATCTATGTGACATATGTACCTAACTAAAATGTTAAAAAAATATTGTTCCTTTATTAAATAGATTTTCCCATTTATGCTTGTAAAATAAATTATAATTCAGAAAAACGTTACGCTTATTAAACCTTAATATATTCGGAATGTCAAAGACATTTCAGTCAATTCGATGGTTAGGGAATAACAGGGGACCAAGTGTATAAATGTCAAACGATACACCTCGTACATAGTCATGTACGAGGTGTATCGTTTGACATTGACATTTTTATGACATTTTTATAATCATAAATCCCTTTTAATTATATAAATGGCATAGATGTCCTAAAAAATATTAGTAAAATCCTAATCCTTTTAGATATCTTTAAGATAAAAGGTGAGAAAGACAAATATAACCTCAAGTGCGAACATTAATATGCAGGAATTATTTATTACAAGCAATGATAAAAAATAAAATAAACTTGATTTGCTAATATCATTAAGTTTTCCTTACCGGTTTATCTATAGAGTATTATGTACATAAATGGATAATTATATTTGTCACAAGTTTATCTAAGGAGAAGCTGTGTAAAGCCAGTTAAGGGTAATCTAACAACTAAAGTTTCATCTATTTTAGTCCAAGAACTAGATTATCTGTAAATAATTTCGATGTATTAATATTGTCGTGATCAATTAAGGAAAAATTATATGTTATGTATGCTGTTATAATCTATAAATTTAATAAAATAGTAACGGGCAAAATCATTCTCTAATACATTTTTTTTAATTAGGTGCTACTTTTTTACATTTATTTTTGGACCCCAAACCAATTACGTTGTTACTCGGTTTGTCTCTATGGTGCGTCATCATGATAAACTACTGGTACTAGTTTCTACTAACTTGTTGCCTCTGTCTACTTATATACTTATAATTTTAATTGTAAGTGTAAACACAATAAATTGGTTTGGGAAATAATTACAATACAAAAAAACTACTACAGAAAATATCTTCAAATTTAAGTTTGTATTATTGGTTAATTAATTATTCTTATTTATTCTTATTTTTAATTTTTAATCAGGAAAATTCGCCCATTATCTCAATAAAACACAAAAACTGGTATACTTACGTATTAAATAAAAACTATAAATATATGGAGATGTAGAGATTTAATGATAAACGCTTTTGTTAAAGTCACTGGCAATAGTTAATCAATATAATTAATACATTCGTAGACATAATAAAATAAAAACGAGGCAAATATGAATATAAAATATAATTTACAAAAATAATTACTTATGGAATTTATGTATGTTTATCGGTTCGTTTGTTTCAAAAATTACTGTTGTTGCGAAAACTACTGGACTATTGCAGTAAAACTAGAACTGTACGGATTTTGTCATAATTTTATATTATGATGGAGGCTTATTATTTCTGGTAACCGTATAAATGAAAAGATGGGTAACAGATATAAAAAAAAATGCTGTCTTTACTTTAACGTACATAATATCAAGCGGTCTTAAGACTTGAATCTTAAAATACCTTTCCAACCTCATATTTTCCTAATAATATTTGTTGATATGAATAGGATTGAATACTAAATATGGCTGGAATAATATATAATATTAAATATTATTCCAGCCTAGCCTTCTTCAGTTACCGGTTTAATGTTAGTTATCAACGATTTCACTTGACGTAACGTGAGGTTGTTTTCGTTTTTAACGGCCATCGTCCTCGCCGTCTCTGACTCAGCATTACGGATCCTACCATATTCGTGGTTTTGCTTATCATTTATCTAAGCTTTGTTCCTTAAACGCCTTTGTATGTGCTTTGATTTTATCCTTATAATTTAAATTCTTTAAAGGTTATTAGCTTTTTAGACAAACATCTAAAGAATAATATAGAAGCTGGATAAGTAAAATAGAGAAAAAGGTACAATGATTTGCAAATATTTGGTTTTTACGAACCATTTATTTATTCTAAATGATTGACAAAATACTTTTATAAGTACAGGGTCATTGTATCATTTTCAATAGTAGATATAAACAGGTAGAATTAATGCTGACAGTCAATAAGTCGTTTGTCATTGAATGAAACAAGTCAAACGAGTGCATGATGCAGCTCTAAAAGATTTTATCACATTTTACGACAAAATAAAACATCTGAGTCAGAGAAACCCGGATACATTAACTTCTACCTAGCTATTCGGATGTGGTTATGTAAGAGATTTGCTTACTATTTCATATCTCCGTTACTGATTAAGAACACCTCAATCAGGTTTTGGTCTAATAATGTTTATTTTTAATGTTATTATCTCAATATTAATGCCTAAATATAAAAAAAAACAACAAGAAACAGTCTAACATCTTACGTAAAATCGTCTTTTAAAACCTATATGATATACATTTTATATAACAATATATTAACAAACCTTAATTTAAAATATTAAAATGCAATACTGTTTTTATAATATTCGTCGTGCTTAGAGATAATAACCGTAACAGCTCCGTTGAACTCATTCTATGATCACTCAAGCAATTCGAAAATAAACTTGCAAACAAATAAATGAAACGAATTGTATACCTATTTTATTCTTAACGATTGTGTAGATATGTGAGATCAAATAACACGCTGTAATTATTATCTATTAAAGAGAAAATATCCGCTTTCAATAATCTATAGATTATGTTCTATAACTGGTCGAAGGTAATTGCATTTACCTACCGTGACTAACGATTTACAAAAAATATTTCGTGATCTTAACACTTACTATGTACAATTTATGAATCAAATATTATCAAGTAATTGCTAATTTTCAAAATACAAATAAAGTTTTTATTACTAGAAACTGTTAAAAGAGAAAGTGGCGTTAGTTGTAAAGAGAACAATTATATAATTTAAATAACAACACACCTTACATAGAAATATTGTAATAGAATCTTTTTTGTCAGCCCAAAAGATATTACAGGAAAAAAAAACTATATACATATATCGTGTTTAAGATACGGAGGTGGACCGTGCTCCTGTTCTTTCAAGAATTGTTGCGAAGTATTGTATGAAACAGCATCATCTGTTCACGTGATTTAAGCAGTCAGTCCGTTGGTGACAGTAAATGTAGATATTGTAAATCTGTATCGTGAGACAAGGTCTGATCTGTCATAGCCGAGCTCCGAGGTCGTCAGTGAACGTACGGGGGCAAATATGTAAGCGTAACCAATTGCCCCCGCTTTTTGTCTCCTTCAGTCGTATATGCGTGCGAGGCAGACAGATAAACGGAGATAGTAGTTTCCTAAGAAATTGGATCTGATATTCACAATAAATAAGAAGTATAGACGAAACGCCCTTGCTTCGGGTGTAGAAAACAAAATCCTAAACCATGTCAACTTGCAATCGTTACAAAAATAGGAGGGAACTGGCCTTTGCAAATTCGAATGCAATGAATCTTAACAGTCACGTCGTATTCATTAGTAAAGGTGATAGATGAACGATAATTCACAAGGTTCGATTAGTCACGCTGTAGTATTCCAGTTCATCAACCCTAAAGAACTGTAGGAAATTGTGATCACGTAGTAATTAACACGTCGGCCGTGCTGCGAATTAGAATTACTTTTAAAACAATACGGAATTGTGTTTTTAATTAAGTAAGCGTTACAAGAATATACAGAAAGTTATATACTATTATTAAATAATTATTATATAGACTACCTATTTATAAGAAATGTCTTAAATGAAATAAAAATTTAACTCTTACAATTTTTGACCAGTCCCATATACATCTATTTACAACAACTTAAAGTGAACGCACGATGATAAATGTAATTTCTAGTGATAACTAAGATTCTCACTGATTACCTAAAATGTTAAGAACAAGATGGTATTCATCCATTCAAAACAATGGTCATTTTTTAGAACTGTTTAACTAAGATTTAACAAAAGATTGTTTAAACAATAGAAGTTTGATTAATTAAAGTAATTTCTATAATAACGAATGTCTAAATAAGTGAGAACTTGTCTCTTTCAAATTGTTATTTCAGTTACAACTTACAGCAACACTTACACAATAGTAGGTAAGCTTTAAAGTGAACTATACAATTCTTAATAAAGGAAATCTTATATGGAAAGGATACCAATTTTCTTATCATACTTGTACTGAACAGACGCTAACTCTTTGAGCAACTAGGATTCATTCCAAAACATTTTCAAATATTCCATAAAAACTGGAATTTATAAATTTCAGTTTTTGTGGAATATTTGTTGTCCTGCTGTTGGAATACTAACAGCAGGACGAAAGAATAGACCAAATAATCTATATCATATTTATATATTTCATCTTCAAATCCTGTGAACAAAACAAACAATATCTTACGAAGTCGTTGACTTTATGTTTTAAAAACAGAATTTATACAGACAGTAGTGATTACTGAGGCCCTGTCGCACGTCCAATCAGGACACGAGGCGAATTCCAAAGACTACACTCGACACGCAAGCGACGTCTACGTCGGACACAAAATTATTGTCGCCGGACAAACTCAGAATATATATTATATTCATTATATACGCACATTCATTACAAATATTTAGTGTAAATAAATGTTATTGCTTATTGAATTATTATTATATGTAATATAAATGTCTAATTTGAATGTTAAAATTCGATTTGTCTTTATCACTTCGGGGATCCATATTTTATAGCGGCTATAATTAATTAAATCAATTGGGAAACCAATTGTGAATGGAACATTAACAAACAGCTTTATACATATTATCTGGTAATATCTAGATTAAGTTTAAGAGGTCACTGAATTTTGTAATCTGACCTTGGCAAGAGGAAGTCAAGTGATAAGAATAAATAGCTACTTATCATTTCCCGACTCCCTGTTGCAACTGGAACTGCCAAATAGGTGATCAAGGTTCGAGTTATTGCCAAATACCTACGCTTCCCTGAGCAGAAATTCAACTTTTACCACAATGCCGACATAAAACATGTTTCGTAAACAGGAACTGTTCATGCGTAAGAACTGCGACAACCTACCGCACCCTTGTAACTACATCAAACATGACTAACCAGACGTATGACGGATTAAGATTTTATTATATCTAGGTAAATAAACATCAAAATAGAATAGTTATCAACATGCATACTATACCTACCTATAATATAAAACTAAAACCCCAATGCCAAAGTCGCCAAAACGCAATTCGCGTGTTAATCAAACAATTACAATCTATGTAATTCGAAAAAAATATTGAAGTGAAAGCTTTATAAAATATTTCATTAGAGTCCTTCACAACAAACGGATTACATAATAACAATCGAATACCAAAACATATTTAATTACGGAGAAACAATGTCCAAGAAAGCTGCAGGGCGCTGATAATGATCAATCATGAACATAAAAATGTTCAGTATATAAACATGCTTAGCCATGTTAAACCTATCATATTTAAGTAAAACATTATTAAATGTAATTTAGGATTTATTATGTAAGAAAGTATGAATATAATAGATGTACAGTTTATATGGAGAGAATGAATCGATAACCTGAAAACGCTAATATGTTATGTTTTATTCATGTTATCTCATAACACATTCCTCAAAAGGTCGTGTCTTGAAAGTGAAACTTCTCGAAGCTACAAAGTGTGAAGATGCACACATATAAACCATCATGTTGTCAGACCGTGTCGCCCGGGGATGAACCCGGATTTGCTTATTGATGCAACAAACTTAATCCAATGTCAGTTTTATTACACATCCTATATCTTCTTACGGATAAGACTTCTTATGAAATTCAGTCTTAAAAGGTCATCACTTAAATTTGACAAAAATATCATTGCTTAGATTAGCATTTAAGAATCAGGTTACGTTTGTTAAAATATTTTCTTCATCTTAAATATATTGAAAGGTGTCAAATTTATAAATATACAATCGGCATATTAGGAAATAGTAACTTTCTTTAATTTTGAGGTATGAGGAAAAAATATCGAAATTGTAATTTCGGATTATTGTTCCTAACAAAATTCGAAAAGGTTACAACAGATTTTTAAATAATGTTCAGATATTTAAAATACCTCAACGTGAATGAATAATAAATAGGTTCAAATTCAATAAATTAATATAATATTAAAATACCAACCGACCTTCAGATATCAATAAATAAAGAAGTCGTTCGGTATTTGACGATTACGGAAGGTCGGTGAGGTTGAATGTTTAGGTTTAATGTTTCCACTATTAGCGACATTAGTATGACAGGATGTATAAATTAATATTATCTTTTTATGGCCTACGCATACCTACGAATGACATACTATTTGTACAATAATTGTGTTACCAACAATTATTATTGAATTTATATTTATTGCATTTAATATTGGATTATGAATAGGCTTTTATCAAAAGTGCTTTTTTATTTTTCCTTTTCTATTTGTTCGCCTATCTCTTAAACTATTCCCGTAACGCATTAAAATTATAAAATAATTAAGGTGATAACAGATTATTGACTATAATAATATATATATATACATATATACATAAGCTTAGGTATTTTGCGTAACCGTGGAAGGAAGGCGATGGGTCGTGGCGACGGCTGCCGAGACATCGATGTCGCTCCACCGGCTGCCCTTGACATATCGTTCCACGAGATAGAAAGTGCAAGAATCAAACACTTCGGAATTCTTGGTATTATTGGTCAGACATTACCGATTATTAAATAGCACAAAACAATCAATAACTATCTTAGATCAATATTATAGTTGATCAACATTCGTACTCAGAACTCATATTAATTTACATCTCAAAGTAAAATTAGTCACAATGTTTCGAATCTTCAATAGTATAGCGATGATTTCACATTGAAAGCAATGCGGTAGGCGAGAGCTACAGTGGGCTGAGAGGCTGGAACTGAAATGCGCTGACAGATCCAGTGATGTACCCAAAAAGGCGCGGTACCCACCACTCTTATTGTTTGCTAACGAATCATTTCACATAATAGACTATAATATTATACAATACCTTTTACAATACACTAAATTGTGAAAGACATGATATAAGTATGTGTGCATGTAGGTGTTATTAGAAACTATGAGTTTATGTTTATTTATTATGAAAACTATTTTCAATAGAAGAATTCTTGTTTTTATCGTGGAGGTACGTGTTAAAAACGAAAGTGAAGGTCAGCTGAAGACGAGATGCGATGATGCGAGAGTGGACGAGACCGGTCTCAGCCGGCTCTTACGTCTCTAAAATGGACAAGCTTGCGACACCGGTGTTGTCCGGGGAAACTCGTCGTGGGATATCCGTAAATAAATGGACAGATTACACCTATTATTTCGCTTCATAAATATTATAGTTTTCCATTAAGAAAATCAATTAGAAAGTAATTTTATATGTTATAAAATGAGGTAGACATATGTTTATGAGCTTTCAGACCTGAACTTGATTTATTGTAAAGCGATCTAAAATATATTCAGTCCTCTATCTAGTTATTAATTGTATAAGTATATTATATTTTTTGAGTACTATAAATATTCATAAGAACACTATTCAATCTGTTTTTTTTTGAGTTTATAAAGTTTATTCAAATATATATTACTGAATAAGGAAGTATTTGCTTATAATTAAACCGATATTTATTTTTGTAATAATTAGTGATGTTATATGATATTATTTATGTTTATTTACTAAATTATTTATGATATTATACAGTGTGCTTTCAGCGACAAGTATTACGTATCTTTGCTTACTTCGATTGTAAACGTGCTATAAATATCTATTACAACTTTCTTTTTACAAGCTGATGTTACGTATATCTGTATCGCGGAGAAATTTCAATTTTTACTGATTTGTATTCCAAAAGAGAGCCACCAAATCACGTGATGACAAAATGTTAAAACTAAATTTCCTTTTAACAGCGAAAGTGAAACAATAGCAATGACTGTATGTGATGGTTACTGCAAATAGCCTATTATCTTTGAAGTGAGGAAACAAACGCGAAGATTCACGCGATTTAAGTTAGTTTACCGCGTTATAATAATTACATACAAGTTTGTTATGAAATTATTAATACCATATTATTAGTTTTTATTCCAATTAAATCAATTGATGTCAGAAAAAGCAATTTGTAAAAATATTTTCTTAAAACTTATAACGACTATTTGTGACCATGATTGCTGAAAAGTATTCGAATGTCATTCATTATAAATATATGTTTTTATAATAGTATTTTTATTGTGTTTCAGAGTTAGGTATCAATTGTATAGAATCTAAAAGCTTTGATTGATAACATCCTCACCGGAATCACGTCTAACTTTATGCATTCTAATTCAATGTAGCGGGAAAGTAACCGGAAAGTCTAACGAATGAACGAATTATACACAAATAAGTTCTCAGCTGATACGATTGTATTAATAAATATTTTCAAACTGATATTACAATGTCTGACCTAAAATTAATGGAATTTAAAGAAGACGCTGACTTACGTTCTATTAGCCATTATGTTGTAAACTATTACAGAGTTTGTAAGAGCGCTGATTAAATCATAGTTTATATATAATATGGATTTTACACATGGCATGTATTTATTTTCATCATATGAAAATAATATAACTATGAATGTTTCAATTTATTTAATTACCACCTATTTCTTTTTATCAATATTTTTTATAAATGGTGTACTTTTTTTGGTGTTATATTGGTAATTAAATAAAAACTAATGAGTCTTTTAGATTTGTAATGTAAGTAATATTTCAACAATGTCAATAGATAATGAAGAATGATGATGTTACCAACATTCACTACATTTCAACCCATACAAAGATAATTAGTACAAGCTTAAGCATTTCGAAATCACATAATTATTTACTCATTATAGAGGTTTTTATATATATAACATACTTAACATTTAAATAATGATGTGTAACCTTGTCGCTATATTTATAAGATAGGTAAAGGAATTTATGTCGACACGTTCTTAATTAGGGAAATCAACATCAAGGCTAGGAAGCTTTACGCAAAAGAAAGTTTTAAAGACTTAGGAGGTTGGATGCCACAGAACTGCGGTAACTGCAAGGTTACTTAAATTAATATCACGACTTAAGATCAAGTAACGCTTTACCTAGTGCTTTCATATTTGTTATAAGGTGACAGTAGGAGCGCTGGGCGGGCGCGGGTAACAATGTACGCGTTTAGTCGTGCATATTTTAAAAGCAATATTTCGCAGCCTTCATTGAGAAACGCGCGCCCTCATTCGTGATGTCAGTTGCCTGTCGTTGAGCAAGCACTTGGTTACCACACGAGAAACCAGATCATATTATTAAGGTACCATCATCAGGATAGGGAAGATGACTTCCATCTTAGCCAAGCTTCTAATACTATGTTACGTAAAGCTCTAGTCGATAATCGTTCCACCTATGCAAACATCAGATGAAAGTGACAAAGTACACCGACAGGTTTTGATCAGCTATATTTTATGAATAATTATTGTCTATTAGAAAGTTATTAAGTAAAAAATTACAAAACAATGTTACGAAATCGTCACATAATTATCAACATTTTACTACAACAGTATTATTTAGAACGTCACCACACTTAATTGATATTAATATAAACTAAAATATAAATGAATATATTTTCAATATTATATATAATCAATAAAAGTACTTACAGCGCTATTTTAGAATCCATGGCGAGAAAATAAGCTGCAGGAGCTGCAGCGTGTTGCGTGCGAAGTGCGTGTGCAGGGCCCGGCTCACTCGGGCTGCTGGCTGCAACAGAAACCTCGAGTCAGCACACGCGCCTTTCCCAAACGACACACAGTTGCGACAGTGAAGCTCAACGAGGAAGCTGCATCGCACATTTAAATGCAACGTTAATGTCAGAGAGCGTTTAAATGCCAATAGAGGCGACCTTTCGGTTTTGAACTAGGTTGCGCAAGTGAGGATGGCCGGTCGTGTGAGAAAGGCTAGTGCGTGAGGGGACGGCTTAGTACGGTGGGAGTTGGAACGCACCGGAGTTCAAGACGAGGTGTAACACCGCTGGCGACGCGATACCAAACGGCGACTAACCTCGTCGCCGTGTGCGCACCTCTTACTTATAGCCGCGTGCCCACACGCGCTCCGCGGTGCCGTCGCCTGCTGACAGTTGCAGCACGAGCTCCTCAAAATCTCATCTCAAGCTGTCATCATCATGACATAGGCCTTGTTGGCTTAGAACATCGGGATGCTTATAACCAGAGTCCATGGTTGAATTCCACATGCGTTTTAAATATGATATGATAGTTATTGATAAATCTACACGTTTTATAATTATAAGCAATCATATTTTTTATTATCACACCTCAAATTTGATGATAATAATATCCAATTAGTATATCACTACTTAACATATTATTTAAAGTAATATAAAGTTCAAAGCATAAAGAAAAACCTTCAGAGATTCTACAAAATAAACCGGAGTAACTGTGTTTCGATTTCTAACTTTGGAACATTTCAAGATCTCCATTTAAGACCCGGAATACTCTTCAAAAAATACCTCTCTAATAAACAATAGTATTGATTTCGTCATAAATAAGATACAAACATATCAATATAAGATTGGATTAAATGATATAAGTGCCCGTGGCCCACTGCGCTACTTGAACTAGCTTTGACCTGTGATACATTATATTATAGGTCATTTAAATCAGTTACCTTCTCAAATGTATGTACAGATAAAATAGCATACAACTAACGCAGCCATTATTATACAAAGGAATGTTCTGTTAAACAATAAAAATAAATATAAATAAAATTATACGTCTATATAATTTGTTCATTTTATTTCAGCGTTATTTAATTATACAATTTTCATCATTAATAAGAAAGAAGTAAGTGGAATAAAGAAATCAATTTAACTAAATAAAAGACATCAACGCGCAACACAAAAGTCCAGTTGAATGTTTCCTTGAATGCTTACGTCAGAATTATCATAATTTATAAATACTTTATTATTTATCTAGGTAATACCAAAATGTAAATGAAATTCAATTGCTTCTGGGTGATCTATTTTGATAACAACTATTTTATATTAAACTGCATTTTATGGTCTTAACAGTATTTTTTTAGATATATATACTCGAAGAATAATTAGCTGGGTATTAAAATATCTTACATTTTATGGTACGCGACAAAAATATATTTTTCAACAAAGGATTTAATTATTATAATCATGATAAATATTTTTTTTACTTTATGACGTATTTAAGTTGTAACGTTATATCCTACTTAAATTATGAATATGAAAGTTACGTATCTTTGAATTTTATCGTCACTTTAAATTAAAGTTCTGGATTAAATATAATTTTGCTTACCGATATACTATAGTTAGATAAAGGATATTTACTTTTTATCCAGAAAAGTGTTACGTGAGGAACGACGCAGATCCTGTCTTTTACTTAATTATTAATTATTTTTTTAATCTTCTTCATTATATTAAACAAGAATAATTTAGTTATGAACTACAATGTTCAATTTCTACATACAATAGAAAGACTCTTCTGATTTAGGTTAAATAAAAAATTCTTGATTGGAAACAACAAAGAATTTATTATAAGAAGAAACATTATAATTATTAAGGAAAAGTTAAGATAATTTTGAAGTTACTTGTACAAGTTCAACATTTAAAAAGTATGCAGTATATTAAAATATTAATTTATATGAGCGACAATAATATAAAAATGAAAACGGTTATGATATCCGTTTAACATTCTTTTATTTTTATTAATCAAATTAATATATATAAATATGTAAAAGATATAAACACTACTATCATACTATTTAATAATGATATAATAAATGCGAAGATGCGTACCAAAGTTACCTAAGAATCCTTTTTATATAACTACGCATAAAGTTATCTTGTCACTTCGCTAGTGATATTTAATATGAATATGATTTACTTTAAAATACTACTCAGTGGTTTGGTTAGTTAGTTAGTTTTTATGTGGTACTTTATGTATTATTTTGTTTAAATATATTTACATATATACATTAATCTAGAAAAAACACCACAAATAAATACATTTTTATTTATTTGCTTGATTTCATGTCATTGGATATGGAATCGAAAGCTTTTAGTAATTTTGCTTCGTAAAGTAGGTATATTTCAAAAAATAGTTTTTTAATTTTTTTATTTTTATATTTCTCTAGGGTTTACAATTTTTAGGATTCATTGTAAATACAAAATTTACCTATTTTTATCTACACCACTATGTATATACACATAATTTTTTTGCACATTTAATTTCATTTCATTAATAATGGTTTTGGGTTTAATAAAACAATTAAATTCAAAACTTATTACGTAATAATTATAGTTAACAAATGATAAAATAATTCATTATTAAACGTTTAAGATTTTTTGTATCTCTAATTACTATCTTAATATTAATTAATATGTATTATTTGTAAAATCGTTTTTTAGTTGCGTCATAAAAATATTGTTTAGCTGATACTTCTTATCGTTAGCTTTCAATATCCATACATAAGAAATTATAGTATTAATTTATAATAATAATTTATTTTTATAAAAATAAAGACTATCAAAAAGATATTTAGATAGTCGATATTAGAAATAAGGACTAAATTACTTTTTTATCTCATCTATTCAAAAACATCTGCTTGGTTCCCGAAAAACAGGGATTAAAACACTGCTTTAGTCCCTCCGGGATTAAAATATTCTTGAATTTCGAACGCCAATATTGAAAGGATGCGTTTCGTAATTTTCAACTACGAAAGAGATCGATTACGAATCTTGTATGAAAAAAGTAGGCTGAATGACTAACATTTTACTGACATTAGAATCTCTCGCTACGCTCGGGATTCAACACTAGAATCCTTCGCTTCGCTCTGGATTAAAAAAACACTCTCCCTTTAAAGTAGTGCTTTAGTCCCACGGTACAAAATCTACTATATTTCTGATTCTGATATATATTTCCTATTTCCAATTATTGACAACTTACTCGTATTAACAACTTTTTAAAGAATTGAAATTTGCGTTTTTTCGTCTAACTGATTATAAATTTTTATGAGAATATTTAAGGTTTAAATAGTAAATAATGGTGTTAGTAGAGACCGAGGTAGTACAAACTTCTTCTAGACGATCGAAGTCAAGTAGCTCTTAAGGCTATGTAGTCTGGTTAGTGTGATTACTAACTACTAATTTGGTGATGTATGACTTATGTTGAATGATGGATGACGTATATGTCCAAAAATACTTCCTACCTCTCAATGTATGTAAATGTATATGTTTGAACTCTTATCAGACAGACTGTCTGTTCGTTTGCCGTCTTATTTTGTAAAGCTTGTACGCATGAGTCGATATCTAATCTATAAAAATGTTTATTGTTTTTTGTTACTCTAGAGAATTGTTAGGACTATAAAAAAAATATATTTTCTTTTAACTATCTATCTATTTTAACTATCCTAAAATGGGTTGAAACTTTATCTTAAAATATTTTAATTTAATGTTTTTTAAATCTCTTTTATTTGGTAGACCGTAACAAGTTATTTATTATACATACGTATAAAACTAGCGGTTGCCTGCGATTCAGTCTGTCTACCCAAGACTTCTAAGACTCAAGTTTTAAGAAATCAACCATCAATTAAAATATCAACTAAACTACATCTTTATTTATTGTAATTTTTACCGTAAAAGTGTGAGAATTTTCTGGGTTAAAAGTCATCATTGTAAGTGAAGCTAACGCCTCACTAAAATGAATCGAAAATCGACCAGTAGTTATTATTTATTGCAATTATAGCCGGAATCACTTTTGTATTTTCCCTTGTTCTATATACAGTTCTATCTGCGGTTATGAATAAAAGGCAGTTTTATTTACCTGTAGGTATCTTTCCACATCGGATTCTCGGAAGTTTTTTTAAATGGTAAATTTTGAGAATTCATAAGATCAATCTGTTGTTAAGATATATTTATAAAGTTATTAGGAAAAAAAACTTATATACCTACATAATTAATATGTCTTTTTTTCCTGTGTAAAAAAACAGAAATACACAAAAATACACAATATCAATAACGCTTACAATAACTATGTATATAATAATTTTAATTAGGACTCTTTCATAACCACGTTTTAGAATTACTGCAAGAAGGCTTTATTTCTTTTTATTTACAAAATTTATCATTTTTTTTAAATATGAGGAGAATATTTAAACTTGTAGAAATAGAGATGATCGTGAAAGGTGAATGCAGTAGTGAGTGTAAAGGTATGGAAGATCGTAAAAACGGCTGAATTTATGTGGCTGACTATAATCTGCAACAAGCTCCTGTATAAAAATGATGTCTATTTTTAAAAATAAATATGGTGATAAAGTAACAACCTTTGTGGGATAGAGCTTAAGTAACATGGTGTGAAATTTGGGAATAACAGTTTAGAAGAACGAGAAACTAACTAACAAAATCAATTTCGTTTCATGCCACGAATATTGCCGATACCATATTCTTCTTACGTCAGATTTCGAAACGCGATGAATATGATAGAACTATATCTATGGACGTACAGTTTTTAATATTAAATGATTTTCTTTTAAGGTATACCTACCTACAAACGTCCACCATCATTAATTTCCGCAACAAATTAAAAAATATTAATTAAAAATATTAAATATTTATTATAAGTCTTCATCATCTGTACTTATCGTTAGAAGACAAAAGAACATAATACAATTATTACTTTTAATAACTTTATATCCTTATGCTGATTCTATCTATAAATTAATCATTTTCTAACTATAGATACATAGATTCTCACTATAGTTTAATGATTTTCTAACTAAAGATATCCTTTTACTTTTTACATTATTACAATAATTTAATAAAATTAGATCTGCTTACTTATCATCATTTGTACCAAAGAGTCTATATACCTACCCTATGTACCTATATGCACAATAGTAGGTACCCACAGCTCATCAGCTCATACCGGCCCGGTTAGTCAGTAAAACGAACATTTTCTTCTTAGCTTGAACTCTCGTTAGAGAGTAGTATTCCTTGGCTGCAACAGTTACTGAGTCATTAGTTAATTACTCATAAGTTATAATGGTTACAGCATGCATAATTTACTCGGTGAAGGGTTCATTGTAGTTGTTCCTTATACCTTCGGTATTAATGACCTCATTTATAAATATTATTGAGTAGAGTAGCATAAGCGAAGAATTATGATATTTGTTTTTTTTTCAGCAGCAAATTGATTGATTTTTGTAATATATTTAGTAACAAAAAATCTATCTAATAAAATTAGATCTAAATAAACTAATTACTTTGTAAATAAACGTTATAAAGATTATATTGTCGGTCCATTCAAATGGTAGGAGTGCACTAAATGTCAAGGTTGTGTGGTGTGCCATCGCCACGCCATGTCGAATTCAACTGGTTTGGTTCCCGATCATTGCGACAGATGAATACTTAATCATTGAAAATTGTAGGCAAATACCACATGACTCATGAAGCCAGAAAGCTTCAAATTGATGTGTAATATTACAAACCATTGTAATCCCTACTTTCGTGTTAGGCAACTGTGTAATTATAAAAGAACACCTACTGCAGTGTTGTGCCTGATGTTTTTTTCTCAAGTCCAATGGTTTCACGGCATACCATCTTCATATTGCAATCATATGCTTCTGTTGGATGAATATCAATTGTGTTTTTATTGCTAAGAAATAGTTACAGCATGATGCATGACCCATTTAAGCGTTGCAAATTCCTATTCACAGTCGAAGGTGGCCTTCAATTGATACACTGTTTTGAGGAATCATCCGAATAATCTTTACTTATAATGAAATAGTAACAAAACAAAAAATGCTAAAACATTTTTTAGTTTATTTGCACCACAGTCAAACCCTACTGGAGTGATTTTAGTATTTTTATAGGTTATTGCCACTGTCTACCTATAGATTATACTTTTTACTTAAGATACTTCTCTGATTTTCACGGGAAAACAACCAAAATCTGATTCTAATTAAAAAGAAAGTTGTAAGTCTCTTTTTTTTCGGAATACACGAAAACTCATTGGGGGGGACACTGAACTGATTGATAACACTGATTTTCAGTCAATTCAATGCGTCTTAGTTTATTATGTAAGTCAACATATAGGACCACATCTTTTCGAAAAATTCTCATATTTTTACATTCAAAGGATCTATTTCGAGTATAATTACAATACAACTTACTTACTGGACTCATTTTTTTAAAAATTGTTGTAGTCTGAGCCGATTATCTGTTTCAAATAGGACTATCATTTTAGAGCTATACAGACTAATAGGATTTTTAGGGCTATTATTACAATAAACTAACAATATATTTTATATTTATATAAGTTTAAGATATCCATCTATTAATCAACCACAGTCCAACCCCTCCGACAAAAATGATAACATTCGAGAAGAAGCAGTTGAAGAGAATCTACTTAAATAAGCCATAGCCGTGGAGGCTTAGGCCCTTCATATTCTTGAGGGCCAAAAACTTTCAACTTTTCACCACGCTTCGCTTTAAATGTGGATTTCGGTAATATCTGCTCTAAAGTTGGCTCCTGTGATCTATTTCTGCATTAATATTTAATTCTTATTAATTTCCTGAAGAGGAAAATTCAACTTAACTCAAGAGGCTCTTTTCTATACTATTCATAAAAAATTCGACTGCTGTGAACCAGTTACCTGCAGGCAAATTGCCATTACCTATCTACTCTCCCAAATAATAAAGATAATTATAATCTATCAGTTTATGGCTTACCTTGGTGCTCCTTTGCTGTAGGCATCCCCAGATTTTATGTCAGTAGATCATCAGCTCTCTTACTGCCCTTGTGCAAAGCATACTACTCTATAGTAGGTCTTTGGGACTTTGCGTTCTACGAAAGGATAGATCTTTTGACGCTTCGTAGGATCGTCGCATCTTTGTTCGTCTGCTACCGTTTTACAACGGACAGTATTTTCGGAAAGTTATTTGATCTGATTTATGTCGCCAATTTTCGTTTGCACTGCACAGCGCAATACTATCTCTACCAGCTGGAAGAGTAGCATTCACGAACGGAAACTTTCTTCAGCGGTGTTACTCGTTTTATAATCGTTACCTACAAAGGCCGCCAAAGTTCTTGTGCATCCTTTGCTATTAAACGAGTTCGTGGGCGGCGATGATTGATAACATTGATTGATAACGAATAAAGGATAAAAAGGATCTCTTTTATACGTTTATTCAAAATTATAAAAAGTTCCGAGTGGCACAATTTGAAACAAAGTGGTCAATCATCATCTTTTTTCTTGGTTATATTAGGTATATTGTACTTAAGAATATAGGAAAATGAAAGGAAAAAGATGTTCATTTACAAATTTTATTGCATATAATGATATAATTATTTAAAATGTAATTTTAAAAAATGTCATACCTTGTGTAATATAAAATTATTTTGCAAAACTTCGACATCCATTTATAAAACTAACTAATTTGAGTGAAACATAAGGAGAAAAATAAAATGATATCACAATACACTTAAATCAAGTAGGTTTCCTAAATATAAATTGAACTAAATATTTACAAATTTGGTTAATCAATAAACCAGATGAATATGAGAATTCTATATTCCTACGAACCTCAGAGTCTAAAAAAATGGCAGATACTTCACGCAAGTTGTTAACGATATGTCCTTAAATAACAAGAAAATTGAGCTAATATGAAAATATGAACCCATCGAGTACAACTCATGGACAGTATATGAAAGAAACAACACATCCAACAATGTACCTTCATTTTATAATGAACCTTGTAAACAATTATTTGCATACAAAAAAAAAGACATAGAATGACTTACTCACATAAACTGCAATTTGATATTAACTAATAGTATTATACAGAACATTATATTTATATTGTTATTAAAAATAACCTGTGAACTAGATAAATGGAGAATATAATATTTATGGAACAAAGTTAATTTAAAATGTCCAATTATGCAACGACCCTATCTTTCCTATTGACAGTATATCGCATGCCCCACTTGTCGGTCATGTATGAATTCAATATTAAATTATTTTTCTTATTAATGAAATATTAAGTCTGATCACGTAATGGTGTGTTAAGTTGTATATAAAATACAAAAATATTATCATAAATAGCAGTAACATTTTGAAAAATTTATTTCCACTTGAACCCTTAATACTAGAAGTTAATTGGTTAATTCTTGTTTTATCAATTAGACTATTATATATAAAGCTTTTTTTATACTTTTAATTTTTTTTTGGCTTGCTATTATTCATGTGTTAAATGTAAAAAGAGGGAATATTACAAAAGTTAATTTTACAACGATTATAAAAAATACAAAATAGTAATAAAGAAGTTATAAGTTACTAATATTATATTAATAAGAACTTGGTATATTGCTATTACTATTTTCTTTTGTAACTTTATTGCTAATAAGCTTATCAATAATTGTACTTCTAATAACATGTTCTATTCAAGTGATGTAAATTTAAAATGTTTTATTGTATGCATAGCATATCTTATTTAACTAGGTTTACGTGCAAGATTTAAAATTTAATGCAGTAATTGAATTTACTAGGTTATTACATTTCAGCAAAGATCAAATGTGAATTTTAAATTCTTAGTCAATATGGGTGGTGGTTTTGTAAAATTTTGAGGATTTAATTATTATAAATATTGAAAATAATTATTTTTCTTAACAATATATTTTTATAATTTACTCATCAAATATTTTTATCACAAGATAATTTCCGGCAATCGTTTAATAATTCCTACGTTTCGATAATTATGGTTCATAATTTTAACATAATAAAAATCACCATTTGTTAAGCCATCATAACTTTTTTTACATTTACCGGTAATTAAAACAAAATTAAAAACTTATTAAATATATCTCATCCAATTTTCGATGCTCAATCAATAAAGTGGCTTCTGTTGAAAAAGTGCATCCTTTACTTACTTAAAAACATCTAATTTATTATATACTCTAGCAAAATTCTACACTAAGATTTACTAAGATTTGAGGCGAGTATTATGAAATATATGAAAATATTTATACGACACGTAATATACAAGTATATCTAACTGATTGCTATTAACCGCAGGTTTTACTTTATTTAGCATAAATATAACTTTACAATTATCAAAACTATTGAAATTTAATTCTTTCCTTTCATTGCTGCTGTGAGGTAAGATAGAATGTAAAATATTTATTGATTAATTAGAATTATTTCTATATCAAAGAAATTTACATTGCAAATATATATATTTAGATAAAAAAACAACTAATTAATCTAACACAGGGCCATGAACGCATGTTTTAATACTAGATATATCTAGTTTATCTACAATAACCTAATGTGAACATTCGACTGACATCTTGGCAACATCTCAAGTGCAGTAAAGTTGAGACATGTCTATAAAGTTAACAATTGATTATTTATTTATTGCATATTACCTATCCGTGGATTCTATAACTCAACATTTTATATGATGAATATGAGGCACTAATATGAAAAATCAAAACCATATTGTAAGTTTTTTGTTATAAAAATTTCGTAAACGTGATGATTATTAGATATATATTTAATCGGATTTTGGCCCGAGTCCACTATGAAGAGTTCACGCAGCGAGTCCGCCATGCTTCGAGCTCATGAATAAGAACCACAAATGGGTTCGAAACTAGTCGAAGGAAATCCTAATTATTAATGTGAATGTAGCCGGGTAAATATATTTTTAATAATCAAATTATAAGAATAATATATATTAAATAACATGTTTAGATGCTATAAAAACCGATTTGTACATAAAACGATTCACTTAAAACGTCAAGGACAAAACTAATTTGCATTGAATTATCATATTTAACAATTATACCGCTACTTTCAAGCATTTTCAATATATTATTTTATTAATTAGAATAATTGGTAAATATGATAAAGGTCAAAAACTATATTACTTTTAAAACCGGATTATAATGTGTCAAATCACTAATGTCAGACAGTTATTCTATCTTCTATAAGCAATATATTACGAGATTACTAATAAATCACTTGCCTTTAGCATTTGTTATTTTATGTATTGTTGAATCGAAATAAAGATACCATAATACCAGGTTTCATTCGACTTATGTATGATACAGAATTACAGCAACGTGGCTTGAGACGCGTAGGTATGATTTAAATTTCTTTGTGAATAAATTTCATTCTGTTAATATCTTACCATTTATCTTTACTTCATTGTAAAACCAGGTACTTCATCATTATTTTTAATGTATAAAGCGGATTTGCTTCAAATCTATTTATTCACTTTGTTTCTGTCTACTTTGACTTAAACTATAGTCAGTCAGCAAGTCAGGATTTTCTCAAATTATAATCAATTAATTTCCAATCTTTTAGAATATTCACTTTAATATTATATTATATGTATCATTGTACTTATAAATTTATATGTGACTGAACTTAGGATCATAATAGTATATATTTTGTTTTTAGAGGGTCTCTGGATGGTTTAGATTTTAGGGACCGGTGACCAGTAGCTGCAATTGAGTGCTAGGTTTTTTTTCTTATAAGTTTTGTCGCACCCACTACCTCAATAAACCTATCTATCCATAAGGTTTTGTTTGTTAAATTATTCCGACTATTTTTTACGATTTCTATAAATTGTCAATGTGCCAATTTGTCTAGTATCTTTCGTTCAAATGAACAGAGTCCCGAATGAATCCTGGTATTATGTAGCTAAGCGTGTTATTTACACAGAATTAAATGTTTTATATTGGCTGAATGTTTTAAATTAAATAACACTGTAATATTACCATAAGCCGGATTATTGTAAGTAGATATTTATAGAATAAAATTTAGATAAATTGAAATTGCTGTTTAATTACACACTCCCGCGTCTTCGAAGAATAATTAATACAAAAAACTAATTTGATGACAATTCTCTTATCATAAATACTCTTGATGGAGTTATCAAAATATTTATACCCTAACCATCTTTCCAGAAGCCAACAGTTAGTTTTAAATATATCTACTCAATTCTTAAAGTATTTAGCCCTTTCATGACAATTAAAAAAAATATATTATTAAATTATTACACTGAATATTTTTAGTTTTCTATATTACGTCACCTTGAATATGTCGACAGCATTTGCGTAAACATTATTCTGTCAGTATTGTAAAATTAATACATAATAATAGTAATAAAATAGCGAACGCAACGAATTACATCATAAGAAAGTTGTCCTTAAAAAAACTTCTATGTAAATGTTAAATAATATACATAATTAAACATAACACGAGAGCCAAATAGCTCTCTTTTTATTGTTAATCTGTAGTGATGTTGGAGAAAGTTATCGATCAAAATTAAAAATAATCACATTAAAGATCAATTAATAAATAAATAAAATTACATTCAGAATTTCAAAATGTCAATTTTATATAATAAATAATATATAAAACACAAATACAAATCACAATAACTATTCACTACTACTGAACCCCTAGTTTATGTGCGTTTAATATTTGGCTTTAGATACGCACTTAATAAAATTTCCTTGTTTCAAATATGTACAACAAATTTCTAATAACTAAACGCACAACAAAAAGCAGATAACTTCCAATATCTTGAAAATCAATTATAATCGTCATTAAGTTCTTCCACTTTCACAATTTAAAATATGATCGAAGGTTTACACTAAAGCGACAGTTCAATGCACTGATGTCCACAGACTGACTGTACTTATTCTACTAAAAGTATTTTAATATCACAATATTATCCAACTTCGTCCTCAGATGGCAAATCCTCAATAACCATTATCGGTTACAATTAGACGAGATAACTCTAAAACCACCAAATTAATTTGATGCAAAATTGTGTACTTTTGGCTTAAACCTTTCACACAAATATTGTTATTTGTTATTTTATAAATCTTGGATGGTATTTTCTCGTCATTGTTAGAATGAGTCAAAAGACAATCGTCGTAATATTTCGATGCATTTTGAGATTGTAACATAATATTAAATAAAACAATTAAGAATACTATATATATATATGTGTATATATATATATATATATATATGTATATATATATATATATATATATATATATATATAAAATAATTGATTGACCTCCTTTTTCATAGCCCGCCGAAATTTATAAGATTTTTTCTTGGCACTTTTTGAGGCAAACCATTTTGCCTTAGGATGTTCTTGTCAAATGATCAAATCAATGATATGTTAGCTATGTGTACTTTCTAATGTTCTAATGAATTAAATATAACATATTTCCAAAAACAGCAAAATACTCTAAAAATAAATTCATATTTTTAGAGGGAATATTGATTTGGACAAGTAAAATATGATAAGCATAATTTCATATTTCGAAACTACCTTCACATCTCTACAAATCTATTTGTTTAGGTAAAGTAGTGGGTAAATGACATTTCCGAATATTGATTTCATTCGACATTAAGCGTTATATTTATTATATATCAATGTTTTAAATTTTGAGTTAGCGAAAGGTTATGACACGGATTTTGATAAATATTGGATTCGATGTCCAGATTCTAAATTATCTTCCAGCAGAAAAACATTAATATTATTTTCCTGTAGACGTGATAATTATAAAATGCACAATTATTTATTGAAGATATCTCACGTCGCATCGAAAATTTAAGTACCATACATCGGTGTCGACTCTGAATAGATACGTAGTCACATAATCGATATATCGATGTTATCAACTGTTACGTTACATCACTAACTTTATAACCTATCTATATTTCCACCAGTAATTTAATAACTAAATAAGCCACAGCTGTATTCAAATATGGGACCAAATTATAAAGGAATTACGCTGACATTGCCAAGTATTTTGACAAAACCTTTGTCAATCTAAAGTTAGCGCAAGTTCCTTTATATACGAAATTCTAATTTGAAATAACTACCACTACAACATACATCATTAAATACATATATAACAATAACATTTTTATCTCACATTATATATAGGCACGTTTTATGTTGTTATCGGTGTATAGTTTGATTTTATATATACATATTTTGTTTTTTTGTACTCATATAATTATAGTGGAAATTATTTTAAATGTTATCACAGCATTCAATTCTTGCGATCTACGCACACAAGTAAATATTAAGAAAATATTAATTACTTCAAAAACGTATTCACTTAATCCTCACTATTACATCCACATATTACGAGTATGAAGTTGAATTATTATAATAAAAACAAATTATTAATATCGCACCAAAATTATTACAGTATTCTTGTTTCTAAATAATTTAGTAAGATATTTAATATTTGTCATTATTATAATAACACAACTTCTTAACAGTGTGCGAAAGACACATATGCCTATCTTATTTTTAGTGTGAACAAATCCATGTAAAATGTTACAACGATGATACAGCTAATAAGATGTATAAAAATACCTGCATCCATAATTATCTGAGATAGTGTAAAAATCAAGGAGTTCGTTATACAGTCTATGTGTACAAGTGTGTGTGTGTGCGTGAGTATATAAGCCCACGTAGCCGACCGCTACACCCAGATGGGGTCTGGGTGGGGGCGGGTCGTGTTGTGCCGGTGTTATGGGCGGTGCAGTAGCGGTGTCTGCTCGCCCGTTGACCAGCGGTCCTCGCGGCCGCGCTCGCTGCAGTTGTTAGTACAGCACGCTGATACGCTCCTCCCAGCCTGGGAGAACATGGATTGAGTTATTATTTATAAATTATGATTAACTAAGTTCTTGATGGTTCTAGAGCCTTAACTTTTCTACCATCACCTTGGGAATATATGGGTTTATAAAATATGTAGCCATTATAGTTATGCAGATCCTTTAAAGATTTTCGTTCGTCTTTGTGCTGTCTTTCATGCATGGCGATACTGGATATATTGCTCTACAGGAACAGTGTATCTTGTTGCGGACTATGGTATCAATACTTATATAAAAGTAGGACACATAAGTAAAACAAGTAAACTTACTTTTGCAGAAATAATACTATGGATATTCTACACGATAAGCTCAAAAAAATTAAGGTAAATTATACCGTTATGTGGATATGTCACTATTAATAATCTTATCAAATACAAAACTAAAAATAGACAGGTTGTTATAAATTACCTGAGATAAATGCAAGTCGTAGAGGTGCAGCGTGCTGACGGACATGTCTCTTGTCTCGTCGGGCATCTCAGGCACGTCCGGGAGCCCCATGGCGCTGACCCCCGCCAACCCCGCACCCCCACGGCTCCCCGCTGGTCCCGCGCCCTCTTCCTCATCGCTGGTCTCGTCCATGTCCTATAGTTTCATATTAAGTATTTATATTGACACAAATAAGAATATTTTTTGTTTTTTAATACATACCGGCAGTCTGTAGTGCTGTCTCTGTTGCTGGTAGTATGATAAAACGGCCGGTAGTGGGGTATTCGTACCGAATATGCTCTGCTGGATGTAAGATCCAAGCATTGTTTTATTCTAAAAAATAAGAATATTATATATTGATCCTGGCAGATGCTGACACACATGTCAGATTATGAAGCTAAAGATTTTTAAATATTTCTAAACGCTAATCTCTAAAACTAGCACTAGAGCACTAGGATTTGTCAAATTATTAATAAGTTTGATATACCATTAATAAAGAATGAAAAATGCGATCTAAAATAAAGCTAAGTATTGGAAAAGCCACTACAGCCGCTCCTTCCTAATTAAAATCAGTAATTGTAAAACTGAAGCTATTTAAGAAGCAATAATGTATCCTAATCGCTTCTTCTGGGTTCGACTCAGTAATTGTAAAAGAAACAATAATGTACTATATTTCTAGTAGTTAGTCTATATTTGCTTACCAATGCGTTGTTAGTGGGTAAAGCTTGCGTCATGGTCTGTCGTAGAGATCGAAGGAAATGCCGCTGGGTGGGTTCACTGGGTTGCCAGCCCGGGTGGCGGCATGAGAACGCCACCAGCGACAGTTCCGTCTTCCCGCCCTCCCCCTGGTTGTACTGGGCGTTGGAGCCTACAAGTATCATCACGTGGTCATATTCTACAGCAATAATAAGAATAAATTAATAACTAAATAATGTAATTTCAATATTACCTTTCTCACCACATTTTCCAGGTGTTTGCCAGTCAGGGTGACCATGGCGTCGAATGTCAAGCTGGAAAAAAAATTAAGCTTCTACAAAAAAAAACTAGCAAAAGAAACAAGCGTCTCACTAACTTTAAGATATTGTTATTTTTATATAAATTCCAATTTTAATATATAATTCTAAAACGTACCTGAGCAAATGAACACACGTCACCAATTCCTAACACGCTAACCGTAAAGTTTCTGTAAAAATCCACGATGTCTAAGGCACGAGTCCGTAACTGGAATAAAACCAGCGGGCACAGCAGAGGACTCAAAAGTTCAAAAATTATGTACACCTGCAATACAATAATGTTTTAATTATAATTATTTTTATTAGGTATTCATAGTATGTATGTTATATAATAAAATACTCTTTAAAAAATCTCCATAAATCTCAAATCACGAATCATGAAATTCGCGAAACAACGCGCTCAGAATTCAAGCTCTCCTTACAATGTGTTTTGTAAAAATCGTTTTAAAATATTCCAATGTTTTTAAAGTAAATTAAGCTGTTTTTTTCAAAAAAAGGTTTTTAGATATCCATAGTACTTATGTCAAGTAAGACTCAATTGCATCTATCCAGGTCTACAGAAGATCTAGAGAAAAACGAAAAAATCTCCATAGTACTTTTTAAATTTATTTAGATATTTATATATCTAAATATCTTTATCAAACCTGTATAGATTTAGATGAGATATAGATTTTTAAAAAGTTACTTATTCACATTTATATACATTTTTTTATTTATAAGCAAATATATCTCCTTTCCCTTAATTTATAAAATTTATCTTGTTATCTACAGTGTTATTTTTTTTTTACTAGAGAGGATCTCTTTAAGACTTCTTTCGTATTTGGTTTATAATTATTGTTTTGTGCTTTTTTTATATATTGTAATTTATACTTTGCATATTGTGTACAATAAACGGTTTGCAATAATTACATATTAGTTTGTATTTCTATATCTAACTTTAAACAAAATAAGAATACCATTTTATAACACAACTGGAAAGTGAATTATTATTTAGCTGACTTGCATATCGTCAATTAATATTAAGAAGTTTAATAGGCTATTCAAATAAGAAAAAAATGTTAAGGAACTTTTTGGTGAACACTATTACCACACTGATAAGGAAAAAATATTAAATATACAAAATTTTCCATAACATATTTATTCTTTTGAACAACAAAGAAAAAGAAAAATCTAGAATATTTTTAACAAAGAAAAAGAAAAATCTAGAATATTCCAAAAGGTTACCGCTCTGAACTGGAACATGTGCTGCAGGTGAGCTGCGACGTGCCTGGTGTGCGCGCGTCCTCGCCACGCAGCTGGAAGGTAGTGCACGTGACCCAGTACCTGCACCAGCAGCTCCTCCCCCCGCGCCGGCCCACACGCGCCCGCCAGCCGGTCTTCTTCACCAATTAACGCTCTGTAACGACATATACATATAATGACATATATCATTTATAATAATAATTAATTATAATAATATATAATTAAAATACAATATGGAAATTTTTCAAATAGAAATAATATATTAACAGAATTTGCACATTGTAAATATATGTGTATATGGGTCCAAATCATAATGTAATGATTATATAATCGTAAAAATTTCATAATTATTTATAATTAGTGTTTAAATAATTACTTGTAATCATAAAACTGTTACTTCTCAAAACAAAAAAAAAAATCTTAGATGCCATTTCATGTTTATCTTTGAGATAGATTTATTTTTTCATCATTTATTTTTATAGTTTTAAATATTTAAACAACGCTAACCTTGCTCCAGCGAGAATGCACCCCAGTATTGTGATGATAGTCAGCACGTGTTCCACCGTGAGTACGTCTTCGTCGTACACTGACAGCACTACCAGCACACTCAGCACGCTGGCTGATACAAATACTGTGTTCCTAAAAATATCATAAGCTTTATTATTTCCAATTATAAATGACACCAAATTAAGAAGACTAACTCCAGGTTGTTATCTAGAGAATTCGTGAACTTAATTTAGCATACAAAATATGTGTCTATGTAATGTATGTTTTTTTTCAAGATGTATTTTGTGCAAAATTTTGTGGTTTCAAATAAATTATTATTATTTTATATTTTTCAAATTGCATAATATTAAAAAATATATATATCGCCTATTTATTTTTTAACTATGATAAATTACAACAAGTATTTGTTGTAGTTATATAATATAGGAATGATCTCACTAAAGTTATATATCATCAGTGTCTTGTAAAAGTTTGTCTGTCATACTGATATCATAATGAAAATAGACATAACTTTTTATTTATTTGGCTTAAACAAACAAAACCTTAGACGGGAAACGGGACAGTTACCCAGAGGTCGCGGGTACGAATTCCCGCCCTTATCGGTTTATTTTTCATTCTATATTTATTACAATTTAAATAAGCTCAACATGGCTATATATGTTTATAGATGCATTCAAACAAACAAAACCATATTATCAAATAAGACATAACTGATATAATCATAAAGTTTATTAATTAGAAAAATAGTTTCTTACTAAGTTGAAATGAAATTTATTAAGTAGATAAAGAGTTTCTTGAGTAAGTTTTAGTTTTAGATAGATGGGGCCATGTTACATCTTTAAACACTATGCACATTTGTGCTTTATGAGACATAGACCATCATATGGATAATGCACAGAGCACTCCAGGATCAGCAGGAAAGTAATAGTTGGCTTCCAATTATACACAGAAATAGCACATTTTCCAAGACATTAAGTGATGGAAGCGAGATAAATTAATTCTAAGAACTAAGGAAATCTCAAACAGTATTCTACCTATTATAGCTCATAGTTATTGTACTATAAAATATATCACAATCCTCAATTAATAATCAAAAATTTTAGGACTAGAAATGTAAAGTTTAATTAATGTTAATGGATATATATGAGATGTAATCATAATATTTACAAATGAAATAGAAAACAACTATAACGGACATATCTAGTATCTTGTAGATAATGGCCTCTTTTAAAAAAATTCAGTTTAATTAAGTTATTGTTCTGTTGTATTTTTTTCTGCTCTCATCCTGTAAGCGATTTCTAACCAACACTTTGCACGTGAATGCACGTAAGTTTAGAAGTAAAATATTATTCAGCGATGATAGGGCATAAGGACAGACAAAAGATTGTCAATTGTAATTTAGTTATTATTATTCTATGAGATATTTTCATCTTAGTAACTCGGCATCTCCGCCAGTATGTTTGTTTCCGGATTAAACATTCTAATAATCATCTCCACTCTGTGTTTTTTTATTGCCTATATAGGTACATAAACCTAATACATAATCAGCATATAACAAATAATCAGAATTCCGAATGAATTTACTTTATTAGCAAATGTTAAAAGTACTGAAGACCAACCAAAAGTTAATCAAAGCCAAAAATATTCCGCCACGATTGGTTTCCATTTCATCTCTTCGCTAAGTTCGCAAGATGACTAACAGGTTCATCCATCTTATATTATTTTAGGACAAGAGTGGCTTTTAGTATTGATATATAGTGAAGAGAATCACTTCGACAGGGTTTTTAAAAATTCAATACTTGAAAGGGGTGAAGAGTGCATAAATGTTAATAATAGAATAGTCCTTAATAGACAGAATATATGTAAAAGAAATTTGACTTGCGTACAGAGTATCTTTAACTCTTTGATTTTTAATAGCTTCTTTTTATTAAATAAAAACAATTATGTGAATACCATCTTCATATTTGTTTCACATTAAGAAATTATATACATTAAGAAATTATATACAAAAATCCATGGATACCTTGTCTGATCACAGAATGGGGTAATGTTAGATGTCACCGAGTTACTATCAATTAACCTAAAAATACCGAAATCTTGCCTTATAAGGAACTGCTATTCAATATCTATGCCATAATATTATAAAATTTCGAGACTCATCATTTTGGAGACTACTTTTCGGCTTGTTTTTCTGTACAAGGTAATTCTTTTAAATTTCTCATCTCATTGTCTGAAACAATATTCGAATATGTTTCAGTTCACAAGCTAAGGTTGGCTATATTTTATTGGATGGAGGTAAATCGAGGGATTTCAATTACTTAGTTATAATTCAACATATAACGAGGACAAAGCGTTGGAAGACTAAATTACTAACTTTATGACAACTTTATGTATATTTTATGCGCATTTTTTTAATATAACTATTAAAAATTAAAGCGAACGCATTATTTATATATGAAAATAAGCAGTTTCATATACAATAGGGGAAAATGTGTATTTTTGCCAATATAAAATTGTTAAGATAGCTAATTGATTGATTGTTCATTTTTCTAAATCTGTCTGATAAATCATTTGACGTTTTGATTTACATCAGTCTAAACATCATCAATCATTATACACATTCACCGTTTCATCATCATCATATTAACAATTCCCAATATAACAGCAGTATATTAAACTTTAAAACATTTTTTGGGAAAATATAAATATCATTCGCCCTCTACAAAACACCGACTACATAACGAGATACGAGATTGAGATAATAATAATAATGTATTATCAGGGTACAGTACATACGAGAACATCTAGAATATTATATGAGTTCACTAACTTGGCAATGACAGTAGTGATGGGTGAAGTGAAACTCGCTAGATACTTGGTTGCGGGTTTATGAGCTCGGTTCAGTCGGTCTCGTAGTTCGTGTTCCAGCTCGTTGAAGTGCCTCAGAGTGACTCGTGCATACAGCGACCATGTGCGCAGCCCCAGCGAGCCTGGAGACCGCTTTATTAACTGGAATGTAACGACCATGTATAAACATTAAGTTTAAAAATGTTAACTGGTGTTTGCTTAATTTTATCAAGTTAAAATAACAACACCAAACCAAAAATAAAAGTTATAAAGTAGAAAAAATATTTAAAATGAAAAACATTGCAATAGATTTTAATGTATATATTTTTAAATTCTATACTAGCACTGATTTACTAATACTTAAATTTCACAAACCTCTGCATAGTTAAAGAAGAAGTATAATATCTGCCAGGCCTGGATGAGTGGTGCCAGTATTAAGTTTACTAATGCCAGGAGTACTATCTGCCTTTCCAGTTGTCTAGCCAGAACCATTCTCTTTGTGTGGTCTTTGTAAGCAGATCGGAGTTGCCAATGGCTTTCCCATGGACTATCTGTAAATTATAGTTACAAATAATAACATATATTATATTTATATATACACTTTCTTTAAGCATCAATAAGTATTTAACTGTTAAACAGTGCTATTGTAAAGTATATTTTTTGTAAAACATATGCAGTATAGAGATATTTCAAAGAGGATTTAAGGGTTTATGCAGGATTTTTAATACATGAAATATTTAAAATGTCTTCATCATCAACTTTCCCTTATCCAAAATGGGAATGAAAATAAATTGGTACGGGCAGGGATCCGAACTATACCAAACGCATTTTATATAATACTATTAATATAATAATAAATACTCACAAAATAAAAGGAATTCCAAATTCCATTTTAAACCTCGAGATAAAAAATGGAAGTCCCCGACGCAAGGCACGTGAATTTGCAGTGGAAGTAAATTCTTATTAACCATCGCCACCATATAATTGTGAAACCTGAAATTGGCAATATGTGCTTAGGGTTTGAAATATATATAGAATCTACGGAACACTTATTAAAATTACTGCAAATACTTCGCTGCTAATCCATAATTTTATACTTTATTGCCACAAAAATATTACAATAATTCATAACAGTTTGTACATACAATCAGAATACACATTTGATAAATATACAATTGTAATAATTATAATTATAACGCAATAGGTAGCTTACACAGTTCTTTAGTTAAAAGCAGTAAAAAAATTATAGTAATAAGAAATATTAAAAATAAAAGTTTCTGTCGTGACAACATTCAAACTCTAGAGAGAGTCGTGTTTTTTGATCTTTTTTTATTTTTTATTTTTTTTTAAGATGTTGGTGTTAAGTTTATTATTATTAATATGAGTAGTACCAATTCAGTGATAGATACCATCTTTATTGCTGTGATGTACTACTTAGTTTTTTAATTTTGATTATTTCTTCTATGGTCTACAGAACAGTAACAGAACATACATAGAATATTTATTTCCGTTTCTAGTGTTCTAATTCTTGAATTTTATTCTACTTTCAAACTAGTCAGACAGACAATACAGACAAAAACTGTTTTGTAATGTAAAACTTTAAATTGAAGACCTCAAAATACATATCTAAGAAAATACAACATTCGCCTTTGGTTATGCTTTCATTTGCAATCCAATTTAGTAATTACATCGTTTTTCGCAATTGCTCAGATCATATTTGTTGTATAGAGATTTAAGGTATATGAATATCATAACATAACCCTCAATGACATGAAATTTTCATTAGATCAGTCTTTATATCATCTTGCACTATAAGTAACACAACAAACAGGTATATTGCAATCCTATTAAAAACGCAAAATAAAATACAAATTTAAAATATAAAAAGAAAACTTTTAAATTTATTTTAAGTTCATGCAAGTAGTAATTCATTATGTAACCCAGGTCACAGTATGAAAAATGCTAGAGCAACATTTTAGTCATATTTAGGACAGGCTGAAAAAAGGCTTTAGATTTATCAAATTCATGTCTGTAAAGGAACATGAAAGTTTTAACTTTCTTCAAAAACAATCTACTTACTATTCATGTTAGTTTATTTTTTATAAGCAACACAGCGGAACCATAATATTGTAATTATTTGATAAGTTTGAAAATACATTTAAATAAAATAAACACAAACCACATGCACAAAGAAAAATAAACAAAGACATAGTGTTTTAAAACTATTCAGATAACTATTACTTCTGGTTTGCATATTTTAACATATCTAAAAGGTTAAATATTGAACATTTGCAATGCTAAAAGAAGAATAATAACACAAATATTTTTAATGGAAACCATGGAGAAGTTGATTATAAATTGATTGAATTTTGACTAGTTTGTAATTTGCATACCTGAGTATTCTGTGGTATATATCTAATTCATTGATCTCCTGCTTGTGCACACACATCTGGTGCTCAGGCTGGGCTTCTCTTACTCTATCCTGTATGGTAGACCAGCTCACCCAGGATAGTTCACTCTACAGACATATTCTCCAAATAAAATATCAAAAATATAGCAAAAAAGACAAAGGCTAATAAAAATTATTTACCTCTCTAATTTTTAAAGCATTGTTGTAAAATAATTTTGTATCATATGCATAGTACAAATGGTACATGGATATAAATAATCTCATTAACCAAATTATTGAACACAATGTTACCAGGCACCACCTAGCAAAACAAAACAAATATATTTATAATAATATTACAACAGTAAAACAATAACAACTTAACAATAATTTATTTTATTCCACTAACGCAGTAATTTGTGGTTAATATAATAAACCTGTTAAATTTTATAAAAATAAATGAGTTGTATATTATATATATAAAACTCATTTATTTTTATTTGACTTAGTGGTAAGTATTGTTTTAATGCTCAATACTTAAATGTTTGTTTCTTATGGTCCTTTTACCACCAGATATATAGTTTATAAAACTTCTGTAAACTCACCAGGACCATGAAATGTGGCTCACACAGACTGAGGTAGGATATATGACATCATTTAAACTCAACTTCTCACTCCTGTTTGCTTGAGGATCATTCCTAAATAGTCTTGGATAATCTACACAGTGCACTAAAAATGTTGAAAACCAAACTATAAACATAAATTGTAGCAAATAGAAGAGATCTGACATTATCATTGGATAGAAACCACCCCTGACATAGTATCGGTACATTCTAGTAAAGAATGAATCTAGATCATTTATATGATTCCATCTGCCTGCAACAAAAATGCATAGGTTTTTAAAAAAATCCTAAAAATAGAATAAATAATAAATAATAAAGATGACTAAAATTTATAAGAACTACTAATTGTACAATTAAATTAATTTTCCTAGCATTGACCACACTACAACAAAGGTTTATCTCTCTATTTAAAACCTCACCTTGTACAATAAATATAAACAGACCAATTAAATTATATTAAGATGATAATTTATTTTAAAGCAAAACAAAGACATTAATTTATACATGTAAAAGTTTATTTACTTTTAGTTTGTGGTACTTTGTGAATAATAACATTAGTAGCATCGTCATGCTCTTGGTCCAGGGTAATCATTGTTGGAGTACTGGTATTTTCTGCAGATCTTGCCATTGGAGGAGTTAATTCATTGTCTAAGGCGCTATACGTAATGTCCCGTCTAAAATGTGCCATTTTCAAACGACGTTCTTTATATCCGTTATCGTTTCTACGCCTTACAATTCTATATGGGGGCTGCTTATTTTATACACATTCTTGACTTTGGCCCAGAAACAAAAAAACTTACGATATAAATGACTCAGTAAATTTATAACAAAGAATTTTCACATCAAAATTGCAACTTATTAAAATTCATTTAGAACACCAAAAAAAATAGACTGAATGGTTCAAGGATACAAAGAATTTTGTAAGACTAAATCAATAAGTATCAAAGATACACTTCACAATCCAAATGTCGAAAATAAACCAACATGGGATGACAGTTTCGTGCAAACAAAAACAATTCTTTATACGCAGAATCCAGATTGAAGTTCAAAAGTTAGTTATGTTAAGCTGGTTTCATAATTTACTAATAAATATCGTCTGTCCTATTCATACAAGATAACATTGTTATAAAATTATATTCTTTATAAAAAATAAAAATAATCACAATCACATTTTATGCAATTAACTAATTAATCATTAAAAACCATTTTGGACAGTTATTGCCACTTATTTCACTAGTACTTTGTCCGTTTTTGTTTTTTATGCATTAACCCAACAATAAGATGTGCTATGTAACGGATGAATGAATAATGAAAAGTTAAATTTGCTGGAGTGTGTAGTTAAGGAGAGAAGAACAATTGGAAAAATTACAATCTGAATACACAGAATATAATGATTGGCATAAAAAATTGGTCGTTTCTAATTAGTTTAAGGTACATATAAAGTTAACAGTTAAAGATACAATCACTTGTTGCTCTCAGCCGTATTAATAAGTAAATAAAAATTAATAAGTAAAAGTAAAACGTAAAGTATTAATAAGTAAAAAAATAAATAAACGAGAATTGAATAAAAAAATCAAGTAATGATATTGAGAGATTGTTATTTTTTATAAAAATACTTATTAAAATACTAACAAAATTTTATAAGATCAAAAGATTAAAAAAGAATTAAAAAAATAATTTGATTTTTTTACCTTGATAGAAGAGAGGCGTCACCAACTTAGTTACTTTGAGTTATTACTCCTTATCTACACTTCATATAATGTGTACCTATTGTATTTAGTGCCCAATGGCCACAGAGTACTGTAGTGGCTAATATAATATAATGTAAATAATATACACATACTATATCTGTTATATATCGGTGAAAATCGATATTTGATCGTCAATTTCAGTTTTCCTAGACTGAGTGTTGGATTATCAAGGGATATAGAATCTCAGAGTACTAAATACTATTTTATAAGCAAAATAGTTCTAATTTCTATAACAAGAGCGAGTAACAATTGTCGTCATTGACTGTTGACATGTGTTCTATTATTTGAATATTTATTTTTCATTTGTTATTATTAGGAATTAATGTTTTTTCAACTTATGTTTATAACCCTTTAATTTTAAATAATTTTATGATCTAGTAGTGGATCAATAATACTTGATTATATATAATACTTTAAATAATAAACCGGTCGATACAACATGTATTGTTAATAATTGTTGTAACTTATAGTTCAAAGTTCAAACTTAATTACGGTTTAGTATGCCTGTAGCTCTTATTTATTCATTGGCAGTTTTTTAAATATTATATTATAAGGTAGGTGTAAGACTATGAAATTTTTATCAAGACATTAAATGGGAAATTAATAGTTTCACAACTACCAGGCTACAGCGCGAACAATGTTTATTGTCGGCCTTACTGGAGGACTTGCAACTGGAAAAAGCACTGTTCTCGAAATATTTCGCGACAATGGTGTAGCAGTTATAGATGCAGATGAAGTAGCTAGAAAAGGTAATACATTTTAATATTTTTATTAGCTGTCAATTTAGCGATGTGGTATTAACATGTGGTTTTGAGAGTATCATTCAATATTTCTCACTTTATCACCATCTAAAATAAAAAGATATATGATTATTTCCTAATTATTGTATGTGAAAGGCTTAAGACTAATATTTTTTATCAAATTCGGTTTTTTCTCTATTGCTTTAAATTTATTAGTAAATAAAATAGTTAATAAAAGCTGAATAACATATAGCATTCCTACCCATCATACAACATTAAATAACTTCATTTTTATATAATTGTATCTATATTGTTATTGTTTAATCATTGCATGTGCAGGAACGGTCCAAGAAAGTCTATGGTCCCGTCGCCATATAAATAACATTATTGACCCTTTATAATCAGTCCTTTTACTGATTAAGTAGTAGTAGTAGGTAAACTTTATTATAACCTCTATTTCTTAAAGATATATGTCTATTTATGTCATCTTTTTTATATAGACTGTTGTCTGTATCTGTAAAAAACAAAACTACATTTCTATGGGAACAAAATAAACTGAAAATGCATGTAATATCCAAGCCGATTGTAATTCTCCGTTACATTATCTAAATCATATTGCAACACCAATTACATTTACCAGTAAAATGTCATTAAATAGTTTAGACCAATATGTTTAAACAGATATTTTTTTTCTCTAAACTATAATATAATATAACATGATTGTTATTGGATCTGAAATAACTGTCTCTTATTGCAAGAGACCAATCATCAGTTAGCACCAAGTAACCTTCATAGTAGTCCTTTATTAAACATGTCTTGTCTTCTAATTCTTGCATCAAAAAAAAAATATTTCTGTTATCAGTTTTAGAACCTGGGACTAAGGGCTGGAAGGAATTAAAAAGTTACTTTGGTGAAGAGGTATTGTTACCAGATGGAAAAGTTAACAGATTAAAACTGGGAGAATTAATATTTGATGATAAAGAGAAGCGGCGTAAATTGAATGCCATAACCCATCCGAGAATACAAAGTGCCATGATGAAAATGGCATTTAAATTCTTTTTTTCTGGTCATAAATATGTAGTGATGGAAGTGCCGTTGCTGTTTGAAACTGGAAAAATGTTGAATTTCATGCATAAAATAATTACTGTGGTTTGGTGAGCTTAGGTTTTTTGTTTTATGTTTTATTGATGTAAGCAAATTACGTTAGAATATATGTTTTTATCAATTATATATTTAATTTTAGTGAGGATCACCAACAACTGGAGAGACTTTGCAAAAGAAACGACTTTTCAGAAAAAATTGCTACAAAGAGAATAAATACCCAAATGCCCTTGGAACAAAAAGTTGCTAATTCACATTTCGTGATAGACAACTCTGGTGATAAACATTACACAAAAACTCAAACGGAAAGTATAATAAGAGTGCTGAGGCGGTGTAAATTTACTTGGTAAAATATTATTTTTCTTTTTTTACTACTGGATTTTAGTTTATTAATTCTGTGTAGTGTATATAATATCTAAATCTTCTATATTAGACTTATTAATATTGATAATCATATAAAAATATAATTTTATACATTCTTTTTCCAGGTACTTTCGGGCAATACTTATAATAACTTTCCTGTCTTTTGTTTTTGGATGCACACATATAGCTACAAATATGCTATAAGTATGCTAGGATATAATTTAATATAAAACATAAAAGCTCAATTTTGGGATTTGGTTATTATTGTTATATATTTGTTTATATTCGTTATTTAATTCCAAATATAAATCACATTTTATCAACTCTGAAGTTTTTTGAAATAAAAATTATAAAAAAAAAAATAGTTTTACTTAAATGAACTATAAATTTATTTAAACCCAAAAACATCGGCAAATGTTGTAAGTAATTATGTATACATATATCTAAACATACTTTTTCGAATTAGACAATATTTAAAATATAGCTTGTTTTTTTACAATGTATTGTTGAGTTGATTATTTATTATCATATTTGGAAGAGTAGTTTTATTTTTATTGATGTAGTCCTTATATAAGTTTGTAGTTTTATTTTTATTGATGTAGTGTTTATTTAAAGTTTTATTATTATTTTGATACATGTACTGCTTATATAAGGTAGTATTTTTTAATATTTCCCGCGCCTGTGTCCACCAATTGAACGTCCTTATCGATTTCGTTGCCGCTGAAAAAAGACGTTTCTTGACGTGCTTCCTGTAGCTCTCATCGATGATGGAGGACGGAGAACTATTGTTGAATATAATGTCTGTCAAATTTATTTCGGTTGTGGAGTTGTTCTCTTTATTTATTACAAAATCTCCATTTATCATATCGTAACTATACGATCCGAATATTGCTCTGAAAAACAAAATATTTTTATTATTTAAAGACCATTGATGGAAGGAAGAGAATAATTAAAAATATAATGTTTATTGCCCGAATATGCATACGGTTTTAAGTTGGTTTCAATCACGTAACGAGGAAGTTTTGCTTGAGTTCCTTCTCTAAAACTGAAAACAATATAAATTAATTACAAAATTAAAGTATTTAACTTCATTTCATTTAATCAGAAGCCTGATTTCACTGTCTTAATATAAATATAGACGTAGCATAGATCGCATTACCTACTTTGGTAGCTAATATGAAAAAGATAATATGAAGCTGATGATCGGCTCAGTACAGAAATCAGTAGGCTTTGCCAAGCATAAGCAAGTGTCAAACATACACTCTGTTATCAAATAATTGTGATATATTCCATAAATCTTGAAAACCGTGATTTGTGATATTTTATATCCTAAAATCTTCCTAAATAGAGCAAGGCAAAATATTTTTTAAACATACAAACTCCTCAGCTTTATCAAAGTTGGGCATTATATTAACATAATCATTATGTATATGTATTAGATTTGATAAATATCGTATTTTTTACTTTAATAAAAGTTATAAAATAAATAAAATAAAAGATTTTACATATTCCAAATTTGGAAAATCTAAATCATCTAATTCAGTTCCTACAGCTTTCTTACAAAAGGTAGTACCTAAGCAAATATTCGTCTACAGTTTAAAATGTAGTGCCTGGAAGTCTCGAAATCCGGTAAAAAAAAAAACAACAAATAGACTAAATTAATTTAAGTTATATATTTAATTATATTTATCATACACTGTAACATTATATGTTACAGTAATTTTTTACATATAACTAATACTGAAAACATTTTTTTTTTAATCTTTTTTTATCGCTGTAGACTATAATATGGGGTAGGTATACCTAGCTACACATATTGCACCACGATTGCTACATTATTCTCCACTACGTAATATTGTATTGGTCAGGATAATTGATAATTACGCACTAAAAAAGACGAAGCATAGCGCTTCGTTCGGAAAGGGGATAAAAAAGGAACGGGGATGGGGGAATTAGGTCGTGTAATTCCTGCGCACACTCACCAAGATGTATCCTATAGTATACTGAGAGGCTAGCAATTCTACTACTTCTATTCTACTTGGCAGCTTGGTTAAAGGTTCTCTTCTTTGTATTTACATCCGGAGTTTTGCGGCTTCGAGCATCAGCCCAAATGAGGTATGCCGAATGTTTTCGGTCATGTGCATGACGACATTCGGCATTAAACCATGGGCGAGCTTTGCCACCGATGGGTACGTCAGCAAAAGGATTAAAATACTCCATTGCCTGATGCACCACATCGGTTATAGCATCCGCGCAACTCGACGGATCCAAAGAAGAAGAAGCACACCTGCCGCCAAGGATAAGACGCAAAAAAGTGCCGCATCTCATCCCAATCTGCTGACTTGTGGTTCAAAAGCTGGTGGGGAATATGTAAATACAGATTTCACCAGACAGTGATCGGAGGTTCCCAAGGGGGACGTGACCTCTACATGATACCTGTCCGGATAAGTTGTCAGCAGAAGGTCCAGGCAATTGGCTGTATGGCCTACCACATCTGGTACCCTTGTCGCTTGCATCACTTGCATCACTTGTATACACTGACTCCGGCCCGTGAGCGAAAGTTGTGCTCTAACGAGTAACCGGGATAATCCAAGAATGCAGCGCTTAAAGGACATTGTATCTGCGTCTCCTTCAATAAGAGCGAGATAAGAGCGAGTGCGGCTGCTCTGTCTCCAGGTGGTGGTGGACAGCTAAAGGATTTGAGTGCAAACCCCTGATATTAGTGAGGTGCACTTTATATGAGGAGGAGTGCAACCGCTGTGTAACCTTGTTCCTTTTTTTTAACTTTTTCATAAAAAATAAATAAATATAAAAGTGAATAGGGATGGGAAATGGCAGTTGAACGAGACGGTACGTATCGAACCCGACGTCGAATTTGGTCATGTCTTACCACTGGGAGGCTAGTCTGGAGACTGCGGGGACGCCCGAAGCCCCCCAGGGATCGCCATCGGGCCTCCTCGTCTGGTCGCCAACCAGCACGATGGAGCCACCCTGGGATTTCATTCACAGCTGGCGGGGCAGCCTTTCGTGGTTGGCTATCCCACTAATCGGGCCCCCAACTATATGCGGGCGGACAGCGGAAAGCCGTCGCTTCGGATACCGCTACCCTCCTCGACTAGACACCCGACAAAACAAACACCAACCCGACGTCAAACCGGTTTGCCAACGCACCGCGACTGTTCAGAACCATTTCCCATAAACGGCTTCATCGAGCAACGGTCCGGAACACGACTAGGTCGCTTTGCGGTACGACTCTGCCCGATGGGTGGTAACTTTGCCGGCTACCGGATGTTATGGTCTACCACCAAAAATTGTTTCAGATCTAGTTGTACCTTAATAACCCTAAGTAACTACATTGTATTGTAGTCACCCTTACCGAATAATATAGAAAAATAACACAACATAACTTATTTATCACGATTTAGTACCTATCTCTAATTGAAAATATTTGAATAGAATTTATGTAAGTACCTATTCATATTTCAGTACCTTAGTCCACACTCTTACCTTAGGCCCACTATTCAAAGGTGAACATGATGAGTTGTTCTTTAACAATAAGGCTGCCTGTTGTACCTACTTCTTTCAGTTGTGTATATATCCTTGTTTTTATAGATTCGGGTACAGTATAGAAACATTTCATATTATATTTTTTTTTTCTCTAAGAATTTTTAATAAACGGTCAACAAGCCCCTAATTTGGTTGGTTTAAAAAGCAGTAGGATATATTTATTACTTACTTACAAAAGTAACTGAAAACTGGAACAAATTAATAGACAATTTATTCTAAACATTTCGTCAACACGTACAAATACAAAAAAATGATTTACCTGTATGTAACATGCGAAATAGTATGTTTTATTTTATTGATCTTAAAATGGTAAGCCGTTTTACGATCACATCAGATTACATACGTAGGTAAGTGAAATCATAATAATATTATATAAACTAGCTTATGTACTGAAGTACAAATATTTATGAAAACACTACAAATAATGCCACATTGAAAGGGTTACAGAACAATATTAAACATTACTTTAAAATTAAAAATGTATTGAAACTGCCCCTTAATCGATCGATAGGTATGGAGTGAGAGATGTTATACCTATAAATTAATTTGACTAGAATACTGTTCTATAAAACTAACTCTTTGTTTGTGATGTTTAACAAATCGGTAAATAATGTGTTGATGTTTAACAAAAGAAACAGGCGGATGTTATAACGATACCAAACACTAATTAGAATAGGTACATTTTAATATAATTAAAAAGAATAAGCTCCTGTTTCGAGTGCTCCCTAAATGCATTCCAAGTATCAGAATACTGAGCCTCGACATTTTGAGCGACGGGCAGATTCCCTATAATTTGGAAGGCCCAGTCAGTCTCGATGTAATGGGAAGTGATTAATAGAGCAAGACATTACTTCACGTCACTTCTAAGGCGGTAAAAAGCACAAGTCCAGTCACACAAAGAGTAGACACTGTTCTCGGCTTTAGGCCGGATCTTCTCAGTATCAACTACTACCATTTACACGCGTACAGCGAAGAGCCGATAGTCTAGATCTTTGAGGTTATGTAGGAATTTGTGTATATTCTAAATTATCTCTCACGGAAAAAGTTCCGAAGAGCTAGATTATTTCACAAAATCGGGTCTTGAGTACCTATGTCCTAAAAAGAATGCCCATGCAAAGTTTGAAATTCGTAGTACTTTTACTTTTTAAGATTTCTTGATGAGTAAGTAAGTAATTTTTCGCTTTTATATAGGTATATATATATATTTTAAAACATTCTTAGATTTCTTAATGCTCATATAATGAAATATATAATCTAAAAAGTAACAATAGTACCCATCTACAGAAATTTGGATTGATTTGTGTATCATTTTAGTAGGTGATACACAAATTCAATTTTGATTTTTGTGATTCAGAACTCAAAACAACCGTTTTAAAATTATTTTAATCTTTTTTCGCATATCACAATAAAACTACTGACGGATTTTATTGAAATTTGTTTGTTTTATTTGTTGTTCGATCAACATATAAACCGCTGATAATTCACATAACTTTTAATTACGACAACACACAGGTCGCGAGTCCACCATGCTTAAAACTTATAAATAGGAAAACCCAACAGGTTCCAAACATGTTGGGTAAAAATTCTGATTAACTTACTTGAATATAGAGGGTCAATATATACCTATTTAATAGTCATCATAACAAAGCAATTATTACAGAAAAATATAATATATTTTCATCGAAAAATTAACTATTTTATTGGCATATCTACGTCAATATACCTACCCAGTTTGCTTTTCAGAACGAAATTATTTATCTTTTTCACGTTAAAACACATGGGAAGAGTTTATTGTCCAAAAACACCAAAGATGAAAGAAGAATAAAATACGTTTTTTTTAATTCTTTTACATCTATGCTACTTAGAAGTAATATTTAATATACTATTTTTTTTAATTAAATTAAGATCACTCACAATATGTATTGAATACTAATATAATCTTTTATTTTCTACAATTGTAATAGGTGCTGAAAATATAAATACGTAATACCCACGACTTTCAAAGTATCCAAACCACTACTTAAGAATTGTCACTATTTCATATAATAATAACTTCTATCTGCGATATTATTTAAAGATACTTGAATTAAATCAGAGTACGGACAAGTCCTACATTTTGCAAATGGAAAAGAGCTCTATTGAACAAGGTTGGAAAATGGGCGGGGATGCAGTGGATGGGCGGGCCTTTACGTCGCTACGTCAGCCCTCCATCAGAACCCCTACCAAGAGTTCATTACGTTGTAGAATATCAGTCCAACGACACAAATATGACCGGAGTGCAATAATAAGTGATATTAGTAACAAAACCTCGAATATAATATTAATAATTTTAACAACATGGAGAGTGCCAATGACAGCCACTGTTCGTCTTTGGATACGAATAGTTTGTCTCTGTCTCTTAGTGTGTCTCCGACGTCTGGGAACAGCTCAGATATTTTTCTCTATGATGATTCTTCAATGTCCGACGGTAGTCTATATGCCAGCGATCAAGAAAATCATTCGGTGCCGAGGAAAAGGTAAACATAACTGCACTTTTCAACATTAATTTATTATTAGTTTTACTTTCACAAAATATTTCTTTTTATGTATAAAAATGTGTTGAAGGAGCGGAGGATGTACCATTTTTTAAATATACAGGCGAAATAATTATTTTGTTATTTAAACTTCTTTCAATATAAATATGTTTGCTATAGAATAAATACTTACCAGTTGCTTTACAATTAAATTGATTGAAACGAAAATGTATAAAATATGCCTAAACTGAACAATATGCGAAAAAATATATCAACATGTAAAGCATTGCAAAGTACTAAATAGCTTTCGCAATTAATAACAACATATGTACGTACATGGATGATGTGATAAAATATTTTTCTCCAATCAGATTAACCTGTCGTCGGCACAAGCGCCGCTCGCGGTGTCCGCAGCAACAGATCCAGCAGCGTCAAGCAGCCAATCTACGTGAGCGCCGTCGCATGCAGTCCATCAACGACGCCTTCGAGGGCTTGCGAGCACACATACCCACACTACCATACGAAAAACGACTATCCAAAGTCGATACTCTGAAACTTGCTATTGGATATATAAGTTTTTTGGGCGAACTGGTACGTAAAAACACTGTTACGTCCATTTATTTTCCACGCCTTTCCGACTGATTCATTTACTCAATAAGGTTGATAGAAATAATATATTGCGAGTTAGAATGATCATAATTTTTAGAGCACATTTTATATTTCTCCATATAAAGTTTAAAAATTTTGTGTTATAAAACTATTGGAAAACGGAAGACTAAGCTTTGACTGTGGATGTTATGACATAAAATTTAATCCACACTAAATAAATTGAATAAGTTTTTCACACAGCATATCTTCGATAAATAAACAATAACAATAAATATATCGAGGTAATTGTATATCCAAAACAGGATATTGAAATTCTTCACTGTTATCTATTACATTCTTGAATACTTCTATATATAATATGTAGCTATATTGTATACAGGTACGCGCTGACAGAAGCACCCCGGACTCTATGCTTTCGGGAGTCTCAAATAACCAAAATACAGGCCAAGAACAAAAGAAAATCATCATAAGAGGTAATTTTTATATAACAAGTAAAACAAGCAAATATAAAACACATGTGTAAACATATAAAAATCTTTTGCACTTTCTTCTTAATTATTATAGGACTACTTTTACTATTAGGTAATTTAAATATATAATATAATATAATTTTAGGTACTATATTTTATTTACTTATTTATTTAAACTTTCTTGTACAAAAAATAAACACAATTGGCGGACTTAATGCTAAAGCATTCTCTATAATTGGATGCTGATAAACAATAGTGTGTCAATCCACAAACACTTAGTTTTGAGAAAACCGTGTCTAAAGATTTTACAATAATTTTAAACACATTGTTTGAAAAATATCTACCAAGTATTTTTTATTCTTTTGAAAGTTTGTTTCTTATAAATGTCAAGAATCATAAAATCTAATGTCAAGAATCATAAAATACAGTGATTATAATTTGATTGACGAATGTGTTAAAGAATTTAATGTAATGTGTGGTAAAAAAATATTTTTTTGATACTTTTTGGACATAAAAGACTTAAAGTGGTTTTGTTTAATGTATAATATTTGACCCATTATAAGAATATAAAAATATCTCCAAAAATCACTTTTTGTGGATTGACACACTATCCATATAATATAACATTATAAATTGCACAACTGAATTAGGTAGGTATTAAATATCGACCTTGTAGACGGGGTAGATCGGGAAATTCTCTTTACGGCGATAAATCCGAAAAGTAACCTACAAAATTAGGAAATTTTGATGATTCAAATACTATACCTTAATTAGTAAGCTGCAATGTTAAATTATTATAAATTATCAAGATTTTTGAGTTCTTTAAGTAATCTATGCTTAATTTGTTCAAATATTTGCTTTGTATCTAATATTTACTAAATTACTACCAACTATCGAATCGTTATATACATTAAATATTTTATTAAATTAATATTGCTCTTCAGGTACACGACACAGTCCTCAATTTATATATATGTATATATAAGTATATTTTTTATTTGTTGACGCATTAATTAGAAACTACTCGACGAATTATCCATTTTCTTTATTTTAAGTTCGTTCAATTACCTCTGTTAAATTAAAAATCAAAATGTCGAAGTTACTATCAGTTACAGACAGAAGTCTTTCTTGTTTCCAAAAGTAGGGTAGTTTAGAACTCTATGAATGAACTCAGGTCAAACATTTGGTCAAAATGTCTACCACCTCAGACTCATAATTTTGTGCATACTTAGGTTATCTTAAAACTGCTGACATTATATATTTTATATTGATAATATTAACTAACTAGTACAACTACAGCAGAGATGATGTAAAAGTAGAAGATGTTTATTATTTTATATATGTTCTTACGGGTAAATCCCCTATATCAGAACAAAAATCCTATAAATTATCATTAGGTGTGCTGGGCTTACTTTTAAGTTGTATTGTGCAAATATACAATAATATATTATTTTATTAGTTTTTTGATATTGAAATATTGAATTTTAAAATATAAGATAGGTTACAAATACTCGTATATAGGTACAAGCGAGAGTGTTAATTTTATAGGTTTGAGTTAAGATAAAGTTAATATCATTACATAAAAAATCATATATTTTTTAAGTATGCAAGAACTAAGAAGTATAAATAATAAAATGTACGTATAATATTTGTAGTGTTTTCTAAATTATACGTAATAACCTTTTGTAACAATTTCCATTATCAATAGTAGGTATCTATCATATTATTATAAATCCATAAATCAGACAGTAAGTCAACCACAAATTATTCAATTTTAGTAGTTTTTTTCCATAACAAAATTTCAATTTTCTTTCCTTCTTATAGTTTAAGCCTCGTTACCATTCTATTAAAAAATAAATGGAAATGAATAAAAAATAAAAGGAAATGGTTTTTAGGAACCATGATTATTAGTTAGGATTAATAATATTGTGGGTATAATTTGTTAAACCACTAGTTTTATATTTTTATCATTAATTCTTGAATGCACCTTCCTAACCCTTGTCGGGTCAAACAGTGCCAGGGTGCGACCCCTACATGATGGGTTGTTTGTGCACCTTTCCTCGATCGATACATTAGCTGTTATTGCGGTACACCAATATATTAATTATTTACATAATATTATTGTACATCGTAATTTTATAATTTTCTTTAATTTATTCAGAAAATTCTTACGTGTTCATTTTGATTAGGTTTCCGTTATGTAACGTAGTAAAGCAAAAATATTATTTTAATAATTTTAAACTGTTTTTAAAACTGCAAATTACAATACTATTATATTTAAAAAATGCAGACTTAAAATTTATCAAGTACCTAATTAAATAATAATTGTAACAATAGAATTAGTAATTCAAACATGAATATTTTAATATACAGTGAAAATTATGAATACCTAGGAGTTAAAATTATAATCAAATACTATCCTGAAAATTTTGTTATGATATTATGTTATCATGAAGTAGGTACATATATATATGTATGTATGTTTGTATATGTATACTAATCTAAACTTGAAGCTACCAATATATTAAGATAAAAAATAATTTAAATTATTTATGCAATCATTTAATATAACGTAATATTTAGATGATGAATATATTATTTTAAAAATTAATGAATTTCCAATCATGTACATAGCATTAATTTTCTGTCTGAAAAAAAAAAACATCGAAATAAACATCGCGTGCGTTCTGATAGTTGTTATCAAAATATAGATGGTCCAGGTGTCATCCCGCCTGTGTTCCCACGGGGCCACATTGCGTGATCCGTGGCTCCCAGAGAACTCTACGGAAACAATTGTCATATTAATTGAAAACATTTTCTATAATAATCCCCTTTTACACATGTTCAAATCATACTTGTTTTTCATAAATATCCTACTCATCTATTAGTGATAGTGCTAGAAAATGTTTAATTTTTTATGCTTGTTAAATTCAGTAAGTATAAAAATGAAATTTACTTATAAATTTCTATATAATTATAAGTTATGGCATATATAAAAACACGTTATCGATTCGATGTTTCGTAGTCGAAAACGAAAATTGTATTTTCTTGTTTTCTGGTTCGTATAAATAATTTGGTCATATTTACTTAGTTCTATATATTACATTATTATAAATGACATAGGCATTCAATCTATATATTAAAACGTAAACAGAAAACTTAGTAGATATCTTCTTAAAGCATATTGTGTAGTCGATTAATATGAGAAAAATAGATCAAGTTTATATTATGAAAGTGTTATATTATGATGGTGACAAACAAACATTAAAATATGCACTAACCACGGTCAATGTAAATTATAATAGTTTGATGTCAAATTTTCGCAAAGAGTTAATTAATTGTCACCTGACGTATCAGAATAAAATTCAAAAATATATAGAAATTATTATAATACCTATCCCTAATCTTCAAAAACATTCAAAATTTCAATGACCAATTATAATTAATAAAATGTCTTTATTATCATCACCAATAACTTAGTTATTGGTAATGTAGAATTCCTTAATAATATTTGTTAAGATTGTAATTCACTACCTATTTATACCTTAACTTTAAACATATATAATTATATATTAAATAGTTTTGGTAGTTAAAGTAAAAATCGAAAACAATCGAGTTAAACTTACAGCTATTAACTATACCATTGAGCAAATGTAAATCAATTTTTCATATCAAATTTTAAATTCGAATAACTTTTAAAGGAGTGACTTACAGAAAAAATATAACAGAAATTTTTTTAGAGCGTTTAATTTCCTTTAAAATGCATATTATGTCTCGTCTCAACATGTTTATTTGAACGTAAGCTATAAAATTCCGAAGTTAAAATATTTTTTTCCCATGTTATTTAAACGTAAAATAGAAATTCATGAACGACCTTTCAAAATTGATATTAGCTTTTATCAGCTCCGGTTTTCACAGGCTTCTTTTATTAGAATTAGGAAGATATTTCACTGCGAGATTTGAAAAAAAAACGATTTTTTGAACCAGTCTGATATATATATTTAATAAATCTCTCTATTATATTTTTATAATTATATTGTTGTTTCAAAATTCAGTTTTGAAACGGGAGAAATATAAACAAGGGTGTCAGCTGTATTGCATTTGCGAATCACACCATAGCAAATTGAGAGCTCTCTGTAAATGGGGAGGCGGAGTGTATTAGAAAACCATTAAGCCCTCGCCCTCTTCTATGTGCACTTAATACATGATTCGTAATACTATTAATATTGTCTCGACAATGAATTTAAGCAAGTGAATAAAAGCATGTTTCAAGGACAGTTTTATTTATTTTACGTGCACAAATTTTAAGTAGATTGAGAATGGAAATAGATTGAATTTCGAAAAGAGACGAATTATTCTTTCTATTTATAAATATGTTGGTATAGAATAAGGTTATTTGAATTGAAAGAAACTTAAATTACTAATTTTAATATGCAATAAATACAATAGGGTATTATGAAACCACATCATCAATTTGAGTAGCTCATAATCTCTTTTTCAATTAATAAAACACCTTATCAAAGTGTAATGTAGGATTTACATACAAATACCGAGATAATCGTGCACGTGCGGGCCCCTTCCACCTCTTCAAGTTTTGTTTACTATGTTGTTCAACTAATACAAAAAGGTTTGATAAACATTCATTCAAAACACTGGCTGGAATTTATTTTACTTATTCTAAACCTAAAAAACAAACGGGTTTCTTGTCAATGTTTTTTCAGATATATGTAATTTTTTAATAATATATTTTTAAACTTATTTGTCTATATTCCTAGTAAAAATGCCCATCAAAATATTATTAGCTCGACAAATTTTTGATGCCACTGGTATACCTACGGTAGAAGTGGATATGGTGACTGAACTTGGTCTATTTCGCGTCGGAGTACCATCGACGGACCATAAGAAAATAGCAGAAGCATTTCAGCTACGTGACAATAATCCTGCTGAATATTTTGGAATGGGGGTATCAAATGCTGTTAAAAACATTAATACAATTATCGCACCAGAACTAATAAAACAAAATCTGGAAGTGACTATGCAAAACGAAATAGACCAATTCATGATCGCTCTTGATGGTACTGAAAACAAGTCAAGGCTAGGAGCCAATGCTATAATGTGTGTTTCTTTAGTAATTGCTAAAGCAGGAGCTGCTAAAAAGGGCGTACCTCTCTATAGACATATCTCCGACATGGCTGGTGTTGCAAGTATTATACTACCGGTGCCGCATCTTACAATTTTGACAGGCGGTAAATTAAGTCGCAATGGATTACCGTTTCAAGAATATTGTATTATGCCCACAGGAGCTGCGTCGTTTAATGAAGCGATGCGCATTGGAACTGAAATATATCATTTCGTTAAAAATTCAATAACAGCAAAATATGGCGTCGAAGCCTCCTACGTAAGCGACACAGGTGGTTTTGCAGTACCGCTAGAAACCCACAGGGATGCATTAGTGTTACTCACGGATGCCATAAAACAATGTGGATATTATGGAAAAGCAGAGATTTCTATTAATGCGTCTGCTAATGATCTTTTCAAAGATGGTGCCTACGACCTTGAGTTTAAGAATCCTAATTCAAACCCTCAAGATTATATGTCATCTGACAAACTGGCTGAAGTATATTTAGAAGATGTGAAAGAGTTTCCAGTTTGTTCAATAGAAGACGGTTTTGAGCTTAACGATTGGTCTGCTTGGTCTACTTTGACAGCGCGTACTCAAACTCAGCTCTTTGGTAATGATCTCACACAGACAAACTTGCGTAGAGTCAGTCTAGCTGTTGAAAAGAAAGCGGGCAATACAATTGGCCTTAGACTTAACCAAGCGGGAACTCTTACTGAACTTATTGAAGCTTTCAAGGTATTGAAGTCGAGTGGATTTGGCGTAGTTGTATGTGACAGATGGGGAGACACAGATGATTTATTCTTATCAGATTTAGTGGTAGGTTTGTCAGCGGGACAGGTGAAATGCGGTGCGCCAGTTCGGTCTGAACGTGTGGGCAAATATAACCAAATCATTCGAATTGAAGAAGAGTTGGGCGCGTTATCGAAATATGCAGGGAAAAATTATCGCGGTCAAATGTAGTTATCTTGATATTTGTTTGTTTTTTTGAATATACTTTTTCTTAATTTTTAGTTTGTTTTTTGAATAAACTTTTTTTATAATATTTTCATTCTTCAACTTAACATACATTAGCATTGAGAACTGCTAAAACTGTCCCCACACGTGTTCGATGCCCCATCAATAGTAACACCGCGACAAGTGGTCAAATCACCGGAAATAGTCTCTCCACTGTAATTGACATTTATTATTTATAACAATCGAAACAGTGGCGTTAACAATAATATTAAATAAAAACGTTTTTTAAAAACAAAGTTGTAAATTAAAAATATCTAATTGTTTTTTTTATAAATCGTTTTTAATCCAAGAACTGGAGTAGGTATATCACCTTTATTTTAGCTTAGAAGGAGAATTGTAAAAAAAAACTATCACCTTTTTAAATTGGTAATAAAATATGAGGAGGTATTATCATAAAATAATCGAGTGGAACAGGTCATCCCTATCTGTGGGTGTATAAACTCCGGGCTAAGGGCCATAACAGCGCGCACGTGCATATATGCACCCTTCAAATAAGCACCCCATTGTACCACATTCGCAAAGTTTAGTTAGCCCCCCGGGCCTGCTCATTCTCTTCTAAATAATTGTAGATAAATACAACTTAGTTTACACTCGCTTAGGGAATTTTATGAAAGCGTTGAGCGTTCATAATTAACATTATTCTTTAACTAATCCTAATACAACTGAGCAATAGTAGTTACTTAATAGCTGATAGTTATTGTTACAATACCAAATCATTGGTCACAGTAAAAGCATTTGGTTTTTGTCCCTATTAGTTCGGTTCGTCATGTAGGTCCTATTAATGAGAATCTAGTTATAACTAGATGTATACTGGGTTTTTTATTCGGCCTAGTTACACATACAATACATATAAGAGAACAATAATAGTATTAACATGTTAAGTAGAAATTAAACAATAAAATAGGTTGTTGTTACAGGCACCAATTTCCAAGCGCACTCTCTCTCATGGTCTCGACGTGGCGAGAGGCAGCCCGGAGGAACTTTACATGCCAAGATATGGATGCCCGAAGACCCTAGGTATTTTACTGCACCTACGAATGTTACTGAGAAAGAAGAACTAAGATAAAATGTGATCAACTATATCTATAGACTTCAGCTGATCTCAGGTCAAATATTCTCGTTAAGTTAAAATATTGTTATATCTTTGTTTGAAGAGTATGGGAAATCTCGATTTAACATTTAGACTGTGGTATCTTTTTAAACATAAAATTGATATGATCAACAAAACTTGAACATAAATTACGAGCCGGCTTTTTATTAGTTCTAACATTTAAAATCTGGTGAATAAATATGTAGATATATATTCGCGGAACTATAATAAATTATGTCACAGTTAGGTACATAATTTTACTAGTCATGATGTTAGCTTTATATTTATTTAGCAATAGGCAATAAATTATTTATAATAAATTAATATATGTAGAACTTAGAAGTAACTTTAAAACGTACCCCCTATATAGACAGTTTGCAATGTTATAATTTTATTAAACGTTAAAATAAACTTATGCACCACAACACAAAATTAATATATATTTATATATAAATATTCAAATATAAAACTGCATAATAATATATTTAATCGAATAATAAAAAAATTATATCACACACAGAAGTATTGTTTTCTTGTTGTATATTTTCTTTTATTCGAGCTAAATTAATTATATTGATAAATTTCTTAGTAGGGTTGTTATAAATTAGAAAACCTATTTTCTTTTTTATAATGATTGTTGTGAGGAAATAAAATAAATAGAGGTTGTGGCTTACATCTTACTTGTTGTTCTAAATATTACCTACTAAGTGGATTTCCCCCTTATCCCCATAGTTTTACAATTGCGTTATGCATATGCATTGCATGCATACAAAATTTTAATAGATTGATAGATAGATAAATAGGTATTTTCATGAAATTCGCTGAATACCTACCTATCCTATTATCTGTTTTTGTGACTGAAAAATGGTATGTAACATACTTACCATTTCAAATCAGACTCTTAAACAATATTAGGCACCGAAAGGAACTGATGATGCAACTCAGATTTATATTTATTTGCTTTTGCGGATATTTGTATGTTTATTTGTAAGCATATGTTTGTATATATGTATATAAATAAGTGTACCTATGTATGTGGTGTATTTATAGCTTAACCTTTTTCTTACCAAGATTCTGCCTCCATCTAATTGGTTGATCGGGAGAAATTGCTCTTTAGCGATAAGGCCAAATATACCTGTTTAAAAAATCTCTTTTTTTTGTGATATATGATCTGACTGTACAAGAAATAGTAAAGAATATTATATTCAAAATTCTATATTTCATATTCATAAACACTGGCTGGTCTCGAACTTAAGACCTCTGAGATAAAGTTCCCGACGCTCTACTTGCCGTGCCGTTACCACCCTTGTTGAATTACATATTATTCATATATTATAATGGTCTTTATCGGGACGTTCTACATTTATTTAATTATTTCTAAAAACATGCTTATAGTCAAATTCAAATAAATTGATACATTTTTGATAATACTAAGTATTTGTAACGAGTTTTTTTAAGCCGAAAATAAAATATGATATACAAGACGTCGATAAAATTGTACATCATTAACATACGGAACCAATTGAAAGTAATGAATAATCTAGGAAATAATAGAATTCTAGACTTAATTAAGTTTTTTTTTTTTTTTTTTCCTATCTTTTTTTTTTTGGTGTCTGTCTATGCTGTTAGCCCTGTCGGCTATTACAGCGTCACCGGGGGAGAAACTCTTAATTATGATTATCACAATACCTACAACAATTAAATTATAAATAATAAGTTGGTCTTGCTTTGCACCGGACACTGAGTGAGCAGGGGTTTCTAGATTGGCATCGAAATCATAGAGTAAACTGCTACATACCTACTACTATAAGTGCCATGTCAGGCATCGTACCTGTGGCCTGTGCAAATCAGTTCTAACGTTAAACATAACCACGCAACCCCTCAAAGTCCTTGGAATCAAAAAACATTAAGCAGACTAATGAAAAAAATAATTAGGAACAACCAAAAGCATATAGCCCTTTTTAGTAGGTTTAACCGCTCTTTTATTACGGTTTTTTTACTTTTGTTTATCTTGAGTTTTACGGTTGTTTCATGGGCCTCATGTTGCACGTTATGTCATTATTGTAGCGTCGGCAATTATAGAACAAGAATTAAAAGTTTCATTAAAATTGGTTGAATAATAACTAAGTGGTTACATATATAAATTAGAAAATATTTTACACCAAGTTTAAAAGCCTTTGCTCGCAGTCAATATAACTGAAATATGAGATGCACGGGTACCTACAATGTTTTCTACTTAACGACCGAACACAAAACAGGCAGAAGCAGAATGACACCTGTCTTCTTATTTGAAGTACCATAGATTTGTTTATTTTCGTCTAAAAAACAGTTCAAAGTCTGAAACTATGCGCGATATGACAGAAGCTTCCCTTAACTTTTAGGTTAACTATGTATATTTAACTTTCTTGGTAAGGGCAGACATAATCACTCGAAATGTTAGTTTTGTATTTTTAAGCTAGGGAACAGATAATGATAAGTGTCTTGTACTACTACTTCCCTACTCGTAAATGAAAAAAAAAAGTTGGTACCCGTAACGGCTAGCCTAGTTTTTATTTTAATAATTCGTTTCTGCAAATTTTACGGCGCTTTATTTGTTAATTAATCGAAACTATAAAAAAGTTGCAATAAATTCAAGTCTTATAAGTATACCTACTTACATAATTTAAATATCTGTCAACGAAAAATTGTTTTGGAAATTTAATATTGTTCTTTAAAAAACATGTCTTCATCAAATTTGATATAGTTTTTAAAATACTTTACTTTATAACAAAAAAAAACATAATAAGACATTTATCTACAAACAGCTCTTTTTTACTTTTTACTGTTTTTTGATATTAGGCATTAAAAGGTTCATTTTTCAATATCAATATAAATATTCAATTTCTTGTAAGACTAAACTTTAAAAGTATTTTAGTAAAAAAAGGATTTTATAGCTTAATGCTTGTAAAGTAATATTTCGAATTTCTTAATTATTTTGGATTAAAAAACTTCACAATTACCTAACAGGAATTGAGGATATGAATTCTAGCTTTGATGTACCTCGTTTTAATATATACATAGGTACCTAAGAATCTTTTATTAGCTGCTACAAGTGGTTTCATCTGCTCCTTCACTGGACCAAATAAACATAAGATTAAAACAAAATCATTTCTAGTTTAATAATTATAAACCACATGAAAATTTTCCTCCGTGGATATCATAAAATTATTCACTCAGATAATACAACCTTTTACGACATCAAATATCCTTAAAGTTGAAAAATTGTAATGTGCTATAACTGTGAACCAGATTTTTTCTTTGCTATAAAAAGGCAAGGTTTATCAGAGTGAAAGTCTTCGTACATATACGACTGGGACAATAAGCTGTCAAACCGGAATAATTTTATGTGTGATGATGTGAGAACACACAAAAAGATAGGTAGACAAACAGACATATCACATAACTTTATAGGAGAGACAACAAACAGTGCAGTCTTAGGAAGTGATCATCCGTCGCCCACGCGTACTGTGTCTGCCAAACACCAAAGGGCTAAAAAAACATAGTATAGTAGATTCGAACGTACGACCTTAAGGATACCATCCCTTCGCTCTAGCAATTGCTCTACAAAATCTTTGATGAGTCTAGCGTTCTATAAGTAAATCTATTCTATACGAAAATCCTAACCAATGTTTCTAACTTTACAGTAGAAAAGAACAATGATATGATGCCATAACTTAAATTCATTAACATAATTAACCATGTGCAGTTCTTTTTAATTTGAAACAAACATAGAATAGAAAATGTGTTATTACAGACAAGAATCAAAGCCCTTAAAAATTATTTTATGATACGGTTCTGAACTAGAAAGCTGACGAAGAACATCAATATGACGAGGGTGATTGCGGAAGTATGGATGGAGGGAATAATTTTTATAGTCAGATTGACTTATAAATTAAAATCTAGGTAATAAGAGATAACTTTTAGTTATCAAGATAACTTTTGTAACAATCGTTTATACCTATGATTTTATAAGCACGTTTTTATAACAAAATACATAATATCGATATTAAGGTTAATGCCTTAATAAATATAGTCTTGTATTTGTGCGTTTGTGATCGAATTCATTTTCCTACTATTTTTGTTCTTTACTTTAGCACTAACTGGTTTAAGCTACTGTCTTAGTGTGTACTGACCATATATTAACGGTTAAACTCATTTCAATTGACATTGTTCGTGCTCGATATTTTTTGTAGAATGAATGATTGAGATGGTTACCTAAACCTAATTACAAGACATTAGGTGAGTGAATGGCTCCCGCTTTGAGTATATAATACCGTACAACGAATAATATTCTACTGAAACTACTGAAGGGGTTTTGATGATTTCTAATTAATTTTGATACAGTGTTAAACTACATCGTCGTTTAATTTGTTTTCGCTTCATTTAGGATACATTTTTTTATAAATAAATTAAAACTTGTACATTTAATAACTAGATACCTATCTAAGTAGATACAAAAGTTAACATGCTTTACCATATTCTGATTTTTAATGTATGATTTACAAATAAATAAACTAAGAAACTAACTAACGTTATTGTAAAATCTTTCGAAGTAAGAAATAATAATTTACCCTCGTGCGACTTATCCAAAAAGTAGGTATTGATATGTAGAGATTATTAATAATAGTTGCGCGTTTTTTGAAGATAGTATTGAATCCAAGATATATTGTTGTTAACAGTTGTTATCGTTATCTCCAAATTTATTATATTTGACTGCCAGAGATTAACGCAATCAAAAAAATAAAAACTCTTCGGCTTTATTAGACACCTACCTATACCTATATAGGTATATACCTACTAATATTAGAGTTTTATTAACTAGTAGACAATAGGTTAGAATTTGTTTCGGCAGCAGCGTATAGGTACGGGCACATAAATGAAGATTTTGATGTTCTTATATACCTACACTAATATTTATATACTCATTTATAAGTGGTAGCAGGGACCTAAATGATAACAGTATTTTACCGCTCTTAAAGAAGCTGTCTGGTCTGAAGTAGTACTATCCTATCAAAAAGTATCAGCGTGAAGTATTTATAATAGCTACGTTTGGGACAATGAGTGAGAAAGCCCTTTTTGAAAAACTCCTTCCTTTCTTTCTCCTCTTTTTGTAAAGCATTTCCTATGTTTAAAAATGTCTATAGGCAACATCAGCACCTATCATCCGGCAGACCATCTTCACTTTAGCAACTCATGATCCACTTTTATAGAAAATACTTGTAAACATATACCTACTTAATTATCACAATCGTACCTTACTGGCTGTAAGGTGTCTAGTACTTATTATTTATTTAATAACTACTTACGGACCTACCTAATTATTTGTAGCTTGTCGACTGCCTCTCTTTATCTCAGGTATCTAAAGTGGCATCTATAAAGATATAAATTATCTAGAGTTTTCTAGATACGGAATAAAAAATAATATGCTTTCTTTTTTTTTTAAAGAATTTAAGTAATATGTTTTAGGGATATGTTATTTGCCAAGTGGAGCCTTTATTTTTTTTCGATTTTTTACCTACCTACCTGTTACACGAAAAAAATATTATCTGTAAAATAACACAAAAAGAAAATTTAACCCAACTAATTAATAAGCAACGTAAAAAATTTTATCTCTTTTTACTTATACATTTGAAATAACGAGAACTAAAGCTTTTAAGCGAACTCATAAATGGAGGCTTTGGGCGGCACTGGATACTGGATCAATATGAGGACAAGATACGGATTGGTTGCAGGTGTTAGTTCCCAGCGCCTCCTCGTACTACCATGACAATAACGCAAAAGTCCCCAGTCTGCATTAACAGTGAAATTCATATTCTAACCGCCGACAGGTTGTTCAAGTGGGTTAGTTAGGTCTTAATTGAAATATTTTATGCAAATAATTTGTGAGATTTATCCTTAATTTTTTACCTTCAAGATTTTTATACAAATTAAACTAGACCAAATAATTTATCGTTTAATTTCATACAGTTAGACAATTCAAAACGTCAACAAAAAACTCTTTTGTTTAAGTGTTATTTAATTCTCTATCATATATTTTAGTGAACAAATAACACAAAGACAATACGTAAATACTTGCAATTCTTGATTAAGTATCACAGATAAGAAACAGATATATAAGTATACAGATATTATACTTAGGTACCTACCTACATTACGAACCTGACATCGTGACACCGCCGGCGAACAAATAATATAAATAACTAGCTGTGCCTGCGACTTCATGAAAAAAACATTGTCATGGGTTCTCTTGCTTATATAAAGGTCCCTGTATGAATTTTTGAAAATATTTTTTATTCGTGTTGTGTGCACAACTAAAAGACAAACAGACAAAGATTTAAAAAATGCTGAAAATGGATTCTATTAGTTATTACTTCACATCCTGGTATATTTTTTTAATTATTTTCAATTTACAAAGACTACTCCTCTACAGGTTTATTACATGTATAGAATAAGATTCTCATGATACCTATTACGTCATTGACATAAATTGTCATAACTTTTTTATTTCTTAACCGATGTAGATGAAATAAACATTAAATGTTAAGTGAAGACTGTGATAATATATTCCTGAAAACCGCAATCAAATTGGTTAAGCCGTTTCTGAGATTAGCGTGCACAAACATACAGAACATACAGACAAACTGAAAAACCATTGTTTTGGGTTCTCTTGCTCTTATAAAGGCCTCATATGATGTTTTGTTTTAAATATTTTCCATGATATAAATGGATCAGTGACAATTTTATATGTATAGATAGATAGTTTACAGTAAATTATTAAATATATTATACAGACAATTATTACCACTACAAACCGATAGCATTTAAGCTTTTTAGGTAGATATGATTAACAAATTTCCAAACCTCGGAACTGAAAAAATAATTTTAAATAGGAATAAGACATCTAAATTTGCATATTTTAAAAATTCAATGTTGCTACGGGCGAATTACGTGATACAGAATTCAACACCCGTAATAATGGTCAGTTTTTTATAGCATTTGATGTGGTGTAAGTACCTATGCTTTTATGGCAACAAATTTGATGCTTATTCACTTCGGAAAAGATTCTCAATTTCTATATATTTTACTACAAAAAACGTCTAGATATTTATAATTTTAAGGATATAAATGATAGCTCACTTTCTTTAAGCAGAAAGCAGGCAAAGTGGCTCACAACTAGTTTAAAATTGAAGATACGCATAGGTATTATACGTAACGAAAGAGGTTTGGGTTTTATCTATAAACAAAACAAATCTTTGTTCTATATTAATTTACACAAAATAGTCATGCGTCGAGCCTGGATCAAAAACTAGAAAAATATTATTCAATATTTTAGGTTCTTATTGTCAACAGAGGATGATTAGCAAGGAGCTTCCAGGTCATACCTTATCAAAAATAAAAATTACAAAAATTAGCTTGTAAAAAAAATACCTATTGATAATTATAGTAATTACCTCAATCAAAATCTGTTAAGTAATAAATACATTTATTGATTTGTTCATTGTTTGTAATTTTAAGCAAATTCACTTAATCAGTAATCGTATAATTGATTGCTACGTGGCTATTACTAATTTATCTATTGTTTGATGTTAAAGTAGGTCACTTAATATTGTATTGTTTGTTACTTATTGTGTACTCCCTTGTATGTAAATGTCATGTTTATGTAATTGAGTATTTCTTAACTAGAAAAGAACATAATTGATTACTTTTAAAGCGATTTATTGCTTAGATAAAATGTACTTTTAAACAAGATTTTCAAATAAAAACTTCCTAGTAAATATATATCATCACTATAACAAAACAATATTTTTTTTGCCTTATTTAATACATATTTTAGGTTAATTATATTAATTATTGAGGGTACTAAAATAAAAATGAAATTACTTTATTTTGCAAAGTTTTTAAAGCAATGTTTCATTTATATTTAACTACATATTACATACACTTTTTATTATATACAATGAATATTTTTTCAAATCATAGCAAAAATCTCTAAAGAGAGGCACTATATTTTTTGATGGCTAATATTTTCTCTGTGCCCATCTGGAACTGTCGATATTAATGTAAAATTTTAATTACTACAATCACAATAAACATTAAAAAAACAATAATAAATTTGCTACAGTCACAATAAACATTAAAAAGCAATAGACTAAAATCCCAAAACCCTATTTTTTTTTATCAAACAACCTATGCCCTAGAGTCTAAGCTAAGAAAATGTAACTTAATTCACTATTTCGAGTTCTCTTTTCAGTCAATATGGTTATATGTTACACACCATGCAAATTACAAGCGAAATATATTATAATAATATATATATATATATATATATATATATATATATATATATATATATATATATATATATATATATATATATATATATATATATATAGTTTCATTATATAAAAAGTTTTTTTTACTCTGAATTCAAAATGTCTTATTTAATTACTTTTGAACCTTTATTTGCAAGTGCGTTTGTGTAATGATTGTTAAAATTTTGTATACATAGATAAATATATTTGCAAGCCGACAAACCTTGTATCTTTTACACATATGGTATACAAAAGAAAGAGAGTGAAGGAACAAGAATAGGCTTAAATTGGCCACTAATTAAGATTGTTGTTGAAGTATTGTTTAATTGAGTATCTAGTATCTATTACTTTTCTTACCTATTAATACTAAAACCTAATTAAATTTGGCTTTATTGTACGTGTGAATGTAATAGTCTCATTCCCTTTATTAGCGCAGGTTTATAAACAAAAGCCCAAGGAAGGAAAATAAGGAAACCGGAGAAATAAAGACTGGCATAAATCTGCCACCACTTTGAAAATACTTTAAGATCAAATGGTATTAAACTCCATCCCATAAAAACTATAGTGTAAATTTTTAGAATCCCATACAATAAATATTTAGCATTAGAAGCCCAAAGCTTATGATAATATTCAGATTTTGTTATTATGTTTTCTAACTCCTTTTCCATGTAAATAATAATGAATTCATTAAAGAACGTCATATAATACCCAGAGCGTGTGCCATGCCATAAGGCCAAAAAGACTAGTGTGAAGAATTGACTAAGATTACGGTTACCAAGGAACTTAAGGCGTTTATAAATATATTCAGCGGCAAAGTGATTGGTGTTGCAGTTGAAACTGTCAATGTAATGTTGGAACTTGGTAGCACCTTCAAAGCGCATCAACTTTATGTTGTTACACCCATCCCACCGGGACACTTCACCATATTCAGTCTTCTTGTTTCCATTATATGAGAGACCAAACCTTATACATGATGCTACAATAGAAACAATAAGTAAGTATTTTTTACATAATATATTGTATCTAGTATTTAGGACCGAGTGTTTATTGATCTAGAATGAACAGATTTCTATAACATTAACGCTATTTTAAATCTTAAATCTTACACAAAATATCTGATTCTAAACAAAAATAATGTTATTATTATGAATTATAAGAATTTTATAATAATAAAAAAATTACCTTCGGTAAGAAGCCAACATGAAATATATTTGTAAAGCGCAAAGTGAGCCCATAATCCACTATAGAAATGGCGATACACTATTGATGTTTCATAAAATTCATCAGAAAGCATGTAATTCATGCTAAAAACAGATACTGAAACAATAAATCTTGTTTATACAAAGTAGACTTAAAACAAGTAATTTATAAATAAGTTAAGTATTAAATACTTACTTCCAACTTGAAATGCAACTAAATAAATCATTCCCTGAATGAATCTTTTTAATGCCTGGCTTTCCATTATCGGTGCTTCCTTATCAACAGGGTATTTATCAGATACAAAGTCAATGTATCTTCTGAATGAAAAAATAGGACCCACAAGGAAACAAGCAGGGAAGTAAACAAAACCAATTAGTTCTAAGAAAGTAGGGGGATCTGATAGAGCACTTATCTTGCTGTTATCAGACAGATTCTCTCCTTTCTTTAACTTGTGGCCATCCCATAAATCAAAAGATAAAGCAATAAGCTTTAAGGTTAGGACACAATGTGGCATAGTCCAGGTGATGTCATAATCTTCGGATTCAGTCTTAACATATCCAACCAAGAGGTATGTCATATTAAAAATAAATGTTATAATAGCATTCAATTTACCGGGACCAAAGAATTTTGTAGTGATGTAAATAACAAGTGCTGGAATAGCATTATGATAAAAGGACAGACCAAAATTATAGAGGGCAATATCCAGGCCGGTGCAAATAAAGAATAAATTTCTGTACTCCTTATGCTCTTTAACATATTTGTTGTATATTATCCCTAATGGGTATCCTAATAAAATTGAGATCAAGAGTTTTAAGGCAGGTTCTGTAGTACCAATGAGGTAGGCTGCATATGGCACTGGGCTGAGGCCTATCCAACCCAGAAGGGAGAGAAAAAGACCAATCATTGTGATTTACCTAAAACAATATATAAACAATTGACATAAAATAAAAGTAAATTTATGTAAAAACAAAAAATATTCATTTTTTATGCTCACAAATTTATAATTTACAATAATGATTAGTTTTTAAGTTGTACCTTTCTCAATTTTAAATAGTATAATATTTCTACTATTACTACTATATTACTATAACTACCTACATTATAGAAAATGTAAAATAAATAAAAATTCCGTGAGATGGAAATGGTTGTGTAGAAAGCGTTACGAATTTAATTATTACACTTAGTACAGTCAATAATAACATTATTGAAGAATATATATTTATCGAGATTTTAAAATATAAATATTTTTTAAAAGTACACACATTTTAGTTAGTTTATCTCTGTTATAAACGTTACTATTTATTTAAACGGTCTAAAATTTTTGATGAATACTACAGCAGTGAATAAGGCTAAGGTTATCTTAAGTATGTAATATATATAAACTACTACGTTTTAACATTTAGAGTGAAAATCTTTTCAAATCGAATCGGACTAAATAAAGATAAAAAAGAAAAGGATGGAAATCAAAAATTTAAGAATACTTACAAATAGTAATCAAACATATGATGGAAAATTTGTAAAGTGAAATTGATGACAAAGATCTACGAACACCGCAGTCCGTAAAATAAAATATTAACATCTAAATTATTACAATTATAATAATGATTTGTAACTAGACCTGTCCACTGTTCAGTAAAAAAAATTCAATGATTGTATAAGTAGGGACACGAAAAAAGTATCGAAACTTTGTGGTATCGAGTGGTAGTTTCGTTACCCATATACTCGATACTTTGTAATGGATACTTTTACTAAATTAGTACTTTTTGGCAGGTGTTGTATCGAATAAATCTTCGAAGACTAGGCTTTTGTTGCTGCGGTTAAATATTATTATGCAGTGTGCTGGACTATTATTTTATTTATTAAATGTGTATTAAGAGTGCAATCTTAAAGTACAATACTTTGTGTGATATCTTTGCTGTGTATCGATATTTGAGTAATTAGAAGATACTAAGAGTTTGGTAAGATTTTATAAAGTTTAACAAAAATGAAATAAAATTCAGGACTTCTATTTTTAAGTGACTGTTGAGCGAAGAATGGCAACATTTTTTGTATGTCTAAAGGAATAAATTATATAGTTTTTTTTTAACTTCCTCATTTGTCTTTTTATTATTATATTAAATTTGTGTAAAACTATTTTTTTTCTTTCTTTCTTTTAAATTCTATGCTTTTACTGCCCTATAGAATCTGAACTGACGTTATTTATTTGACTTACTGACTGAGATTGACGGCTGTGTCTATTCAGCCGATGTCGATTAAGTAGAACAAAATACTATATAGCCGACATCGGGTAAATAACAAGATTTGTCGGCCGACATCGGCTATATAGCAAGATATGTCTATTCAGCCGATATTGGCTAAGTAGAACAAAATACTATATATAAATATATAAATAAGTGAATAAAACAAAAAATGTAAATAAACTAAAATAGTTCGAAGTATGTAACGTAAACTCCTTTTTATACACAACATAGATTTAAGAAAGATCTCTGACAATGTCAGGGGAAAAACACACAACACCCCGAAATGGCGGGTGCTTTTAAAAAAAAAAAAAAAAAAAACCTAACTACCTAACCTACAATATAGGTGAACAACTCAACATTACACGTGACCAAAAACTACCTTCTGATTGGTTCACGATTTTTCGGCCAAATAGAATTGCGATCTATTCGACCTCAATATGTCGGCTGTTTAGACACTCCGGATATTGACGCCTTGACGTATGCGCATTACACCCTAAAATAAAAGTGTTGAACTTTAGAGTACTTTCTTTAGATTCTTTTAGACTTTTATGAATCAAAGAATGTATAATTAACTCTAATTTATTATTACAAGTAAAAAAAACTCTATTTTATAAGCACAATACTTTTTCGATATTACTCAGAAGTACAGTATCGACATTTTTTAATCAATGTGTATGAACCAGCTTAAAAAATCTGAGCCTCATTGTATAAAATATATATCGACAATTAATCTTATAAGATAGATAAGATATGTTCATTATTTTCATTAATAAAGTAAACATTAAGGTTACAGTTATTCAAATCGAGATAAGAAAATATTATTACAAATATATTGTAAGTTGTGTAACCTTAACATAATACATAACATAACAAGAACATAAAAACATGTACAAGTTTACCACGGTAGGTATAGTAGTAACTTATATTAATTATTATTATATGTATCAATTGTCAGTACTGTTTTAACTTTTTGATTTGATCTACTTATAGTCTGTGCGGTGCTGGCATAGAATTATTTACACCACCCCATTTCTTCCCGAGACTTTATTTTTTCAAAATCGTATGATTTATTGTGTTAAATTAATTACGATCGTTTACCATTAATGGTGAAAATTTCTCTTAAAAAAATAAGTATGACAAGGAGGTTAATTACAGGTATTCAAAACTTTTTAATTGACTTCTTTATGAGTATATTATATTATTTTGAAACCGTCAGTGCCGTGTTTTAGTTGTGAAATAATAAAAGAGGGAAGATGAGACATCCGTCTTTTTCTCACACATGCAAAAAAGAAAGACAGATATGTGGCCTCATTTGCTATCTCTTTTTCGTTGGACTTGGACACATCTTTTAGACTGATTTCCCTACCCTATTTGTAACAACTCTATGAGGAGTAAAGGATAGATAATCTAAAAATGTTACTTTTTATTAGTGAACACTAGCCAGAAGCAAGAATATTACTTTTCGTTACATCGGAAGAACAGAAGTTAACAGGCAATGGACACGTTACTTTTCGTTACAACAGAATGGCTAGATCAAGCGTTACGGTGAAAAAAGGGAACATTTCCTAGTAAAACAAAGTTGTTCTTTAGGCGTAGCCTATAGGACCAATGCCAATGTTCCGGTGTGAAATACTGACATATTTTTGTGAATGTCAAGTTTTTTCGGGGCTATCAATCGATTATTAATTAGAATAAATATCCTTCCTCTATTATTTATTTTTTTAACTTTAACTTTTAACACTTGATTTAATAGTTTATTGTTATTATTTTTCAATTTTATGGATAATATTGAATATATAATGCAAGTCACAACTCACAAGGACAGACTTCCTTATCTTTAAACAGAACATCCATAGAGTATAGATAGACCTAGCAATGTTGAAACGCCTTTGACAAATTTGACTTGTCTTCAAATCTCAAATCTGGATTCTCATTTCCAATTTCTCAAATTTTGATGTAAAATGTTTCAAGATGGCGACTTATGAGTTCTATTGTACCTTTTTATGCCGACCGTAACTGAACTTAGTTGAAGATCTAAGGGTAAGTAATATATGTCTTAAAGAATTATAACACATTATTGATTATAATTACATTGCGAATATAATTATATTTTTGTAGTCTTGATGGCTTGTGGTTTCATTATGTTATTAAGTCGTACTTTGTTTTCAATAATGAAATATTTATTATTTAAATGGACCTAAATAAATCAAGAACTAAGCAACATCGACAAAGTAACTTTGAATCGAAACCATAAAACTTATTAATTATATTTAAATTCGTATAAACGTGATTGAAGTTGCTATACCAGTGGACTACAGATTTAAACTTAACTCGTGCATTAATACGACTCATGCTAATTTAGTTAATAATAAAAAAAATGTGTTCGTTTTTTTAAGACATGGGAGCCTAATAAGATTTGGAGATTTTGGTACACTACAGTACACTACACTGATACTACTACTACTGAAAAATATTATAATCATTTAAAAAATAGAAAATATTGTATCTCATAGTCTCCCATTTTCATTGTTAAGAAATTAAAAAAAGGAAATGTCAGTTAACACATCTGATTTATTAGTTATAGAAATAACTTCAAGATGGAGTCTGCAGGAGATTGGTGTCTGATTGAGAGTGATCCTGGAGTCTTTACTCAATTAATTAAGAAATTTGGTAAGTTCATCAATTTAAATTGCAAGTTTATGGTTAATTATTTATATAATTATAAGACACAATAATTGTATTTTTAACACACTGTTAGCACCAATGACCAGCCAAATTATATTCTACAATATATTAATGTTATACATTATGACATAGATTTCCATAAAGTTTATAGTAAGCTGAAATGTATACACTGTGTCTTGTGCTCATTGTGTGGAGGAACATTATATAATTAAAAGTAATAAAGTCACTGACCATCATTTCTCAACTTTGTAAATAGAAGAACAGAACTTTGTAGATGTTCACAATACTACCTATTTGACCGCAGTGTTGGTTGAGTGGTTAGCATAGAGGCCTTAAGTGTAATGTATAAAGAGGCTTGGGTTCGATTCCCCATAGGGACAGGCATGTATGTGATGAGCATAGATGTCTGTATCATAGGGTTTGGTTGTTTATTAAATTCATTTGCAGTATTTATAATGTGTATTTCTATGTATTTGTATTTTTGTCTAATAAAACTTAACACAAGCAAATAATTTGCTTACTTACGGGTTAGATCAATTTGTGTAATTTTATAAAAATCAAAATGCTTAAATAGGGGCCTCAGCTATGTCAATAACCTAAGTTCATTTACACAAAACTTAAATAATCTTGAAGAAACAATTCTTATCTTTAAATTTTTCTGGTAAGTTTTAACAACAAATTGAAAGCCAGTTTATTTATATTCATAATATCACTATATATACCAATACCACTAATTTATGGTATTAAATAGATCTCAAAAGTAAATGCCGTACAACACAAAGTGTAGGTAATTACTAAATAGTGATATTAAGTTATGGACTTACTATTCATGTATTTGTATACAATTGTGTCTATTTTTGTGTTATTTTATTAGTAATTGAACAAACAATTAAAAACATATTAATCAATATAATTTCAGGTGTGAAAGGTGTCCAAGTAGAAGAACTGTGGACTTTTGAGGATGGCATTTTTGATAACTTAAGGTACAACTTTATTCAACTTTATTAAATATTTGTAAAAGAATCTTTCAAATAAGAAAAACTTCACACCCATATACACACTAAGGGCCTGGAACAATCCTCTTAAAAATATACTGATTTCCTATTTACTATTTGTGTTGTTGTGTATTTTATTATGTCAATTAACTTGAACAAATTCAGAAATATGTAAATTGAAAAAGCACAACAATCTTATTAAAAATTTCAACAAAGCTATATATTTGAAGAGAATGAGCACGTTGTTGGCATCATATGTGAACTTTAGGTGTAAATTTGTCAGTAAAGAAATTCATCCAATACTACAAAATATGAAAATGCCATGGACTTACAGAACAAATGTATTTTGCCCCATAATCACAAATAGTGTATTTTAATTTTATTATGGACTAGCTGTGCCTGCGACTTAGTACGAATAAATTTCGATTTTGATAAAACGTGTTTATTTACGTATTTACTTACCAATGTATAAACTATAAACCTTTAAAGTTTCATCTAACTCAATCAAGTAGTTTTTGCGTGTAGGAGTATTTCTAGTTTATTTATGTATATATTTTTTAATGTTTAATCACTGCTAAGCAGCAATGGCAGAAAGTCTAGAAAATGGACGTGGGTATCGCCGGATTGTAAAACAAAAAATGAAATTGATTTCATATTGAGCCCCAATCCTGCTTCTGTAATAAATGTTGTGGTTATAAACAATTTACTTTTCCATTTTAGACCTGTTCATGGACTTATATTTCTATTCAAATATTTACAACATGATGAACCTCCTCACCCAGTTGTAAAGGACAGTCGTCTTGAAAAAATATATTTTGCCAAACAGGTATGTTTCCCATACCAGATATTTTAAATAATTTTTGTACATGTATTTTACACATGTACAAAAATATAAATTTCTGCTCATAAAATCAACATGTCAAACATTTTAAATCTTTCTACAGGTTGCTACCTTAATCTGTATTTTTTTATAAGTACTACTTTAATTAGCAATATACATCATATATAAAAATATCTACATAACGTCCTTTGGTTACAGGTAATAAATAATGCATGTGCAACTCAAGCTGTTATAAGCCTTCTTCTTAACTGCAATCATCCAGATGTTAATTTAGGTCCTGAGTTAACCAAACTTAAAGAATTCAGTATGTCGTTTGATCCTCGTATGCGTGGTCTCACCTTGAGCAACTCGCAGACCATAAGAACAGCTCACAACTCCATGTCTCAACAAACTATTTTCGAATTTGATCCGAAAGTTCCAACTAAGGTAAGTAATTTCAACACACAATATTTTATGCCTTTATCAAACTGTATATAGGGCTATTTGTAACTAATGGGCCACCTCTTGTAGGCAGCCTCTCTACATCATTTGTTCATTTGAAACAAACAACAACAAACAAATCTTGATAAACAACACAAAAATCTTGGCATACCAGTTATTTATAACTCTGTATTTTGTAAGAAGTACTTAAAACGAAAACGGCCAGGCGCCATACTTAGAGTTAATGCCAGTTCAGAAGCAGGAAATAAATTTAGTTTGGGAAAACTTCAATTTTAAAAATGTTCTACGACACAAATGTTGTTGGGATTTATGTAGAAAGGCTGCCTGCAAGAAGTGGCCCATTAATTAAAAATAAGCCTATATACAGGGTTATTGATAATTAATTGGCCACCCTGCTGTTGCCAATTGCCTGTTCAATAAATGCATTTTGAATGGGAAAACAACATTTTTTAAAACTGTTCATTTTTAAAAGTCGGCGAAATAATGTTGTTGGGATTGATTTAGAGAGGCTGCAAGAGGTTGCCAATTAATTACAAGTCACCCTGTGTATATATATATGTGTGTATATATATATGTACATATATATATGTATATATATATATATATTTATATATGTAGTGATATATAAGTATTAGTGTAAATTAGTATTAAATAAAACTAATTTACAGGATGAGGATGCTTACCATTTTATTGGATATATACCATTTGAGGGTCGTTTGTATGAACTTGATGGTCTTCGCGAAGGCCCAATCGATCACGGACCCATAGCGCCGGAAAAAGATTGGCTAGATGTTGTTCGTCCAATTATTTTGTCGCGCATCAATGTGTAAATTTCTCAATTTTATTATTTCTACTTAATATGTTCATCTTAAATAAGGATTGTATCTATTATTTACAGAAAATAAATCTGATATTTTTTAGGTATACAGAAGGTGAAATACATTTCAATCTAATGGCTCTTGTGTCAGATAGAAAAATGATATATGAAAGACAAATACAGACCCTGACAAGTGGAACTAGGATGCTCGGGATGGAGACTGACGATTCAGGAACTGAAATCAGAAGATTAAGAATGTTAATAGAATACGAGGACGCTAAGATGTTGCGATACAATCAGGAGATGGTAAGAAGAAGGCATAATTACTTGCCATTTATTATCACGCTGCTTAAGATATTAGCGGAGGAGAAGAAACTGACTCCACTTTTGGAAAAGGCCAAGGAGCGCACGCTTAAGAAGGGACCTAAAAAAGTAAAAGTATAACAGGAAGCCTCGGGAGGACGCAAGGTCTCGCGACCGCGTCCCCCGCGCCGTGTCTCGCAGTCCAGCCCCTCGAGGGTGCTGCCTCCTTCAGAGCACATGCAATATTCCCTAGCCGACTTAGATTCTATATTTAGAGATCCCCAAGAGCCCCAGAGCCAACAAGTAGAACCGCAGGACATGCTGCAGCAGAGCCTAATGGAGCCGCCCAGTGATATAGACATGCTGGCGCCGGATGACTTCCTCAAGGACGTTATGTTGGAAACAAGCTTTGATCACGATTTAATTGATGTACATGATATTTTTGACGAAAACTTAATGCCGACAGAAAATTTTCCACATGATGACATTTTAGATCCCGAAGATCTACTAATTAGTGACTTTATGCGCAATCAAGGACCCGAAGAGGAACGCGATGTAGAGTAAATGATAGAACTAATTGTTCTTGCTTACAAAACTGTAATTACTTTTAAAGTATTGCCCACAGTACTTAAGTATGATTTTTTTTAAAGTATCAAATAATAAACACAAAGGGATTGAAAATTATTATCATCTTTATTTAACACAATTTGTATATAGATATGAAAATATTATTAAATATATTTGTACAAATAATAAATAATTTTCAATGTGTAAATTGAACTTATAATAACAATCTTTGTAATTGTAATCAGACAATTTCATAATGCATTTATGATAAGTTTACTAGAGTGTAAGCATTCTGTGGCTTTTGTTCTGGCCATTTAAAATGTTAAATTAAATAATACTAGTAGATTAATATAAAATTTTAGGCTCTTGGGGCTGAGGGTTAGGCTTGATTATTAAAAATTAAAGTGTAAATATGTAGAAGGCTTTTTCTAAATATCTAAAAATATGTAATAATAATTAATTAATAACTTATAGAGCAACCAAAAATCTTCTATGTATACTAGACACGCACCAGGGTATCCAAACATACACAGCTCATGACTTGCTAGTTAAAAGCGGGGTGGCATCTTCAAAATTACAAACAACTTTTGTTTGTTTAATCACTTCTTGGTCTGATAATATCTAACAAGATGCAAATTTATAAGACTATGGTAAATCGCATTTGCTCTGGTTAGAAAAAATATTATTAAAATTAATAAATAAATACAATAAAACATTGTCTCTTTATTATTAAAATTAAATATACATCTACATTTTAAGTAAGGATTGATAATTTAATTGCATTATAAGTTTTTTAATTGACTTATAAGCTGCTTACTTGACTTACACGCTGCTTACTTGACTTACAAGCTGCTTACTTGACTTACAAGCTGTTTACTTGACTTACAAGCTGCTTACTTGACTTACAAGCTGCTTACTTGACTTACAAGCTGCTTACTTGACTTACAAGCTGCTTACTTGACTTACAAGCTGCTTACTTGACTTACAAGCTGCTTGCTTGACTTACAAGCTGCTTGCTTGACTTACAAGCTGCTTGCTTGACTTACAAGCTGCTTGCTTGACTTACAAGCTGCTTGCTTGACTTACAAGCTGCTTGCTTGACTTACAAGCTGCTTGCTTGACTTACAAGCTGCTTGCTTGACTTACAAGCTGCTTGCTTGACTTACAAGCTGCTTGCTTGACTTACAAGCTGCTTGCTTGACTTACAAGCTGCTTGCTTGACTTACAAGCTGCTTGCTTGACTTACAAGCTGCTTGCTTGACTTACAAGCTGCTTACTTGACTTACAAGCTGCTTACTTGACTTACAAGCTGCTTACTTGACTTACAAGCTGCTTACTTGACTTACAAGCTGCTTACTTGACTTACAAGCTGCTTACTTGACTTACAAGCTGCTTACTTGACTTACAAGCTGCTTACTTGACTTACAAGCTGCTTACTTGACTTACAAGCTGCTTACTTGACTTACAAGCTGCTTACTTGACTTACAAGCTGCTTACTTGACTTACAAGCTGCTTACTTGACTTACAAGCTGCTTACTTGACTTACAAGCTGCTTACTTGACTTACAAGCTGCTTACTTGACTTACAAGCTGCTTACTTGACTTACAAGCTGCTTACTTGACTTACAAGCTGCTTACTTGACTTACAAGCTGCTTACTTGACTTACAAGCTGCTTACTTGACTTACAAGCTGCTTACTTGACTTACAAGCTGCTTACTTGACTTACAAGCTGCTTACTTGACTTACAAGCTGCTTACTTGACTTACAAGCTGCTTACTTGACTTACAAGCTGCTTACTTGACTTACAAGCTGCTTACTTGACTTACAAGCTGCTTACTTGACTTACAAGCTGCTTACTTGACTTACAAGCTGCTTACTTGACTTACAAGCTGCTTACTTGACTTACAAGCTGCTTACTTGACTTACAAGCTGCTTACTTGACTTACAAGCTGCTTACTTGACTTACAAGCTGCTTACTTGACTTACAAGCTGCTTACTTGACTTACAAGCTGCTTACTTGACTTACAAGCTGCTTACTTGACTTACAAGCTGCTTACTTGACTTACAAGCTGCTTACTTGACTTACAAGCTGCTTATATAATATAGTCTATTATATAATATAGTCTATTATATAATATAGTCTATTATATAATATAGTCTATTATATAATATAGTCTATTATATAATATAGTCTATTATATAATATAGTCTATTATATAATATAGTCTATTATATAATATAGTCTATTATATAATATAGTCTATTATATAATATAGTCTATTATATAATATAGTCTATTATATAATATAGTCTATTATATAATATAGTCTATTATAGGTCTGGATAATTGTAGTTTCCACAGATTACGCGAAAAGCGACCTACACGCGGACGAAGCCGCGGGCAACAGCTAGTATTATATAAAGTAAAAACGCCGCAAACGTTTTTAGTTTCACAGTGTTTGGTATATCACATATTTTTAAAATATTGTAATGGTATGGAAGCCTTCGTGCTCGTGTCCTACTCGCACTTGGTCGATATTTTTTTACATGTAATAAGTTATATGGTTTATGAACAAATAATAAAAAAAATCACCAATAAAAAGATACAATGTATATTTTGTGTGCATGTTGTGTGAAATAAAATGCTACATATTAAATAAATCAATTTAAATTGCCACAAAATTAGTGTTGTTTCTAATTTGTAAATATAAAAATATATATAGCATTACAAACACTAACAAAACCTAAAGAATTATCAGTATAATATATTCGAGCAATACCTATATATATGAGACGAAAAGAATCTTTAAGAAACAAATTTAAAGAATTTAAAATTATGACTGTTTATAATCAATATATTTTTGAAAATTTAATTTACTTACGTCCATAAAAATATTCTTAAGTTCAAGAAATATTGTGATTTACATATTATTAATACAAGAAATAAAAATAAACTGGCTATGCCCAACATTAGGCTCCATAAAATAGGTAAATCCTTTAAGTTTATTTATAATAAGTTTATTATAACGTTTTTATAATAAGATCCCAAATGAAGCCTTAAGTTTATCATTAAATACATTTAAATTATAAGTATATAAAAATTTATTAAACTCCTAAATACTATAAATTAATTATAGTATTTATAAAAAAAAGCCTACTATAGTGTATTACCTACATGCTCGACGATATGGCCTGGGAATGAATTGTATTGTATTGCGAATAACTAGTAATCTCCGCAATTTATTTTTCTTAAAAATCTGGCAGCAAGATTGTTTTTCCTTTTAAGGAATCGAAAGTTCGAATCATAGTGCTTAGTATAAATTCTTCCATTACATGTAGTATAACTTTGGTGAAATCAGCAGCACTTGGATCCGTGAAAGGGACACAAACATAAGGGTAAAATACAGAAAATCCTTGTCCAATAAATGCACAGCCACTCCAAAATTCCTTTTTTACTTTTTAAGGTTTATCCTGATTAACCACATACCTATATTCAACATTCCTAATTTATTTTTCCTTACATTTACCTACTAGTTTACATTTTTCTATAGTTAGTTTCCGATCAAAATATATCTTCCACATTACTCTAAAACCTTATATGTTTTTATTTATTTAAATGCAATAACATTCTTTTACAACATTTTTGAACAATGTTGACTATCTACATTACGGAATATATCGGCGTTAGACAGTTCAAACACAGTATATCCGTTTGTACGATTAATACATTTCATTCGTTGTCTTACCTTTGAACTTTTTACAAACATTAACAGAATATTTATACAAGGTTCTTTTTTCTTTTTATTCTGAACACGATCTGAATCATGAATTGTTTTTACATAGATGATATATCTATCATACGACGATATCTCGTCTGATTATTGTGGATTTAATATTTATTTTGGGTAACTAACATTTCTAGTGTTAGAAATACTCATTTTTATTATTTTAACTATTTATTCAAAATTACATCCTGTTGAATGGGTAAGAGCAAAGCAAATTAGCAATTACATATTTGTAGTTTTATATTTTTATCAGCAGATTGTGATGAGATGCGGCACATTTTTGTGTCTTATCCTTGGCGGCAGGTCTGCTTCTCTTTTGGGCGGGAGAGGGGGGTGACCTCTCTCGCCTACCATAGGCCTACGTTGTGAGGGTGCCCTAAGTTGATCGGGGCCCCTCATTTGGGGGTTCCGCCGGGGCGTCACGGTGAGTGCGACAGCGATCCCGTGGCGTCCCACTAAGGCGATGACGTCAACCGTTGGTTTTTTAGTGGGTAGCCTTAAAAATGGCAGCGTGTTCTATGCTGCCGGGTAGTCCACGCATTTTTCCACGATATAATAAAAAAAAAAGCTCTGTTTCTCTTTAGATCCGTCGAGTTGTGCGGATGCTATAACCAGGGTGGTGCATAAGACAATGGAGTATTTCATTCCATTTGCTGACGTACCCATCGGTGGCAAATCTCGCCCATGGTTTAATGCCCTATGTGGTCCTGCTGAAAACCGATAACTTTCGGCATACCTCAATTGGGCTGAAGCCACAAAATTCCGGATGTAAGTTCAAATAAGAGAGCCTTTAACCATACTGTCAAGTCCTACAAAAAGGCACTACGGAAGGTTCGTCTCGATCGAATCGCTAAGAATGGCGAAAAGCTCTCTGTCAGACCAACTGGCAGTCGAGCTTTCTGGTCTCTTGCCAAAGCAATCGAGTCGATCTTCTGCCAACCCTCCTACCTGCTCTGCTGTAGCCGGATGGATCCCTGGCCCACACAGCAACAGAGAAAACGAATGTAATTGCTTCTCTGTTTGCTGATAATTCGCATCTAGACACTGGCAATGCTTCTCCAGCACATTTTACTCACTGTGGTATTTCGACGCCTGAAATCTGCATCACTAACAGAGAAGTATAGAGAGAGATATTGTTTCGTTTAGATGGGACATCAGATGGATGTGATTTAGCGTACAGTATATCTCCTGGTCTGATCGGCTATGTAATGAACTTTCTAAATCCTAAAACCACTCGGCGAGATCTCTATCTTTCCGATTAGTTGTCAAGGGGTTTTCTTCGGAATCCTTGACGATAAATGCCAGAGTACCTCAGGGGGCCGTTCTTTCTAAAACTCTTTCTGCTGTACATTAACGATCAGCTGACTTCCCATAGATGGGTATGCAACGACAGCACAGTTATCGAAAGATATCTGCCGAATACTTGGGCTAGTAGAGATCAAGTACATTCTGATAAAGAAGCCATGGTGCAACGTTTGACAAACTTGAGGCAGTCTCCGCAGGAGGCAATGCCAATCTTGTCAAATACAACGCCTCCAAGACGCAGACGTGTCTGTTCATTGCCAAAAGGAGCTCTTCCACCTTGACTCTTACTTTCCAGAATGTATCCTTGGAATAAAGTGACTGGCTTCAGTTGTTAGACTTAGAGATTTAGATTCGGTGTGCCAAGATAGTACTGGCCAGTATTCACTGCCGGATATGAAAATCGGTGGTATGATGCTTTTGTATGTCAGCTTGAGTTTGGGCGGTATTCTGCGATCACAGACCCCACCATTGACCTCCTGTCATTGGGCCCAGCCAGCACTTATCTGGTCTTGGACATCGTAATCGATGCTTCCAGACTCGTGCATAACGGACTCAAGATACCTGAACTTTTCCGACTTAACGGCTGGCTCAGAACCTTTGGGAAGGTAAGCCATGTACTAGGTCTTCAACATATTTAGTTTAAGATCGACGTTCTGAAACGTACTCCTCCAGAGGTTTACCTTACGCTCCAGCATTATTCGATGCTCATCAATGAGAGTTATATAATCGGCATACATCATCAGCCATGGACGCTGGTCTTGAATACAACATTGAATAAGAACGGACCAAAGGCTGCACTCCGGTGAACTGCTACTGTAATCTGGAAGGGTTTGGTGTCGCCAACGGCAGTCCTAACCGTATGAGCGGAGTCGTGGTATATGACTCTAATAGCCTCAATATAAGCCTCAGGGATCCCTTTGGAACGCAATGCCCACCAGATACACTAACGAGGCACACAGTCAAAGGCCCTGTGCAGATCTAAAAACTAAAAAGGTTACGTGCAGAGCTCTCCTTTTAACCCTGTATGCCTCCATCAGAGTTCTGAGGGCGATAATGGCGTCAATAGTGGCAAATTTGTCAAATCAAATTCACTGTCAAATTTGTAGGCACTGTTTACTAATTTTCGTAAAATATCATGTCTCTGTTTCTAATATTCCATTAGTTTTTTTTTTTATATAGTAAAGTCTGGTAGTCGTTCTTGGTGCTCAGTTTCTCTATCTCTTGCCTATATGTATCTACTCTAAAAGCATAACATATAATGAATAAATTGTTCCTACTTGAATGTAATACAAAATTAATTATAGAATTTGTATATCGAAATTCGCAGATTTATGTTTGTTCTTAGTAATTATTTAATGATGATATTATGTATATTACCAGATAAGCAGCCATTTTATTATACAAGTTACTAGGTACTAGGTCAACTAGCGTACTAATATTTAAAAAAAACTTAAAATAAAACGTGAACATTCGGCATATAACGAGAAATAAATAAATGTTTTTAAACGGTTTAACGTATATGATAACAATACAGAGTCATAAACATTGTTTTACTGCGCTACCATTAAAGCTCTCCGTTCTTACTGGAAAATTTCGCTGCGACACCATGTGCTCATCTTATAACTGAAAAATATTATCTAATGACTAAAGTATTGGATATATTTGTAGCAATGTCTCTTGGTATGTGTTCTATTAACTTTATCAAAAATTGATATTTTACTCTACTGTTCTAGTGTACTCTACTGTTTTTTTTACGGAATATGATGTCTTTGGTCTATAAAATCACAACAATGTCTCTATTTTATATTAAGGGCGAAAAAAGAAGTCATAACAGAATTATACCATATCGTTTGTTAGAAAATTCTTGTATTGTGAATTTAAGATCAATTAGGAAATATCAAAGATGTCTGCTGAAACAATTGGGTATGGATTTAGGGAGTGTAGAGAGTAGTGCAGGCAACGTGAGGTTGTAATTAGAATTCCTGTAGAACCTTAATAGGAATTCTACCAGAATTTTTGAAAAAGGCTCTTTGTGCCTTAATGAATTTTATTTATCAAAACATTTTCGCAATTCTGAATTAAGAAAAAAAAAATAAACCACTATATTTGATCTTAAAATAGTAATTTCCTGTAATTATTGGTAATTTATAAGGAGAGATAGAAATAGAACTACTAACAAACCAACAAATCAAAAAAATAAATAAAAGGGAGTAAAGCTTAATATATATATATCTTTTAAGCTAATTAGGAAAGCAGTTCTCTACTTTGATTATAAATATGCATGTAATAACCAATGTTTCTCTCCTACACTTTATTAGATTTTCAAAAATATATTTTTTATCACAAGGAAATGTTAAAGCATGTCTAAGTTATATAATTTTATTGTCTAAATTGAATGTTTATTTACTTTTTGAAGTACAAACCAATCAGAGATATTAAAAGAACTATCTTGAACACAGATATGATTTTTCAGAAAGGTCAAATGGAGTATCAATGCACAGAGTCACAGTCTTAATATTTTTATACAATATTCAATAAAAAAGGCAAAATCACAAGAAAGATCTTGTCCATGCTTTGATTTAGATAAAAGAAAAATATTGTTGGTCTTTAGTTTTAGACCAATTTAATTTTTCTAATTAGGGATCAATTGTTAAAAGTTATTTTATTTTAAAATTCTTTGATAAATTATATGAGTTAATTTCAAATGTATTTTAGAGTAACATTGTTATTAGATTTTAACACAAAATAACTAAAACATTATATACTTTTCATTGCTAGGTGTTAGTAGAGTATAGATGAGCTGAAGCCTTGCAATGCAGCAAGAAATGGAATCTCATTGAATAACTTAATATAATATTTAGCAAAGTTTTTATTTACTTGTTATGATTAAAAAACATAAATACTATAACTACTATACTACTATAGTTTGCAAAAAAGAAAAGTCACTGGCATACAAATGTAACAATATTAAATAATATATATATCATCTTCATTTATAAACATTTTCAGTTATTTAACTTAATAAGGCATAGTCTAATAACTCAACACACAGACAAGACACTTAACTTACAATGCGAATAAATGTATATGTTAAAATAGAATAGTTGGTTATCGTCCCACTAGCAAATTACTACTAGCCATTTTTTTTATAGGTGAATTATGATCTTGTAACTTTAGAAACAGTTATGTCATGTTGAGAGTAAAATAAAAAACTTGATCACTCCGCATTGCTCTTGTGAAATTGAGTAAGATTAGGTTAGTTACTTAGTTTTATAAAGTTAAAACCTAATTGTCTTCACCATGACTTTGCTCCATTTCCTAAGTAAAAGCTAACTAACCTAAAACAACCACTATTTCTTTTATAATCAGGTATTCTCATGGATTCACACCTTCAACCAGGGGTTGATGGAGGTGCTTATGTGAGACACCTACTCACTAAACCTGACGGTTGCCGCCGTCATAATGGGACACCACGAGATCGCTTTCGCACTCACCGCGATGCATTTTTTTTTTGTCGTGGAGAAAATCCTCATGGATTACCCTTACCCCCGTACGTCTGCGTCGGAGCAAATCAGAGGAGGCGTCGGCATCCCTTGCCATCTCCGCGGCCTCTATCTGCATTATAACGTCTTCGCAGAAGGAACCGCGATGAACCTAAACCAATATAACATACCCTACCCTAACTAAATTTCACAAGAGCAATGCGGAGTGATCCAAGGCTTATTTATTTTTTAAATTGAGAAAAAGATCATGCGCCATCATAATAACACTAGTTATGAAGTTTACAAGGCATAACTTATTTGCAAAATGTTTATTCAACTTCACAACATCTAATGAAATATATGTAAAAACTAAATTACAGGTGCGGCCAATGTAATGTAAGATCCCACAAGGGGCTATGCAATAATCAAAAAACCTTGCAAGCAAAATAATTGGGGAAGAATGGCACATCTCATGTGCAAGCAGCTCAGCCTAAACAATGATACACCCGGTTACCAGTGGGAGCAAATCAGCATGATCTTATATAAGAGGACCTGGAGAAGGTCAACTGTCAATTTCGGGTATGTTATATTTCAGTTAATATTGATTCTTATGTAAAAAAAATATTAATATGAAAGTTACATTTTTTAAATAAATATATATATTATTGTGTAAAGAGCAATAAGACTCATCAGTAAATTGGTATGTTTTGTATGTCTCACCTAATTGTCAACCTTATTCAAAAAAATATATCTTCTGTCATTGAGTATAAAAAGTATAAAAATACAAATCTTTAAAATTAAGGGTAGATGCCTTTAAGGAATTCACATAATAATTTATAAGTGCAGGAACACTAACAAACAATTTGTTATAAAACTTTATTCTATTATTTTTCTTCTGCCATTTTGGGGCCTTAACATTAAGACAAATCTAAATATATTTTGGAAATCATGCCCTTTAAATTATAGTACAGAAGTTGTGTAATTAAAATACATTACAGAGTTGAAAGATTCATTCTAAAATCTTGGTTTACACTTTTTAAACTACAGTATCAGATTAGTTGTTTAAAAATTTTACCAATATCAAGGCATCAGTCATGTGCTTCAAGCTACTAAAACTGAATTCTAAAAAGTTATAAAAAGATTACATTTTCTATTCACTAGATATATCAGGTATGCATTGCAGTAAAAATATTAATGTCGTATGAACACATGCAATATAATACTTAGAGAGTGCCAAGCTGATTTCGCATTGCTTCGCCTTCTCCATCTTGAGCAAGTTGCAGCTGCCAATAGACCAAGGTTGCAGAGCCTTACACAACATTCAATAAATTACCATAGAAATCAGTTTCAAATAAAATACATTTAAACCCTATTTATAGATTCTATTTGACAGTAAACATCGAATGTTTATTTACACATATATTTTAGATATTTTACCTATAGTAAATATGATTAAACATAAAATATCAATAATATATAAAGTCGCTTAAGCAAAATAGTTACTGCATCTGCCCAGTTTATTTTTTGGTTAAACCATTGCTGGAATAGGTGGCAGTGGCCATGCAAGTAGTCAAACATTTAACTTTAAGTATTACTAAGCAGATTCTAACATATAACAGTGGTAGGTTAATATTTTGGAACAGTTCGAGTCATACAATTATTTATACAGATAGGCTTTCATCATTTTATATTATAATCTTAATATTTAATCACAGAACTGTGATTTTACACTTTTTATCACTTACACTGTAAGTGTGGGTGGTGGTGGTGTTATTAAAAATGCAGGTGTAGGCTGTGGTAGAGGAACTGAAAACAATATTTTACATACTATTATAAGTGTAATTTCAATAATAATTGGAAAAATAATTAATGAACTTAAATAGCTTAGGTTTGGTCCTAGCTTGACAATAAAATGATTCCATTTTTATAACAATTTTATCAATTCAGACTCTTGTACAAACAATGCTATCTGTGGTATTGTTTCGGCAGCATTGTCATTTAATATTTGTATATGCATGTCGTTCAGTGTTGGCAACCGTACGATGATAAATGATTATCGTACATGCACGATAATTTGGGACCAACGTACGATGTAGGATTGCGATTCATTATCGTACGGAAATGTATGATAATTTTCGATTATACATTTTTTCACTATTGCAGATCGAAGTTTGAGTAGCAAGAACAATAGCACAGACTAAAGAGCATCACTGTCATCAGACCTGAATGTCATCGTCTGATGACAGTGCCACTCTGATCTCTATGACTGTCGGAGCTCGGGTGTCTCGGTCATAGAATTTGTATAATATGGTCTCGGTCGCACATAGAATTATGTATAATATCTCTATGCGATCGCATCGGTCTTCTGTCAGCTGTTGTTGATATTCGATATTTTATTTTTGATACAGTTTTGTGCACTCATTAATATAATAACAACGTTGAATATTCATATATTGGCATTATAATTTCTTTGAATAGATTTAATTATTGACCGATCAACTTTCAAACCACTTATTTCTTGTACAATTTCTGAATCACACAAATTAACGTGCCATTTTCTATGCGGTGTATACATGTGAAAATCATAAAATAAAGACGTGACGGGCGGTTGAGCATAATATTATTTCGTGACAATTTCTGTTCTATTAATAGCTAATGCTTTTATACGTTATTTGAAAGTGTACGATATTTTTTTAAAGGAACGATAATTTTTCGCCCAAGGTACGATCGGCACAACATTCCAGGTTGGCAACACTGATGTCGTTTAGTTAGTAGTTAGTACACGTCTCAAAGTTCCTGTCGCAATAATAATAATATATTTATATAAGTAATTTTCACGCACGTCGACGTCCCGACGCACGGCAGGTTTTCATCCTTTTGTTGTGGACATTCCACCCGTCCGAACGGCGCGCTTTGCTTCGTCTTTTTTACTTCGAACAGCAAGGGATTGGAACAACTTGCCTGCGTAGGTATTTCCGACCGAATACAGTGTGGATACATTCAAGAGTAGAGTGAATAGGTTGCTAGGGTAATGCGCCTTACCACCTAAGACTACATTCCGCCTACCATCAGGTGGAATGTAGTCAAGCATTGCCCTAAATAAAAAAAAAAAAAAAAAAGCCGAGGGGTTCCACAAGGGTCCGTGTTGGGACCGGTCTTGTGGAACCTGGGCTATGACTGGCTGCTTCGCTGTCCGCTTCTCCCCCGGACGAGGGTGCTGTGTTACGCAGACGACACCCTCGTCACGGCGCGCGGAGGTAGCTTTGCGGAGACAGCCCGTCTTGCCACGGTCGGCACTACCTTGGTAGCGGACCGCATAGGGCTGTTGGGACTGGAGGTCTCCGTTTCCAAGACGGAGGCCATCCTGTTCCACGACCCTCGCCGGGGTCCCCCTCGTCGGGCGTACATCTCCGTCCAGGGTGCGCGGGTGGCGGTGAAGGCCTAGATGAAGTATCTGGGCCTCACCTTGGACTGTAGATGGAACTTCGGGGCCCACTTCTCTCTGCTGGCCCCGAAGTTACTCTTCACAGTAGTCGCCTTGAGTAGGCTTCTGCCCAATGCCGGAGGGCCGCAGGCTCCTTGCCGCCGGTTAAACGCCGGAGTGGTGAGGAGCATGGCCCTGTACGGTGCTCCCATATGGTCGGGAGCCCTCACCGCGAATTCCAGGGCCCTTTTGCGTCCTAGCGGTGAGGGTGATCAGGGGGTACCGTAAGGTGTCATACACTGGGGCCACACTCCTGGCGAGCGATCCGCCTTGGGAGCTACAGCCGCGGGTCCTCGCCGGAGTGTATTGGCACCGGATGGAAGCCAGGGTCGGGCGGGTTAGGCTCGAGGCGGATCGGATCAGGACTCTAGCTCACAGGGCCCTAATCCGACAGTGGAATAGGGACTTGGAGTCCCCGTCGGCCGATCTTGCGACGGTGGGGGCTATTTCCCCCCATCTCGATCGTTGGATCGGCCGGCGGCACGGGACTCTAACGTTCCGTCTTGTGCAGGTGCTCTCGGGGCATGGCTGCTTCGGAGAGTACCTGCACAAGATAGCACGCAGAGAGGCGGCCCTCTCCTGCCACCACTGTGACGAGACCGTGGACACGGCTCGTCACACCTTGGCGGAGTGAGCAGCCTGGGACCGTCAGCGTACTGAGCTGACGGCCGTGGTTGGCAGTGATCGTTGCCGAGCGTTGTTTCCGCGATGCTCGACGACGAGAGGTCCTGGGTCGCTATGGCCTCCTTCTGCGAGCAAGTCACTGCCACGAAGGAGACCGCGGAGCGGGACAGAGAGGCAGCCTCCTCTAAACCGCTCCGTAGGGGTAGGCTCGGTCGAAGGAGGCGGGATTACGCCCGCAGCCTCCTTCCCCAGCTGTAGTGCCTGGACAGGAGAGGGGGGTGACCTCTCCCGCCCATTATAGGCCTACGAGGTGAGGGTGTCCTTAGGGACACCCTCACCTCGTTGATCGGGGCCCCTCGCAGGGGGTTCCACCGGGGCGTCACGGTGAGTGCGAAAGCGATCCCGTGGCGCCCCACTAAGGCGATGAGGTTTTTTAGTGGGTAGCCCTAAAAATGGCAGCGTCTTTTATGCTGCCGGGTAGTCCCACATACCCCCTCGGTCATCACCTTCCTGGCCGCAGGGATGATGCGTAACGCATTTTCCCAACGATAAAAAAAAAGGTTCTTTATCGGATTTAATATCGTAAACACGGCGACAAGGCACCATCATGTCACTGTTCCGGATGTGCCTGATTCTGAACATGGGTAAAGATTTGGGGTATCAAGCCTGAATAATTATTTTTACGCAAAGCGATAAATAATGACTTGAAAACTTCGCGTTTCATACATTCACATCTGCATATTGTGTAAATTACACCGTATGATTCGCTCGAGTTTAGAGTGTGATTGGATTAAATTCTCAACTTGCATGAATTCATCCGTAATAGTAGTCAAAGGACGATCGCATTTCGTCATCCCTCGAGTTTAAAAGATTGCACTAAAACTCATTATCGTTATGGCCTTTGGAAAGCGCCTGACCTATAACAGCTTATTAAAGCCGATTGAACGATACACCAGGTTTAAAGTTAGACTTTAAATCGCTAAAAATCATTGCCTGATAATGTTCCCGACGCTTTTATGAAATAAATCTATCGATTTTCTATGAAACACGATAGTTTCATAATGTAGGTAAAGATAATAGTAATTGAACTGAGCGTTAGCAAAGCTCTTTACTACCCAAATCGACAACTCATTTTTTAATCATCTCCTCCGAGCTGGAAAAAGCTATTATCATAAAATTTGTCATAGATCATGAGCATTTCATGGAAGTAAATTGAGACCATTCGTGATAGTTTATAGTTTTTGAGATAATCACCAAAATTTGTTATTGATATGGAACCTTTTTTATCGGGTGCGCTAAAGGTCCTATAATTTTCTAAGCGTTGAGTGCGTCAAGTTTCTGGTGGCCATCTCGGAATAGATCCTACTACGATCCAAAATGAGAAAATGAGCATAGAGTTCAATCGAAAATTAATGACAATCCACAGATAGCTAACGAGTAATTCGAAAAGCGTGTAAATATTTTTTAAAAGTACTTGGTATAGAACTAAAAGTAATAAGTATCTAGTACCGTTAAGTATCGATACTATTTGCGTATCTCTAATTTCCTAATCCCTACTCCCTACTTCTAACTAGACATTTAGTTTTAACCACAGAGTACGATAAAGTTTTAATTGGGTGCCTATCAGTGTTGGCAACCGTACGATAATTATCGTACGCAAATGTACGATAATTTTTGATTGTACATTATTTTTTTCTAAAATCAATTGCAGAGCGATTGAATTGTTTATCATGACAGACCTTATTATTACCTCTTTTCTTTTAATAAATGTAATAATTGACCGATCAACTTTAAAGTCACTTATTTTTTGTAAAATTTTTGTATCACCCAAATTTTCGCGCCATTTTCTATGCGGTGTACCCATGTGAATTACCTATGTGAAATCATAAAATAAGGACATGACGGATGGTCGAGCGTAATATAAGTTCGTGACAATGTCTGTTTTATTAATAACTAATACTCTTATACGTTATTTGAAAATGTACGATAGTTTTTTGACAAATACGATAATTTACGCCCCTTGGTAGGATCGTTTCAGGTTGGCAACACTGGTGCGGTGCCTATTGGATATTACGACGTCAAGAACTCAAGATATATCTTTTTGTAAATTGTAATTTGTATATGTAGGTATATTCTTTTAAAGAATAATTACTAAGTTCAATGTGGATGATAATAAGAACGCAGTACCACACTACCAATATTTTACTTATGTGATCCAGAGAATACTGAAAGTATTTTGTAAAAATATGTAATAGTAATTACTTATTAACTTGTGGGTAGTATAATAAAATTTATTTAAGTCAAACATCGACCGACATTTGTCATGAAGCTATGAAAAAGACTCGGAGCTATCACTTATGACCACTGCAATAGACTTAGCTCTAATAAAGAAGAAGAAAGCCATTTTTAGGAGCGATAATTTGCCACGCTTTTAAATCTAACAATGTCTGCCAATTCGGAGGAATCAATACGTCAAATAGCATTATTTATACAAGAATCTTCGGTTAGACCTCCACCTCCGCCGCCTCAAGCTCCTTCAAGCTCAGTGCCCGGGACATCTGCACAGGTCTCTAGGAGTATGAACGTAGCTAAGCAGCATATGCCACCACCACCACCTCCCCCACCTCTTCCAGTGCCTTCGACTATTACTTCACAGCTGCATAATCCAGTTTATCGTGGTATATACATTTTATAAAATGTACTCCGACTTCACTTAAATAATAAAACTATGCTTTCCACACCACTAACTAAAATTCTAGTTTAACTTTAAGTTTCTTTAAGGTCCAGGACGATCTCTGCAGCCATCAACTTCATTTGCAATATTTCCTCCTCCAATGGCAGTTCCCATGTAAGTATATTTATCTCATAATATAGTATTGTAATATACAAAAAATATATGAAAAATTACTAATAAAGAACACAAATTTTTCAATTTTATTAAGTTTTCAATTGATTTATGGATGAATAATTTATTTACTATATATTAAACACCAAATCTTTTTTATGACTACAAAGTGATGTGTATTTTAATTTTAGTTTTGATGCAACCAGACCACCACCACAGATACACACACAAGTGCAACTTAATAATAAAAAAAGAACAGCATCAACTACCTGTAAAGGTAAGGTGGCACAAGAAATATTATGAAAGTTTCCTTAAAAGGAAATATTATTCTTAAATATTATTATATTGTTAAGATCACTATAACTGTCTTATTATTTGATACTAATTTTGTATATAAGCTACTTGATACACTTTATTATTCAAATTGAAGTTTTTCACTATGAAATTTTGTGATTTTTTTGTTAACGCATTGAATATTTTTAAATAGAAGTTCACTATTGAAAAGTGGTTAATTTTGTATAAAGTTACAATATAAGAACTCCGAAAATGCATTATTACATTAGTATTAGTAATTTGATATTAACTGCATGCATCTTTATTCATGCTATGCGATGTTTTTAGTAATAAAAGACAAAATTTAAGAGTTAGTTGCGCAAGCGAATCTAGAAAAACAAAGACCTTACTTTTACTTGTAATAAAATAAAGTCATGCTGTTTGGTGTAACACAATATTTTAGGATACTCAACAATGTGTAAGAAAATATAATCTAGGTTTTATGAAAACAAGCATATGATTGATTATATTTATTATTATTACAATTTTGTGTTTAAGTGCATATATTAATGTGTTTGTCAATGACGGTTGTGTATGGCTCTGCGACCTCGGTCTGTACGCAGGTGGTTCATGCAAGTTGCGCAAGATGGCAGAGGCGAATGCCGATGGCGCGATGTGCGACCAGTGCTTGCAGCGCGAGATCAGGTCGGCACTCGCTAAGTATTACGTCCTACGAGTCTCCTATGACCATACAAAATTTATATTTTATTATCATACAAAGTTTAGTTCAACATTTAGTATGAAACATGCATTAATATTATCAGATCCTTCCAGCGAATTTGATAAACCATTAAAAATATTTTTAAATTGACATATGTTTTGACTTGTTTAAAACATAGTAGACATAATAATTACTTACATATATTATTAATGTTTAATTGATAACTATGTATAAAAGCCAAGCGAAATAATTAAGAAATCATTATTATAAAGCACCGATTTATACATTTGGACATTAATAGCTTTAATATTTTGAATCATACCTATTACCTACACTATAATAACTAATCTATTTAGTTTTTAAAAAAATGGTTTAGTTTAGTCATTAGTTTTAGGAAATCTGCCAATTTTTGTTGAAAGCAAGCACAAAATAAATTATATTAATTATTATCAATGTAAAGCAACAACTTCAATTTGGAGCCATTCCGCGAGTATTTTAATCCTGCCATTATTACTATCGAACACTGTCATTGTATTACTGCAAATAAATTACAAGTAGTTTTTCAATTAAGCAGTGTCCAGTGCTTCCTACTAGCATAAAGCCTTGTGTACAATATTTGAGGAGAATTATGACTATATATTATAATTCCCATCTAAATTAATAAAACATGTTATATTAATTTAAGTTATTTTAATCAGTGATATTTATTTCATTGCAGCATCAAAACCTACAAAATGAAACTGAACAAAATAAGTTCTGAAGTTGAGTGTCAGACTTTCTTATTTGAAAAAAAGCTGAATGCATATCGGAGGCAAAGAGAATTTTTGCATTCACTAGTGGATAGTGATATATTTAGGAAGGTTGAAGAGTTTGTTGAAGTGAGTGATTTACCCATATTTATGAGGAGAGTATATAAGACTAACTAATAGGGGTGTTGACATTAAACGAAAATAAAAACATCATAGTTTTTTTCTGGTAATGTTTAATATACTGTTATCGATAATCATACTGTTATGCTTATTATAATTATAATATTGTTTAAATTCATTATGGAAAAAACCAATATTAGGATCACGTGACCGCAAGTGGCGGGTGACGTAAATAAAACCCTAAACAAGATTTCATATAGGCTGTGTAGCCGAAATATATACCAGAACACAGTCATAATCTAATCATCTCAGATGTATGTTTTCTGTTTGGTTGACAGTCGAATTTAGTAACTAGCCCATCTGGTTTCATCGTTATCTGAAACACTGAACCCTTTGTGATATTCCATAAAAAATTCCATGTCATTTGGCAACAGAAATAATAAAGTATTATGTTAAACATAACCAGTAAATATGTACATAGTAGTTGAACATAAAATTTCTATAGTTAAAGACTAACAATATATGATAGAATCACATCAACATTATCTTCACAACACTAAACATTTCTCCCTCGGACTTTTTTCTTTTATGTCAAATGCTGTTAGCCCTACTGGCTGTTACAGCATTGTTTTCCAAAAATTGTCATTCTCTTTAACTCCTCCGTGTCTACTCTGCCCCAACAGAAGAGTATTGCAGTACTCTTCTCCGGGTTTAACTCAATCTTCCTTGTCCTAAACCAAACTCTTAAGAAATCGGCCGCGGACAAGAGGGACCTTTATTATATATGCGTATACTCAAGCCCATGAAGGATTTCTTAACTTTTTGAAGTCTAAATTTAGGCGTTATGAGCCTATTTTTATTTCTTGTATTGATCGTACGTCTGTCGCTGTTTTTATTATAGTCATTTAAATTTTGGCGTATATATAGTAAGTTATTAAAAATGTATTAGCGATTTCTTTAAAAACTTCTCTTAGGGAGTCTCTAGCTTTTAAGTTACAAATAGTTAATAATACGTATAGCTCGTTTTTGTAAAATAAATATAGAATTAATTTTGGCAGCGCTGCCCCATAGTAAAATACCGTAAGACAATATACTGTGAAAATAACTAAAATAAACGAGTCGAACCGTATTGACGTCTGTTAATTGTTTTACTTTTTTAATTGCATAGACGTCTGAGCAAGTTTGCTTGCGAGTGTCGAGAGATGGGGGTTCCACTGGAGCTTTCTATCTAAAGTTATACCTAAGAAAGTTCTAACAGTCAGTCAGTTCTAAGTCAGTCAGTTCTAACACATTATTGTTAAGGAATAAACTACAATTTTGACTTTTTACATTCGGAAGTGTAAATTCCATGCATTTAGTTTTCTTAGTGCTTAATACCAAATTATTAATTTCGAACCAATGAAGAACTGAAGAACACGTGACAGAGCACAGTTAAATTTGTCAAAATTAGCTTTATTACGATGAACTTTAAAAATAAGCGAGGTATCATTAGCAAAAAGTACAATGTCACATAGTCCTTTTACGTAAAAGGGCAAATCATTAATATAGAGTAAAAATAAGAAAGGGCCTAGAATAGATCCTTGTGGAACTCCCATGTTTAGGTGAGATCCAACCGATTTACAATTATTTACATCAATCGTCTGAAATCTTTGATTCAAGTAAGAGGCAATAAGATCAAGCACAGCACTACGCACGCCGTAGTGATTAACACATAGTTTATGCATAATATACATAGTAATAATATTGCATACATAATGCAAAATTAAATTACAAAATATATTTATTTATACATAACGCAGTTGAAATGCTTCCTATCTGTGAGCGAAGAACTTTAAGATATTTATGTGTGTTTCTCTACTAACGGGCAAGTTTTGCATGAAATTTGTCCTGCTTCCTTTTTGTTCAAAAATAGGGTTTTAAATGCATAGAATGAAAGCTAATAACAAGCGATTTTCAAGTTTAGAAAAGGCCGGCAGATTAGTCTGCTATTTTCAATTTTAGAAGTTTTTTTTTTCATCGACCTCCTCCCTCTTTTGTAGATCATTCTTATCACATTCGTATCTAAATCTTCCTATTTTCTCTTCTATTTCTATTCTCTCGTCAATTTATATATTTTTTTGGGTGGTAACTGGCATGGTAAGCCGTTTCTAAACTATATTTGTAACTACTGTACATAAGGATAATAACTGCATATAATCCATTTAGTAGCTAATTTTATTTAAATTTATATAAAACACAATCCACTGGAAACTATAAAACTCCCCTGTGTTGCGTCGAAACAGGGGATTGTCACCAGGGGACTGACACCAGGGGACTGTGTTTTTTGGCACTAAACCGGACTGTATTCATTATTTACGAATCCTTGTTTATTTCCAGCTAAATTAGTAACTGTACATTTATTTTAGTAATCGACATATCAAAACAACATTCTAATTAAAAAAAATTACCTACCACTCAAACTACTTACCAGGGGACTGTTACGCATAACGGCCTTGACGCATAATTCAGTAACTATGGCAAAAAAATTAAACTACCCGCAAAATGATGTCTCGGTTCTGACTCGATATGATCGAACTTCACAGTGTCAGCGATTCATTCAACACAAAATTGAGTCGTTCTCATAGACTATATAATTTTGTTTTTTTTTTCAATATACCAGAGGACTGTGTTCAAATGTTTAGGACAATATTCAGGCGGGAATTTCGAATAATTATTATTACATTTATTTATTTATTTATTTATTTATGTACCAAGATAAATATAAATGACAGTGTATTTATGAAATAATTAATACATAGGATTACTTATCTCTTAGCAGAGATTTCTTTCAGAAACCCTTAATAAAAGTAGACATTGTGTTATTGAGGGTATAGGTACGTAAAAGCTTAAAAATTATTACGTACCTATACCCTCAATAACACAATGTAGTAGTTTACGTAGTTTTTCTTGGTGGTAGACCATAACATCCGGTCGCCCGCAAAGTTACCACCCATCGGGCAGAGTCGTGCCGCAAAGCGACCTAGTCGTGTTCCGGCACGGTGCTCGATGAAGCCGTTTATGGGAAATGGGTCTGAAGAGTTGCGGTGCGTTGGCGAACCGGTTTGACGTCGGGTTGGTGTTTGTTTTGTCGGGTGTCTAGTCGAGGAGGGTAGCGGGATCCGAAGCGACGGCTTTCCGCTGGCCGCCCGCAGATAGTTGGGGGCCAGCCTTTCGTGGGTTAGCCACCCACGAAAGGCTGCCCCGCCAGCTGCGAAAAATCCCAGGGTGGCTCCATCGTGCTGGTTGGCGACCAGTCGAGGAGGCCCGATGGCGATCCCTGGGGGGGTTCGGGCGTCCCCGCAGTCTCCAGACTAGCCTCTCAGTGGCAAGACATCACCAATTTCGACGTTGGGTTCGATACGTACCGCCTCGTTCAACTGCCATATCCCATCCCTATTCACTTTTATATATATTTTTTTATGAAATAGTTTTAAAAAAGGAACAAGTTGAAACAGCGGTTGCACTCCTCCTCATATAAAGTGCACCTCACTAATATAAGGGGTTTCCACTCAAATCTTTTAGCTGTCCACCACCACCTGGAGACAGAGCAGCCGCACTTGCTCTTTTTGACGGAGACGCAGATACAATGTCCTTTGAGCGCTGCATACTTGGATTATCCCGGTTACTCGTTAGAGCACAACTTTCGCTCACGGGCCGGAGTCAGTGTGTATGCGCGGAACGACCTCTGTATTCAGCGTCTCCGTCACCTTGAAGACCCCACTTTTTCTTCCCTATGGGTTTTAGTGGACACAGGAAACGAAAAAATCCTGTATTCCTGTGTCTACCGTTCGCACAGCGGTGACCGAGAGACAACTCGTTTATTTGAGTATCTCAGTGAGGCTGCAGATATGGCTCTGTATCAGTACTCTTCGGCGCAGCTCGTCTTTCTGGGGGACTTTAATGCCTGTCATCAGGATTGGCTGTTCCCGTACCAGTACGTTGTTAATTAAAAAAAAATCGCTTTTTCTTTATTAAATGTAACTTTGAGGAAAATGGGCCAATCGGGACTTTTTTTAAACGCACTTTTAGGATATAAAATAAAAAAAAGGAAACTATTTTTCTATAAGATTTTCAAATTTTGACTTTAAAAAGTTTATATGCAAAAAACACGTAGCGATCGAATTTCTTGATTTTTTTTTCGAAAAAACTTCATTTATCCCCCAACTTTTAAGCCCAATCCCTTAATGGGTAATCGATGGGATCCTGTATTTCTTAATTTAAAAAAAAATATGTTTAGTGAAAAATGTTTTTTTTTTAATTTTTGATTGTAGACGCACTTTTAGGAAAAAATAACGGCGAGAAATTTTCTAAATCAACTTTCCATAATATTTTTGAGCATGCAACGTTAGAATTTTTGTGTGAATAAAATAAATTGTATATAGATAACTAAACTAATACTTACTTATTTTATTGCAGAATGTGCCTCAAAATAACTTCCACAGAGCCTTTAATAATTTGAATGATTCGTTTCTGACAGTGAGTACATGTAATTATTATTAATAAAACATAAACAAAATCTGTTTATTTTTCAATGCGTTTTGTCATAACTAATTGTATTTATTTAAAACCTTTCAGGAACTTGCATCATCTCTCGACGAACAGATTCTATTAAAATTTATGGACTTCTTATCCAAATCATCGACGTTTGAGGTAAAGAAACTTTAAATTAATAACTTTCATATATTATTATAAGTTTGGTTGATATCGGTATTTGAACTTAATTTAATAAATAGCTATAATAAACGCTTAATACCTACCTCATTTAATACAATTTAGCCTAAACTAATTTCAACATTTAATTTGTATTACCAAACACTATTGAAGGATTGCTGCTGGTGGTAACTGTTCGTCTCCCTGGCCACGGTCTCTTTATGATATTCAATTATTATATAATAAATACATTTTATTCAGTTTTTTTATACATCTTTTAGTTTTTTAAACACTAACCATAATATGAATTCCTATTGAATTAATTGTGTTGGTTCTAGTTAGCGATGTTCCGAATAGTGTTTTCACCGAATCGCCGAACACTGAATATTATTCGGTTTAACTTTTACTGAACTGAATATTCGGCCGAGTTATTCAGTATACCATTTCATTTTTTGTTTTTCATAAACAGGTTCTAACAAGTAGGACTGTTACATGTAGGGTTGACTTATTTTGACGAAATAAAAAAATATAAAACAAAATATATAGTTTTAGTTCCTTAAAAACGTATTTTTGTGTGCTTTTAGCAGAAAATAACATTTTTTTTACTATTTCAAAGTTTATTTCACAATACACAAATACAATACAAATATAAAAAAAATTGTCATATTATTTATTTATTAATACTTTATTGTCCAAAATAAAATACAATGGGCGGACTTAATGATAAAGCATTTTCTACCAACCGACCAACACAGCTAACCGAAAATACAATGACGGAGCACAATTAATAAACATAACAGAAAACATTTAGTTAAAGAGGAGAATATGGATTATTTAATTTAAACTCCTATCAATAAAAAATGAAAAATTACTCATAACTTTATTAAGTAGTTTTTGCGTGTAGGACTATTTCTAGTTTATTTATGTATATTTTTTATGTTAAATCACTGGTAAGCAGCAATGGTACGAAAAGAAGCGACTATTAACTTCTTTATTTATTAACCGATTGCTAAAAAAAAACCGATTGCTAAAGTGAATCCCATGACAATATATTCCCGAAAACTGCACCCAAAGCGATTAATCCGTTTTTGGGATTAGCGTGCCCAAACCTAGACACACATACAAACATACAGACAAACAGACAAAATGAAAAAACATTGTTTTAGGTTCTCTTGCTCTTATAAAGAACCCAATTATGATTTTTTTTAATGTTTTCCATGTACAGTTTTCGATCAGTGACAATTTTATTATATAGATAGATTTCGGGTAATAACATATTAGCATCTGACTGACTGAATAGAATGTTAATTACATTTCATTCAGTAATTATAATTCGTTTCCATTATCTATGTTTTATTTTAAATAGTTGTTACCCATAAATCCCATGACGAGTGTTTTGTTCTATGCATCAAAGTAAATAAAGTATTACATTGGAAATAAAGTATTTTCAATTACTTTACTTGTATGCAAAAGTATAAAGTATAATTACCAAAAATAAAGTATAATACTTGATTATAAAGTATAGTTGGCAACCCTAGTCACATGTGGCTTCTGGCTACATGAGTAAATGATTTTGGTAAAAAAAAAAGTATAAAACTAAATGCTGATTTATGGTTCACAATAAATGTTGACTATACTAACTAGTAATTTTAGGTTAGGAATAATAAAATTAATATGTTGACTTCATATTTTTCGAACTAAATGTTGACTTGAAGCCTAATTGCTTTATATTATTATGCTTTATTTAACACATTATTTATAAGATTTCATTAAATTATAATATCACTTAAATCTTAGTTTTCTCTTTTAGTTCTTTACCGTGTCTTGTAGCTAAGAAAATAAAAATACTCGAAACCGTATATATTTAGCACCAAAACAGAATAATCCGGCCGAATAGGAATAGCAAAAAAGATGCCGAATACCCCGAATACCGAATATTTACCGGATATTCGGTGCATCTTAAGTTCTACTTGTTTGTTAATTGCCTACAAAATATTGGTTCTATATTGACTAATAATTTGTATTGTAAAACAGTGATCACAATAAAAAAATACCCGGCTAAGTTTGTTGTTTGGTTCTTTTCAGACCAGACCAGACTGGTCTATACTGGGGAGTGTTATTACCGAAGGGCTTATTTCGATAAGTATGGTGTCAAATTAGACTGCCACTTTCTTTTGACGTACATGTGATCTCTGATATGGATTCAAAGTGTTAAATACTTAGTCTAGCCATAAATACTGTTACAATTAAAAATAAAAAAATATTACATTTGAATTTGGAATCTCTCATTTTTATACGATTGTTCATTGTGTTTTCTCATTTTGTTAATACATTGTACAATATTTTGCGATATTAAAATGGAGTGGGTTGATAAAGAGAACAGAATCGCTGTAATTGTATTACACAAAGTAGGTATGGAGCCACATGCAACTTTTAAAACTCCATACACTTGGTATTAGTCAAATGTTTGTGTACCGGGCTATTAATAGGTACAATGAGGCTTCCTCTGTTTGTGATAGAGAAAGATCTGACCGTCGACGTAGTGTTCATATAAAAAGGTGGTCAAAGCAGTAAGGAAAAGAATTCGAAGAAATCCTGTTCAAAGCAAAAGATTTTATCTCGGGAAATGAATATAGCACCTCGAATGTCGCGTATTTTAAGAGATGACTTAGGACTTGCAGCCTATAAGAGACACACTGGCCATTTATTAACTGATAAATTAAAGATGAACAGGGTGGTAAAATCGAAACCTCTACTGAAATGGAGGTCACAGAAAAATTTTGTATGCGTGTGAGAAATTTTTTATAATTGAGCAACATTTTAATAAACAAAATTTCTTCCCAATTAGTCGACAGAGTGCAACGTGGCCATTATCCGACTTCAGTGATGTTTTGGTGGGGTGTTAGCTATGAAGGAGTGATTAAGCCATATTTTTGTGAAAAAAGTATCGAAACATCGGCACAAGATACCATTCTTGAGAGGCTAGTCAAGCCCCTTAATAGTAGCATGTTCAATAACCAAGTGTGGTCCTTGCAGCAAGAAGCGGCGCCGCGCCGGGTCATAAAGCTCGGTCCACGCAGTCTTGGTTGGGAGCGAACGTCTCGGACTTCATCAGAGCTGAAGACTGGCCGTCGTCTAGTCCCGATATTAATCCGCTGGATTATAATTTATGATCAGTTTTAGAGAATACACCTTGCTTTAAACGCCATTACAATTTGGAGTCCCTAAAACAATCCATACGATTGGCAGTGAAGAATTTCCCCATAAAAAGAACGCGTGCTTCTATTGATCACTGGCCTCAACGTTTAAAGGACTGTATTGCAGCCCATGGACCCCACTTCGAAAAAGCTTTTATATTTTCAATTGTTTTATATTTGTATATTAAATTAACACACTGTATAAGTAATAAATATTATTAGCTATTAAAACAATTTTTTTTTCTTTGTTACAATATTTATGGCAAGACCAAGTGTTTAATAAATAAACAAGTAGTAGTAAAGTAGGTATATGAATTAAATCGTAGGTATATGTGGAAATAACTTACCCACATAACCGGGAATCTAGTGAACTACTCATCACATAACAGGGAAAACATTTGTTCTACGACTTTTTAAAATTAATAGTTTTTAAAATTTTAATTTTCGGATACAAAATTTATTTCTCGTCTCCGAACTAGCATTAACTCTGAGCGTCGATATGGCGCCCGAGTGTTGACCTTTTAAGTACTTGTTACAAAATACAATAATTAAAAGAGGGAATTTTTTTTTTTGTTTCGTCTTTTTTTGTGTTGTTTATCAAGATTTGTAAAAAGTTGTAGAACAAATGTTGTTGGGATTGATGTAGAGAGGCTGCCTGCACCTGCCTGCTGAGGTGGTCAACTAATTAAAAATAATCCTATATATGTAAATATATAAATGTGTGGTGTACAGATATATACTTAAGTACATAAGATAAGTTCCTTAGGCGTTTGAATGTCTCAGGAGTTGGGGCTTTTCTTACATATGTGTTTTGTTAATTCGTTTCATAGTCTGACAACAGTTTAAGTAATTGAGTCGGACAAGAAACCAGTACGAAAAAGGGGTGTTTGGAGAAATAAACTGCTGGAAGAACGAAGTAATCAAACATGGACATTCGTTAAAAATGAAAAATTGCATTCTTATGAAACGAGTGTAAAGGATTGAACAAAATAAGAGTATATTAGATAGTAGCCATTTTAGTCTTGACCGATTGTCGAGGATATGGTCAACTTATGGAGTCCAAATATAAAGCGGATAAACGTATTAAGTAGACGATCTAATAAGAAGTACTTTATTGGCATCGATATAATACACATCAGCATGGTCAAGGATAGGGGATCGCAAGAAGTTAATCAACTATAATTTAGGACGATAAATGTCGATAACGATTAAAGTATTGAGAAGGAAAGGGTATTTTAATGTTGCTATTAGTCACATTCGGTAATGAATTTTTATATCATTATGGTACAACTGACGGTAACTATCAATAATAATTATATGCACTTACATGGGTTTACTTCTGTACCAAAAATCGTTAGACCCATGCAAAATTCGCTGAAGGGCAGCGGTTAAGTAATTACCTAATAGCTAGACCAATTAAATTCACTTCTGTAAACATAAAGCTGCAGGGCGTCGAGGTAAAGGTGATAATGTCTACTGAAGTTATAGGTTTATAGTGGCGTTATTAAAAAGAGAAAATAACAAAGGTGGCGAGATGCCGCCCTGGGGACGCTTCAGCCACCACGTCACACTAATCAAAGAGGCCCTCATCAGTGCGAATAGCTTGCTGGTGCCTCTAAGCGATATGAATAGAACTACCTGATAGTAAAAGCCGAGATGTTATACATGGATAGCAACGCAAGTAATAGGTCATGATCAAAAGTACCAAATGCGTCACTAAAGTCAACCAGTACAATACACATCACACAACAGTACACATTGGATGTCTATTGATCTTAACGAATGTTGTCGGTAACCTTAATAAGACCTTGTACTACTGCTGAGTCCAGTTCGAAAACCTGATTTTAACAGGTCCAGCAACTAATTTTTTGAAAATAATTGGAATGTTTGGTAGTGAAGACGGTTTGAGTTATCGTGAATAAAAACGGTAATATTAAAACGGGACGATAGTGAGAAAATAACTAAAGATTATAGATCTTTGGATTTAGTGAGAGATTGTAAAATTCACCACAAATAAGGATAGTAGTAATAAAAACATAAATATAAGGAATAAAAATCAAATTAATAATAGGTCCTCTGTTGTGCACAACCATAATTACTTTCTTTTTTCTGATCAATTAGGTCAGGGCTTTGGGTCTCTTTTAAGTAGGGAATTAAATAATGTATATAATATATGCTCACCTGGTGCTAGTTACCAGCACAATTTAGATAAAATAATTAATTTTGACTCAAAGTTGACTGAAAACAGTACTATTGTACTATTACATGGAGATGGTTTGTCGATTAAGAAAATTGAAATAATTAATAATATTGAAAAATTATTGAAATTGCATAATAAGAATAATTGTAAAATTGTAATTTGTGCATTTCCATATTCATCTTCTTATTCAGACAAACAAAATAAATATATATATATATAATTTAAATTTGACATTATATAATTTGACATACCGTCATAGTGATGCATTCTTTTACTTTGATGTAAATAAATTTATTTATAATAGGTTTAGGATGACAAAGGGTACAATGTATCTGCCTTTATATTATAAAAAAAAACAAATTGCTACTTTAGTAGCATTTAATTTAAAAAACTTCGTTATAAGGGATATAACGAAAAATAAATGTACTTTAAATAATGTATTACTGACAGAACATAAGCGTTCCACTTTAAACTAATGGATAAGACAAAGCCTAAGTTGTTAAATATTGTCCATCAAAATATACAAGGCTTAGGTGGCAAGGAATTGGAAGTGGAACTCTTTGTTCAAAAATATGACATAAGTTTATTGTGCATTACAGAGCACTGGTTATCAAAGAATAACAATATTATAAATGTACAAAATTATAAATTGATAAGTTCGTTCTGTAGAGAGAAAGCTATTCGCGGTGGCTCACTTATCTTAGCTCGTAACGATGTAGTGTTAAAGTCTCGATCAGATATAGTGGCGCTCTCTGTCGAGCGAATTATTGAACTATCCTGCATTGAGCTCAATGAACATATTATTTTGTGCGTGTACCGACCCCCCTCTAGTGACTTTGATGAATTTGAAAACAAAATGGAGGATATTTTAACTAAGCTTTGTCATAAAAACAAGACCGTGATTGTTTGCGGCGATTTCAATGTAGATATATTACAAGAAAATTCATCTAGTGTACGTTTATTAAATTTGTTTAAATCTTTTAACTTACTGAACGTCTTTTTTGAACCTACTCGTATTACTAGTATTTCCGCGACTTGTATTGATAATGTGTTCTGTCGATGTAACATTTATGAAGAAACAGTAATGACGAATTTAAGTTCAGACCACTGTGGTCTAAAATTTTCTCTATTAATTAATCACGAAAGTGAAAAGCCCCAAAAGTTTACTTGTAGACCAATTACAAAAACCGGGTCCTAACATCTAAGAATACTGTTAAGCAAAAAGTGGGTAAAGTAAACATGAGCGATGATAATCCAAATAATTTATATAATAACATTTTCGGTTTTTTGTTACAATAATTTAATAATGTTTTTAAGCCAAAAACTATGACTAAATACCTGAAACTTAAATTTAGTGATTGGGCTACCGTGGGAATATATAAAAGTAGAGATAAGTTATATGATTTATATAGTGAGAGGCAATGGAATCAAGATCCGGTATTCTTGAATAAAGTTAGGATTTTTTCTAAAATATTTAAGACCGTTTGCATACAAGCTAAGTCGATTTACATAAGAAATAAAATCTTAAACTCAAAAAATAAAATAAAGGCAACTTGGGATGTTTTATCTAGTGTTTCTGGGAAAAATAGGGCTGCTAATGGACCTATTAAGTTAAAAATTGATAATATTGAAATAAATTCAAATTCAACTGTGGCGGCTATTTTTCAGACTTTTTTTAACGAAATTCCTTTAACATTCACGCGTAATTTAAATTCTTCACCATGTGATGCAATCGTCGAATTGACGAATAACGTAAGAGTCAGTAATAAATGTTTTGTTTTTAAACCTGTCACATCATATGAAATTGTTAAAACTTTTAGAAATCTAAATATGAAAAAAACCGGTGATCTTTGGGGTATGTCAGTAAAATTACTAATAAGTATTATAAATGATATTGCTCCACAATTATCCTTAATTTTTAACAAATGTATTGAAACCGGTACTTTCCCAGACTTAATGAAAAATAGTAAAGTAGTTCCTTTGTTCAAAAGTGGCGATAGACTAATACCCGGAAATTATAGACCTATCTCTATTTTACCTACTTTAAGTAAAATCTTCGAAAAAATTATACTAAACCAAATGTTAGAATTTGTTTATAGCAATGAAATCATGCATAGTGAACAATATGGTTTCACCAAAGGCAAATCAACAACTGATGCGGGTGCCGCGCTTCTTAAGCACATTTACGACGCATGGGAAAAGTCACAGAATGCAATCGGAGTGTTTTGTGATTTATCTAAAGCCTTTGATTGCGTGGACCATCAAACATTACTTTGCAAACTTAATCACTATGGTGTGCGTAGTGCTGCGCTTGATCTTATTGCCTCTTACTTGAATCAAAGAGTTCAGACGGTTGATGTAAATAATTGTAAATCGGTTGGATCTCACCTAAAATTGGGTGTTCCACAAGGATCTATTCTAGGCCCTTTCTTATTTTTACTCTATATTAATGATTTGCCCTTTTACGTAAAAGGACTATGTGACATTGTACTTTTTGCTGATGATACCTCACTTATTTTTAAAGTTGATCGTAATAAACCTAATTTTGACAAAGTTAACTGTGCTCTGTCACGTGTTCTTCATTGGTTTGAAATTAATAATTTGGTATTAAATACTATGAAAACTAAATGCATGGAATTTACACTTCCTAATGTAAAAAGTCAAGATTGTAGTTTATTCCTTAACAATGAAGTGTTAGAACTGACTGACTCGACAACTTTCTTAGGTATAACTTTAGATAAAAATCTCCAGAACCCCCATCTCTCGACACTCGCAAGCAAACTTAGCTCAGCCGTCTTTGCAATTAAAAAAGTAAGACAATTAACAGACGCTAATACGGCTCGACTCGTTTATTTTAGTTATTTTCACAGTATATTGTCTTACGGTATCTTACTATGGGGCAGCGCTGCCGATATTAATTCTATATTTGTTTACAAAAACGAGCTATACGGGCTATTTGTAACTTAAAAGCTAGAGACTCCCTAAGAGAAGTTTTTAAAGAAATCGGTATTCTTACGGTCGCTTCTCAATACATTTTTAATAACTTACTATATATACGCCAAAATTTAAATGACTATAAAAAAAACAGCGACAGACATACTATCAATACAAGAAATAAAAATAGGCTCGTAACGCCTAAATTTAGACTTCAAAAAGTTAAGAAATCCTTCATGGGCTTGAGTGTACGCATATATAATAAGGTTCCACAAGATCTTAGATCTTCCTTTTCTTGGTTTCAAATCTAAAATTAAAGGTATATTATTAAATAAATCTTACTATAACATTCAAGAGTTTTTGGTTGATCGAAATGTGTGGAACTTGGGTCATTGACTCATTTGCAGGGTTGATGTTATAATATAATTTATTTAATTTATAAGTCAAACATTGTTAAATTTTATTTAAAAAGAGCAACTGTTGAGTTTCTGGCCAGCTCTTCTCAGCAGAACAGCATTCCGAGCTGGTGGTAGCTTACTCACAGACTGACTATACTGACCAATTTAATGTAATTGACGATTCAAAAGTGCGTGTAAATGCCTACTTGAATAAAGATATTTTGAATTTTGAATTTTTTTGAAATGGCAGAAATAAGAAAAAAATAATTATTTTGGGTCACAGAGCACCGAGTGAATCGATAATAAATATTATAATAGTACCATTAATACTGTCATAACCAAGTAGCCTTAGATTGGAGATGCTATCGCTAGAAAGTGCTGCTTAAACTCTACTTTATTAACTAGGTTTGGGAGTAAAAACTATTGGTGAAAGGAAAATGGGGATAAACACAATGGACGTCCACAGAAGAAATCTCCAAATGTCGAGGTTTGCTTTTACCCAGGATCTTGAAGAATTTTAAAGTATTTACAGAATTTGAGCAGTTTTTACTGAGAATATATTGGCGTTTGAGTATTACTGTTGGTTGTCTTACATTTTTAATTCCAAAGACGGCTGAGCATAGTTTGCCTGCAAGTGTTGAGAGATGAGCATAGAATACTGGAGCTTTTTATCTAAAGCTATACATAAGAAAATTGTTGAGTCAGTCAGTTCTAACATTTCATCGTTAAGCAAACTATAATTTTGACTTTTTACATTAGAAAGCGTAAATTCCATGTAATTAGTTTTTTAGTATTTAAGACTAAATTATTAATTTTGAAAATGAAGAACACGTGACAGAGCACTGTTTACTTTGTCATAATTAGCCTTATTACGCTCAACTCTAAAAATAAGCGAGGTATTATTAGCAAAAAGTACAATGTCACATAGTCCTTTTACGTAAAAGGGCAAATCATTAATATAGAGTAAAAATAAAAATGGGCCAAGAGTAGATCCTTGTGGAACACCCATTTTCAGGTGAGAACCAGCCGATTTACAATTATTTACATCAATCGTCTGAACTCTTTGATTCAGGTAAAAGCCAATATGATCAAGCGCAGCACTACGCACATCATAGTGGCTAAGTTTGCATAGTAATGTTTGATGGTCCGCGTAATCAAAGGTTTTAGATAAATCACAAAACACCCCGATAGCATTCTGTGACTTCTCCCATGCGTCGTAAATGTGCTTAAGAAGCGCAGTTGCTTATTTGCCTTTGGTGAAACCTTACAGTTGACTATGCATGATTTTATTGCTATAAACGAGTTTTGTTTGAGAATATTTTTTTCGAAGATTTAAGGTAGGCAAATTAGAGATTGGCCTAAAATGCCCGGTTTTAGTCTATACCCACTTTTAAACAAAGGAACTACTTTACTATTTTTCATTAAAAATCTACGCCATTATCATTATTTCTCTCTCCTTCACCTTTAAGAAATTGTCGCTTAGGCCAAGTAGTCCCGGAACCGTCGATATAATAGCAGTAGTGAGAAGCAGTTTTATACTCTGGTTCTTCAAAGTGTCTTTGTAGTTATTAGTAGTGTAGTGTAGTTATAGATTATGTAGTTATTTTAAGATTTATTAGAACATAGTATCAGTATGTTGATATAAATATTTATTAAAACTTTATACCGCTAATAAATCTCATGTCGGTACTATAATGATTAGTTTCGCTCTTTAAATACTCGATTTTTCTATTAACTTTCGCTTAATACTATTTTTGTTTATGAAGCAGTTGTTTAAACATTGTTTCGCCTCTGTCATAAAGACGTCCAATTTTTCTTGTCTTTGCTCTTTTCTTGGAATAGAAATGGGAAAACAGGTCGCGCAGCAAATACGTCTGATTCAATCAGAGGTTCGGGGAGAAGAGGGAATATTTAGGATAAGTTAGTTAACCAAGTTTCCTATTTTTTACATAAATCCGTTAACATACGTTCAACTGAAACTGAAATATGCTTAAATCTCCGATAAAAAAAAAATCCTCTACTAAGAGAGAGAGCACGCAATTGAGTAAATATTCACGACCAATTCACGAATTATTAATTTCAGTCATCGCAATCGACAGCACAGGACTCGTTGCGGCAAACATTATCTGCGATATCCAGATCCTCCGTCAGTCGTTCTTCTACCGATCCCCTACAGACATTGCAGGATATGCTACATAGTGAAAATAGATGTATGTATATTTTTTTAAGATGATCCGTATTCTAAACAAACGATTCAACGGTGTTTTTAATAAATCCCCAGCGAGTTCCTTTGATCGCACCGAGTACTACGATCTGACCATAGACAGCGATCACCGCCCCGGTCCTAGCGGAGTGTCGAGCGGCCGTCAGTATTCCAACGGACAAAGTATGCAGAACTGCGCGCCGCCGACGCAAGCACCTGTGCCGCTCGCACCTCCCCCGCCTCCCTCTGACGTCACCTCTCCCCACTGCCTGCCTCCACGCTCTTACTACCCGCCAGAACCTAGACCTTCCACTAGCCGTGCTCCGGTATCGCCCTATCCAATCCACGCCGAACCATATCTACCCCCCTACCCACCAGAACCTAGAGCCCCCACTAGTTGGGCTCCAATGGCGCCGCATCCAGCCTACGCCGAACCATACCGACCCGCCTACCGACCAGAACCTAGAGCCTCAACAAGTCAAGTTTCGGTGGCGTCGCATTCAGCCTACGCCGAACCATACCGATCCCCTTACCAACCAGAACCTAGAGCCTCAACAAGCCAGGCTTCGGAGTCACTGGTTCCACCCCACGCCGAACCATACTTACCTCCGTACTATTATTACCAGTGACGGGATAATAGTCATTTATCATGTAGCTTAAACGGTAACTGAAGTACAATCGGATAGCTTGGCGGGTTCTTACAAATCTGTAGTCCGTTTTTAGCTAAATATTAAGAACGCAAAAGTGGCCTTCATTAGAATTACTATAAAAAAAGAAAAGATAATGTACGTAATTATATGTATACTATAAAGAATAAGTTGTAAATAATATTTTACTAATAGGTAAGCCATACTTTGTTAATATAATTCGCAGCAGTTATATTGAACAGATCTCAATTAGGATTATTTGATGTAATACAGGGTTTTTACTGTTAAATATAAATTATTTTAAACACTAAAGAGAAACAACGCCAACATATACACCACAAAAATGCTACTATTTTGCCATTTTTTTTTAAACACTTGTATAATTTCTTTTTTATGAATTTTTAAATTACCAAATAATTTACTATATATTTTGGAAATTTGTACTTTTTTTTTCTATACTGAAAACGTGAAAAAATCATTTGACAATTGCCTGATTTAATACGTTAATATACTAAATGAATTATAATTATATTAATCAGAATAAAAGCAATCAGTTTTATAAAATATTATTTCTTATTAAGATTTTGTTAAAAAAATAATCCGAGCTCGTATATTTTATAGATGGATAATGATTGAATGGAGTATTTTGTATTTTTTATTATATTGCGTGCCATAGAATATTGATATATAGTATTGATGTCACTTCTTATCCGACCTAACAATTTAACACAAGAGTATTAGAGTGCCGTGAGTAAATTGTCAATGATTTGATAACCAATTTTGATACTTAAGGCGATCCAAAAATAATATCTAGTGGAGAAATTTAAATGATCTGTTCTTGTGCATTAAATAATTAAGTGAAATATAACTTATTATTAATATCAGGCATGTTTAGAATTGACGTAACGATATAATTAAATTATTGTCCAAATAGATATGTAAGCATTTTTTCGAATATTATTTTCATTTCATTATTTTTTATTTTTTAATAAATTTGACTAAAAATAATTGATATAAGGTTTTGTGTTAATAATAACATGGAGAATACTTATTAACTACCTATTAGCATTTCTTTAGATATTGACAAGTGTTCTTATATACAGGGTTTTTTGTAATTAATTGTCTCTAGCAGGCAGCCTCTCTACATCAATCCCAACAAAATTTGTTCTACTACTTTTTAGAAATGATAATAATACATTAATGTCAATAATACTCTTAAGAAGTGTTAAAAAACACAGAACAAACGAGACAAAAAAAAATCTCCGTCGGTTACTTATTAATCTCGGTAATAACAAAACAATTAATCTGTACCCGAATGTACTCAACAACCCTCTACGACTTCCCACGCTTTTTTCTTAGCCGGTCAAAATAAAGTCAAATGTACACTATTGTATTATTTACAATAATACAATGTCTTATTTACAAAAGGATTCAATATTTACAAAAGGATTCAATATTTACAAATTACCCTTAAATTTACCGCAGATATCGGTGCAAAATAGTCCCCTTCACATCCAACACAAAGACCACATATAGAAATCAAATGTTCACCACCTCTAACTCAACTAATTTCAATTTTACCAGTTCATATTTGTAGCGCACCGCAGTGAAACAATAGCTACAGCATTGAAATATGTTAAGCATGGCTTTTCTGTTTGCCAGCGCCCCGTCGGTGTCAGATTGCAACAATCCGGCCGTTACGTCGTTTTTAACTAGCGCACTTGAAAGCGGACACTTATGTCGATAACATTTTTATGTTTATGTTTATAAAAACACGGGTAAGTTATTCCTGAGAGCCAATAAGATAAGCTGTCTGAGAACAAGAAACCATAACATTTGATTGTTTAAATATTTTTTTATAAGCATTTGTTTCGAAGGGAAATTTAAACAACTGGATAAATTTACAAAAACCCTTTTTACGAATAAACACATTCAGTATTTTGTTAAAAAGTTTTATTTTTTACCTTCTTTATAATATGGTTTTTCTAAAACAAAAAGAAAATAGGTATGTATTCCTTATAAAAAATTAGTTCTTACACTCTTAAACATATACTAAAACTCGCCGATAAAATGATTTCGCACGCCATGTAAGTATATTTTCAATATTTTTTTGTGAATGTATTATAGCGTATTATTCTTGTTTTTTAATACATATATCTAGATAAAACATTCAAATATAGTATAGTGTTGTTATAAATAGCTAAAAATTAATAGATTTTTCATAAATAGGTTAAATATCTCAAAGGGTAGAAAAACTTGTATATATCATAAGGGTTTGGTTTTGATCAAGTTTGTGTACTATTACTTATTTTTTTTGGATAATTAATGCTTTTTTGAATTAGACGATGAAATTATGAATTCTTTGATGTATAATACTAATACACTTATCATATAAAAACTTGTCCCAAAACGTGTAAAAAGTTACCGTTTTTATCGGTTGTCAAGTCAGACGGCGCCATTACGGCAACGTTGGTGTAGGTCATGGTTTTGTGTAAATACACAAAACATGTGTTCTATGAGTCGTATACAGCATGTTCTGTTTTGTGTTAAAGATATTTGATTTTAGTGTAAGTAAAAATATTTTATTGTTAGTTCGGTTTAGGAATACCGTGTATATAATACATAGATTTTATCCACATATATTATTTATTATGTATATCTTATTCTTATTAATATATAAGTGCGAATTTTTGGATGTTTGGATGGATGTATGTTTGTTACTCAATCACAAAAAAATACTGAAGGGATTTTAATGAATCTTGGCCTATGTCTATGCCTTGTAGCCTATGCATCAGAATAACACATAGGCTATAGAAATACGAACTTTTGCTCGTGGTTTTGTCTGTAATGTTTGTTACACAATTACACCAAAATCACTAAAGGAATTTTGATGATACTTAGCAATATTTAAGCTTATATACCAGAATAAAACATAGATTATAGAAATACCAACTTTTGCACGTGGTTTTGTCTGTGACATAACATAGCTTGTAGCGCGATTACGTAATTGCCACGGGAGTTCCTGTTTTTAATCATTTGGTTCACTGAATTTTACGTAACTATTTGTGAAAATCCTTCTTAGCACCTTCAGTTTAGGAGTGATATGTAATTCAAGTATATGCATGTAAATTAAAATGTACGCAATTATGCTATTTGTACGTTCCTTGTAACAAGTAAGGTATCGGTAGAGACGTCTTGATGGCGTAAATGACACAGCATATTTAAATAAAAGGAAAATGGTGAATTTTGGAAGCCACATTCTGAGGTCTATAAATTATGTTTACAAGCAAACCCATCCAGGATCCTATTAAAATGAAGGGCGTTAGATAGCGAATTTATAAATTAAAATCATGACTAGTTGTTGCCCATGACTACGTCCACATTCGACTGTGTAAGTTATACTTTTATGACTAGGAACATAAGCACATATAAATATTATTTTTACAGTCTAAGTGGACGAGGAGCACTCGTAATAATAATGTACGTACTTAACTTGTCAAAAGAAGTGTGTATGTAGGAGTGGATGTGCTTATTATACAGCTGTTTATACTTCAACGCCTGAACTGATATTGAGAGTATGTGTATGTATGATTGTGTCACTGTATGTGCTTAGACAGCTCCGTTTTTACTTCATCGCCTGAACCGATATTGAGAGTATGTGTATGTATGATTGTGTCACTGTATGTGCTTAGACAGCTCCGTTTTTACTTCATCGCCTGAACCGATATTGAGAGTATGTGTATGTATGATTGTGTCACTGTATGTGCTTAGACAGCTCCGTTTTTACTTCATCGCCTGAACCGATATTGAGAGTATGTGTATGTATGATTGTGTCACTGTATGTGCTTAGACAGCTCCGTTTTTACTTCATCGCCTGAACCGATATTGAGAGTATGTGTATGTATGATTGTGTCACTGTATGTGCTTAGACAGCTCCGTTTTTACTTCATCGCCTGAACCGATATTGAGAGTATGTGTATGTATGATTGTGTCACTGTATGTGCTTAGACAGCTCCGTTTTTACTTCATCGCCTGAACCGATATTGAGAGTATGTGTATGTATGATTGTGTCACTGTATGTGCTTAGACAGCTCCGTTTTTACTTCATCGCCTGAACCGATATTGAGAGTATGTGTATGTATGATTGTGTCACTGTATGTGCTTAGACAGCTCCGTTTTTACTTCATCGCCTGAACCGATATTGAGAGTATGTGTATGTATGATTGTGTCACTGTATGTGCTTAGACAGCTCCGTTTTTACTTCAACGCCTGAACCGATATTGAGAGTATGTGTATGTATGATTGTGTCACTGTATGTGCTTAGACAGCTCCGTTTTTACTTCATCGCCTGAACCGATATTGAGAGTATGTGTATGTATGATTGTGTCACTGTATGTGCTTAGACAGCTTCGTTTTTACTTCATCGCCTGAACCGATATTGAGAGTATGTGTATGTATGATTGTGTCACTGTATGTGCTTATACAGCTCCGTTTTTACTTCATCGCCTGAACCGATATTGAGAGTATGTGTATGTATGATTGTGTCACTGTATGTGCTTAGACAGCTCCGTTTTTACTTCATCGCCTGAACCGATATTGAGAGTATGTGTATGTATGATTGTGTCACTGTATGTGCTTAGACAGCTCCGTTTTTACTTCATCGCCTGAACCGATATTGAGAGTATGTGTATGTATGATTGTGTCACTGTATGTGCTTAGACAGCTCCGTTTTTACTTCATCGCCTGAACCGATATTGAGAGTATGTGTATGTATGATTGTGTCACTGTATGTGCTTAGACAGCTCCGTTTTTACTTCATCGCCTGAACCGATATTGAGAGTATGTGTATGTATGATTGTGTCACTGTATGTGCTTAGACAGCTCCGTTTTTACTTCAACGCCTGAACCGATATTGAGAGTATGTGTATGTATGATTGTGTCACTGTATGTGCTTAGACAGCTCCGTTTTTACTTCATCGCCTGAACCGATATTGAGAGTATGTGTATGTATGATTGTGTCACTGTATGTGCTTAGACAGCTTCGTTTTTACTTCATCGCCTGAACCGATATTGAGAGTATGTGTATGTATGATTGTGTCACTGTATGTGCTTATACAGCTCCGTTTTTACTTCATCGCCTGAATCGATATTGAGAGTATGTGTATGTATGATTGTGTCACTGTATGTGCTTAGACAGCTCCGTTTTTACTTCATCGCCTGAACCGATATTGAGAGTATGTGTATGTATGATTGTGTCACTGTATGTGCTTAGACAGCTCCGTTTTTACTTCATCGCCTGAACCGATATTGAGAGTATGTGTATGTATGATTGTCACTGTATGTGCTTAGACAGCTCCGTTTTTACTTCATCGCCTGAACCGATATTGAGAGTATGTGTATGTATGATTGTCACTGTATGCTCCGTTTATCCTTGAAAACGCTTGAACCGACATTGAGAGTTCCTATGTATGATTGTGTCAGTGTATGTGCTTATGCAGCTCCGTTTATACTTCAGAAATATTTATAGTTTGGGCAAAATAAAAAAAAACTTGAAGGTATATTATAAAAATATATTCACAATAAGAATAAAAACATGACAACAATAAAAATCAGTTACACAACAGTAAAGACAAGTTAATAAAAAAAAAGTTGTTTTACAAACTATAAATTAAATAAAACAGTAAATAAATAATAAAAAAAAATGTTACACAACAATACAACTTTTACGGTAAAACAATAAAAAAAAAGGACTGAAGCCTTCTTTACGCACTCGTTTCTTCAATTTATTAACTTTATTATTTTTTTTTTATTATTAATTGTGTTCTATAATATCCAGTAGTCATAAAACAAGAATAATAAAAGGAAGACTGAATAAACAAGAATGATAAAAAAGAATAATAAAACATAAGAAAACAATAATAAAATGTTACAACAATAATAAAATGTTACAACAATAATCAAATGTTATAACAATAATACAAGTTTTAAAATCAAATAAAAAAAAGGATGGAGGAAGCCCTTTCATTCACTCATTTCTTTCATTCATCAATATTTACAATTTGTTACAGAATAATAAAAAAAATATTAATTTACAAAAATAAAACTACGAAATTAATTATCTTAGGGTAGGTAAGGAATGGTATTCCACCCAACAATTACCTACACATAAGGAAACTTTGCACAAACTGCATTGGGTTCGAACGGTGACCCGTTTTCCTAAGGCATAACACCGAACGCAACGCAGTCGTCTGTGTCCTTTTTGACACCCTGGAGGAGGGTCCGTATAAATAGCAAAATGATTTCCAAGTTGTAGACGGACACTCTCCGAAGGCGTTGCGTTTAGAGTTCTGGACGGACCGATTTGCGGATATCGACTTAAGAGTACCTCGGCGACAGTGTAGCGAAATTCACGGTGGGTTTGAACGTTAAATATAGGGTTTTTTGTGTAGATAATGTAAGCATTCAAAAGGCTAGTATTTAACATCCTTTTAAACACTTTCATGTACCATTTCCGATTGCGTTTCCGCTCCATGAGGTACGTTGAAAGTTTTTGGTCCTTGAGATCGACACCACCCATATATCGGTTGTATTCCACCACCGCAACTGGCTTCTGGGTCGCCTGTCGCTCGTCTCCCCGGAACCATCATATATTGGTGGAAGGTAGATAAAACAGTCCAGGACTCTAAATAAGCCGGAATTCCAGAACTAATGTCAGGATCTGAGAACTGCGCTATAACTCCCCACGCATACAAATTTGTTTCTTCTGCGACCGTTTTCATAAATTCGATCCCAAATCTCAAAAAAATGCTAGTGGGATCGCTATTACCTATGTTAGGGCCGGGCGCCCGTGAATACAACTCCTTCTGGCCCCTGAAAGACTGCATGTCTTCCGACCAGTCAAAGGTGTGATTCACGGGCGCTCTCTCACTCACACCGACCTCAAGCATACTATCACTGCATTCATCCCCCATTTGTATTGCTTCCTCCTCCTGAACAAAACCTTGACGTAACTCTCTTAAAAAATCACATTCTTGAACCTTCCCTTCCTCATCATCGTCAATGTTGCCGTCGCTCCCCGAATCTTGCAATAATTCCTCTTTCAACAAGTCTTTTTTTGATGTGCTCGTCTTATCCTAGCCTGTAACACATAAATTAAATAAAAATAAATGTTAATAATACTTATATCGACAACCAACAATACTAAAGTAAAAGACCTAGCAAAACTTACACAAAATAAAATCAGGAATGTAGTATTCAATCAGCCAACGAATGCGAACGATGCGCCCGATCGTACAACACAAAAACCAATGGCGTAAATTTTCAATACCTGTCAAAAAATAAAACGTACATTTAAAAAAAAGGTATTAGTAATCAATAAAACAATTGAAACAAAAATAAATGTTAATAATACTTATATCAACAACCAAAAATACTATAAAGTAAAAGACCTAGCATAACTTACACAAAATAAAACCAGGATTGTAGTATTCAATCAGCCAACGAATGCGAACGATGCGCCCGATCGTATAACACAAAAACCAATGGCGTAAATTTTCAATACCTGTCGAAAAATAAAACGTACATTTAAAAAAAAGGTATTAGTAATCAATAAAACAATTGAAACAAAAATAAATGTTAATAATACTTATATCGACAACCAACAATACTATAAAGTAAAAGACCTAGCAAAACTTACACAAAATAAAATCAGGACTGTAGTAGGTATTCAATCAGCCAACGAATGCGAACGATGCGCCCGATCCTACAACACAAAAACCAATGGCGTAAATTTTCAATACCTGTCAAAAAATAAAACGTACATTTAAAAAAAGTATTAGTAATCAATAAAACAGACATTGTCACGAACTTATCACCATACGGACTCAATGCAGCTAGCTTGACCTTGCACTTGTGTTTAAAAAATGGCGGTTGAGAAACTACACCTAGTAAAAATAATAACGAATTATACCTAATTATTTATCACGTAACTCAGTTTATATGTATATATACTAACAATACTATATAGTTACTTGAATCATATTTAGAAAGAAATACATTCGAATCGCCGACACGGGCAGGGACTCGAACCGCCGCCCGTTTGCGCAGTTATTCCAATTGAAACAAAAAATAAATGTTCACAGAACTTATATCGACGGCAATACTAAAAAGTGAAGAAACCTAGAAAAACTTACCCTTTTTATACAAAACCACACCAGCACAAAATAATGTTTACTGTTTCAATGTTCAACCTCAACTGGCGAGAGCGCCGCACATTATTATATAAAACAAAATATAATATTGTCCTACGTTTTCTACTCAACCGCCATTTTAGTACCTAGGGTCATTTCGCCTGTTGCGTCCATCGCCAGTTTGCGTCCATTCGACGGCTATCCTTTCATAAAATACTCGAAAATAAGTTCATGAACTTTCTAACAAAACCAAATGTAATTTCTACCAATACCTCAATATATAGGAGATACACAGTCATAAACAAAATTTCCTTGAGCGCAATCCTTCCCTTTAAAAAAAAATAATTTATCTGAGCCACGGGACAAAAGACTGCGAATGTCTTAAATGTTAGTAAAAAAATAGTGAGCAGTAACACCACCCACGGTTAGTTTTACATTGTTTTATGTGAAGTTAAGGATACATAGATGTTTCTAGGCTTTAATAATAAAGAAAGGAAAAACATAATTATGAATTTACTTAAGTTTTTTAATTGTTGACAGTTAAAATAAGGTGGATGCAAACTAGTACATACAAATTTTAAAAATTCCACTTTGCGTCCGCAGTGGACGCGAATTTTATGACCTATTATTTAGGACAGACCATATTGCGTCCACCTTTGTTTTCTTGTTATCTATTTATAAAAGTAATTAAAAATGTATAGCTTATTTAAATTTAATAAAATTGTATATACCTACGATCAATAATATCTTAATGTAATTATAATAAAAAAAATTAACGTAATTTATTAACGGCTCCTGATTGAACAAATTCGAAATTGTGAAATCACAGTGTATCAAGGTGCAACTCTGAAACTCATGACATGAATAAAAATGATTTTGCCTATACACCTTTTTGGCAGTTACCTGTAGCTTAGTTCAATAGTGTCTTCAGATGAAGTTCTTATTTTACCACTAGAAGATATGGCAACTCATACTACACCAAGTCTTGAGAAAACTAAGCAACAAATATCAAAACCCCCTCCGACTGCTTTTATTCATTTAACTGTATCACCATCTATTTCACCTATAGAAAAGCCTCCTAGTTTACAATCATCTTCATTATTTATTCAAGGCATTTCACATTCAGAAACCTTTGATCCATTTAAAACCCACCTGATGTTGGCTGAAATTTTTAGCATAGCAAGAAAATTTAATCAAAGAACTCCAGCGGCCTTATCTTCGTCTGCATCGAGAAAGTATTATGAACATAAAGAGCAGATGGAGAAAAAAAAACAAAGCAGTAATAAAAAGAAATTAAGAACGAATAGAGAAAAAAAAACTTCAAGGAACTGCTCCAAAACGTAGGAAAAAGACACTTCCTGTTAAAGTCACAGTAGATACTGATACTCTGAAAAGAAAATTTACCAGCCGTGGATAGTACAAAGTGCGCTGAATGTAATGACATACTTATATCAGATGTAGATGAAGACGGCGAAGAAAACATTGGCTGTGACAAATATATAAGATGATATATTTGTTATTAAAAATATTTTAAAATTTAATTAATAAAACAATAAATTGTTAAAATCTAATCTTTCTGAATAATAATTAATAAAAATCTCCCCTACATTCTATATATAAGTTGGTGGACGCAAACTGGACATGAGTGGACGCAATTTAGATTTTATGGATGCAAACTGGCTAAATCGCCCAAATCTGATATTTATCACTTTTATATTTAAATCGTTATATCTTTCCACCAAAACTTTAAATGAATATAAAAAAGACTATATTATTAACACTGTACATAAGTTTTTATTCAAAACTAGTGCTAAATCATTTTTATTTTCTCTTTCAAAGTCAGCAACTCCACTAAATGGACGCAAACAGGCGAAATGACAATAGGAATCAGTGTTTGAAATCGTATTGCCGCGAATGCGAAATATACCTACCTACTCTAATTTACTTTTAGTATACAAAATGTTATTTTATCACCTAGTAACAGTAATAGCGTACATTTATTTAAATTTTAATATACCTACCTAGATGAAAAAAATAAACCGACACGGGAACGGACTCGAACCTGCTCCCTTCGGGAAGTTGTTCGTTTCAATTTTCAAATAAATATTATTACAGTGGGAGTTTAACCTCAACTAACAACGGATTTGTTGTATTGTTTTTAACTAAAAATGAACCATTGTTTCCAAATGGTTTATTGTACCGCCATTTTACATACAATCATCACACGGACTCAATGCAGCTAGCTTGACCTTGCACTTGTGTTTAAAAAATGGCGGTTGAGAAACTACACCTAGTAAAAATAATAACGAATTATACCTAATTATTTCAATTGAAACCCAAAAATAGCCAATCACGTAACTCAGTTTATATGTATATATACTAACAATACTATTTAGTTACTTGAATCATATTTAGAAAGAAATACATTCTAATCGCCGACACGGGCAGGGACTCGAACCGCCGCCCGTTTGCGCAGTTATTCCAATTGAAACATAAAAATAAATGTTCACAGAACTTATATCGACAGCAATACTAAAATATGAAGAAACCTAGAAAAACTTACCTTTTTTATACAAAACCACACCAATACAAAAGAATGTTAACTGTCTCAATGTTCAACCTCAACTGGCGAGAGCGCCGCACATTATTATATAAAACAAAATAGGTATAATATTGTCCTACGTTTTCTACTCAACCGCCATTTTAGTACCTAAATAGGAATCAGTGTTTGAAATCGTATTGCCGCGAATGCGAAATATACCTACCTACTCTAATTTACTTTTAGTATACAAAATGTTATTTTATCACCTAGTAACAGTAATAGCGTACATTTATTTAAATTTTAATATACCTACCTAGATGAAAAAAATAAACCGATACGGGAACGGACTCGAACCTGCTCCCTTCGGGAAGTTGTTTGTTTCAATTTTCAAATAAATATTATTACAGTGGGAGTTTAACCTCAACTAACAACGGATTTGTTGTATTGTTTTTAACTAAAAATGAACCATTGTTTCCAAATGGTTTATTGTACCGCCATTTTACATACAATCATCACACGGACTCAATGCAGCTAGCTTGACCTTGCACTTGTGTTTAAAAAATGGCGGTTGAGAAACTACACCTAGTAAAAATAATAACGAATTATACCTAATTATTTATCACGTAACTCAGTTGAAATGTATATAGACTAACAATACTATTTAGGTAGTTACTTGAATCATATTTAGAAAGAAATACATGCTAATCGCAGACACGGGCAGGGACTCGAACCGCCGCCCGTTTGCGCAGTTATTCCAATTGAAACAAAAAATAAATGTTCACAGAACTTATATCGACAGCAATACCAAAAAGTGAAGAAACCTAGAAAAACTTACCCTTTTTATACAAAACCACACCAATACAAAATAATGTTTACTGTTTCAATGTTCAACTTCAACTCATTATTGAGCGCTCGTTATTATATAAATCAGAACATATAGGTATATAGTCAAGTGTTCTACTCAACCGCAATTTTTGTTCATAGAAATCAGTATTTGAAATCGTATTGTGAATGCGAAATTTACCTACTCTAATATACTTTTAGTGTACAAAATTGTTATTTTATCTCATTGGAATAGTTGCAAGGTACATTTATTAAAATTTTGATAAATATGGAATGATAAATAGACCGATATGGGCAACTCGATCTCCTGCGACCTTTGGGAATTTATTTCAATTAAATACAAAAATAACTGTTTATGTAACTTATATCGACTAAAAATACTATCTACCATCTAGTAAAGAAAATTAGCAAAACTTACCCGTTTTAACGAAAGAAAATTACACAATCACAAAAAAATACATCAAGTGTTAAAGCTTAGAGGATTCAACCTCGACTGATGACTGCAGAGTGCAGACTGATGAGCGCGCTATAAAATTGAATTGTAATGTATTTTGAACTATAAAACAACAGCCTGTCTAAATGTTTTACTCAACCGCCATTTTAAAATACACTCACTCATGCAAATTGAATGCAGTTGTGTGAGTGTAATTTTCATCGTTGCTTGGTTTTCGAGGAAAATATAGAAAAATGTAGCTTCTTATGAAAAACTATAAGTAAAATTAGGTTTAAAACAATTTTTTATATAAGAATCCACATTTGAAATCGTAATTCAAACACGAAATACACTCTAATTTAATTTTAAAGTACAGAATTCTACGATTTTATCGCCTACTAACAGTATTAACGTATATTTATTTCTTTTATTTTTAAATAAATACTCAAAAATAATTGTTCATATTACTTATACCGACTAACAATACTATATAGTAAAGAAAATTAGCAAAACTAACCCCTTTTTACAAAATAAAATCGCACAATCACAAAAATAAACTTTATCACCTCGCGAGTTCAATTTCAACTGACGATCGCGCTATTTGATTATTCATAATATATATTTTTTTTCTAAAACAAGTGAGAAAATGGTTTAAAACGTTCAGCCAGTTCCTTGTCTTTGTATTAAAATCATTACCAATATAAAAAACAAAAGTTTTAAAGTAAAATTTAATGTTTTACTCTGTATTAGTCCAATGGCACATATATGTGCCATAGGATAAACTGATTAGGTGCGCATGGCACACATGTGTGCCATCGGATTTGAATAATATGGTAATTTGTATATGCTTATGGCACAAGCATCATACAAATTTGCTTTTCCGATTTTGAAAGTGATACATATAGATTCTAATTAAAAAGGACTTACTTTATCGTGATACATCGTTTACATTTCTTTTAACGCTGATTATTTATTATTTTAATCTATTTTATCAAACATTTCCAATAACAAGATTAAGGTCGAAGACGAAAACACTCTCTAGGGCATCCCCTTTTTTTTTTCACGGGAATACAAAAGGAAATATTTTGGCCATAATTACAATGTCTCTGTGAATTGAAAATTCAATATTATGCATGTAATTTATTTGTTGAATTCTTATTTAAAGTAAGCTTCATAATTATTTCGGGAGTTTCTTGTATCCATGAACCTTTTGGAGCGTGAACATTTTGGATCAATTCAGGCTGGAGCTTGATGGTAACTAGATCCCATAAATGCAATAAATGTAACTTTAATTTTAAAATAATATTATGACTCTGATTTGCAATTTTGCTAGTATATATATTAGTAGTTATCATCAAATTTTGGATCGTAAATAAAATAATAATATTTTTGTTTAAACTAAGCAGTTATTTAACTTTAATAATTTTAAATTTGAAACTTGCCATTCGTTTGTTTATTTAAAAAAAAAAACAAAAACTACATATTTTAAGAATAAAAAGTGGAAATCGAATACCTATACATCTAATATTTAAAAACGCCAAGAATGTTATGTCGTAAGCATGGTGAAGTTATTATTTTCAACTTATGGTGACTTTATCATACAAACAAGTCCATCCCATTTTTAAAATGGTATATTTCTATAGATTATATTTAAAAAAGAACTTTTGGGGTAATATACTGTTTACATTTCTTTTGAATATAATTATATATTATTTTAATCTACTTTATACAAATTTGCCAATAACAAGATTAAGGTTGACGACGATAACACTCTTTAGGGCATCCCCTTTTGATATTATCTAGTTGATATCTAATTTTAATTCCTATAAATATTGAAAGGCGATCTGAACAGAGACAGTTGAAAATCAAGAATATAGAAGTCAACATGAAAACAATAATTTCCTTCATTGTAGTCCTGCTGGCGGCAGTGCTAATGGCGCAGAGCGTGGTTTGCGAAGAGAATCAGATATCAGGTGAGTGATCGAGTTAAAAGTATAGTTAATATTATTCATCGCAATAGCACTTGAGATAAAAAAAGCAATTTATTAATGAAGTACATCTAGTTACTAAAATAAAAGTACAAAACTTAAATTATCATTATTAAAAGATACGATGTCTACAACAACGAAATATGTATTCATCCTCAGATGGCTTGGACATTCAATATCCGGCTCTTTTCTCGACAATAATCTCCGATTCCGAGGTTCCCATCGCTTCAAAAACACCCAGAAGATGTAATAACAATACTTGTCAACGCCTGTGCCTAGCGCTCTACTACAGATACGGACGATGCATATCCAGTACTGTTTGCCGTTGCAGTAATTAAATCAGATTAAATAGTTTCTTTTAGTTTTAATTTTTTTAATAATGTGCTGCCTTATTTTCTATGTAATACATTAATTGTGGTAAATTAAATAAAACTATTTTATTATAAATTGTTTTTGGTTTGTATTTCTAAGTTCCTTATCACCGATACTCAAATACCGATAATTCAAAGTTACAGCGGAAATCACATAACTTGTTTTTTTTTTTATTTTCTCATATTTTTAATCAATCAATCAATTAAAAGACCTATATCTGTTAGAAGTTTCTCATTACAATTATAATTTTAAAGATGTTTTTCTTTTATTGAACTTGTTGAAATCATTTAGCATCGCCTAGGACTAACTGAGTATCTATTTTACCATTGTAACTCTGAAAAAAATATACTTTCCATAGTGAAACGTGAAACCGTATTGAAAGTACAAAAAAAAAATCACGATTTTTTATAATATTTGGCTGGGACCGCCTTATTATATTAGTCAACGTAGAGAATATTTTTTTTTATTCCAAAAAATGAAATGCGTTTTCAAGGAAAACAAAGATATATACCTGGCGGATCTTAACAAGAATTGGTGCTTTGTCAACTTATTATCTGACCGATCATATTATAGGTGAACTTTCACACCAGAAGATTTTCTCACTATCATAGGAAAAGGCATACTGATTATGTAAAACTTAAATTACAAAAAAAAAATATCGATACACAAATGATAAAAAAATGCACGTATTTTTGTAACACTAATGGTTTTACTTCATAACGATTTATTTTTGTATAAGATGAGTTTTCTGGTAGATGATTGCAATCACTAGCAATAATTAAAATGTGCGTCTGCGTAAAAATCCAGAAACTAGTAATGTTAAAACTTTATTCATGTTAAAAGTTAAAAACGAACGTGTTATTATAAGCATAGAATATTAGTTTGTAAAATTAGACTTATTATAATAAAAATATCATTTTTGTGCAAAGCAATTTATTTTATATATATGAATTGCTCAAAATTACCAATTACTTATTGATAAACAAATGTTAAACTAAACGCGTTCTTTTATCAAAAACTTACTGTAATGGTAACAACGAAAATGTTGACCATTCTGAAATGAAAATCCTTTAGGGCCTTGTAAATGTGAGAGTATCATAAAACTAAGCCCTTTAACTATAAAAGTATCATATAATTAAGCAATTTTAATATAAGAGTATCATAGAACTAAGCCCTTTAAATACGAGAGTCATATAACTAGTAGCGGAACGGTTAGTTATTCTAGTCTTCTTAACGGTACCACGTTCGACTTCAGTTCTAATTTATCAATTATGTGTCCGAATCGAATAGTTAAAACAATATATCATTGTAATTATAAACAAGTTCACTAGTTGTCATTTTTTTGCTCGGTTCCTATTGACCTACCCTATGGAACTATGCGGGTAGAGTATGTAATATGAGTGCAATGTATGACAACTTGTAATAAAACTTTAACTTCTAATTTCAAGTTTACCAGTTCATATTTGTAGCACACCGCAGTGAAACAATAGGTACAGCATTGAAATATGTTAAAACACATACCTACTTATACATCAATGTTGTGGTTATTTTTTATAAGACAAAAAATTGAAACCGACTATCTTTCGATATAACATTAAGCAGTGCATAGATCAATACATATATCATATTATTAACAATTTAAAGATACATATCTGTGCCCCGACTACTCAAGAGATGGGTGAATAAATAAACTTTTACATTTATAAACTTTTTAATGCAGTGTAAAACTAACTAAAAAATTCATAATAAATAATATTTCTTTTAATATGACTCTTTACCTATGCTGGATGCCACCAAGATGTTAAATATGTATTGTCACTATTGTTATTTTGTTTAACTTAGCAATTGCTTTCTTTAAATAGTATAGCATTTTTCAAAAACCTATGATGTTCTGGTATATGAAAAAAAAAAACTATTTTAAGAATTAAAACGCGTAACCGATAAATAGCTTTCTATCTATTATTTAATAACGTCAAGAATATTATGGTACAAGCATCATACAAACTTGCTTTTCCGATTTTGAAAGTGATACAATTATATAGATTCTAATTAAAAAGGACTTACTTTATCGTGATACATCGTTTACATTTCTTTTAACGCTGATTATTTATTATTTTAATCTATTTTATCAAAAATTTCCAATTACAAGATTAAGGTCGAAGACGAAAACACTCTCTAGGGCATCCCCTTTTGTTATTATCTAGTTGATATATGATTTTAATTCCTATAAATATTGAAAGGCGATCTGAACAGAGACAGTTGAAAATCAAGAGTATAGAAGTCAACATGAAAACAATAATTTCCTTCATTTTAGTCCTGCTGGCGGCAGTGCTAATGGCGCAGAGCGTGGTTTGCGAAGAGAATCAGATATCAGGTGAGTGATCGAGTTAAAAGTATAGTTAATATTATTCATCGCAATAGCACTTGAGATAAAAAAAGCAATTTATTAATGAAGTACATCTAGTTACTAAAATAAAAGTACAAAACTTAAATTATCATTATTAAAAGATACGATGTCTACTACAACGAAATATGTATTCATCCTCAGATGGCCTGGACATTCAATATCCGGCTCTTTTCTCGACAATAGTCTCCGATTCCGAGTTTCCCATCGCTTCAAAAACACCCAGAAGATGTAATAACAATACTTGTCAACGCCTGTGCCTAGCGCTCTACTACAGATACGGACGATGCATATCCAGTACTGTTTGCCGTTGCAGTAATTAAATCAGATTAAATAGTTTCTTTTAGTTTTAATTTTTTAATAATGTGCTGCCTTATTTTCTATGTAATACATTAATTGTGGTAAATTAAATAAAACTATTTTATTATAAATTGTTTTTGGTTTGTATTTCTACGTTCCTAATCACCGATACTCAAATACCGATAATTCAAAGTTATAGCGGAAATCACATAACTTGTTTTATTTTCTCATATTTTTAATCAATCAATCAATTAAAGACCTATATCTGTTAGAAGTTTCTCTTTACAATTATAATTTTAAAGATGTTTTTCTTTTATTGAACTGATTGAAATAATTTAGAATCGCCTAGGACTGAGTATTTATTTTACAGTTCTAATATAGCGCCATCCTTTATCTTTTTTTTTAAAAGGTATTCGAATATTATTGAAATCTAAAAAAACTGCTTGCTAGTACACCAAGAGACAGATTTGGATGACATTGGGTGTGGTTTGATATTACTGCGCCGAATTTAGATTAAAACAAATAGAAAGATATAAATAATTTCTTTTCAGAGTTACAACTCTGAAAAAAAATCTGTTTTCCATAGTAAAACGCAATACCATATTAAAAGTACAACAAAATTAATGCACGATTTTTTAATGATATTTGATCTGGTATAGGCTTGTTATATAAGTCAACGGAGAGAATAATTTACAATCTTGTAAATGAAACACGTTTTCACGGGAATACATAAGGAAATATTTTGGCCATAATTACAATGTCTCTGTGAATTGAAAATTCAATATTATGCATGTAATTTATTTGTTGAATTCTTATTTAAAGTAAGCTTCATAATTATTTCGGGAGTTTCTTGTATCCATGAACCTTTTGGAGCGTGAACATTTTGGATCAATTCAGGCTGGAGCTTGATGGTAACTAGATCCCATAAAGGCAATAAATGTAACTTTAATTTTAAAATAATATTATGACTCTGATTTGCAATTTTGCTAGTATATATATTACTAGTTATCATCAAATTTTGGATCGTAAATAAAATAATAATATTTTTGTTTTAACTAAGAAGTTATTTAACTTTAATAATTTTAAATTTGAAACTTGCCATTCGTTTGTTTATTTAAAAAAAAAAACAAAAACTACATATTTTAAGAATAAAAAGTGGAAATCGAAGAATACCTATACATCTAATATTTAAAAACGCCAAGAATGTTATGTCGTAATCATGGTGAAGTTATTATTTTCAACTTACGGTGACTTTATCATACAAACAAGCCCTTCCCATTTTTAAAATGGTATATTTCTATAGATTATATTTGAAAAAGAACTTTAGGGTAATATACTGTTTACATTTCTTTTGAATATAATTATTTATTATTTTAATCTACTTTATACAAATTTGCCAATAACAAGATTAAGGTTGACGTCGATAACACTCTTTAGGGCATCCCCTTTTGATATTATCTAGTTGATATCTAATTTTAATTCCTATAAATATTGAAAGGCGATCTGAACAGAGACAGTTGAAAATCAAGAATATAGAAGTCAACATGAAAACAATAATTTCCTTCATTGTAGTCCTGCTGGCGGCAGTGCTAATGGCGCAGAGCGTGGTTTGCGAAGAGAATCAGATATCAGGTGAGTGATCGAGTTAAAAGTATAGTTAATATTATTCATCGCAATAGCACTTGAGATAAAAAAAGCAATTTATTAATGAAGTACATCTAGTTACTAAAATAAAAGTACAAAACTTAAATTATCATTATTAAAAGATACGATGTCTACTACAACGAAATATGTATTCATCCTCAGATGGCCTGGACATTCAATATCCGGCTCTTTTCTCGACAATAGTCTCCGATTCCGAGGTTCCCATCGCTTCAAAAACACCCAGAAGATGTAATAACAATACTTGTCAACGCCTGTGCCTAGCGCTCTACTACAGATACGGACGATGCATATCCAGTACTGTTTGCCGTTGCAGTAATTAAATCAGATTAAATAGTTTCTTTTAGTTTTATTTTTTTTAATAATGTGCTGCCTTATTTTCTATGTAATACATTAATTGTGGTAAATTAAATAAAACTATTTTATTATAAATTGTTTTTGGTTTGTATTTCTAAGTTCCTTATCACCGATACTCAAATACCGATAATTCAAAGTTACAGCGGAAATCACATAACTTGTTTTTTTTTTTATTTTCTCATATTTTTAATCAATCAATCAATTAAAAGACCTATATCTGTTAGAAGTTTCTCATTACAATTATAATTTTAAAGATGTTTTTCTTTTATTGAACTTGTTGAAATCATTTAGCATCGCCTAGGACTAACTGAGTATCTATTTTACCATTGTAACTCTGAAAAAAATATACTTTCCATAGTGAAACGTGAAACCGTATTGAAAGTACAAAAAAAAATCACGATTTTTTATAATATTTGGCTGGGACCGCCTTATTATATTAGTCAACGTAGAGAATATAGGCTTGTTATATAAGAGAATAATCTACAATCTTGTAAATGAAATACGTTTTCACGGGAATACAAAAGGAAATATTTTGGCCATAATTACAATGTCTCTGTGAATTGAAAATTCAATATTATGCATGTAATTTATTTGTTGAATTCTTATTTAAAGTAAGCTTCATAATTATTTCGGGAGTTTCTTGTATCCATGAACCTTTTGGAGCGTGAACATTTTGGATCAATTCAGGCTGGAGCTTGATGGTAACTAGATCCCATAAATGCAATAAATGTAACTTTAATTTTAAAATAATATTATGACTCTGATTTGCAATTTTGCTAGTATATATATTACTAGTTATCATCAAATTTTGGATCGTAAATAAAATAATAATATTTTTGTTTAAACTAAGCAGTTATTTAACTTTAATAATTTTAAATTTGAAACTTGCCATTCGTTTGTTTATTTAAAAAAAAACAAAAACTACATATTTTAAGAATAAAAAGTGGAAATCGAAGAATACCTATACATCTAATATTTAAAAACGCCAAGAATGTTATGTCGTAAGCATGGTGAAGTTATTATTTTCAACTTATGGTGACTTTATCATACAAACAAGCCCTTCCCATTTTTAAAATGGTATATTTCTATAGATTATATTTAAAAAATAACTTTAGGGTAATATACTGTTTACGTTTCTTTTGAATATAATTATTTATTATTTTAATCTACTTTATACAAATTTGCCAATAACAAGATTAAGGTTGACGACGATAACACTCTTTAGGGCATCCCCTTTTGATATTATCTAGTTGATATCTAATTTTAATTCCTATAAATATTGAAAGGCGATCTGAACAGAGACAGTTGAAAATCAAGAGTATAGAAGTCAACATGAAAACAATAATTTCCTTCATTGTAGTCCTGCTGGCGGCAATGCTAATGGCGCAGAGCGTGGTTTGCGAAGAGAATCAGATATCAGGTGAGTGATCGAGTTAAAAGTATAGTTAATATTATTCATCGCAATAGCACTTGAGATAAAAAAAGCAATTTATTAATGAAGTACATCTAGTTACTAAAATAAAAGTACAAAACTTAAATTATCATTATTAAAAGATACGATGTCTACTACAACGAAATATGTATTCATCCTCAGATGGCCTGGACATTCAATATCCGGCTCTTTTCTCGACAATAGTCTCCGATTCCGAGGTTCCCATCGCTTCAAAAACACCCAGAAGATGTAATAACAATACTTGTCAACGCCTGTGCCTAGCGCTCTACTACAGATACGGACGATGCATATCCAGTACTGTTTGCCGTTGCAGTAATTAAATCAGATTAAATAGTTTCTTTTAGTTTTAATTTTTTTAATAATGTGCTGCCTTATTTTCTATGTAATACATTAATTGTGGTAAATTAAATAAAACTATTATATAATAAATTGTTTTTGGTTTGTATTTCTAAGTTCCTTATCACCGATACTCAAATACCGATAATTCAAAGTTACAGCGGAAATCACATAACTTGTTTTTTTTTTTATTTTCTCATATTTTTAATCAATCAATCAATTAAAAGACCTATATCTGTTAGAAGTTTCTCATTACAATTATAATTTTAAAGATGTTTTTCTTTTATTGAACTTGTTGAAATCATTTAGCATCGCCTAGGACTAACTGAGTATCTATTTTACCATTGTAACTCTGAAAAAAATATACTTTCCATAGTGAAACGTGAAACCGTATTGAAAGTACAAAAAAATAATTCACGATTTTTTATAATATTTGGCTGGGATAGCCTTATTATATTAGTTAACATAGAGAATATTTGTTTTTATTCCAAAAAATTAAATGCGTTTTCAAGGAAAACAAAGATATATTATGGCCCTAATTACAATGTCTATAAACTACCTGGCGGATCTTAACAAGTTTTGGTGCTTTGTCAACTTATTATCTGACCGATCATATTATAGGTGAAATTTCATACCGGAAGATTTTCTCACTATCATAGGAAAAGGCATACTGATTATGTAAAACTTAAATTACAAAAAAAAAATATCGATACACAAATGATAAAAAAATGCACGTATTTTTGTAACACTAATGGTTTTACTTCATAACGATTTATTTTTGTATGTCTATAAGATGAGTTTTCTGGTAGATGATTGCAATCACTAGCAATAATTAAAATGTGCGTCTGCATAAAAATCCAGAAACTTCTAATGTTAAAACTTTACTCATGTTAAAAGTTAAAAACGAACATGTTATTATAAGCATAGAATATTAGTTTGTAAAATTAGACTTATTATAATAAAAATATCATTTTTGTGCAAAGCAATTTATTTTATATATATGAATTGCTCAAAATTACCAATCACTTATTGATAAACAAATGTTAAACTAAACGCGTTCTTTTATCAAAAACTTACTGTAATGGTAACAACGAAAATGTTGACCATTCTAAAATGAAAATCCTTTAGGGCCTTGTAAATGTGAGAGTATCATAAAACTAAGCCCTTTAACTATAAAAGTATCATATAATTAAGCAATTTTAATATAAGAGTATCATAGAACTAAGCCCTTTAAATACGAGAGTCATATAACTAGTAGCGGAGCGGTTAGTTATTCTAGTCTTCTTAACGGTACCACGTTCGACTTCAGTTCTAATTTATCAATTATGTGTCCGAATCGAATAGTTAAAACAATATATCATTGTAATTATAAACAAGTTCACTAGTTGACATTTTTTTGCTCGGTTCCTATTGACCTACCCTATGGAACTATGCGGGTAGAGTATGTAATATGAGTGCAATGTATGACAACTTGTAATAAAACTTTAACTTCTAATTTCAAGTTTACCAGTTCATATTTGTAGCGCACCGCAGTGAAACAATAGGTACAGCATTGAAATATGTTAAAACACATACCTACTTATACATCAATGTTGTGGTTATTTTTTATAAGACAAAAAATTGAAACCGACTATCTTTCGATATAACATTAAGCAGTGCATAGATCAATACATATATCATATTATTAACAATTTAAAGATACATATCTGTGCCCCGACTACTCAAGAGATGGGTGAATAAATATACTTTTACATTTATAAACTTTTTAATGCAGTGTAAAACTAACTAAAAAATTTATAATAAATAATATTTCTTTTAATATGACTCTTTACCTATGCTGGATGCCACCAAGATGTTAAATATGTATTGTCACTATTGTTATTTTGTTTAACTTAGCAATTGCTTTCTTTAAATAGTATAGCATTTTTCAAAAACCTATGATGTTCTGGTATATGAAAAAAAAAAAACTATTTTAAGAATTAAAACGCGTAACCGAGAAATAGCTTTCTATCTATTATTTAATAACGTCAAGAATATTATGGTACAAGCATCATACAAACTTGCTTTTCCGATTTTGAAAGTGATACAATTATATAGATTCTAATTAAAAAGGACTTACTTTATCGTGATACATCGTTTACATTTCTTTTAACGCTGATTATTTATTATTTTAATCTATTTTATCAAAAATTTCCAATTACAAGAATAAGGTCGAAGACGAAAACACTCTCTAGGGCATCCCCTTTTGTTATTATCTAGTTGATATCTGATTTTAATTCCTATAAATATTGAAAGGCGATCTGAACAGAGACAGTTGAAAATCAAGAGTATAGAAGTCAACATGAAAACAATAATTTCCTTCATTTTAGTCCTGCTGGCGGCAGTGCTAATGGCGCAGAGCGTGGTTTGCGAAGAGAATCAGATATCAGGTGAGTGATCGAGTTAAAAGTATAGGTAATATTATTCATCGCAATAGCACTTGAGATAAAAAAAGCAATTTATTAATGAAGTACATCTAGTTACTAAAATAAAAGTACAAAACTTAAATTATCATTATTAAAAGATACGATGTCTACTACAACGAAATATGTATTCATCCTCAGATGGCCTGGACATTCAATATCCGGCTCTTTTCTCGACAATAGTCTCCGATTCCGAGGTTCCCATCGCTTCAAAAACACCCAGAAGATGTAATAACAATACTTGTCAACGCCTGTGCCTAGCGCTCTACTACAGATACGGACGATGCATATCCAGTACTGTTTGCCGTTGCAGTAATTAAATCAGATTAAATAGTTTCTTTTAGTTTTAATTTTTTTAATAATGTGCTGCCTTATTTTCTATGTAATACATTAATTGTGGTAAATTAAATAAAACTATTTTATTATAAATTGTTTTTGGTTTGTATTTCTAAGTTCCTTATCACCGATACTCAAATACCGATAATTCAAAGTTACAGCGGAAATCACATAACTTGTTTTTTTTTTTATTTTCTCATATTTTTAATCAATCAATCAATTAAAAGACCTATATCTGTTAGAAGTTTCTCATTACAATTATAATTTTAAAGATGTTTTTCTTTTATTGAACTGATTGAAATAATTTAGAATCGCCTAGGACTGAGTATTTATTTTACAGTTCTAATATAGCGCCATCCTTTATCTTTTTTTTTAAAAGGTATGCGAATATTATTGAAATCTAAAAAAACTGCTTGCTAGTACACCAAGAGACAGATTTGGATGACATTGGGTGTGGTTTGATATTACTGCGCCGAATTTAGATTAAAACAAATAGAAAGATATAAATAATTTCTTTTCAGAGTTACAACTTTGAAAAAAAATCTGTTTTCCATAGTAAAACGCAATACCATATTAAAAGTACAACAAAATTAATGCACGATTTTTTAATGATATTTGATCTGGTATAGGCTTGTTATATAAGAGAATAATCTACAATCTTGTAAATGAAATACGTTTTCACGGGAATACAAAAGGAAATATTTTGGCCATAATTACAATGTCTCTGTGAATTGAAAATTCAATATTATGCATGTAATTTATTTGTTGAATTCTTATTTAAAGTAAGCTTCATAATTATTTCGGGAGTTTCTTGTATCCATGAACCTTTTGGAGCGTGAACATTTTGGATCAATTCAGGCTGGAGCTTGATGGTAACTAGATCCCATAAATGCAATAAATGTAACTTTAATTTTAAAATAATATTATGACTCTGATTTGCAATTTTGCTAGTATATATATTACTAGTTATCATCAAATTTTGGATCGTAAATAAAATAATAATATTTTTGTTTAAACTAAGCAGTTATTTAACTTTAATAATTTTAAATTTGAAACTTGCCATTCGTTTGTTTATTTAAAAAAAAACAAAAACTACATATTTTAAGAATAAAAAGTGGAAATCGAAGAATACCTATACATCTAATATTTAAAAACGCCAAGAATGTTATGTCGTAAGCATGGTGAAGTTATTATTTTCAACTTATGGTGACTTTATCATACAAACAAGCCCTTCCCATTTTTAAAATGGTATATTTCTATAGATTATATTTAAAAAATAACTTTAGGGTAATATACTGTTTACGTTTCTTTTGAATATAATTATTTATTATTTTAATCTACTTTATACAAATTTGCCAATAACAAGATTAAGGTTGACGACGATAACACTCTTTAGGGCATCCCCTTTTGATATTATCTAGTTGATATCTAATTTTAATTCCTATAAATATTGAAAGGCGATCTGAACAGAGACAGTTGAAAATCAAGAGTATAGAAGTCAACATGAAAACAATAATTTCCTTCATTGTAGTCCTGCTGGCGGCAGTGCTAATGGCGCAGAGCGTGGTTTGCGAAGAGAATCAGATATCAGGTGAGTGATCGAGTTAAAAGTATAGTTAATATTATTCATCGCAATAGCACTTGAGATAAAAAAAACAATTTATTAATGAAGTACATCTAGTTACTAAAATAAAAGTACAAAACTTAAATTATCATTATTAAAAGATACGATGTCTACTACAACGAAATATGTATTCATCCTCAGATGGCCTGGACATTCAATATCCGGCTCTTTTCTCGACAATAGTCTCCGATTCCGAGGTTCCCATCGCTTCAAAAACACCCAGAAGATGTAATAACAATACTTGTCAACGCCTGTGCCTAGCGCTCTACTACAGATACGGACGATGCATATCCAGTACTGTTTGCCGTTGCAGTAATTAAATCAGATTAAATAGTTTCTTTTAGTTTTAATTTTTTTAATAATGTGCTGCCTTATTTTCTATGTAATACATTAATTGTGGTAAATTAAATAAAACTATTATATAATAAATTGTTTTTGGTTTGTATTTCTAAGTTCCTTATCACCGATACTCAAATACCGATAATTCAAAGTTACAGCGGAAATCACATAACTTGTTTTTTTTTTTATTTTCTCATATTTTTAATCAATCAATCAATTAAAAGACCTATATCTGTTAGAAGTTTCTCATTACAATTATAATTTTAAAGATGTTTTTCTTTTATTGAACTTGTTGAAATCATTTAGCATCGCCTAGGACTAACTGAGTATCTATTTTACCATTGTAACTCTGAAAAAAATATACTTTCCATAGTGAAACGTGAAACCGTATTGAAAGTACAAAAAAATAATTCACGATTTTTTATAATATTTGGCTGGGATAGCCTTATTATATTAGTTAACATAGAGAATATTTGTTTTTATTCCAAAAAATTAAATGCGTTTTCAAGGAAAACAAAGATATATTATGGCCCTAATTACAATGTCTATAAACTACCTGGCGGATCTTAACAAGTTTTGGTGCTTTGTCAACTTATTATCTGACCGATCATATTATAGGTGAAATTTCATACCGGAAGATTTTCTCACTATCATAGGAAAAGGCATACTGATTATGTAAAACTTAAATTACAAAAAAAAAATATCGATACACAAATGATAAAAAAATGCACGTATTTTTGTAACACTAATGGTTTTACTTCATAACGATTTATTTTTGTATGTCTATAAGATGAGTTTTCTGGTAGATGATTGCAATCACTAGCAATAATTAAAATGTGCGTCTGCATAAAAATCCAGAAACTTCTAATGTTAAAACTTTACTCATGTTAAAAGTTAAAAACGAACATGTTATTATAAGCATAGAATATTAGTTTGTAAAATTAGACTTATTATAATAAAAATATCATTTTTGTGCAAAGCAATTTATTTTATATATATGAATTGCTCAAAATTACCAATCACTTATTGATAAACAAATGTTAAACTAAACGCGTTCTTTTATCAAAAACTTACTGTAATGGTAACAACGAAAATGTTGACCATTCTAAAATGAAAATCCTTTAGGGCCTTGTAAATGTGAGAGTATCATAAAACTAAGCCCTTTAACTATAAAAGTATCATATAATTAAGCAATTTTAATATAAGAGTATCATAGAACTAAGCCCTTTAAATACGAGAGTCATATAACTAGTAGCGGAGCGGTTAGTTATTCTAGTCTTCTTAACGGTACCACGTTCGACTTCAGTTCTAATTTATCAATTATGTGTCCGAATCGAATAGTTAAAACAATATATCATTGTAATTATAAACAAGTTCACTAGTTGACATTTTTTTGCTCGGTTCCTATTGACCTACCCTATGGAACTATGCGGGTAGAGTATGTAATATGAGTGCAATGTATGACAACTTGTAATAAAACTTTAACTTCTAATTTCAAGTTTACCAGTTCATATTTGTAGCGCACCGCAGTGAAACAATAGGTACAGCATTGAAATATGTTAAAACACATACCTACTTATACATCAATGTTGTGGTTATTTTTTATAAGACAAAAAATTGAAACCGACTATCTTTCGATATAACATTAAGCAGTGCATAGATCAATACATATATCATATTATTAACAATTTAAAGATACATATCTGTGCCCCGACTACTCAAGAGATGGGTGAATAAATATACTTTTACATTTATAAACTTTTTAATGCAGTGTAAAACTAACTAAGAAATTTATAATAAATAATATTTCTTTTAATATGACTCTTTACCTATGCTGGATGCCACCAAGATGTTAAATATGTATTGTCACTATTGTTATTTTGTTTAACTTAGCAATTGCTTTCTTTAAATAGTATAGCATTTTTCAAAAACCTATGATGTTCTGGTATATGAAAAAAAAAAACTATTTTAAGAATTAAAACGCGTAACCGAGAAATAGCTTTCTATCTATTATTTAATAACGTCAAGAATATTATGGTACAAGCATCATACAAACTTGCTTTTCCGATTTTGAAAGTGATACAATTATATAGATTCTAATTAAAAAGGACTTACTTTATCGTGATACATCGTTTACATTTCTTTTAACGCTGATTATTTATTATTTTAATCTATTTTATCAAAAATTTCCAATTACAAGAATAAGGTCGAAGACGAAAACACTCTCTAGGGCATCCCCTTTTGTTATTATCTAGTTGATATCTGATTTTAATTCCTATAAATATTGAAAGGCGATCTGAACAGAGACAGTTGAAAATCAAGAGTATAGAAGTCAACATGAAAACAATAATTTCCTTCATTTTAGTCCTGCTGGCGGCAGTGCTAATGGCGCAGAGCGTGGTTTGCGAAGAGAATCAGATATCAGGTGAGTGATCGAGTTAAAAGTATAGGTAATATTATTCATCGCAATAGCACTTGAGATAAAAAAAGCAATTTATTAATGAAGTACATCTAGTTACTAAAATAAAAGTACAAAACTTAAATTATCATTATTAAAAGATACGATGTCTACTACAACGAAATATGTATTCATCCTCAGATGGCCTGGACATTCAATATCCGGCTCTGTTCTCGTCAATAGTCTCCGATTCCGAGGTTCCCATCGCTTCAAAAACACCCAGAAGATGTAATAACAATACTTGTCAACGCCTGTGCCTAGCGCTCTACTACAGATACGGACGATGCATATCCAGTACTGTTTGCCGTTGCAGTAATTAAATCAGATTAAATAGTTTCTTTTAGTTTTAATTTTTTTAATAATGTGCTGCCTTATTTTCTATGTAATACATTAATTGTGGTAAATTAAATAAAACTATTTTATTATGAATTGTTTTTGGTTTGTATTTCTAAGTTCCTTATCACCGATACTCAAATACCGATAATTCAAAGTTACAGCGGAAATCACATAACTTGTTTTTTTTTTATTTTCTCATATTTTTAATCAATCAATCAATTAAAAGACCTATATCTGTTAGAAGTTTCTCATTACAATTATAATTTTAAAGATGTTTTTCTTTTATTGAACTGATTGAAATAATTTAGAATCGCCTAGGACTGAGTATTTATTTTACAGTTCTAATATAGCGCCATCCTTTATCTTTTTTTTTTTAAAAGGTATGCGAATATTATTGAAATCTAAAAAAACTGCTTGCTAGTACACCAAGAGACAGATTTGGATGACATTGGGTGTGGTTCGATATTACTGCGCCGAATTTAGATTAAAACAAATAGAAAGATATAAATAATTTCTTTTCAGAGTTACAACTTTGAAAAAAAATCTGTTTTCCATAGTAAAACGCAATACCGTATTAAAAGTACAACAAAATTAATGCACGATTTTTTAATGATATTTGATCTGGTATAGGCTTGTTATATAAGAGAATAATCTACAATCTTGTAAATGAAATACGTTTTCACGGGAATACAAAAGGAAATATTTTGGCCATAATTACAATGTCTCTGTGAATTGAAAATTCAATATTATGCATGTAATTTATTTGTTGAATTCTTATTTAAAGTAAGCTTCATAATTATTTCGGGAGTTTCTTGTATCCATGAACCTTTTGGAGCGTGAACATTTTGGATCAATTCAGGCTGGAGCTTGATGGTAACTAGATCCCATAAATGCAATAAATGTAACTTTAATTTTAAAATAATATTATGACTCTGATTTGCAATTTTGCTAGTATATATATTACTAGTTATCATCAAATTTTGGATCGTAAATAAAATAATAATATTTTTGTTTAAACTAAGCAGTTATTTAACTTTAATAATTTTAAATTTGAAACTTGCCATTCGTTTGTTTATTTAAAAAAAAACAAAAACTACATATTTTAAGAATAAAAAGTGGAAATCGAAGAATACCTATACATCTAATATTTAAAAACGCCAAGAATGTTATGTCGTAAGCATGGTGAAGTTATTATTTTCAACTTATGGTGACTTTATCATACAAACAAGCCCTTCCCATTTTTAAAATGGTATATTTCTATAGATTATATTTAAAAAATAACTTTAGGGTAATATACTGTTTACGTTTCTTTTGAATATAATTATTTATTATTTTAATCTACTTTATACAAATTTGCCAATAACAAGATTAAGGTTGACGACGATAACACTCTTTAGGGCATCCCCTTTTGATATTATCTAGTTGATATCTAATTTTAATTCCTATAAATATTGAAAGGCGATCTGAACAGAGACAGTTGAAAATCAAGAGTATAGAAGTCAACATGAAAACAATAATTTCCTTCATTGTAGTCCTGCTGGCGGCAGTGCTAATGGCGCAGAGCGTGGTTTGCGAAGAGAATCAGATATCAGGTGAGTGATCGAGTTAAAAGTATAGTTAATATTATTCATCGCAATAGCACTTGAGATAAAAAAAGCAATTTATTAATGAAGTACATCTAGTTACTAAAATAAAAGTACAAAACTTAAATTATCATTATTAAAAGATACGATGTCTACTACAACGAAATATGTATTCATCCTCAGATGGCCTGGACATTCAATATCCGGCTCTTTTCTCGACAATAGTCTCCGATTCCGAGGTTCCCATCGCTTCAAAAACACCCAGAAGATGTAATAACAATACTTGTCAACGCCTGTGCCTAGCGCTCTACTACAGATACGGACGATGCATATCCAGTACTGTTTGCCGTTGCAGTAATTAAATCAGATTAAATAGTTTCTTTTAGTTTTAATTTTTTTAATAATGTGCTGCCTTATTTTCTATGTAATACATTAATTGTGGTAAATTAAATAAAACTATTATATAATAAATTGTTTTTGGTTTGTATTTCTAAGTTCCTTATCACCGATACTCAAATACCGATAATTCAAAGTTACAGCGGAAATCACATAACTTGTTTTTTTTTTTATTTTCTCATATTTTTAATCAATCAATCAATTAAAAGACCTATATCTGTTAGAAGTTTCTCATTACAATTATAATTTTAAAGATGTTTTTCTTTTATTGAACTTGTTGAAATCATTTAGCATCGCCTAGGACTAACTGAGTATCTATTTTACCATTGTAACTCTGAAAAAAATATACTTTCCATAGTGAAACGTGAAACCGTATTGAAAGTACAAAAAAATAATTCACGATTTTTTATAATATTTGGCTGGGATAGCCTTATTATATTAGTTAACATAGAGAATATTTGTTTTTATTCCAAAAAATTAAATGCGTTTTCAAGGAAAACAAAGATATATTATGGCCCTAATTACAATGTCTATAAACTACCTGGCGGATCTTAACAAGTTTTGGTGCTTTGTCAACTTATTATCTGACCGATCATATTATAGGTGAAATTTCATACCGGAAGATTTTCTCACTATCATAGGAAAAGGCATACTGATTATGTAAAACTTAAATTACAAAAAAAAAATATCGATACACAAATGATAAAAAAATGCACGTATTTTTGTAACACTAATGGTTTTACTTCATAACGATTTATTTTTGTATGTCTATAAGATGAGTTTTCTGGTAGATGATTGCAATCACTAGCAATAATTAAAATGTGCGTCTGCATAAAAATCCAGAAACTTCTAATGTTAAAACTTTACTCATGTTAAAAGTTAAAAACGAACATGTTATTATAAGCATAGAATATTAGTTTGTAAAATTAGACTTATTATAATAAAAATATCATTTTTGTGCAAAGCAATTTATTTTATATATATGAATTGCTCAAAATTACCAATCACTTATTGATAAACAAATGTTAAACTAAACGCGTTCTTTTATCAAAAACTTACTGTAATGGTAACAACGAAAATGTTGACCATTCTAAAATGAAAATCCTTTAGGGCCTTGTAAATGTGAGAGTATCATAAAACTAAGCCCTTTAACTATAAAAGTATCATATAATTAAGCAATTTTAATATAAGAGTATCATAGAACTAAGCCCTTTAAATACGAGAGTCATATAACTAGTAGCGGAGCGGTTAGTTATTCTAGTCTTCTTAACGGTACCACGTTCGACTTCAGTTCTAATTTATCAATTATGTGTCCGAATCGAATAGTTAAAACAATATATCATTGTAATTATAAACAAGTTCACTAGTTGACATTTTTTTGCTCGGTTCCTATTGACCTACCCTATGGAACTATGCGGGTAGAGTATGTAATATGAGTGCAATGTATGACAACTTGTAATAAAACTTTAACTTCTAATTTCAAGTTTACCAGTTCATATTTGTAGCGCACCGCAGTGAAACAATAGGTACAGCATTGAAATATGTTAAAACACATACCTACTTATACATCAATGTTGTGGTTATTTTTTATAAGACAAAAAATTGAAACCGACTATCTTTCGATATAACATTAAGCAGTGCATAGATCAATACATATATCATATTATTAACAATTTAAAGATACATATCTGTGCCCCGACTACTCAAGAGATGGGTGAATAAATATACTTTTACATTTATAAACTTTTTAATGCAGTGTAAAACTAACTAAAAAATTTATAATAAATAATATTTCTTTTAATATGACTCTTTACCTATGCTGGATGCCACCAAGATGTTAAATATGTATTGTCACTATTGTTATTTTGTTTAACTTAGCAATTGCTTTCTTTAAATAGTATAGCATTTTTCAAAAACCTATGATGTTCTGGTATATGAAAAAAAAAAAACTATTTTAAGAATTAAAACGCGTAACCGAGAAATAGCTTTCTATCTATTATTTAATAACGTCAAGAATATTATGGTACAAGCATCATACAAACTTGCTTTTCCGATTTTGAAAGTGATACAATTATATAGATTCTAATTAAAAAGGACTTACTTTATCGTGATACATCGTTTGCATTTCTTTTAACGCTGATTATTTATTATTTTAATCTATTTTATCAAAAATTTCCAATTACAAGAATAAGGTCGAAGACGAAAACACTCTCTAGGGCATCCCCTTTTGTTATTATCTAGTTGATATCTGATTTTAATTCCTATAAATATTGAAAGGCGATCTGAACAGAGACAGTTGAAAATCAAGAGTATAGAAGTCAACATGAAAACAATAATTTCCTTCATTTTAGTCCTGCTGGCGGCAGTGCTAATGGCGCAGAGCGTGGTTTGCGAAGAGAATCAGATATCAGGTGAGTGATCGAGTTAAAAGTATAGGTAATATTATTCATCGCAATAGCACTTGAGATAAAAAAAGCAATTTATTAATGAAGTACATCTAGTTACTAAAATAAAAGTACAAAACTTAAATTATCATTATTAAAAGATACGATGTCTACTACAACGAAATATGTATTCATCCTCAGATGGCCTGGACATTCAATATCCGGCTCTTTTCTCGACAATAGTCTCCGATTCCGAGGTTCCCATCGCTTCAAAAACACCCAGAAGATGTAATAACAATACTTGTCAACGCCTGTGCCTAGCGCTCTACTACAGATACGGACGATGCATATCCAGTACTGTTTGCCGTTGCAGTAATTAAATCAGATTAAATAGTTTCTTTTAGTTTTAATTTTTTTAATAATGTGCTGCCTTATTTTCTATGTAATACATTAATTGTGGTAAATTAAATAAAACTATTTTATTATAAATTGTTTTTGGTTTGTATTTCTAAGTTCCTTATCACCGATACTCAAATACCGATAATTCAAAGTTACAGCGGAAATCACATAACTTGTTTTTTTTTTATTTTCTCATATTTTTAATCAATCAATCAATTAAAAGACCTATATCTGTTAGAAGTTTCTCATTACAATTATAATTTTAAAGATGTTTTTCTTTTATTGAACTGATTGAAATAATTTAGAATCGCCTAGGACTGAGTATTTATTTTACAGTTCTAATATAGCGCCATCCTTTATCTTTTTTTTTAAAAGGTATGCGAATATTATTGAAATCTAAAAAAACTGCTTGCTAGTACACCAAGAGACAGATTTGGATGACATTGGGTGTGGTTTGATATTACTGCGCCGAATTTAGATTAAAACAAATAGAAAGATATAAATAATTTCTTTTCAGAGTTACAACTTTGAAAAAAAATCTGTTTTCCATAGTAAAACGCAATACCATATTAAAAGTACAACAAAATTAATGCACGATTTTTTAATTATATTTGATCTGGTATAGGCTTGTTATATAAGAGAATAATCTACAATCTTGTAAATGAAATACGTTTTCACGGGAATACAAAAGGAAATATTTTGGCCATAATTACAATGTCTCTGTGAATTGAAAATTCAATATTATGCATGTAATTTATTTGTTGAATTCTTATTTAAAGTAAGCTTCATAATTATTTCGGGAGTTTCTTGTATCCATGAACCTTTTGGAGCGTGAACATTTTGGATCAATTCAGGCTGGAGCCTGATGGTAACTAGATCCCATAAATGCAATAAATGTAACTTTAATTTTAAAATAATATTATGACTCTGATTTGCAATTTTGCTAGTATATATATTACTAGTTATCATCAAATTTTGGATCGTAAATAAAATAATAATATTTTTGTTTAAACTAAGCAGTTATTTAACTTTAATAATTTTAAATTTGAAACTTGCCATTCGTTTGTTTATTTAAAAAAAAACAAAAACTACATATTTTAAGAATAAAAAGTGGAAATCGAAGAATACCTATACATCTAATATTTAAAAACGCCAAGAATGTTATGTCGTAAGCATGGTGAAGTTATTATTTTCAACTTATGGTGACTTTATCATACAAACAAGCCCTTCCCATTTTTAAAATGGTATATTTCTATAGATTATATTTAAAAAATAACTTTAGGGTAATATACTGTTTACGTTTCTTTTGAATATAATTATTTATTATTTTAATCTACTTTATACAAATTTGCCAATAACAAGATTAAGGTTGACGACGATAACACTCTTTAGGGCATCCCCTTTTGATATTATCTAGTTGATATCTAATTTTAATTCCTATAAATATTGAAAGGCGATCTGAACAGAGACAGTTGAAAATCAAGAGTATAGAAGTCAACATGAAAACAATAATTTCCTTCGTTGTAGTCCTGCTGGCGGCAGTGCTAATGGCGCAGAGCGTGGTTTGCGAAGAGAATCAGATATCAGGTGAGTGATCGAGTTAAAAGTATAGTTAATATTATTCATCGCAATAGCACTTGAGATAAAAAAAGCAATTTATTAATGAAGTACATCTAGTTACTAAAATAAAAGTACAAAACTTAAATTATCATTATTAAAAGATACGATGTCTACTACAACGAAATATGTATTCATCCTCAGATGGCCTGGACATTCAATATCCGGCTCTTTTCTCGACAATAGTCTCCGATTCCGAGGTTCCCATCGCTTCAAAAACACCCAGAAGATGTAATAACAATACTTGTCAACGCCTGTGCCTAGCGCTCTACTACAGATACGGACGATGCATATCCAGTACTGTTTGCCGTTGCAGTAATTAAATCAGATTAAATAGTTTCTTTTAGTTTTAATTTTTTAATAATGTGCTGCCTTATTTTCTATGTAATACATTAATTGTGGTAAATTAAATAAAACTATTATATAATAAATTGTTTTTGGTTTGTATTTCTAAGTTCCTTATCACCGATACTCAAATACCGATAATTCAAAGTTACAGCGGAAATCACATAACTTGTTTTTTTTTATTTTCTCATATTTTTAATCAATCAATCAATTAAAAGACCTATATCTGTTAGAAGTTTCTCATTACAATTATAATTTTAAAGATGTTTTTCTTTTATTGAACTTGTTGAATTCATTTCGCATCGCCTAGGACTAACTGAGTATCTATTTTACCATTGTAACTCTGAAAAAAATATACTTTCCATAGTGAAACGTGAAACCGTATTGAAAGTACAAAAAAATAATGCACGATTTTTTATAATATTTGGCTGGGATAGCCTTATCATATTAGTCAACATAGAGATTTTTTTTTATTCCAAAAAATTAAATGCGTTTTCAAGGAAAACAAAGATATATTATGGCCCTAATTACAATGTCTATGAACTACCTGGCGGATCTTAACAAGTTTTGGTGCTTTGTCAACTTATTATCTGACCGATCATATTATAGGTGAAATTTCATACCGGAAGATTTTCTCACTATCATAGGAAAAGGTATACTGATTATGTAAAACTTAAATTACAAAAAAGAAATCTATACACAAATGATAAAAAAATGCACGTATTTTTGTAACACTAATGGTTTTACTTCATAACGATTTATTTTTGTATGTCTATAAGATGAGTTTTCTGGTAGATGATTGCAATCACTAGCAATAATTAAAATGTGCGTCTGCATAAAAATCCAGAAACTTCTAATGTTAAAACTTTATTCATGTTAAAAGTTAAAAACGAACATGTTATTATAAGCATAGAATATTAGTTTGTAAAATTAGACTTATTATAATAAAAATATCATTTTTGTGCAAAGCAATTTATTTTATATATATGAATTGTTCAAAATTACCAATCACTTATTGATAAACAAATGTTAAACTAAACGCGTTCTTTTATCAAAAACTTACTGTAATGGTAACAACGAAAATGTTGACCATTCTGAAATGAAAATCCTTTAAGGCCTTGTAAATGTGAGAGTATCATAAAACTAAGCCCTTTGACTATAAAAGTATCATATAATTAAGCAATTTTAATATAAGATTATCATAGAACTAAGCCCTTTAAATACGAGAGTCATATAACTAGTAGCGGAGCGGTTAGTTATTCTAGTCTTCTTAACGGTACCACGTTCGACTTCAGTTCTAATTTACCAATTATGTGTCCGAATCGAATAGTTAAAACAATATATCATTGTAATTATAAACAAGTTTACTAGTTGACATTTTTTTGCTCGGTTCCTATTGACCTACCCTATGGAACTATGCGGGTAGAGTATGTAATATGAGTGCAATGTATGACAACTTGTAATAAAACTTTAACTTCTAATTTCAAGTTTACCAGTTCATATTTGTAGCGCACCGCAGTGAAACAATAGGTACAGCATTGAAATATGTTAAAACACATACCTACTTATACATCAATGTTGTGGTTATTTTTTATAAGACAAAAAATTGAAACCGACTATCTTTCGATATAACATTAAGCAGTGCATAGATCAATACATATATCATATTATTAACAATTTAAAGATACATATCTGTGCCCCGACTACTCAAGAGATGGGTGAATAAATAAACTTTTACATTTATTATTTATATTACTTTTTAATGCAGTGTAAAACTAACTAAAAATTTTATAATAAATAATATTTCTTTTAATATGACTCTTTACCTATGCTGGATGCCACCAAGATGTTAAATATGTATTGTCACTATTGTTATTTTGTTTAACTTAGCAATTGCTTTCTTTAAATAGTATAGCATTTTTCAAAAATCTATGATGTTCTGGTATATGAAAAAAAAAAAACTATTTTAAGAATTAAAACGCGTAACTGATAAATAGCTTTCTATCTATTATTTAATAACGTCAAGAATATTATGGTACAAGCATCATACAAACTTGCTTTACCGATTTTGAAAGTGATACAATTATATAGATTCTAATTAAAAAGGACTTACTTTATCGTGATACATCGTTTACATTTCTTTTAACGCTGATTATTTATTATTTTAATCTATTTTATCAAAAATTTCCAATTACAAGAATAAGGTCGAAGACGAAAACACTCTCTAGGGCATCCCCTTTTGTTATTATCTAGTTGATATCTGATTTTAATTCCTATAAATATTGAAAGGCGATCTGAACAGAGACAGTTGAAAATCAAGAGTATAGAAGTCAACATGAAAACAATAATTTCCTTCATTTTAGTCCTGCTGGCGGCAGTGCTAATGGCGCAGAGCGTGGTTTGCGAAGAGAATCAGATATCAGGTGAGTGATCGAGCTAAAAGTATAGTTAATATTATTCATCGCAATAGCACTTGAGATAAAAAAACGCAATTTATTAATGAAGTACATCTAGTTACTAAAATAAAAGTACAAAACTTAAATTATCATTATTAAAAGATACGATGTCTACTACAACGAAACATGTATTCATCCTCAGATGGCCTGGACATTCAATATCCGGCTCTTTTCTCGACAATAGTCTCCGATTCCGAGGTTCCCATCGCTTCAAAAACACCCAGAAGATGTAATAACAATACTTGTCAACGCCTGTGCCTAGCGCTCTACTACAGATATGGACGATGCATATCCAGTACTGTTTGCCGTTGCAGTAATTAAATCAGATTAAATAGTTTCTTTTAGTTTTAATTTTTTAATAATGTGCTGCCTTATTTTCTATGTAATACATTAATTGTGGTAAATTAAATAAAACTATTTTATAAAAAATTGTTTTTGGTTTGTATTTCTACGTTCCTAATCACCGATACTCAAATACCGATAATTCAAAGTTACAGCGGAAATCACATAACTTGTTTTATTTTCTCATATTTTTAATCAATCAATCAATTAAAGACCTATATCTGTTAGAAGTTTCTCATTACAATTATAATTTTAAAGATGTTTTTCTTTTATTGAACTGATTGAAATAATTTAGAATCGCCTAGGACTGAGTATTTATTTTACAGTTCTAATATAGCGCCATCCTTTATCTTTTTTTTAAAAGGTATTCGAATATTATTGAAATCTAAAAAAACTGCTTGCTAGTACACCAAGAGACAGATTTGGATGACTTTGGGTGTGGTTTGATATTACTGCGCCGAATTTAGATTAAAACAAATAGAAAGATATAAATAATTTCTTTTCAGAGTTACAACTCCGAAAAAAAATCTGTTTTCCATAGTAAAACGTAATACCATTTTAAAAGTACAACAAAATTAATGCACGATTTTTTAATGATATTTGATCTGGTATAGGCTTGTTATATAAGTCAATGGAGAGAATAATTTACAATCTTGTAAATGAAATACGTTTTCACGGGAATACAAAAGGAAATATTTTGGCCATAATTACAATGTCTCTGTGAATTGAAAATTCAATATTATGCATGTAATTTATTTGTTGAATTCTTATTTAAAGTAAGCTTCATAATTATTTCGGGAGTTTCTTGTATCCATGAACCTTTTGGAGCGTGAACATTTTGGATCAATTCAGGCTGGAGCTTGATGGTAACTAGATCCCATAAAAGCAATAAATGTAACTTTAATTTTAAAATAATATTATGACTCTGATTTGCAATTTTGCTAGTATATATATTACTAGTTATCATTAAATTTTGGATCGTAAATAAAATAATAATATTTTTGTTTAAAATAAGCAGTTATTTAACTTTAATAATTTAAAATTTGAAACTTGCCATTCGTTTGTTTATTTAAAAAAAAAACAAAAACTACATATTTTAAGAATAAAAAGTGGAAATCAAAGAATACCTATACATCTAATATTTAAAAACGCCAAGAATGTTATGTCGTAAGCATGGTGAAGTTATTATTTTCAACTTATGGTGACTTTATCATACAAGCCCTTCCCATTTTTAAAATGGTATATTTCTATAGATTATATTTAAAAAAGAACTTTAGGGTAATATACTGTTTACATTTCTTTTGAATATAATTATTTATTATTTTAATCTACTTTATACAAATTTGCCAATAACAAGATTAAGGTTGACGACGATAACACTCTTTAGGGCATCCCCTTTTGATATTATCTAGTTGATATCTAATTTTAATTCCTATAAATATTGAAAGGCGATCTGAACAGAGACAGTTGAAAATCAAGAGTATAGAAGTCAACATGAAAACAATAATTTCCTTCGTTGTAGTCCTGCTGGCGGCAGTGCTAATGGCGCAGAGCGTGGTTTGCGAAGAGAATCAGATATCAGGTGAGTGATCGAGTTAAAAGTATAGTTAATATTATTCATCGCAATAGCACTTGAGATAAAAAAAACAATTTATTAATGAAGTACATCTAGTTACTAAAATAAAAGTACAAAACTTAAATTATCATTATTAAAAGATACGATGTCTACTACAACGAAATATGTATTCATCCTCAGATGGCCTGGACATTCAATATCCGGCTCTTTTCTCGACAATAGTCTCCGATTCCGAGGTTCCCATCGCTTCAAAAACACCCAGAAGATGTAATAACAATACTTGTCAACGCCTGTGCCTAGCGCTCTACTACAGATACGGACGATGCATATCCAGTACTGTTTGCCGTTGCAGTAATTAAATCAGATTAAATAGTTTCTTTTAGTTTTAATTTTTTAATAATGTGCTGCCTTATTTTCTATGTAATACATTAATTGTGGTAAATTAAATAAAACTATTATATAATAAATTGTTTTTGGTTTGTATTTCTAAGTTCCTTATCACCGATACTCAAATACCGATAATTCAAAGTTACAGCGGAAATCACATAACTTGTTTTTTTTTTATTTTCTCATATTTTTAATCAATCAATCAATTAAAAGACCTATATCTGTTAGAAGTTTCTCATTACAATTATAATTTTAAAGATGTTTTTCTTTTATTGAACTGATTGAAATAATTTAGAATCGCCTAGGACTGAGTATTTATTTTACAGTTCTAATATAGCGCCATCCTTTATCTTTTTTTTTAAAAGGTATGCGAATATTATTGAAATCTAAAAAAACTGCTTGCTAGTACACCAAGAGACAGATTTGGATGACATTGGGTGTGGTTTGATATTTCTGCGCCGAATTTAGATTAAAACAAATAGAAAGATATAAATAATTTCTTTTCAGAGTTACAACTCTGAAAAATAATCTGTTTTCCATAGTAAAACGCAATACCATATTAAAAGTACAACAAAATTAATGCACGATTTTTTAATTATATTTGATCTGGTATAGGCTTGTTATATAAGAGAATAATCTACAATCTTGTAAATGAAATACGTTTTCACGGGAATACAAAAGGAAATATTTTGGCCATAATTACAATGTCTCTGTGAATTGAAAATTCAATATTATGCATGTAATTTATTTGTTGAATTCTTATTTAAAGTAAGCTTCATAATTATTTCGGGAGTTTCTTGTATCCATGAACCTTTTGGAGCGTGAACATTTTGGATCAATTCAGGCTGGAGCTTGATGGTAACTAGATCCCATAAATGCAATAAATGTAACTTTAATTTTAAAATAATATTATGACTCTGATTTGCAATTTTGCTAGTATATATATTACTAGTTATCATCAAATTTTGGATCGTAAATAAAATAATAATATTTTTGTTTAAACTAAGCAGTTATTTAACTTTAATAATTTTAAATTTGAAACTTGCCATTCGTTTGTTTATTTAAAAAAAAACAAAAACTACATATTTTAAGAATAAAAAGTGGAAATCGAAGAATACCTATACATCTAATATTTAAAAACGCCAAGAATGTTATGTCGTAAGCATGGTGAAGTTATTATTTTCAACTTATGGTGACTTTATCATACAAACAAGCCCTTCCCATTTTTAAAATGGTATATTTCTATAGATTATATTTAAAAAATAACTTTAGGGTAATATACTGTTTACGTTTCTTTTGAATATAATTATTTATTATTTTAATCTACTTTATACAAATTTGCCAATAACAAGATTAAGGTTGACGACGATAACACTCTTTAGGGCATCCCCTTTTGATATTATCTAGTTGATATCTAATTTTAATTCCTATAAATATTGAAAGGCGATCTGAACAGAGACAGTTGAAAATCAAGAGTATAGAAGTCAACATGAAAACAATAATTTCCTTCGTTGTAGTCCTGCTGGCGGCAGTGCTAATGGCGCAGAGCGTGGTTTGCGAAGAGAATCAGATATCAGGTGAGTGATCGAGTTAAAAGTATAGTTAATATTATTCATCGCAATAGCACTTGAGATAAAAAAAGCAATTTATTAATGAAGTACATCTAGTTACTAAAATAAAAGTACAAAACTTAAATTATCATTATTAAAAGATACGATGTCTACTACAACGAAATATGTATTCATCCTCAGATGGCCTGGACATTCAATATCCGGCTCTTTTCTCGACAATAGTCTCCGATTCCGAGGTTCCCATCGCTTCAAAAACACCCAGAAGATGTAATAACAATACTTGTCAACGCCTGTGCCTAGCGCTCTACTACAGATACGGACGATGCATATCCAGTACTGTTTGCCGTTGCAGTAATTAAATCAGATTAAATAGTTTCTTTTAGTTTTAATTTTTTAATAATGTGCTGCCTTATTTTCTATGTAATACATTAATTGTGGTAAATTAAATAAAACTATTATATAATAAATTGTTTTTGGTTTGTATTTCTAAGTTCCTTATCACCGATACTCAAATACCGATAATTCAAAGTTACAGCGGAAATCACATAACTTGTTTTTTTTTATTTTCTCATATTTTTAATCAATCAATCAATTAAAAGACCTATATCTGTTAGAAGTTTCTCATTACAATTATAATTTTAAAGATGTTTTTCTTTTATTGAACTTGTTGAATTCATTTCGCATCGCCTAGGACTAACTGAGTATCTATTTTACCATTGTAACTCTGAAAAAAATATACTTTCCATAGTGAAACGTGAAACCGTATTGAAAGTACAAAAAAATAATGCACGATTTTTTATAATATTTGGCTGGGATAGCCTTATCATATTAGTCAACATAGAGATTTTTTTTTATTCCAAAAAATTAAATGCGTTTTCAAGGAAAACAAAGATATATTATGGCCCTAATTACAATGTCTATGAACTACCTGGCGGATCTTAACAAGTTTTGGTGCTTTGTCAACTTATTATCTGACCGATCATATTATAGGTGAAATTTCATACCGGAAGATTTTCTCACTATCATAGGAAAAGGTATACTGATTATGTAAAACTTAAATTACAAAAAAAGAAATCTATACACAAATGATAAAAAAATGCACGTATTTTTGTAACACTAATGGTTTTACTTCATAACGATTTATTTTTGTATGTCTATAAGATGAGTTTTCTGGTAGATGATTGCAATCACTAGCAATAATTAAAATGTGCGTCTGCATAAAAATCCAGAAACTTCTAATGTTAAAACTTTATTCATGTTAAAAGTTAAAAACGAACATGTTATTATAAGCATAGAATATTAGTTTGTAAAATTAGACTTATTATAATAAAAATATCATTTTTGTGCAAAGCAATTTATTTTATATATATGAATTGCTCAAAATTACCAATCACTTATTGATAAACAAATGTTAAACTAAACGCGTTCTTTTATCAAAAACTTACTGTAATGGTAACAACGAAAATGTTGACCATTCTGAAATGAAAATCCTTTAAGGCCTTGTAAATGTGAGAGTATCATAAAACTAAGCCCTTTGACTATAAAAGTATCATATAATTAAGCAATTTTAATATAAGATTATCATAGAACTAAGCCCTTTAAATACGAGAGTCATATAACTAGTAGCGGAGCGGTTAGTTATTCTAGTCTTCTTAACGGTACCACGTTCGACTTCAGTTCTAATTTACCAATTATGTGTCCGAATCGAATAGTTAAAACAATATATCATTGTAATTATAAACAAGTTTACTAGTTGACATTTTTTTGCTCGGTTCCTATTGACCTACCCTATGGAACTATGCGGGTAGAGTATGTAATATGAGTGCAATGTATGACAACTTGTAATAAAACTTTAACTTCTAATTTCAAGTTTACCAGTTCATATTTGTAGCGCACCGCAGTGAAACAATAGGTACAGCATTGAAATATGTTAAAACACATACCTACTTATACATCAATGTTGTGGTTATTTTTTATAAGACAAAAAATTGAAACCGACTATCTTTCGATATAACATTAAGCAGTGCATAGATCAATACATATATCATATTATTAACAATTTAAAGATACATATCTGTGCCCCGACTACTCAAGAGATGGGTGAATAAATAAACTTTTACATTTATTATTTATATTACTTTTTAATGCAGTGTAAAACTAACTAAAAATTTTATAATAAATAATATTTCTTTTAATATGACTCTTTACCTATGCTGGATGCCACCAAGATGTTAAATATGTATTGTCACTATTGTTATTTTGTTTAACTTAGCAATTGCTTTCTTTAAATAGTATAGCATTTTTCAAAAATCTATGATGTTCTGGTATATGAAAAAAAAAAAACTATTTTAAGAATTAAAACGCGTAACTGATAAATAGCTTTCTATCTATTATTTAATAACGTCAAGAATATTATGGTACAAGCATCATACAAACTTGCTTTACCGATTTTGAAAGTGATACAATTATATAGATTCTAATTAAAAAGGACTTACTTTATCGTGATACATCGTTTACATTTCTTTTAACGCTGATTATTTATTATTTTAATCTATTTTATCAAAAATTTCCAATTACAAGAATAAGGTCGAAGACGAAAACACTCTCTAGGGCATCCCCTTTTGTTATTATCTAGTTGATATCTGATTTTAATTCCTATAAATATTGAAAGGCGATCTGAACAGAGACAGTTGAAAATCAAGAGTATAGAAGTCAACATGAAAACAATAATTTCCTTCATTTTAGTCCTGCTGGCGGCAGTGCTAATGGCGCAGAGCGTGGTTTGCGAAGAGAATCAGATATCAGGTGAGTGATCGAGCTAAAAGTATAGTTAATATTATTCATCGCAATAGCACTTGAGATAAAAAAACGCAATTTATTAATGAAGTACATCTAGTTACTAAAATAAAAGTACAAAACTTAAATTATCATTATTAAAAGATACGATGTCTACTACAACGAAACATGTATTCATCCTCAGATGGCCTGGACATTCAATATCCGGCTCTTTTCTCGACAATAGTCTCCGATTCCGAGGTTCCCATCGCTTCAAAAACACCCAGAAGATGTAATAACAATACTTGTCAACGCCTGTGCCTAGCGCTCTACTACAGATATGGACGATGCATATCCAGTACTGTTTGCCGTTGCAGTAATTAAATCAGATTAAATAGTTTCTTTTAGTTTTAATTTTTTAATAATGTGCTGCCTTATTTTCTATGTAATACATTAATTGTGGTAAATTAAATAAAACTATTTTATAAAAAATTGTTTTTGGTTTGTATTTCTACGTTCCTAATCACCGATACTCAAATACCGATAATTCAAAGTTACAGCGGAAATCACATAACTTGTTTTATTTTCTCATATTTTTAATCAATCAATCAATTAAAGACCTATATCTGTTAGAAGTTTCTCATTACAATTATAATTTTAAAGATGTTTTTCTTTTATTGAACTGATTGAAATAATTTAGAATCGCCTAGGACTGAGTATTTATTTTACAGTTCTAATATAGCGCCATCCTTTATCTTTTTTTTAAAAGGTATTCGAATATTATTGAAATCTAAAAAAACTGCTTGCTAGTACACCAAGAGACAGATTTGGATGACTTTGGGTGTGGTTTGATATTACTGCGCCGAATTTAGATTAAAACAAATAGAAAGATATAAATAATTTCTTTTCAGAGTTACAACTCCGAAAAAAAATCTGTTTTCCATAGTAAAACGTAATACCATTTTAAAAGTACAACAAAATTAATGCACGATTTTTTAATGATATTTGATCTGGTATAGGCTTGTTATATAAGTCAATGGAGAGAATAATTTACAATCTTGTAAATGAAATACGTTTTCACGGGAATACAAAAGGAAATATTTTGGCCATAATTACAATGTCTCTGTGAATTGAAAATTCAATATTATGCATGTAATTTATTTGTTGAATTCTTATTTAAAGTAAGCTTCATAATTATTTCGGGAGTTTCTTGTATCCATGAACCTTTTGGAGCGTGAACATTTTGGATCAATTCAGGCTGGAGCTTGATGGTAACTAGATCCCATAAAAGCAATAAATGTAACTTTAATTTTAAAATAATATTATGACTCTGATTTGCAATTTTGCTAGTATATATATTACTAGTTATCATTAAATTTTGGATCGTAAATAAAATAATAATATTTTTGTTTAAAATAAGCAGTTATTTAACTTTAATAATTTAAAATTTGAAACTTGCCATTCGTTTGTTTATTTAAAAAAAAAACAAAAACTACATATTTTAAGAATAAAAAGTGGAAATCAAAGAATACCTATACATCTAATATTTAAAAACGCCAAGAATGTTATGTCGTAAGCATGGTGAAGTTATTATTTTCAACTTATGGTGACTTTATCATACAAGCCCTTCCCATTTTTAAAATGGTATATTTCTATAGATTATATTTAAAAAAGAACTTTAGGGTAATATACTGTTTACATTTCTTTTGAATATAATTATTTATTATTTTAATCTACTTTATACAAATTTGCCAATAACAAGATTAAGGTTGACGACGATAACACTCTTTAGGGCATCCCCTTTTGATATTATCTAGTTGATATCTAATTTTAATTCCTATAAATATTGAAAGGCGATCTGAACAGAGACAGTTGAAAATCAAGAGTATAGAAGTCAACATGAAAACAATAATTTCCTTCGTTGTAGTCCTGCTGGCGGCAGTGCTAATGGCGCAGAGCGTGGTTTGCGAAGAGAATCAGATATCAGGTGAGTGATCGAGTTAAAAGTATAGTTAATATTATTCATCGCAATAGCACTTGAGATAAAAAAAACAATTTATTAATGAAGTACATCTAGTTACTAAAATAAAAGTACAAAACTTAAATTATCATTATTAAAAGATACGATGTCTACTACAACGAAATATGTATTCATCCTCAGATGGCCTGGACATTCAATATCCGGCTCTTTTCTCGACAATAGTCTCCGATTCCGAGGTTCCCATCGCTTCAAAAACACCCAGAAGATGTAATAACAATACTTGTCAACGCCTGTGCCTAGCGCTCTACTACAGATACGGACGATGCATATCCAGTACTGTTTGCCGTTGCAGTAATTAAATCAGATTAAATAGTTTCTTTTAGTTTTAATTTTTTAATAATGTGCTGCCTTATTTTCTATGTAATACATTAATTGTGGTAAATTAAATAAAACTATTATATAATAAATTGTTTTTGGTTTGTATTTCTAAGTTCCTTATCACCGATACTCAAATACCGATAATTCAAAGTTACAGCGGAAATCACATAACTTGTTTTTTTTTTATTTTCTCATATTTTTAATCAATCAATCAATTAAAAGACCTATATCTGTTAGAAGTTTCTCATTACAATTATAATTTTAAAGATGTTTTTCTTTTATTGAACTGATTGAAATAATTTAGAATCGCCTAGGACTGAGTATTTATTTTACAGTTCTAATATAGCGCCATCCTTTATCTTTTTTTTTAAAAGGTATGCGAATATTATTGAAATCTAAAAAAACTGCTTGCTAGTACACCAAGAGACAGATTTGGATGACATTGGGTGTGGTTTGATATTTCTGCGCCGAATTTAGATTAAAACAAATAGAAAGATATAAATAATTTCTTTTCAGAGTTACAACTCTGAAAAATAATCTGTTTTCCATAGTAAAACGCAATACCATATTAAAAGTACAACAAAATTAATGCACGATTTTTTAATGATATTTGATCTGGTATAGGCTTGTTATATAAGTCAACGGAGAGAATAATTTACAATCTTGTAAATGAAATACGTTTTCACGGGAATACAAAAGGAAATATTTTGGCCATAATTACAATGTCTCTGTGAATTGAAAATTCAATATTATGAATGTAATTTATTTGTTGAATTTTTATTTAAAGTAAGCTTCATAATTATTTCGGGAGTTTCTTGTATCCATGAACCTTTTGGAGCGTGAACATTTTGGATCAATTCAGGCTGGAGCTTGATGGTAACTATATACCATAAATGCAATAAATGTAACTTTAATTTTAAAATAATATTATGACTCTGATTTGCAATTTTGCTAGTATATATATTACTAGTTATCATCAAATTTTGGATCGTAAATAAAATAATAATATTTTTGTTTTAACTAAGCAGTTATTTAACTTTAATAATTTTAAATTTGAAACTTGCCATTCGTTTGTTTATTTAAAAAAAAAAAAAAAAACTACATATTTTAAGAATAAAAAGTGGCAATCGAAGAATACCTATACATCTAATATTTAAAAACGCCAAGAATGTTATGTCGTAAGCATGGTGAAGTTATTATTTTCAACTTATGGTGACTTTATCATACAAACAAGCCCTTCCCATTTTTAAAATGGTATATTTCTATAGATTATATTTAAAAAAGAACTTTAGGGTAATATACTGTTTACGTTTCTTTTGAATATAATTATTTATTATTTTAATCTACTTTATACAAATTTGCCAATAACAAGATTAAGGTTGACGACGATAACACTCTTTAGGGCATCCCCTTTTGATATTATCTAGTTGATATCTGATTTTAATTCCTATAAATATTGAAAGGCGATCTGAACAGAGACAGTTGAAAATCAAGAGTATAGAAGTCAACATGAAAACAATAATTTCCTTCATTTTAGTCCTGCTGGCGGCAGTGCTAATGGCGCAGAGCGTGGTTTGCAAAGAGAATCAGATATCAGGTGAGTGATCGAGCTAAAAGTATAGTTAATATTATTCATCGCAATAGCACTTGAGATAAAAAAAGCAATTTATTAATGAAGTACATCTAGTTACTAAAATAAAAGTACAAAACTTAAATTATCATTATTAAAAGATACGATGTCTACTACAACGAAATATGTATTCATCCTCAGATGGCCTGGACATTCAATATCCGGCTCTTTTCTCGACAATAGTCTCCGATTCCGAGGTTCCCATCGCTTCAAAAACACCCAGAAGATGTAATAACAATACTTGTCAACGCCTGTGCCTAGCGCTCTACTACAGATACGGACGATGCATATCCAGTACTGTTTGCCGTTGCAGTAATTAAATCAGATTAAATAGTTTCTTTTAGTTTTAATTTTTTAATAATGTGCTGCCTTATTTTCTATGTAATTAATTGTGGTAAATTAAATAAAACTATTTTATAAAAAATTGTTTTTGGTTTGTATTTCTACGTTCCTAATCACCGATACTCAAATACCGATAATTCAAAGTTACAGCGGAAATCACATAACTTGTTTTATTTTCTCATATTTTTAATCAATCAATCAATTAAAGACCTATATCTGTTAGAAGTTTCTCATTACAATTATAATTTTAAAGATGTTTTTCTTTTATTGAACTTGTTGAAATCATTTAGCATCGCCTAGGACTAACTGAGTATCTATTTTACCATTGTAACTCTGAAAAAAATATACTTTCCATAGTGAAACGTGAAACCGTATTGAAAGTACAAAAAAATAATGCACGATTTTTTATAATATTTGGCTGGGATAGCCTTATCATATTAGTCAACATAGAGATTTTTTTTTTTATTCCAAAAAATTAAATGCGTTTTCAAGGAAAACAAAGATATATTATGGCCCTAATTACAATGTCTATAAACTACCTGGCGGATCTTAACAAGTTTTGGTGCTTTGTCAACTTATTATCTGACCGATCATATTATAGGTGAAATTTCATACCGGAAGATTTTCTCACTATCATAGGAAAAGGTATACTGATTATGTAAAACTTAAATTACAAAAAAAGAAATCTATACACAAATGATAAAAAAATGCACGTATTTTTGTAACACTAATGGTTTTACTTCATAACGATTTATTTTTGTATGTCTATAAGATGAGTTTTCTGGTAGATGATTGCAATCACTAGCAATAATTAAAATGTGCGTCTGCATAAAAATCCAGAAACTTCTAATGTTAAAACTTTATTCATGTTAAAAGTTAAAAACGAACATGTTATTATAAGCATAGAATATTAGTTTGTAAAATTAGACTTATTATAATAAAAATATCATTTTTGTGCAAAGCAATTTATTTTATATATATGAATTGCTCAAAATTACCAATCACTTATTGATAAACAAATGTTAAACTAAACGCGTTCTTTTATCAAAAACTTACTGTAATGGTAACAACGAAAATGTTGACCATTCTGAAATGAAAATCCTTTAAGGCCTTGTAAATGTGAGAGTATCATAAAACTAAGCCCTTTGACTATAAAAGTATCATATAATTAAGCAATTTTAATATAAGATTATCATAGAACTAAGCCCTTTAAATACGAGAGTCATATAACTAGTAGCGGAGCGGTTAGTTATTCTAGTCTTCTTAACGGTACCACGTTCGACTTCAGTTCTAATTTATCAATTATGTGTCCGAATCGAATAGTTAAAACAATATATCATTGTAATTATAAACAAGTTTACTAGTTGACATTTTTTTGCTCGGTTCCTATTGACCTACCCTATGGAACTATGCGGGTAGAGTATGTAATATGAGTGCAATGTATGACAACTTGTAATCAAACTTTAACTTCTAATTTCAAGTTTACCAGTTCATATTTGTAGCGCACCGCAGTGAAACAATAGGTACAGCATTGAAATATGTTAAAACACATACCTACTTATACATCAATGTTGTGGTTATTTTTTATAAGACAAAAAATTGAAACCGACTATCTTTCGATATAACATTAAGCAGTGCATAGATCAATACATATATCATATTATTAACAATTTAAAGATACATATCTGTGCCCCGACTACTCAAGAGATGGGTGAATAAATAAACTTTTACATTTATAAACTTTTTAATGCAGTGTAAAACTAACTAAAAAATTTATAATAAATAATATTTCTTTTAATATGACTCTTTACCTATGCTGGATGCCACCAAGATGTTAAATATGTATTGTCACTATTGTTATTTTGTTTAACTTAGCAATTGCTTTCTTTAAATAGTATAGCATTTTTCAAAAACCTATGATGTTCTGGTATATGAAAAAAAAAAACTATTTTAATAATTAAAACGCGTAACCGATAAATAGCTTTCTATCTATTATTTAATAACGTCAAGAATATTATGGTACAAGCATCATACAAACTTGCTTTTCCGATTTTGAAAGTGATACAATTATATAGATTCTAATTAAAAAGGACTTACTTTATCGTGATACATCGTTTACATTTCTTTTAACGCTGATTATTTATTATTTTAATCTATTTTATCAAAAATTTCCAATTACAAGATTAAGGTCGAAGACGAAAACACTCTCTAGGGCATCCCCTTTTGTTATTATCTAGTTGATATCTGATTTTAATTCCTATAAATATTGAAAGGCGATCTGAACAGAGACAGTTGAAAATCAAGAGTATAGAAGTCAACATGAAAACAATAATTTCCTTCATTTTAGTCCTGCTGGCGGCAGTGCTAATGGCGCAGAGCGTGGTTTGCGAAGAGAATCAGATATCAGGTGAGTGATCGAGCTAAAAGTATAGTTAATATTATTCATCGCAATAGCACTTGAGATAAAAAAACGCAATTTATTAATGAAGTACATCTAGTTACTAAAATAAAAGTACAAAACTTAAATTATCATTATTAAAAGATACGATGTCTACTACAACGAAATATGTATTCATCCTCAGATGGCCTGGACATTCAATATCCGGCTCTTTTCTCGACAATAGTCTCCGATTCCGAGGTTCCCATCGCTTCAAAAACACCCAGAAGATGTAATAACAATACTTGTCAACGCCTGTGCCTAGCGCTCTACTACAGATACGGACGATGCATATCCAGTACTGTTTGCCGTTGCAGTAATTAAATCAGATTAAATAGTTTCTTTTAGTTTTAATTTTTTAATAATGTGCTGCCTTATTTTCTATGTAATTAATTGTGGTAAATTAAATAAAACTATTTTATAAAAAATTGTTTTTGGTTTGTATTTCTACGTTCCTAATCACCGATACTCAAATACCGATAATTCAAAGTTAAAGCGGAAATCACATAACTTGTTTTATTTTCTCATATTTTTAATCAATCAATCAATTAAAGACCTATATCTGTTAGAAGTTTCTCATTACAATTATAATTTTAAAGATGTTTTTCTTTTATTGAACTGATTGAAATAATTTAGAATCGCCTAGGACTGAGTATTTATTTTACAGTTCTAATATAGCGCCATCCTTTATCTTTTTTTTTAAAAGGTATTCGAATATTATTGAAATCTAAAAAAACTGCTTGCTAGTACACCAAGAGACAGATTTGGATGACATTGGGTGTGGTTTGATATTACTGCGCCGAATTTAGATTAAAACAAATAGAAAGATATAAATAATTTCTTTTCAGAGTTACAACTCCGAAAAAAAATCTGTTTTCCATAGTAAAACGTAATACCATTTTAAAAGTACAACAAAATTAATGCACGATTTTTTAATGATATTTGATCTGGTATAGGCTTGTTATATAAGTCAATGGAGAGAATAATTTACAATCTTGTAAATGAAATACGTTTTCACGGGAATACAAAAGGAAATATTTTGGCCATAATTACAATGTCTCTGTGAATTGAAAATTCAATATTATGCATGTAATTTATTTGTTGAATTTTTATTTAAAGTAAGCTTCATAATTGTTTCGGGAGTTTCTTGTATCCATGAACCTTTTGGAGCGTGAACATTTTGGATCAATTCAGGCTGGAGCTTGATGGTAACTAGATCCCATAAAAGCAATAAATGTAACTTTAATTTTAAAATAATATTATGACTCTGATTTGCAATTTTGCTAGTATATATATTACTAGTTATCATTAAATTTTGGATCGTAAATAAAATAATAATATTTTTGTTTAAAATAAGCAGTTATTTAACTTTAATAATTTTAAATTTGAAACTTGCCATTCGTTTGTTTATTTAAAAAAAAAACAAAAACTACATATTTTAAGAATAAAAAGTGGAAATCAAAGAATACCTATACATCTAATATTTAAAAACGCCAAGAATGTTATGTCGTAAGCATGGTGAAGTTATTATTTTCAACTTATGGTGACTTTATCATACAAACAAGCCCTTCCCATTTTTAAAATGGTATATTTCTATAGATTATATTTAAAAAAGAACTTTAGGGTAATATACTGTTTACATTTATTTTGAATATAATTATTTATTATTTTAATCTACTTTATACAAATTTGCCAATAACAAGATTAAGGTTGACGACGATAACACTCTTTAGGGCATCCCCTTTTGATATTATCTAGTTGATATCTAATTTTAATTCCTATAAATATTGAAAGGCGATCTGAACAGAGACAGTTGAAAATCAAGAGTATAGAAGTCAACATGAAAACAATAATTTCCTTCGTTGTAGTCCTGCTGGCGGCAGTGCTAATGGCGCAGAGCGTGGTTTGCGAAGAGAATCAGATATCAGGTGAGTGATCGAGTTAAAAGTATAGTTAATATTATTCATCGCAATAGCACTTGAGATAAAAAAAACAATTTATTAATGAAGTACATCTAGTTACTAAAATAAAAGTACAAAACTTAAATTATCATTATTAAAAGATACGATGTCTACTACAACGAAATATGTATTCATCCTCAGATGGCCTGGACATTCAATATCCGGCTCTTTTCTCGACAATAGTCTCCGATTCCGAGGTTCCCATCGCTTCAAAAACACCCAGAAGATGTAATAACAATACTTGTCAACGCCTGTGCCTAGCGCTCTACTACAGATACGGACGATGCATATCCAGTACTGTTTGCCGTTGCAGTAATTAAATCAGATTAAATAGTTTCTTTTAGTTTTAATTTTTTAATAATGTGCTGCCTTATTTTCTATGTAATACATTAATTGTGGTAAATTAAATAAAACTATTATATAATAAATTGTTTTTGGTTTGTATTTCTAAGTTCCTTATCACCGATACTCAAATACCGATAATTCAAAGTTACAGCGGAAATCACATAACTTGTTTTTTTTTTTATTTTTTCATATTTTTAATCAATCAATCAATTAAAAGACCTATATCTGTTAGAAGTTTCTCATTACAATTATAATTTTAAAGATGTTTTTCTTTTATTGAACTTGTTGAAATCATTTAGCATCGCCTAGGACTAACTGAGTATCTATTTTACCATTGTAACTCTGAAAAAAATATACTTTCCATAGTGAAACGTGAAACCGTATTGAAAGTACAAAAAAATAATGCACGATTTTTTATAATATTTGGCTGGGATAGCCTTATCATATTAGTCAACATAGAGATTTTTTTTTTTATTCCAAAAAATTAAATGCGTTTTCAAGGAAAACAAAGATATATTATGGCCCTAATTACAATGTCTATAAACTACCTGGCGGATCTTAACAAGTTTTGGTGCTTTGTCAACTTATTATCTGACCGATCATATTATAGGTGAAATTTCATACCGGAAGATTTTCTCACTATCATAGGAAAAGGTATACTGATTATGTAAAACTTAAATTACAAAAAAAGAAATCTATACACAAATGATAAAAAAATGCACGTATTTTTGTAACACTAATGGTTTTACTTCATAACGATTTATTTTTGTATGTCTATAAGATGAGTTTTCTGGTAGATGATTGCAATCACTAGCAATAATTAAAATGTGCGTCTGCATAAAAATCCAGAAACTTCTAATGTTAAAACTTTATTCATGTTAAAAGTTAAAAACGAACATGTTATTATAAGCATAGAATATTAGTTTGTAAAATTAGACTTATTATAATAAAAATATCATTTTTGTGCAAAGCAATTTATTTTATATATATGAATTGCTCAAAATTACCAATCACTTATTGATAAACAAATGTTAAACTAAACGCGTTCTTTTATCAAAAACTTACTGTAATGGTAACAACGAAAATGTTGACCATTCTGAAATGAAAATCCTTTAAGGCCTTGTAAATGTGAGAGTATCATAAAACTAAGCCCTTTGACTATAAAAGTATCATATAATTAAGCAATTTTAATATAAGATTATCATAGAACTAAGCCCTTTAAATACGAGAGTCATATAACTAGTAGCGGAGCGGTTAGTTATTCTAGTCTTCTTAACGGTACCACGTTCGACTTCAGTTCTAATTTATCAATTATGTGTCCGAATCGAATAGTTAAAACAATATATCATTGTAATTATAAACAAGTTTACTAGTTGACATTTTTTTGCTCGGTTCCTATTGACCTACCCTATGGAACTATGCGGGTAGAGTATGTAATATGAGTGCAATGTATGACAACTTGTAATCAAACTTTAACTTCTAATTTCAAGTTTACCAGTTCATATTTGTAGCGCACCGCAGTGAAACAATAGGTACAGCATTGAAATATGTTAAAACACATACCTACTTATACATCAATGTTGTGGTTATTTTTTATAAGACAAAAAATTGAAACCGACTATCTTTCGATATAACATTAAGCAGTGCATAGATCAATACATATATCATATTATTAACAATTTAAAGATACATATCTGTGCCCCGACTACTCAAGAGATGGGTGAATAAATAAACTTTTACATTTATAAACTTTTTAATGCAGTGTAAAACTAACTAAAAAATTTATAATAAATAATATTTCTTTTAATATGACTCTTTACCTATGCTGGATGCCACCAAGATGTTAAATATGTATTGTCACTATTGTTATTTTGTTTAACTTAGCAATTGCTTTCTTTAAATAGTATAGCATTTTTCAAAAACCTATGATGTTCTGGTATATGAAAAAAAAAAACTATTTTAATAATTAAAACGCGTAACCGATAAATAGCTTTCTATCTATTATTTAATAACGTCAAGAATATTATGGTACAAGCATCATACAAACTTGCTTTTCCGATTTTGAAAGTGATACAATTATATAGATTCTAATTAAAAAGGACTTACTTTATCGTGATACATCGTTTACATTTCTTTTAACGCTGATTATTTATTATTTTAATCTATTTTATCAAAAATTTCCAATTACAAGATTAAGGTCGAAGACGAAAACACTCTCTAGGGCATCCCCTTTTGTTATTATCTAGTTGATATCTGATTTTAATTCCTATAAATATTGAAAGGCGATCTGAACAGAGACAGTTGAAAATCAAGAGTATAGAAGTCAACATGAAAACAATAATTTCCTTCATTTTAGTCCTGCTGGCGGCAGTGCTAATGGCGCAGAGCGTGGTTTGCGAAGAGAATCAGATATCAGGTGAGTGATCGAGCTAAAAGTATAGTTAATATTATTCATCGCAATAGCACTTGAGATAAAAAAACGCAATTTATTAATGAAGTACATCTAGTTACTAAAATAAAAGTACAAAACTTAAATTATCATTATTAAAAGATACGATGTCTACTACAACGAAATATGTATTCATCCTCAGATGGCCTGGACATTCAATATCCGGCTCTTTTCTCGACAATAGTCTCCGATTCCGAGGTTCCCATCGCTTCAAAAACACCCAGAAGATGTAATAACAATACTTGTCAACGCCTGTGCCTAGCGCTCTACTACAGATACGGACGATGCATATCCAGTACTGTTTGCCGTTGCAGTAATTAAATCAGATTAAATAGTTTCTTTTAGTTTTAATTTTTTAATAATGTGCTGCCTTATTTTCTATGTAATTAATTGTGGTAAATTAAATAAAACTATTTTATAAAAAATTGTTTTTGGTTTGTATTTCTACGTTCCTAATCACCGATACTCAAATACCGATAATTCAAAGTTAAAGCGGAAATCACATAACTTGTTTTATTTTCTCATATTTTTAATCAATCAATCAATTAAAGACCTATATCTGTTAGAAGTTTCTCATTACAATTATAATTTTAAAGATGTTTTTCTTTTATTGAACTGATTGAAATAATTTAGAATCGCCTAGGACTGAGTATTTATTTTACAGTTCTAATATAGCGCCATCCTTTATCTTTTTTTTTAAAAGGTATTCGAATATTATTGAAATCTAAAAAAACTGCTTGCTAGTACACCAAGAGACAGATTTGGATGACATTGGGTGTGGTTTGATATTACTGCGCCGAATTTAGATTAAAACAAATAGAAAGATATAAATAATTTCTTTTCAGAGTTACAACTCCGAAAAAAAATCTGTTTTCCATAGTAAAACGTAATACCATTTTAAAAGTACAACAAAATTAATGCACGATTTTTTAATGATATTTGATCTGGTATAGGCTTGTTATATAAGTCAATGGAGAGAATAATTTACAATCTTGTAAATGAAATACGTTTTCACGGGAATACAAAAGGAAATATTTTGGCCATAATTACAATGTCTCTGTGAATTGAAAATTCAATATTATGCATGTAATTTATTTGTTGAATTTTTATTTAAAGTAAGCTTCATAATTGTTTCGGGAGTTTCTTGTATCCATGAACCTTTTGGAGCGTGAACATTTTGGATCAATTCAGGCTGGAGCTTGATGGTAACTAGATCCCATAAATGCAATAAATGTAACTTTAATTTTAAAATAATATTATGACTCTGATTTGCAATTTTGCTAGTATATATATTACTAGTTATCATTAAATTTTGGATCGTAAATAAAATAATAATATTTTTGTTTAAAATAATAATAAAATAACTTAATAATTTTAAATTTGAAACTTGCCATTCGTTTGTTTATTTAAAAAAAAAACAAAAACTACATATTTTAAGAATAAAAAGTGGAAATCAAAGAATACCTATACATCTAATATTTAAAAACGCCAAGAATGTTATGTCGTAAGCATGGTGAAGTTATTATTTTCAACTTATGGTGACTTTATCATACAAACAAGCCCTTCCCATTTATAAAATGGTATATTTCTATAGATTATATTTAAAAAAGAACTTTAGGGTAATATACTGTTTACATTTATTTTGAATATAATTATTTATTATTTTAATCTACTTTATACAAATTTGCCAATAACAAGATTAAGGTTGACGACGATAACACTCTTTAGGGCATCCCCTTTTGATATTATCTAGTTGATATCTAATTTTAATTCCTATAAATATTGAAAGGCGATCTGAACAGAGACAGTTGAAAATCAAGAGTATAGAAGTCAACATGAAAACAATAATTTCCTTCGTTGTAGTCCTGCTGGCGGCAGTGCTAATGGCGCAGAGCGTGGTTTGCGAAGAGAATCAGATATCAGGTGAGTGATCGAGTTAAAAGTATAGTTAATATTATTCATCGCAATAGCACTTGAGATAAAAAAAACAATTTATTAATGAAGTACATCTAGTTACTAAAATAAAAGTACAAAACTAAAATTATCATTATTAAAAGATACGATGTCTACTACAACGAAATATGTATTCATCCTCAGATGGCCTGGACATTCAATATCCGGCTCTTTTCTCGACAATAGTCTCCGATTCCGAGGTTCCCATCGCTTCAAAAACACCCAGAAGATGTAATAACAATACTTGTCAACGCCTGTGCCTAGCGCTCTACTACAGATACGGACGATGCATATCCAGTACTGTTTGCCGTTGCAGTAATTAAATCAGATTAAATAGTTTCTTTTAGTTTTAATTTTTTAATAATGTGCTGCCTTATTTTCTATGTAATACATTAATTGTGGTAAATTAAATAAAACTATTATATATCAAATTGTTTTTGGTTTGTATTTCTAAGTTCCTTATCACCGATACTCAAATACCGATAATTCAAAGTTACAGCGGAAATCACATAACTTGTTTTTTTTTTATTTTCTCATATTTTTAATCAATCAATCAATTAAAAGACCTATATCTGTTAGAAGTTTCTCATTACAATTATAATTTTAAAGATGTTTTTCTTTTATTGAACTTGTTGAAATCATTTAGCATCGCCTAGGACTAACTGAGTATCTATTTTACCATTGTAACTCTGAAAAAAATATACTTTCCATAGTGAAACGTGAAACCGTATTGAAAGTACAAAAAAATAATGCACGATTTTTTATAATATTTGGCTGGGATAGCCTTATCATATTAGTCAACATAGAGATTTTTTTTTTATTCCAAAAAATTAAATGCGTTTTCAAGGAAAACAAAGATATATTATGGCCCTAATTACAATGTCTATAAACTACCTGGCGGATCTTAACAAGTTTTGGTGCTTTGTCAACTTATTATCTGACCGATCATATTATAGGTGAAATTTCATACCGGAAGATTTTCTCACTATCATAGGAAAAGGTATACTGATTATGTAAAACTTAAATTACAAAAAAAGAAATCTATACACAAATGATAAAAAAATGCACGTATTTTTGTAACACTAATGGTTTTACTTCATAACGATTTATTTTTGTATGTCTATAAGATGAGTTTTCTGGTAGATGATTGCAATCACTAGCAATAATTAAAATGTGCGTCTGCATAAAAATCCAGAAACTTCTAATGTTAAAACTTTATTCATGTTAAAAGTTAAAAACGAACATGTTATTATAAGCATAGAATATTAGTTTGTAAAATTAGACTTATTATAATAAAAATATCATTTTTGTGCAAAGCAATTTATTTTATATATATGAATTGCTCAAAATTACCAATCACTTATTGATAAACAAATGTTAAACTAAACGCGTTCTTTTATCAAAAACTTACTGTAATGGTAACAACGAAAATGTTGACCATTCTGAAATGAAAATCCTTTAAGGCCTTGTAAATGTGAGAGTATCATAAAACTAAGCCCTTTGACTATAAAAGTATCATATAATTAAGCAATTTTAATATAAGATTATCATAGAACTAAGCCCTTTAAATACGAGAGTCATATAACTAGTAGCGGAGCGGCTAGTTATTCTAGTCTTCTTAACGGTACCACGTTCGACTTCAGTTCTAATTTATCAATTATGTGTCCGAATCGAATAGTTAAAACAATATATCATTGTAATTATAAACAAGTTTACTAGTTGACATTTTTTTGCTCGGTTCCTATTGACCTACCCTATGGAACTATGCGGGTAGAGTATGTAATATGAGTGCAATGTATGACAACTTGTAATCAAACTTTAACTTCTAATTTCAAGTTTACCAGTTCATATTTGTAGCGCACCGCAGTGAAACAATAGGTACAGCATTGAAATATGTTAAAACACATACCTACTTATACATCAATGTTGTGGTTATTTTTTATAAGACAAAAAATTGAAACCGACTATCTTTCGATATAACATTAAGCAGTGCATAGATCAATACATATATCATATTATTAACAAATTAAAGATACATATCTGTGCCCCGACTACTCAAGAGATGGGTGAATAAATAAACTTTTACATTTATAAACTTTTTAATGCAGTGTAAAACTAACTAAAAAATTCATAATAAATAATATTTCTTTTAATATGACTCTTTACCTATGCTGGATGCCACCAAGATGTTAAATATGTATTGTCACTATTGTTATTTTGTTTAACTTAGCAATTGCTTTCTTTAAATAGTATAGCATTTTTCAAAAACCTATGATGTTCTGGTATATGAAAAAAAAAAAAACTATTTTAAGAATTAAAACGCGTAACCGATAAATAGCTTTCTATCTATTATTTAATAACGTCAAGAATATTATGGTACAAGCATCATACAAACTTGCTTTTCCGATTTTGAAAGTGATACAATTATATAGATTCTAATTAAAAAGGACTTACTTTATCGTGATACATCGTTTACATTTCTTTTAACGCTGATTATTTATTATTTTAATCTATTTTATCAAAAATTTCCAATTACAAGAATAAGGTCGAAGACGAAAACACTCTCTAGGGCATCCCCTTTTGTTATTATCTAGTTGATATCTGATTTTAATTCCTATAAATATTGAAAGGCGATCTGAACAGAGACAGTTGAAAATCAAGAGTATAGAAGTCAACATGAAAACAATAATTTCCTTCATTTTAGTCCTGCTGGCGGCAGTGCTAATGGCGCAGAGCGTGGTTTGCGAAGAGAATCAGATATCAGGTGAGTGATCGAGCTAAAAGTATAGTTAATATTATTCATCGCAATAGCACTTGAGATAAAAAAACGCAATTTATTAATGAAGTACATCTAGTTACTAAAATAAAAGTACAAAACTTAAATTATCATTATTAAAAGATACGATGTCTACTACAACGAAATATGTATTCATCCTCAGATGGCCTGGACATTCAATATCCGGCTCTTTTCTCGACAATAGTCTCCGATTCCGAGGTTCCCATCGCTTCAAAAACACCCAGAAGATGTAATAACAATACTTGTCAACGCCTGTGCCTAGCGCTCTACTACAGATACGGACGATGCATATCCAGTACTGTTTGCCGTTGCAGTAATTAAATCAGATTAAATAGTTTCTTTTAGTTTTAATTTTTTTAATAATGTGCTGCCTTATTTTCTATGTAATACATTAATTGTGGTAAATTAAATAAAACTATTTTATTATAAATTGTTTTTGGTTTGTATTTCTAAGTTCCTTATCACCGATACTCAAATACCGATAATTCAAAGTTACAGCGGAAATCACATAACTTGTTTTTTTTTTATTTTCTCATATTTTTAATCAATCAATCAATTAAAAGACCTATATCTGTTAGAAGTTTCTCATTACAATTATAATTTTAAAGATGTTTTTCTTTTATTGAACTTGTTGAAATCATTTAGCATCGCCTAGGACTAACTGAGTATCTATTTTACCATTGTAACTCTGAAAAAAATATACTTTCCATAGTGAAACGTGAAACCGTATTGAAAGTACAAAAAAATAATGCACGATTTTTTATAATATTTGGCTGGGATAGCCTTATTATATTAGTCAACATAGAGAATATTTTTTTTTTATTCCAAATAATTAAATGCGTTTTCAAGGAAAACAAAGATATATTATGGCCCTAATTACAATGTCTATAAACTACCTGGCGGATCTTAACAAGTTTTGGTGCTTTGTCAACTTATTATCTGACCGATCATATTATAGGTGAAATTTCATACCGGAAGATTTTCTCACTATCATAGGAAAAGGTATACTGATTATGTAAAACTTAAATTACAAAAAAAGAAATCTATACACAAATGATAAAAAAATGCACGTATTTTTGTAACACTAATGGTTTTACTTCATAACGATTTATTTTTGTATGTCTATAAGATGAGTTTTCTGGTAGATGATTGCAATCACTAGCAATAATTAAAATGTGCGTCTGCATAAAAATCCAGAAACTTCTAATGTTAAAACTTTATTCATGTTAAAAGTTAAAAACGAACATGTTATTATAAGCATAGAATATTAGTTTGTAAAATTAGACTTATTATAATAAAAATATCATTTTTGTGCAAAGCAATTTATTTTATATATATGAATTGCTCAAAATTACCAATCACTTATTGATAAACAAATGTTAAACTAAACGCGTTCTTTTATCAAAAACTTACTGTAATGGTAACAACGAAAATGTTGACCATTCTGAAATGAAAATCCTTTAAGGCCTTGTAAATGTGAGAGTATCATAAAACTAAGCCCTTTGACTATAAAAGTATCATATAATTAAGCAATTTTAATATAAGATTATCATAGAACTAAGCCCTTTAAATACGAGAGTCATATAACTAGTAGCGGAGCGGCTAGTTATTCTAGTCTTCTTAACGGTACCACGTTCGACTTCAGTTCTAATTTATCAATTATGTGTCCGAATCGAATAGTTAAAACAATATATCATTGTAATTATAAACAAGTTTACTAGTTGACATTTTTTTGCTCGGTTCCTATTGACCTACCCTATGGAACTATGCGGGTAGAGTATGTAATATGAGTGCAATGTATGACAACTTGTAATCAAACTTTAACTTCTAATTTCAAGTTTACCAGTTCATATTTGTAGCGCACCGCAGTGAAACAATAGGTACAGCATTGAAATATGTTAAAACACATACCTACTTATACATCAATGTTGTGGTTATTTTTTATAAGACAAAAAATTGAAACCGACTATCTTTCGATATAACATTAAGCAGTGCATAGATCAATACATATATCATATTATTAACAAATTAAAGATACATATCTGTGCCCCGACTACTCAAGAGATGGGTGAATAAATAAACTTTTACATTTATAAACTTTTTAATGCAGTGTAAAACTAACTAAAAAATTCATAATAAATAATATTTCTTTTAATATGACTCTTTACCTATGCTGGATGCCACCAAGATGTTAAATATGTATTGTCACTATTGTTATTTTGTTTAACTTAGCAATTGCTTTCTTTAAATAGTATAGCATTTTTCAAAAACCTATGATGTTCTGGTATATGAAAAAAAAAAAAACTATTTTAAGAATTAAAACGCGTAACCGATAAATAGCTTTCTATCTATTATTTAATAACGTCAAGAATATTATGGTACAAGCATCATACAAACTTGCTTTTCCGATTTTGAAAGTGATACAATTATATAGATTCTAATTAAAAAGGACTTACTTTATCGTGATACATCGTTTACATTTCTTTTAACGCTGATTATTTATTATTTTAATCTATTTTATCAAAAATTTCCAATTACAAGATTAAGGTCGAAGACGAAAACACTCTCTAGGGCATCCCCTTTTGTTATTATCTAGTTGATATCTGATTTTAATTCCTATAAATATTGAAAGGCGATCTGAACAGAGACAGTTGAAAATCAAGAGTATAGAAGTCAACATGAAAACAATAATTTCCTTCATTTTAGTCCTGCTGGCGGCAGTGCTAATGGCGCAGAGCGTGGTTTGCGAAGAGAATCAGATATCAGGTGAGTGATCGAGCTAAAAGTATAGTTAATATTATTCATCGCAATAGCACTTGAGATAAAAAAACGCAATTTATTAATGAAGTACATCTAGTTACTAAAATAAAAGTACAAAACTTAAATTATCATTATTAAAAGATACGATGTCTACTACAACGAAATATGTATTCATCCTCAGATGGCCTGGACATTCAATATCCGGCTCTTTTCTCGACAATAGTCTCCGATTCCGAGGTTCCCATCGCTTCAAAAACACCCAGAAGATGTAATAACAATACTTGTCAACGCCTGTGCCTAGCGCTCTACTACAGATACGGACGATGCATATCCAGTACTGTTTGCCGTTGCAGTAATTAAATCAGATTAAATAGTTTCTTTTAGTTTTAATTTTTTTAATAATGTGCTGCCTTATTTTCTATGTAATACATTAATTGTGGTAAATTAAATAAAACTATTTTATTATAAATTGTTTTTGGTTTGTATTTCTAAGTTCCTTATCACCGATACTCAAATACCGATAATTCAAAGTTACAGCGGAAATCACATAACTTGTTTTTTTTTTATTTTCTCATATTTTTAATCAATCAATCAATTAAAAGACCTATATCTGTTAGAAGTTTCTCATTACAATTATAATTTTAAAGATGTTTTTCTTTTATTGAACTTGTTGAAATCATTTAGCATCGCCTAGGACTAACTGAGTATCTATTTTACCATTGTAACTCTGAAAAAAATATACTTTCCATAGTGAAACGTGAAACCGTATTGAAAGTACAAAAAAATAATGCACGATTTTTTATAATATTTGGCTGGGATAGCCTTATTATATTAGTCAACATAGAGAATATTTTTTTTTTATTCCAAATAATTAAATGCGTTTTCAAGGAAAACAAAGATATATTATGGCCCTAATTACAATGTCTATAAACTACCTGGCGGATCTTAACAAGTTTTGGTGCTTTGTCAACTTATTATCTGACCGATCATATTATAGGTGAAATTTCATACCGGAAGATTTTCTCACTATCATAGGAAAAGGTATACTGATTATGTAAAACTTAAATTACAAAAAAAGAAATCTATACACAAATGATAAAAAAATGCACGTATTTTTGTAACACTAATGGTTTTACTTCATAACGATTTATTTTTGTATGTCTATAAGATGAGTTTTCTGGTAGATGATTGCAATCACTAGCAATAATTAAAATGTGCGTCTGCATAAAAATCCAGAAACTTCTAATGTTAAAACTTTATTCATGTTAAAAGTTAAAAACGAACATGTTATTATAAGCATAGAATATTAGTTTGTAAAATTAGACTTATTATAATAAAAATATCATTTTTGTGCAAAGCAATTTATTTTATATATATGAATTGCTCAAAATTACCAATCACTTATTGATAAACAAATGTTAAACTAAACGCGTTCTTTTATCAAAAACTTACTGTAATGGTAACAACGAAAATGTTGACCATTCTGAAATGAAAATCCTTTAAGGCCTTGTAAATGTGAGAGTATCATAAAACTAAGCCCTTTGACTATAAAAGTATCATATAATTAAGCAATTTTAATATAAGATTATCATAGAACTAAGCCCTTTAAATACGAGAGTCATATAACTAGTAGCGGAGCGGCTAGTTATTCTAGTCTTCTTAACGGTACCACGTTCGACTTCAGTTCTAATTTATCAATTATGTGTCCGAATCGAATAGTTAAAACAATATATCATTGTAATTATAAACAAGTTTACTAGTTGACATTTTTTTGCTCGGTTCCTATTGACCTACCCTATGGAACTATGCGGGTAGAGTATGTAATATGAGTGCAATGTATGACAACTTGTAATCAAACTTTAACTTCTAATTTCAAGTTTACCAGTTCATATTTGTAGCGCACCGCAGTGAAACAATAGGTACAGCATTGAAATATGTTAAAACACATACCTACTTATACATCAATGTTGTGGTTATTTTTTATAAGACAAAAAATTGAAACCGACTATCTTTCGATATAACATTAAGCAGTGCATAGATCAATACATATATCATATTATTAACAAATTAAAGATACATATCTGTGCCCCGACTACTCAAGAGATGGGTGAATAAATAAACTTTTACATTTATAAACTTTTTAATGCAGTGTAAAACTAACTAAAAAATTCATAATAAATAATATTTCTTTTAATATGACTCTTTACCTATGCTGGATGCCACCAAGATGTTAAATATGTATTGTCACTATTGTTATTTTGTTTAACTTAGCAATTGCTTTCTTTAAATAGTATAGCATTTTTCAAAAACCTATGATGTTCTGGTATATGAAAAAAAAAAAAACTATTTTAAGAATTAAAACGCGTAACCGATAAATAGCTTTCTATCTATTATTTAATAACGTCAAGAATATTATGGTACAAGCATCATACAAACTTGCTTTTCCGATTTTGAAAGTGATACAATTATATAGATTCTAATTAAAAAGGACTTACTTTATCGTGATACATCGTTTACATTTCTTTTAACGCTGATTATTTATTATTTTAATCTATTTTATCAAAAATTTCCAATTACAAGAATAAGGTCGAAGACGAAAACACTCTCTAGGGCATCCCCTTTTGTTATTATCTAGTTGATATCTGATTTTAATTCCTATAAATATTGAAAGGCGATCTGAACAGAGACAGTTGAAAATCAAGAGTATAGAAGTCAACATGAAAACAATAATTTCCTTCATTTTAGTCCTGCTGGCGGCAGTGCTAATGGCGCAGAGCGTGGTTTGCGAAGAGAATCAGATATCAGGTGAGTGATCGAGCTAAAAGTATAGTTAATATTATTCATCGCAATAGCACTTGAGATAAAAAAACGCAATTTATTAATGAAGTACATCTAGTTACTAAAATAAAAGTACAAAACTTAAATTATCATTATTAAAAGATACGATGTCTACTACAACGAAATATGTATTCATCCTCAGATGGCCTGGACATTCAATATCCGGCTCTTTTCTCGACAATAGTCTCCGATTCCGAGGTTCCCATCGCTTCAAAAACACCCAGAAGATGTAATAACAATACTTGTCAACGCCTGTGCCTAGCGCTCTACTACAGATACGGACGATGCATATCCAGTACTGTTTGCCGTTGCAGTAATTAAATCAGATTAAATAGTTTCTTTTAGTTTTAATTTTTTTAATAATGTGCTGCCTTATTTTCTATGTAATACATTAATTGTGGTAAATTAAATAAAACTATTTTATTATAAATTGTTTTTGGTTTGTATTTCTAAGTTCCTTATCACCGATACTCAAATACCGATAATTCAAAGTTACAGCGGAAATCACATAACTTGTTTTTTTTTTATTTTCTCATATTTTTAATCAATCAATCAATTAAAAGACCTATATCTGTTAGAAGTTTCTCATTACAATTATAATTTTAAAGATGTTTTTCTTTTATTGAACTTGTTGAAATCATTTAGCATCGCCTAGGACTAACTGAGTATCTATTTTACCATTGTAACTCTGAAAAAAATATACTTTCCATAGTGAAACGTGAAACCGTATTGAAAGTACAAAAAAATAATGCACGATTTTTTATAATATTTGGCTGGGATAGCCTTATTATATTAGTCAACATAGAGAATATTTTTTTTTATTCCAAATAATTAAATGCGTTTTCAAGGAAAACAAAGATATATTATGGCCCTAATTACAATGTCTATAAACTACCTGGCGGATCTTAACAAGTTTTGGTGCTTTGTCAACTTATTATCTGACCGATCATATTATAGGTGAAATTTCATACCGGAAGATTTTCTCACTATCATAGGAAAAGGTATACTGATTATGTAAAACTTAAATTACAAAAAAAGAAATCTATACACAAATGATAAAAAAATGCACGTATTTTTGTAACACTAATGGTTTTACTTCATAACGATTTATTTTTGTATGTCTATAAGATGAGTTTTCTGGTAGATGATTGCAATCACTAGCAATAATTAAAATGTGCGTCTGCATAAAAATCCAGAAACTTCTAATGTTAAAACTTTATTCATGTTAAAAGTTAAAAACGAACATGTTATTATAAGCATAGAATATTAGTTTGTAAAATTAGACTTATTATAATAAAAATATCATTTTTGTGCAAAGCAATTTATTTTATATATATGAATTGCTCAAAATTACCAATCACTTATTGATAAACAAATGTTAAACTAAACGCGTTCTTTTATCAAAAACTTACTGTAATGGTAACAACGAAAATGTTGACCATTCTGAAATGAAAATCCTTTAAGGCCTTGTAAATGTGAGAGTATCATAAAACTAAGCCCTTTGACTATAAAAGTATCATATAATTAAGCAATTTTAATATAAGATTATCATAGAACTAAGCCCTTTAAATACGAGAGTCATATAACTAGTAGCGGAGCGGTTAGTTATTCTAGTCTTCTTAACGGTACCACGTTCGACTTCAGTTCTAATTTATCAATTATGTGTCCGAATCGAATAGTTAAAACAATATATCATTGTAATTATAAACAAGTTTACTAGTTGACATTTTTTTGCTCGGTTCCTATTGACCTACCCTATGGAACTATGCGGGTAGAGTATGTAATATGAGTGCAATGTATGACAACTTGTAATCAAACTTTAACTTCTAATTTCAAGTTTACCAGTTCATATTTGTAGCGCACCGCAGTGAAACAATAGGTACAGCATTGAAATATGTTAAAACACATACCTACTTATACATCAATGTTGTGGTTATTTTTTATAAGACAAAAAATTGAAACCGACTATCTTTCGATATAACATTAAGCAGTGCATAGATCAATACATATATCATATTATTAACAAATTAAAGATACATATCTGTGCCCCGACTACTCAAGAGATGGGTGAATAAATAAACTTTTACATTTATAAACTTTTTAATGCAGTGTAAAACTAACTAAAAAATTCATAATAAATAATATTTCTTTTAATATGACTCTTTACCTATGCTGGATGCCACCAAGATGTTAAATATGTATTGTCACTATTGTTATTTTGTTTAACTTAGCAATTGCTTTCTTTAAATAGTATAGCATTTTTCAAAAACCTATGATGTTCTGGTATATGAAAAAAAAAAAACTATTTTAAGAATTAAAACGCGTAACCGATAAATAGCTTTCTATCTATTATTTAATAACGTCAAGAATATTATGGTACAAGCATCATACAAACTTGCTTTTCCGAAGTTGAAAGTGATACAATTATATAGATTCTAATTAAAAAGGACTTACTTTATCGTGATACATCGTTTACATTTCTTTTAACGCTGATTATTTATTATTTCAATCTATTTTATCAAAAATTTCCAATTACAAGATTAAGGTCGAAGACGAAAACACTCTCTAGGGCATCCCCTTTTGTTATTATCTAGTTGATATCTGATTTTAATTCCTATAAATATTGAAAGGCGATCTGAACAGAGACAGTTGAAAATCAAGAGTATAGAAGTCAACATGAAAACAATTATTTCCTTCATTTTAGTCCTGCTGGCGGCAGTGCTAATGGCGCAGAGCGTGGTTTGCGAAGAGAATCGGATATCAGGTGAGTGATCGAGCTAAAAGTATAGTTAATATTATTCATCGCAATAGCACTTGAGATAAAAAAACGCAATTTATTAATGAAGTACATCTAGTTACTAAAATAAAAGTACAAAACTTAAATTATCATTATTAAAAGATACGATGTCTACTACAACGAAATATGTATTCATCCTCAGATGGCCTGGACATTCAATATCCGGCTCTTTTCTCGACAATAGTCTCCGATTCCGAGGTTCCCATCGCTTCAAAAACACCCAGAAGATGTAATAACAATACTTGTCAACGCCTGTGCCTAGCGCTCTACTACAGATACGGACGATGCATATCCAGTACTGTTTGCCGTTGCAGTAATTAAATCAGATTAAATAGTTTCTTTTAGTTTTAATTTTTTTAATAATGTGTTGCCTTATTTTCTATGTAATACATTAATTGTGGTAAATTAAATAAAACTATTTTATTATAAATTGTTTTTGGTTTGTATTTCTAAGTTCCTTATCACCGATACTCAAATACCGATAATTCAAAGTTACAGCGGAAATCACATAACTTGTTTTTTTTTTATTTTCTCATATTTTTAATCAATCAATCAATTAAAAGACCTATATCTGTTAGAAGTTTCTCATTACAATTATAATTTTAAAGATGTTTTTCTTTTATTGAACTGATTGAAATAATTTAGAATCGCCTAGGACTGAGTATTTATTTTACAGTTCTAATATAGCGCCATCCTTTATCTTTTTTTTTAAAAGGTATGCGAATATTATTGAAATCTAAAAAAACTGCTTGCTAGTACACCAAGAGACAGATTTGGATGACATTGGGTGTGGTTTGATATTACTGCGCCGAATTTAGATCAAACAAATAGAAAGATATAAATAAATTCTTTTCAGAGTTACAACTCTGAAAAATAATCTGTTTTCCATAGTAAAACGCAATACCATATTAAAAGTACAACAAAATTAATGCACGATTTTTTAATGATATTTGATCTGGTATAGGCTTGTTATATAAGTCAACGGAGAGAATAATTTACAATCTTGTAAATGAAATACGTTTTCACGGGAATACAAAAGGAAATATTTTGGCCATAATTACAATGTCTCTGTGAATTGAAAATTCAATATTATGAATGTAATTTATTTGTTGAATTTTTATTTAAAGTAAGCTTCATAATTATTTCGGGAGTTTCTTGTATCCATGTATCCATGAACCTTTTGGAGCGTGAACATTTTGGATCAATTCAGGCTGGAGCTTGATGGTAACTATATACCATAAATGCAATAAATGTAACTTTAATTTTAAAATAATATTATGACTCTGATTTGCAATTTTGCTAGTATATATATTACTAGTTATCATCAAATTTTGGATCGTAAATAAAATAATAATATTTTTGTTTTAACTAAGCAGTTATTTAACTTTAATAATTTTAAATTTGAAACTTGCCATTCGTTTGTTTATTTAAAAAAAAAAAACAAAAACTACATATTTTAAGAATAAAAAGTGGCAATCGAAGAATACCTATACATCTTTTTTTTTTTTTTTTTTTTTTTTAACGTCTGGAATCCTCATGGATACACACCTCCATCCTGGGGAAGATGGAAGTGGTTATGTGAGACTCTTACTCACTAAACCAGACGGTCAACACCTCTCCGTCGTAATGGAGCGCCACGGGAACGCTTGCGCACACAACCGCGTTGCTCCGACGGAAGGCCGCGTGAGCAGCCACCACCTCCATGGAGTGACGCGCCCGGTTGACTTGAGCGCGTCCCACTCCGGGGCTTGTTGAATGGCGAAGGGCTCCCCTGCCCTCCACCCAAGCCGGCCGAGCCAAATCAGGACTCCCTCAACGAAGAAGGTGTCCCGATCCGACTCAACCTCCCGGGGCCGGACCCCGTCCGAAAACGGACGTAGTCCAGCCAACGAAGCCCTCCCTAGGAAGAGCTCCGCCGCCACCTCGCCCGGACTAATCATCGTCAAGCGCTATTGTACCTGACGATGACTATTCCGGGCCATCACCCTATCAGCGCAACGGCCTCCCCCTCAGCAAGAAAGAGACCGCCACGTACCCCCCACACAACCACGGGACCGCCCCACAGTCCACTCTGCGCACAGAGAAGTACCAGGGGCGACCCCGCTGCTGTCCCCGGTAGAGAGGGCCTGCGCCCTCCCACCCTTAGTGCCCAGGCCAAAAGGCCCGAGCCCACCTCGCAGACAGACCACCCCGAAAGGCAGCCTGCCCGCCAGCCAGCCATGAACCGGGCACAAACCCCCATGGCCGACCGCGCCGAGTATTAGCCAACGGCTAATGCAAACCCGAAGGATCACATTAACCGTTGTTGCCCAGGGAGCACCGACCCGTACCGCTTCCGATGCCACCGGACTAATCCGAGCAACAAGGGAAACAGACGGGCACACGAGGAGGTTCCCGGCGACGGCCCCCCAATACCTATACATCTAATATTTAAAAACGCCAAGAATGTTATGTCGTAAGCATGGTGAAGTTATTATTTTCAACTTATGGTGACTTTATCATACAAACAATCCCTTCCCATTTTTAAAATGGTATATTTCTATAGATTATATTTAAAAAATAACTTTAGGGTAATATACTGTTTACGTTTCTTTTGAATATAATTATTTATTATTTTAATCTACTTTATACAAATTTGCCAATAACAAGATTAAGGTTGACGACGATAACACTCTTTAGGGCATCCCCTTTTGATATTATCTAGTTGATATCTAATTTTAATTCCTATAAATATTGAAAGGCGATCTGAACAGAGACAGTTGAAAATCAAGAGTATAGAAGTCAACATGAAAACAATAATTTCCTTCATTGTAGTCCTGCTGGCGGCAGTGCTAATGGCGCAGAGCGTGGTTTGCGAAGAGAATCAGATATCAGGTGAGTGATCGAGTTAAAGGTATAGTTAATATTATTCATCGCAATAGCACTTGAGATAAAAAAAGCAATTTATTAATGAAGTACATCTAGTTACTAAAATAAAAGTACAAAACTTAAATTATCATTATTAAAAGATACGATGTCTACTACAACGAAATATGTATTCATCCTCAGATGGCCTGGACATTCAATATCCGGCTCTTTTCTCGACAATAGTCTCCGATTCCGAGGTTCCCATCGCTTCAAAAACACCCAGAAGATGTAATAACAATACTTGTCAACGCCTGTGCCTAGCGCTCTACTACAGATACGGACGATGCATATCCAGTACTGTTTGCCGTTGCAGTAATTAAATCAGATTAAATAGTTTCTTTTAGTTTTAATTTTTTAATAATGTGCTGCCTTATTTTCTATGTAATACATTAATTGTGGTAAATTAAATAAAACTATTATATAATAAATTGTTTTTGGTTTGTATTTCTAAGTTCCTTATCACCGATACTCAAATACCGATAATTCAAAGTTACAGCGGAAATCACATAACTTGTTTTTTTTTTATTTTCTCATATTTTTAATCAATCAATCAATTAAAAGACCTATATCTGTTAGAAGTTTCTCATTACAATTATAATTTTAAAGATGTTTTTCTTTTATTGAACTTGTTGAAATCATTGAGCATCGCCTAGGACTAACTGAGTATCTATTTTACCATTGTAACTCTGAAAAAAATATACTTTCCATAGTGAAACGTGAAACCGTATTGAAAGTACAAAAAAATAATGCACGATTTTTTATAATATTTGGCTGGGATAGCCTTATTATATTAGTCAACATAGAGAATATTTTTTTTTTATTCCAAATAATTAAATGCGTTTTCAAGGAAAACAAAGATATATTATGGCCCTTATTACAATGTCTATAAACTACCTGGCGGATCTTAACAAGTTTTGGTGCTTTGTCAACTTATTATCTGACCGATCATATTATAGGTGAAATTTCATACCGGAAGATTTTCTCACTATCATAGGAAAAGGCATACTGATTATGTAAAACTTAAATTACAAAAAAAGAAATCTATACACAAATGATAAAAAAATGCACGTATTTTTGTAACACTAATGGTTTTACTTCATAACGATTTATTTTTGTATGTCTATAAGATGAGTTTTCTGGTAGATGATTGCAATCACTAGCAATAATTAAAATGTGCGTCTGCATAAAAATCCAGAAACTTCTAATGTTAAAACTTTACTCATGTTAAAAGTTAAAAACGAACATGTTATTATAAGCATAGAATATTAGTTTGTAAAATTAGACTTATTATAATAAAAATATCATTTTTGTGCAAAGCAATTTATTTTATATATATGAATTGCTCAAAATTACCGATCACTTATTGATAAACAAATGTTAAACTAAACGCGTTCTTTTATCAAAAACTTACTGTAATGGTAACAACGAAAATGTTGACCATTCTGAAATGAAAATCCTTTAGGGCCTTGTAAATGTGAGAGTATCATAAAACTAAGCCCTTTAACTATAAAAGTATCATATAATTAAGCAATTTTAATATAAGAGTATCATAGAACTAAGCCCTTTAAATACGAGAGTCATATAACTAGTAGCGGAGCGGTTAGTTATTCTAGTCTTCTTAACGGTACCACGTTCGACTTCAGTTCTAATTTATCAATTATGTGTCCGAATCGAATAGTTAAAACAATATATCATTGTAATTATAAACAAGTTCACTAGTTGACATTTTTTTGCTCGGTTCCTATTGACCTACCCTATGGAACTATGCGGGTAGAGTATGTAATATGAGTGCAATGTATGACAACTTGTAATAAAACTTTAACTTCTAATTTCAAGTTTACCAGTTCATATTTGTAGCGCACCGCAGTGAAACAATAGGTACAGCATTGAAATATGTTAAAACACATACCTACTTATACATCAATGTTGTGGTTATTTTTTATAAGACAAAAAATTGAAACCGACTATCTTTCGATATAACATTAAGCAGTGCATAGATCAATACATATATCATATTATTAACAAATTAAAGATACATATCTGTGCCCCGACTACTCAAGAGATGGGTGAATAAATAAACTTTTACATTTATAAACTTTTTAATGCAGTGTAAAACTAACTAAAAAATTCATAATAAATAATATTTCTTTTAATATGACTCTTTACCTATGCTGGATGCCACCAAGATGTTAAATATGTATTGTCACTATTGTTATTTTGTTTAACTTAGCAATTGCTTTCTTTAAATAGTATAGCATTTTTCAAAAACCTATGATGTTCTGGTATATGAAAAAAAAAAAAACTATTTTAAGAATTAAAACGCGTAACCGATAAATAGCTTTCTATCTATTATTTAATAACGTCAAGAATATTATGGTACAAGCATCATACAAACTTGCTTTTCCGATTTTGAAAGTGATACAATTATATAGATTCTAATTAAAAAGGACTTACTTTATCGTGATACATCGTTTACATTTCTTTTAACGCTGATTATTTATTATTTTAATCTATTTTATCAAAAATTTCCAATTACAAGAATAAGGTCGAAGACGAAAACACTCTCTAGGGCATCCCCTTTTGTTATTATCTAGTTGATATCTGATTTTAATTCCTATAAATATTGAAAGGCGATCTGAACAGAGACAGTTGAAAATCAAGAGTATAGAAGTCAACATGAAAACAATAATTTCCTTCATTTTAGTCCTGCTGGCGGCAGTGCTAATGGCGCAGAGCGTGGTTTGCGAAGAGAATCAGATATCAGGTGAGTGATCGAGCTAAAAGTATAGTTAATATTATTCATCGCAATAGCACTTGAGATAAAAAAACGCAATTTATTAATGAAGTACATCTAGTTACTAAAATAAAAGTACAAAACTTAAATTATCATTATTAAAAGATACGATGTCTACTACAACGAAATATGTATTCATCCTCAGATGGCCTGGACATTCAATATCCGGCTCTTTTCTCGACAATAGTCTCCGATTCCGAGGTTCCCATCGCTTCAAAAACACCCAGAAGATGTAATAACAATACTTGTCAACGCCTGTGCCTAGCGCTCTACTACAGATACGGACGATGCATATCCAGTACTGTTTGCCGTTGCAGTAATTAAATCAGATTAAATAGTTTCTTTTAGTTTTAATTTTTTTAATAATGTGCTGCCTTATTTTCTATGTAATACATTAATTGTGGTAAATTAAATAAAACTATTTTATTATAAATTGTTTTTGGTTTGTATTTCTAAGTTCCTTATCACCGATACTCAAATACCGATAATTCAAAGTTACAGCGGAAATCACATAACTTGTTTTTTTTTTATTTTCTCATATTTTTAATCAATCAATCAATTAAAAGACCTATATCTGTTAGAAGTTTCTCATTACAATTATAATTTTAAAGATGTTTTTCTTTTATTGAACTTGTTGAAATCATTTAGCATCGCCTAGGACTAACTGAGTATCTATTTTACCATTGTAACTCTGAAAAAAATATACTTTCCATAGTGAAACGTGAAACCGTATTGAAAGTACAAAAAAATAATGCACGATTTTTTATAATATTTGGCTGGGATAGCCTTATTATATTAGTCAACATAGAGAATATTTTTTTTTATTCCAAATAATTAAATGCGTTTTCAAGGAAAACAAAGATATATTATGGCCCTAATTACAATGTCTATAAACTACCTGGCGGATCTTAACAAGTTTTGGTGCTTTGTCAACTTATTATCTGACCGATCATATTATAGGTGAAATTTCATACCGGAAGATTTTCTCACTATCATAGGAAAAGGTATACTGATTATGTAAAACTTAAATTACAAAAAAAGAAATCTATACACAAATGATAAAAAAATGCACGTATTTTTGTAACACTAATGGTTTTACTTCATAACGATTTATTTTTGTATGTCTATAAGATGAGTTTTCTGGTAGATGATTGCAATCACTAGCAATAATTAAAATGTGCGTCTGCATAAAAATCCAGAAACTTCTAATGTTAAAACTTTATTCATGTTAAAAGTTAAAAACGAACATGTTATTATAAGCATAGAATATTAGTTTGTAAAATTAGACTTATTATAATAAAAATATCATTTTTGTGCAAAGCAATTTATTTTATATATATGAATTGCTCAAAATTACCAATCACTTATTGATAAACAAATGTTAAACTAAACGCGTTCTTTTATCAAAAACTTACTGTAATGGTAACAACGAAAATGTTGACCATTCTGAAATGAAAATCCTTTAAGGCCTTGTAAATGTGAGAGTATCATAAAACTAAGCCCTTTGACTATAAAAGTATCATATAATTAAGCAATTTTAATATAAGATTATCATAGAACTAAGCCCTTTAAATACGAGAGTCATATAACTAGTAGCGGAGCGGTTAGTTATTCTAGTCTTCTTAACGGTACCACGTTCGACTTCAGTTCTAATTTATCAATTATGTGTCCGAATCGAATAGTTAAAACAATATATCATTGTAATTATAAACAAGTTTACTAGTTGACATTTTTTTGCTCGGTTCCTATTGACCTACCCTATGGAACTATGCGGGTAGAGTATGTAATATGAGTGCAATGTATGACAACTTGTAATCAAACTTTAACTTCTAATTTCAAGTTTACCAGTTCATATTTGTAGCGCACCGCAGTGAAACAATAGGTACAGCATTGAAATATGTTAAAACACATACCTACTTATACATCAATGTTGTGGTTATTTTTTATAAGACAAAAAATTGAAACCGACTATCTTTCGATATAACATTAAGCAGTGCATAGATCAATACATATATCATATTATTAACAAATTAAAGATACATATCTGTGCCCCGACTACTCAAGAGATGGGTGAATAAATAAACTTTTACATTTATAAACTTTTTAATGCAGTGTAAAACTAACTAAAAAATTCATAATAAATAATATTTCTTTTAATATGACTCTTTACCTATGCTGGATGCCACCAAGATGTTAAATATGTATTGTCACTATTGTTATTTTGTTTAACTTAGCAATTGCTTTCTTTAAATAGTATAGCATTTTTCAAAAACCTATGATGTTCTGGTATATGAAAAAAAAAAAACTATTTTAAGAATTAAAACGCGTAACCGATAAATAGCTTTCTATCTATTATTTAATAACGTCAAGAATATTATGGTACAAGCATCATACAAACTTGCTTTTCCGAAGTTGAAAGTGATACAATTATATAGATTCTAATTAAAAAGGACTTACTTTATCGTGATACATCGTTTACATTTCTTTTAACGCTGATTATTTATTATTTCAATCTATTTTATCAAAAATTTCCAATTACAAGATTAAGGTCGAAGACGAAAACACTCTCTAGGGCATCCCCTTTTGTTATTATCTAGTTGATATCTGATTTTAATTCCTATAAATATTGAAAGGCGATCTGAACAGAGACAGTTGAAAATCAAGAGTATAGAAGTCAACATGAAAACAATTATTTCCTTCATTTTAGTCCTGCTGGCGGCAGTGCTAATGGCGCAGAGCGTGGTTTGCGAAGAGAATCGGATATCAGGTGAGTGATCGAGCTAAAAGTATAGTTAATATTATTCATCGCAATAGCACTTGAGATAAAAAAACGCAATTTATTAATGAAGTACATCTAGTTACTAAAATAAAAGTACAAAACTTAAATTATCATTATTAAAAGATACGATGTCTACTACAACGAAATATGTATTCATCCTCAGATGGCCTGGACATTCAATATCCGGCTCTTTTCTCGACAATAGTCTCCGATTCCGAGGTTCCCATCGCTTCAAAAACACCCAGAAGATGTAATAACAATACTTGTCAACGCCTGTGCCTAGCGCTCTACTACAGATACGGACGATGCATATCCAGTACTGTTTGCCGTTGCAGTAATTAAATCAGATTAAATAGTTTCTTTTAGTTTTAATTTTTTTAATAATGTGTTGCCTTATTTTCTATGTAATACATTAATTGTGGTAAATTAAATAAAACTATTTTATTATAAATTGTTTTTGGTTTGTATTTCTAAGTTCCTTATCACCGATACTCAAATACCGATAATTCAAAGTTACAGCGGAAATCACATAACTTGTTTTTTTTTTATTTTCTCATATTTTTAATCAATCAATCAATTAAAAGACCTATATCTGTTAGAAGTTTCTCATTACAATTATAATTTTAAAGATGTTTTTCTTTTATTGAACTGATTGAAATAATTTAGAATCGCCTAGGACTGAGTATTTATTTTACAGTTCTAATATAGCGCCATCCTTTATCTTTTTTTTTAAAAGGTATGCGAATATTATTGAAATCTAAAAAAACTGCTTGCTAGTACACCAAGAGACAGATTTGGATGACATTGGGTGTGGTTTGATATTACTGCGCCGAATTTAGATCAAACAAATAGAAAGATATAAATAAATTCTTTTCAGAGTTACAACTCTGAAAAATAATCTGTTTTCCATAGTAAAACGCAATACCATATTAAAAGTACAACAAAATTAATGCACGATTTTTTAATGATATTTGATCTGGTATAGGCTTGTTATATAAGTCAACGGAGAGAATAATTTACAATCTTGTAAATGAAATACGTTTTCACGGGAATACAAAAGGAAATATTTTGGCCATAATTACAATGTCTCTGTGAATTGAAAATTCAATATTATGAATGTAATTTATTTGTTGAATTTTTATTTAAAGTAAGCTTCATAATTATTTCGGGAGTTTCTTGTATCCATGTATCCATGAACCTTTTGGAGCGTGAACATTTTGGATCAATTCAGGCTGGAGCTTGATGGTAACTATATACCATAAATGCAATAAATGTAACTTTAATTTTAAAATAATATTATGACTCTGATTTGCAATTTTGCTAGTATATATATTACTAGTTATCATCAAATTTTGGATCGTAAATAAAATAATAATATTTTTGTTTTAACTAAGCAGTTATTTAACTTTAATAATTTTAAATTTGAAACTTGCCATTCGTTTGTTTATTTAAAAAAAAAAAACAAAAACTACATATTTTAAGAATAAAAAGTGGCAATCGAAGAATACCTATACATCTTTTTTTTTTTTTTTTTTTTTTTTAACGTCTGGAATCCTCATGGATACACACCTCCATCCTGGGGAAGATGGAAGTGGTTATGTGAGACTCTTACTCACTAAACCAGACGGTCAACACCTCTCCGTCGTAATGGAGCGCCACGGGAACGCTTGCGCACACAACCGCGTTGCTCCGACGGAAGGCCGCGTGAGCAGCCACCACCTCCATGGAGTGACGCGCCCGGTTGACTTGAGCGCGTCCCACTCCGGGGCTTGTTGAATGGCGAAGGGCTCCCCTGCCCTCCACCCAAGCCGGCCGAGCCAAATCAGGACTCCCTCAACGAAGAAGGTGTCCCGATCCGACTCAACCTCCCGGGGCCGGACCCCGTCCGAAAACGGACGTAGTCCAGCCAACGAAGCCCTCCCTAGGAAGAGCTCCGCCGCCACCTCGCCCGGACTAATCATCGTCAAGCGCTATTGTACCTGACGATGACTATTCCGGGCCATCACCCTATCAGCGCAACGGCCTCCCCCTCAGCAAGAAAGAGACCGCCACGTACCCCCCACACAACCACGGGACCGCCCCACAGTCCACTCTGCGCACAGAGAAGTACCAGGGGCGACCCCGCTGCTGTCCCCGGTAGAGAGGGCCTGCGCCCTCCCACCCTTAGTGCCCAGGCCAAAAGGCCCGAGCCCACCTCGCAGACAGACCACCCCGAAAGGCAGCCTGCCCGCCAGCCAGCCATGAACCGGGCACAAACCCCCATGGCCGACCGCGCCGAGTATTAGCCAACGGCTAATGCAAACCCGAAGGATCACATTAACCGTTGTTGCCCAGGGAGCACCGACCCGTACCGCTTCCGATGCCACCGGACTAATCCGAGCAACAAGGGAAACAGACGGGCACACGAGGAGGTTCCCGGCGACGGCCCCCCAATACCTATACATCTAATATTTAAAAACGCCAAGAATGTTATGTCGTAAGCATGGTGAAGTTATTATTTTCAACTTATGGTGACTTTATCATACAAACAATCCCTTCCCATTTTTAAAATGGTATATTTCTATAGATTATATTTAAAAAATAACTTTAGGGTAATATACTGTTTACGTTTCTTTTGAATATAATTATTTATTATTTTAATCTACTTTATACAAATTTGCCAATAACAAGATTAAGGTTGACGACGATAACACTCTTTAGGGCATCCCCTTTTGATATTATCTAGTTGATATCTAATTTTAATTCCTATAAATATTGAAAGGCGATCTGAACAGAGACAGTTGAAAATCAAGAGTATAGAAGTCAACATGAAAACAATAATTTCCTTCATTGTAGTCCTGCTGGCGGCAGTGCTAATGGCGCAGAGCGTGGTTTGCGAAGAGAATCAGATATCAGGTGAGTGATCGAGTTAAAGGTATAGTTAATATTATTCATCGCAATAGCACTTGAGATAAAAAAAGCAATTTATTAATGAAGTACATCTAGTTACTAAAATAAAAGTACAAAACTTAAATTATCATTATTAAAAGATACGATGTCTACTACAACGAAATATGTATTCATCCTCAGATGGCCTGGACATTCAATATCCGGCTCTTTTCTCGACAATAGTCTCCGATTCCGAGGTTCCCATCGCTTCAAAAACACCCAGAAGATGTAATAACAATACTTGTCAACGCCTGTGCCTAGCGCTCTACTACAGATACGGACGATGCATATCCAGTACTGTTTGCCGTTGCAGTAATTAAATCAGATTAAATAGTTTCTTTTAGTTTTAATTTTTTAATAATGTGCTGCCTTATTTTCTATGTAATACATTAATTGTGGTAAATTAAATAAAACTATTATATAATAAATTGTTTTTGGTTTGTATTTCTAAGTTCCTTATCACCGATACTCAAATACCGATAATTCAAAGTTACAGCGGAAATCACATAACTTGTTTTTTTTTTATTTTCTCATATTTTTAATCAATCAATCAATTAAAAGACCTATATCTGTTAGAAGTTTCTCATTACAATTATAATTTTAAAGATGTTTTTCTTTTATTGAACTTGTTGAAATCATTGAGCATCGCCTAGGACTAACTGAGTATCTATTTTACCATTGTAACTCTGAAAAAAATATACTTTCCATAGTGAAACGTGAAACCGTATTGAAAGTACAAAAAAATAATGCACGATTTTTTATAATATTTGGCTGGGATAGCCTTATTATATTAGTCAACATAGAGAATATTTTTTTTTTATTCCAAATAATTAAATGCGTTTTCAAGGAAAACAAAGATATATTATGGCCCTTATTACAATGTCTATAAACTACCTGGCGGATCTTAACAAGTTTTGGTGCTTTGTCAACTTATTATCTGACCGATCATATTATAGGTGAAATTTCATACCGGAAGATTTTCTCACTATCATAGGAAAAGGCATACTGATTATGTAAAACTTAAATTACAAAAAAAGAAATCTATACACAAATGATAAAAAAATGCACGTATTTTTGTAACACTAATGGTTTTACTTCATAACGATTTATTTTTGTATGTCTATAAGATGAGTTTTCTGGTAGATGATTGCAATCACTAGCAATAATTAAAATGTGCGTCTGCATAAAAATCCAGAAACTTCTAATGTTAAAACTTTACTCATGTTAAAAGTTAAAAACGAACATGTTATTATAAGCATAGAATATTAGTTTGTAAAATTAGACTTATTATAATAAAAATATCATTTTTGTGCAAAGCAATTTATTTTATATATATGAATTGCTCAAAATTACCGATCACTTATTGATAAACAAATGTTAAACTAAACGCGTTCTTTTATCAAAAACTTACTGTAATGGTAACAACGAAAATGTTGACCATTCTGAAATGAAAATCCTTTAGGGCCTTGTAAATGTGAGAGTATCATAAAACTAAGCCCTTTAACTATAAAAGTATCATATAATTAAGCAATTTTAATATAAGAGTATCATAGAACTAAGCCCTTTAAATACGAGAGTCATATAACTAGTAGCGGAGCGGTTAGTTATTCTAGTCTTCTTAACGGTACCACGTTCGACTTCAGTTCTAATTTATCAATTATGTGTCCGAATCGAATAGTTAAAACAATATATCATTGTAATTATAAACAAGTTCACTAGTTGACATTTTTTTGCTCGGTTCCTATTGACCTACCCTATGGAACTATGCGGGTAGAGTATGTAATATGAGTGCAATGTATGACAACTTGTAATAAAACTTTAACTTCTAATTTCAAGTTTACCAGTTCATATTTGTAGCGCACCGCAGTGAAACAATAGGTACAGCATTGAAATATGTTAAAACACATACCTACTTATACATCAATGTTGTGGTTATTTTTTATAAGACAAAAAATTGAAACCGACTATCTTTCGATATAACATTAAGCAGTGCATAGATCAATACATATATCATATTATTAACAATTTAAAGATACATATCTGTGCCCCGACTACTCAAGAGATGGGTGAATAAATAAACTTTTACATTTATAAACTTTTTAATGCAGTGTAAAACTAACTAAAAAATTCATAATAAATAATATTTCTTTTAATATGACTCTTTACCTATGCTGGATGCCACCAAGATGTTAAATATGTATTGTCACTATTGTTATTTTGTTTAACTTAGCAATTGCTTTCTTTAAATAGTATAGCATTTTTCAAAAACCTATGATGTTCTGGTATATGAAAAAAAAAAAACTATTTTAAGAATTAAAACGCGTAACCGATAAATAGCTTTCTATCTATTATTTAATAACGTCAAGAATATTATGGTACAAGCATCATACAAACTTGCTTTTCCGATTTTGAAAGTGATACAATTATATAGATTCTAATTAAAAAGGACTTACTTTATCGTGATACATCGTTTACATTTCTTTTAACGCTGATTATTTATTATTTTAATCTATTTTATCAAAAATTTCCAATTACAAGATTAAGGTCGAAGACGAAAACACTCTCTAGGGCATCCCCTTTTGTTATTATCTAGTTGATATCTGAATTTAATTCCTATAAATATTGAAAGGCGATCTGAACAGAGACAGTTGAAAATCAAGAGTATAGAAGTCAACATGAAAACAATTATTTCCTTCATTTTAGTCCTGCTGGCGGCAGTGCTAATGGCGCAGAGCGTGGTTTGCGAAGAGAATCGGATATCAGGTGAGTGATCGAGCTAAAAGTATAGTTAATATTATTCATCGCAATAGCACTTGAGATAAAAAAACGCAATTTATTAATGAAGTACATCTAGTTACTAAAATAAAAGTACAAAACTTAAATTATCATTATTAAAAGATACGATGTCTACTACAACGAAATATGTATTCATCCTCAGATGGCCTGGACATTCAATATCCGGCTCTTTTCTCGACAATAGTCTCCGATTCCGAGGTTCCCATCGCTTCAAAAACACCCAGAAGATGTAATAACAATACTTGTCAACGCCTGTGCCTAGCGCTCTACTACAGATACGGACGATGCATATCCAGTACTGTTTGCCGTTGCAGTAATTAAATCAGATTAAATAGTTTCTTTTAGTTTTAATTTTTTTAATAATGTGCTGCCTTATTTTCTATGTAATACATTAATTGTGGTAAATTAAATAAAACTATTTTATTATAAATTGTTTTTGGTTTGTATTTCTAAGTTCCTTATCACCGATACTCAAATACCGATAATTCAAAGTTACAGCGGAAATCACATAACTTGTTTTTTTTTTATTTTCTCATATTTTTAATCAATCAATCAATTAAAAGACCTATATCTGTTAGAAGTTTCTCATTACAATTATAATTTTAAAGATGTTTTTCTTTTATTGAACTGATTGAAATAATTTAGAATCGCCTAGGACTGAGTATTTATTTTACAGTTCTAATATAGCGCCATCCTTTATCTTTTTTTTTAAAAGGTATGCGAATATTATTGAAATCTAAAAAAACTGCTTGCTAGTACACCAAGAGACAGATTTGGATGACATTGGGTGTGGTTTGATATTACTGCGCCGAATTTAGATTAAAACAAATAGAAAGATATAAATAATTTCTTTTCAGAGTTACAACTCTGAAAAATAATCTGTTTTCCATAGTAAAACGCAATACCATATTAAAAGTACAACAAAATTAATGCACGATTTTTTAATGATATTTGATCTGGTATAGGCTTGTTATATAAGTCAACGGAGAGAATAATTTACAATCTTGTAAATGAAATACTTTTTCACGGGAATACAAAAGGAAATATTTTGGCCATAATTACAATGTCTCTGTGAATTGAAAATTCAATATTATGGATGTAATTTATTTGTTGAATTTTTATTTAAAGTAAGCTTCATAATTATTTCGGGAGTTTCTTGTATCCATGAACCTTTTGGAGCGTGAACATTTTGGATCAATTCAGGCTGGAGCTTGATGGTAACTATATACCATAAATGCAATAAATGTAACTTTAATTTTAAAATAATATTATGACTCTGATTTGCAATTTTGCTAGTATATATATTACTAGTTATCATCAAATTTTGGATCGTAAATAAAATAATAATATTTTTGTTTTAACTAAGCAGTTATTTAACTTTAATAATTTTAAATTTGAAACTTGCCATTCGTTTGTTTATTTAAAAAAAAAAACAAAAACTACATATTTTAAGAATAAAAAGTGGCAATCGAAGAATACCTATACATCTAATATTTAAAAACGCCAAGAATGTTATGTCGTAAGCATGGTGAAGTTATTATTTTCAACTTATGGTGACTTTATCATACAAACAAGCCCTTCCCATTTTTAAAATGGTATATTTCTATAGATTATATTTAAAAAATAACTTTAGGGTAATATACTGTTTACGTTTCTTTTGAATATAATTATTTATTATTTTAATCTACTTTATACAAATTTGCCAATAACAAGATTAAGGTTGACGACGATAACACTCTTTAGGGCATCCCCTTTTGATATTATCTAGTTGATATCTAATTTTAATTCCTATAAATATTGAAAGGCGATCTGAACAGAGACAGTTGAAAATCAAGAGTATAGAAGTCAACATGAAAACAATAATTTCCTTCGTTGTAGTCCTGCTGGCGGCAGTGCTAATGGCGCAGAGCGTGGTTTGCGAAGAGAATCAGATATCAGGTGAGTGATCGAGTTAAAAGTATAGTTAATATTATTCATCGCAATAGCACTTGAGATAAAAAAAACAATTTATTAATGAAGTACATCTAGTTACTAAAATAAAAGTACAAAACTAAAATTATCATTATTAAAAGATACGATGTCTACTACAACGAAATATGTATTCATCCTCAGATGGCCTGGACATTCAATATCCGGCTCTTTTCTCGACAATAGTCTCCGATTCCGAGGTTCCCATCGCTTCAAAAACACCCAGAAGATGTAATAACAATACTTGTCAACGCCTGTGCCTAGCGCTCTACTACAGATACGGACGATGCATATCCAGTACTGTTTGCCGTTGCAGTAATTAAATCAGATTAAATAGTTTCTTTTAGTTTTAATTTTTTAATAATGTGCTGCCTTATTTTCTATGTAATACATTAATTGTGGTAAATTAAATAAAACTATTATATATCAAATTGTTTTTGGTTTGTATTTCTAAGTTCCTTATCACCGATACTCAAATACCGATAATTCAAAGTTACAGCGGAAATCACATAACTTGTTTTTTTTTTTATTTTCTCATATTTTTAATCAATCAATCAATTAAAAGACCTATATCTGTTAGAAGTTTCTCATTACAATTATAATTTTAAAGATGTTTTTCTTTTATTGAACTGATTGAAATAATTTAGAATCGCCTAGGACTGAGTATTTATTTTACAGTTCTAATATAGCGCCATCCTTTATCTTTTTTTTTAAAAGGTATGCGAATATTATTGAAATCTAAAAAAACTGCTTGCTAGTACACCAAGAGACAGATTTGGATGACATTGGGTGTGGTTTGATATTACTGCGCCGAATTTAGATTAAAACAAATAGAAAGATATAAATAATTTCTTTTCAGAGTTACAACTCTGAAAAATAATCTGTTTTCCATAGTAAAACGCAATACCATATTAAAAGTACAACAAAATTAATGCACGATTTTTTAATGATATTTGATCTGGTATAGGCTTGTTATATAAGTCAACGGAGAGAATAATTTACAATCTTGTAAATGAAATACGTTTTCACGGGAATACAAAAGGAAATATTTTGGCCATAATTACAATGTCTCTGTGAATTGAAAATTCAATATTATGAATGTAATTTATTTGTTGAATTTTTATTTAAAGTAAGCTTCATAATTATTTCGGGAGTTTCTTGTATCCATGAACCTTTTGGAGCGTGAACATTTTGGATCAATTCAGGCTGGAGCTTGATGGTAACTATATACCATAAATGCAATAAATGTAACTTTAATTTTAAAATAATATTATGACTCTGATTTGCAATTTTGCTAGTATATATATTACTAGTTATCATCAAATTTTGGATCGTAAATAAAATAATAATATTTTTGTTTTAACTAAGCAGTTATTTAACTTTAATAATTTTAAATTTGAAACTTGCCATTCGTTTGTTTATTTAAAAAAAAAAAAAAAACTACATATTTTAAGAATAAAAAGTGGCAATCGAAGAATACCTATACATCTAATATTTAAAAACGCCAAGAATGTTATGTCGTAAGCATGGTGAAGTTATTATTTTCAACTTATGGTGACTTTATCATACAAACAAGCCCTTCCCATTTTTAAAATGGTATATTTCTATAGATTATATTTAAAAAATAACTTTAGGGTAATATACTGTTTACGTTTCTTTTGAATATGATTATTTATTATTTTAATCTACTTTATACAAATTTGCCAATAACAAGATTAAGGTTGACGACGATAACACTCTTTAGGGCATCCCCTTTTGATATTATCTAGTTGATATCTAATTTAAATTCCTATAAATATTGAAAGGCGATCTGAACAGAGACAGTTGAAAATCAAGAGTATAGAAGTCAACATGAAAACAATAATTTCCTTCATTGTAGTCCTGCTGGCGGCAGTGCTAATGGCGCAGAGCGTGGTTTGCGAAGAGAATCAGATATCAGGTGAGTGATCGAGTTAAAAGTATAGTTAATATCATTCATCGCAATAGCACTTGAGATAAAAAAAGCAATTTATTAATGAAGTACATCTAGTTACTAAAATAAAAGTACAAAACTTAAATTATCATTATTAAAAGATACGAAGTCTACTACAACGAAATATGTATTCATCCTCAGATGGCCTGGACATTCAATATCCGGCTCTTTTCTCGACAATAGTCTCCGATTCCGAGGTTCCCATCGCTTCAAAAACACCCAGAAGATGTAATAACAATACTTGTCAACGCCTGTGCCTAGCGCTCTACTACAGATACGGACGATGCATATCCAGTACTGTTTGCCGTTGCAGTAATTAAATCAGATTAAATAGTTTCTTTTAGTTTTAATTTTTTTATAATGTTCTGCCTTATTTTCTGTGTAATACATTAATTGTGGTAAATTAAATAAAACATTTTTATTATAAATTGTTTTTGGTTTGTATTTCTAAGTTCCTTATCACCGATACTCAAATACCGATAATTCAAAGTTACAGCGGAAATCACATAACTTGTTTTTTTTTTATTTTCTCATATTTTTAATCAATCAATCAATTAAAAGACCTATATCTGTTAGAAGTTTCTCATTACAATTATAATTTTAAAGATGTTTTTCTTTTATTGAACTTGTTGAAATCATTTAGCATCGCCTAGGACTAACTGAGTATCTATTTTACCATTGTAACTCTGAAAAAAATATACTTTCCATAGTGAAACGTGAAACCGTATTGAAAGTACAAAAAAATAATGCACGATTTTTTATAATATTTGGCTGGGATAGCCTTATCATATTAGTCAACATAGAGATTTTTTCTTTATTCCAAAAAATTTAATGCGTTTTCAAGGAAAACAAAGATATATTATGGCCCTAATTACAATGTCTATAAACTACCTGGCGGATCTTAACAAGTTTTGGTGCTTTGTCAACTTATTATCTGACCGATCATATTATAGGTGAAATTTCATACCGGAAGATTTTCTCACTATCATAGGAAAAGGTATACTGATTATGTAAAACTTAAATTACAAAAAAAGAAATCTATACACAAATGATAAAAAAATGCACGTATTTTTGTAACACTAATGGTTTTACTTCATAACGATTTATTTTTGTATGTCTATAAGATGAGTTTTCTGGTAGATGATTGCAATCACTAGCAATAATTAAAATGTGCGTCTGCATAAAAATCCAGAAACTTCTAATGTTAAAACTTTATTCATGTTAAAAGTTAAAAACGAACATGTTATTATAAGCATAGAATATTAGTTTGTAAAATTAGACTTATTATAATAAAAATATCATTTTTGTGCAAAGCAATTTATTTTATATATATGAATTGCTCAAAATTACCAATCACTTATTGATAAACAAATGTTAAACTAAACGCGTTCTTTTATCAAAAACTTACTGTAATGGTAACAACGAAAATGTTGACCATTCTGAAATGAAAATCCTTTAAGGCCTTGTAAATGTGAGAGTATCATAAAACTAAGCCCTTTGACTATAAAAGTATCATATAATTAAGCAATTTTAATATAAGATTATCATAGAACTAAGCCCTTTAAATACGAGAGTCATATAACTAGTAGCGGAGCGGTTAGTTATTCTAGTCTTCTTAACGGTACCACGTTCGACTTCAGTTCTAATTTACCAATTATGTGTCCGAATCGAATAGTTAAAACAATATATCATTGTAATTATAAACAAGTTTACTAGTTGACATTTTTTTGCTCGGTTCCTATTGACCTACCCTATGGAACTATGCGGGTAGAGTATGTAATATGAGTGCAATGTATGACAACTTGTAATAAAACTTTAACTTCTAATTTCAAGTTTACCAGTTCATATTTGTAGCGCACCGCAGTGAAACAATAGGTACAGCATTGAAATATGTTAAAACACATACCTACTTATACATCAATGTTGTGGTTATTTTTTATAAGACAAAAAATTGAAACCGACTATCTTTCGATATAACATTAAGCAGTGCATAGATCAATACATATATCATATTATTAACAATTTAAAGATACATATCTGTGCCCCGACTACTCAAGAGATGGGTGAATAAATAAACTTTTACATTTATAAACTTTTTAATGCAGTGTAAAACTAACTAAAAAATTCATAATAAATAATATTTCTTTTAATATGACTCTTTACCTATGCTGGATGCCACCAAGATGTTAAATATGTATTGTCACTATTGTTATTTTGTTTAACTTAACAACACTCTTTAGGGCATCCCCTTTTGATATTATCTAGTTGATATCTAATTTAAATTCCTATAAATATTGAAAGGCGATCTGAACAGAGACAGTCGAAAATCAAGAGTATAGAAGTCAACATGAAAACAATTATTTCCTTCATTTTAGTCCTGCTGGCGGCAGTGCTAATGGCGCAGAGCGTGGTTTGCGAAGAGAATCGGATATCAGGTGAGTGATCGAGCTAAAAGTATAGTTAATATTATTCATCGCAATAGCACTTGAGATAAAAAAACGCAATTTATTAATGAAGTACATCTAGTTACTAAAATAAAAGTACAAAACTTAAATTATCATTATTAAAAGATACGATGTCTACTACAACGAAATATGTATTCATCCTCAGATGGCCTGGACATTCAATATCCGGCTCTTTTCTCGACAATAGTCTCCGATTCCGAGGTTCCCATCGCTTCAAAAACACCCAGAAGATGTAATAACAATACTTGTCAACGCCTGTGCCTAGCGCTCTACTACAGATACGGACGATGCATATCCAGTACTGTTTGCCGTTGCAGTAATTAAATCAGATTAAATAGTTTCTTTTAGTTTTAATTTTTTTAATAATGTGCTGCCTTATTTTCTATGTAATACATTAATTGTGGTAAATTAAATAAAACTATTTTATTATAAATTGTTTTTGGTTTGTATTTCTAAGTTCCTTATCACCGATACTCAAATACCGATAATTCAAAGTTACAGCGGAAATCACATAACTTGTTTTTTTTTTATTTTCTCATATTTTTAATCAATCAATCAATTAAAAGACCTATATCTGTTAGAAGTTTCTCATTACAATTATAATTTTAAAGATGTTTTTCTTTTATTGAACTGATTGAAATAATTTAGAATCGCCTAGGACTGAGTATTTATTTTACAGTTCTAATATAGCGCCATCCTTTATCTTTTTTTTTAAAAGGTATGCGAATATTATTGAAATCTAAAAAAACTGCTTGCTAGTACACCAAGAGACAGATTTGGATGACATTGGGTGTGGTTTGATATTACTGCGCCGAATTTAGATTAAAACAAATAGAAAGATATAAATAATTTCTTTTCAGAGTTACAACTCTGAAAAATAATCTGTTTTCCATAGTAAAACGCAATACCATATTAAAAGTACAACAAAATTAATGCACGATTTTTTAATGATATTTGATCTGGTATAGGCTTGTTATATAAGTCAACGGAGAGAATAATTTACAATCTTGTAAATGAAATACTTTTTCACGGGAATACAAAAGGAAATATTTTGGCCATAATTACAATGTCTCTGTGAATTGAAAATTCAATATTATGAATGTAATTTATTTGTTGAATTTTTATTTAAAGTAAGCTTCATAATTATTTCGGGAGTTTCTTGTATCCATGAACCTTTTGGAGCGTGAACATTTTGGATCAATTCAGGCTGGAGCTTGATGGTAACTATATACCATAAATGCAATAAATGTAACTTTAATTTTAAAATAATATTATGACTCTGATTTGCAATTTTGCTAGTATATATATTACTAGTTATCATCAAATTTTGGATCGTAAATAAAATAATAATATTTTTGTTTTAACTAAGCAGTTATTTAACTTTAATAATTTTAAATTTGAAACTTGCCATTCGTTTGTTTATTTAAAAAAAAAAAACAAAAACTACATATTTTAAGAATAAAAAGTGGCAATCGAAGAATACCTATACATCTAATATTTAAAAACGCCAAGAATGTTATGTCGTAAGCATGGTGAAGTTATTATTTTCAACTTATGGTGACTTTATCATACAAACAAGCCCTTCCCATTTTTAAAATGGTATATTTCTATAGATTATATTTAAAAAATAACTTTAGGGTAATATACTGTTTACGTTTCTTTTGAATATAATTATTTATTATTTTAATCTACTTTATACAAATTTGCCAATAACAAGATTAAGGTTGACGACGATAACACTCTTTAGGGCATCCCCTTTTGATATTATCTAGTTGATATCTAATTTTAATTCCTATAAATATTGAAAGGCGATCTGAACAGAGACAGTTGAAAATCAAGAGTATAGAAGTCAACATGAAAACAATAATTTCCTTCATTGTAGTCCTGCTGGCGGCAGTGCTAATGGCGCAGAGCGTGGTTTGCGAAGAGAATCAGATATCAGGTGAGTGATCGAGTTAAAAGTATAGTTAATATTATTCATCGCAATAGCACTTGAGATAAAAAAAGCAATTTATTAATGAAGTACATCTAGTTACTAAAATAAAAGTACAAAACTTAAATTATCATTATTAAAAGATACGATGTCTACTACAACGAAATATGTATTCATCCTCAGATGGCCTGGACATTCAATATCCGGCTCTTTTCTCGACAATAGTCTCCGATTCCGAGGTTCCCATCGCTTCAAAAACACCCAGAAGATGTAATAACAATACTTGTCAACGCCTGTGCCTAGCGCTCTACTACAGATACGGACGATGCATATCCAGTACTGTTTGCCGTTGCAGTAATTAAATCAAATTAAATAGTTTCTTTTAGTTTTAATTTTTTTAATAATGTGCTGCCTTATTTTCTATGTAATACATTTATTGTGGTAAATTAAATAAAACTATTTTATAATAAATTGTTTTTGGTTTGTATTTCTAAGTTCCTTATCACCGATACTCAAATACCGATAATTCAAAGTTACAGCGGAAATCACATAACTTGTTTTTTTTTTTATTTTCTCATATTTTTAATCAATCAATCAATTAAAAGACCTATATCTGTTAGAAGTTTCTCATTACAATTATAATTTTAAAGATGTTTTTCTTTTATTGAACTTGTTGAAATCATTTAGCATCGCCTAGGACTAACTGAGTATCTATTTTACCATTGTAACTCTGAAAAAAATATACTTTCCATAGTGAAACGTGAAACCGTATTGAAAGTACAAAAAAATAATGCACGATTTTTTATAATATTTGGCTGGGATAGCCTTATTATATTAGTCAACATAGAGAATATTTTTTTTTTATTCCAAATAATTAAATGCGTTTTCAAGGAAAACAAAGATATATTATGGCCCTAATTACAATGTCTATAAACTACCTGGCGGATCTTAACAAGTTTTGGTGCTTTGTCAACTTATTATCTGACCGATCATATTATAGGTGAAATTTCATACCGGAAGATTTTCTCACTATCATAGGAAAAGGTATACTGATTATGTAAAACTTAAATTACAAAAAAAGAAATCTATACACAAATGATAAAAAAATGCACGTATTTTTGTAACACTAATGGTTTTACTTCATAACGATTTATTTTTGTATGTCTATAAGATGAGTTTTCTGGTAGATGATTGCAATCACTAGCAATAATTAAAATGTGCGTCTGCATAAAAATCCAGAAACTTCTAATGTTAAAACTTTACTCATGTTAAAAGTTAAAAACGAACATGTTATTATAAGCATAGAATATTAGTTTGTAAAATTAGACTTATTATAATAAAAATATCATTTTTGTGCAAAGCAATTTATTTTATATATATGAATTGCTCAAAATTACCAATCACTTATTGATAAACAAATGTTAAACTAAACGCGTTCTTTTATTAAAAACTTACTGTAATGGTAACAACGAAAATGTTGACCATTCTGAAATGAAAATCCTTTAAGGCCTTGTAAATGTGAGAGTATCATAAAACTAAGCCCTTTGACTATAAAAGTATCATATAATTAAGCAATTTTAATATAAGATTATCATAGAACTAAGCCCTTTAAATACGAGAGTCATATAACTAGTAGCGGAGCGGTTAGTTATTCTAGTCTTCTTAACGGTACCACGTTCGACTTCAGTTCTAATTTATCAATTATGTGTCCGAATCGAATAGTTAAAACAATATATCATTGTAATTATAAACAAGTTTACTAGTTGACATTTTTTTGCTCGGTTCCTATTGACCTACCCTATGGAACTATGCGGGTAGAGTATGTAATATGAGTGCAATGTATGACAACTTGTAATCAAACTTTAACTTCTAATTTCAAGTTTACCAGTTCATATTTGTAGCGCACCGCAGTGAAACAATAGGTACAGCATTGAAATATGTTTAAACACATACCTACTTATACATCAATGTTGTGGTTATTTTATTTTACAAAAAATGTCCGTCGCTCCATAAACATCTTTTAAATATATTCGGTAAAATCTGGTCTAGAAAGCAAATACCGGTATCGTTCGGAAAAGCCCTTTTTGTCCTCATTCCGAAAAACGACAATGTCAATAATCCCAAGGATACTAGACCGATAGCCCTAACAAATACAATTTCCAAAATATTTTTCTCTTTTTTACAAACTAAAATGACGCAATTCATGATTAACAATAGATATGCCTAATCACCAGAAAGGGTTTTTGCCCGGAATTTCTGGATGCCTGGAACATAATACGTTAATATCGGAAAGCCTTAAAGATGCTAGAACTAGCGAGAGACAAATTACGGTTTGTTGGATAGACTTAGAAAACGCCTTTGGGTCGGTACGACATGAACTAATGATGTTCGCGCTTAAATGGTATAACTTTCCTATGGTAGTTCGCGACATTATTGCATCATATTATTCAAAATTAAAATTCTCAATAATTTTTAATGAAAACCATTCAAAACCACTTAATTATAACGTTGGTTTATTTCAGGGCTGTTGTATTTCTCCTATTATATTTAATATAGTTATTAATATTTTAATAGACAAATTAATTAGAAATAAAAAAAATGTGGGGCTATCGGTTTAAGTTCAACAACAAATACACAGAATCCATACTAGCTTTTGCAGATGATCTCGCGATACTGACACGTAATCCGAAACAATGTCAGGTACTTTTAAATGTAGTTGAGGATTTCTGTACGTGGACGGGCGGATTGAGGACAAAACCAAGTAAATGTTTTAGTCTGTGTCTGGGTAGACGGAATACCAAATATACCTCTTACGATCCGGGTCTTATAATAGGCGGTCAGTGCGTTAGTACGGTTACGGAAGCAGCTCCGTTTAAATTTTTAGGTAAAAAAATCGATTACCAAGGCCGTACTCCATCGTTGGATGTAATAGTCGATAGCTTTTTAAACGATCTCAAAAAGGTAGACAACCAACCAATAAGTAACGTCAAAAAAGCTTGGATTTACGATAATTATTTAACATCACGTCTAAATTGGCCTTTCCTCGTGTATGATATAAATAAAACCCTTTTGTCAAAGTTAGATGCAAGCGTCATAAAGACATTGAAGTTATGGCTCGGGTTAGCGCACTCAGCGGACTCTTCAACCTTATTTAGAGACCGAAACAACTTTGGATTAAAATTAAAGAAACCATCGGAGCTCTACAAACATCTAAGAGTTACCAAAAGACATATCATCGGAAAATCTAAAGATGATACTGTAACTTCTCTCCCAAAAGACAAAGTTGCCTCAGAGCTCGAGTCACGACTTCAATTCCACAAAAAATTTATGATAGGTGCTCAAACAAATAAAGTAGGGCTAGGATCAAGTAGGAAAGTTCAAGACATAGACATAACAAAATCTTTTATTCGACAAGACGAAAACGATAATTACCGACTCCACGCGATGAGCCTAGAAATTCAAAACGAATGGGTGACCATAGGAGATTTTTGTATTCCACTAGCTTTGAAGTGGCGCACCTTAATTTATGATTGGTCCCCAGCATTATTAAAATTCTATCTTAATGCATTCCAAATGACTCTCCCAGATCAAAGTAATTTAGTAAGATGGGGCAAAGCCACCGAAAAGTCTTGCAACATCTGTGGGGAGGCAATAGGAACCGCGAAACACCTATTAGTAGGGTGTAGGGTACTTCTAGATAAAGGTCAATACTCGCGTCGCCACGACAAGGTATTAGAAATTATACGGGAAGCGGTTAGTCTTTCAGTAGCAAGAGCGCGGAAGGGTATAACAACCACCGAACGATCTATAGAATTCGTAAAAGAAGGCTCCTCCAAAAAATCAAAAGCGAAGCCTTATTCAATATTAGGCGCGGCTCCTGATTGGATTCTCATGATGGACACGTATGAAAAGCATTACAAAATCCCTGGGGATGTTGGTGTTTCGTCATCCAGACCGGACTTATTCCTGTATTCGAAACATCTGAGGCGCGTGATACTTGTGGAGCTTACTGTTCCTTGGGAAACAAACATCCCAAGGGATCACACATTCAAGCTCAATAAGTATTACGAACTAACCAACGAACTGATCGGGAATAAATTTATAGTTAGTTTGTACGCGGTAGAAGTGGGAGCGAGAGGTATAACAGCAAAATCTCTCTATAGCCTACTTAAAGATCTTGGCCTTTCTAGAACAAGCATCGGTTCATTTCTAGAACGTACTTCAAAGGCGGCATTAGTAGGTTCTTTCCAAATTTGGTTAGGTAGGGAGAGGAGTGTGGAGGGTGAAGGTGAGCGTTTTTGCGCATAATAAAGGGGCCCCTTAAACCTACTCCTGGGTCGCAAGTCCCAGGCACTGCTTGCACTCCTCTCCTTGCAACGCGATGGGCCCGGCACCCGCACGGTGAATCCATGGATTGCTAAGAAGCTTCGTCTAAGACAAAAAATTGAAACCGACTATCTTTCGATATAACATTAAGCAGTGCATAGATCAATACATATATCATATTATTAACAATTTAAAGATACATATCTGTGCCCCGACTACTCAAGAGATGGGTGAATAAATAAACTTTTACATTTATAAACTTTTTAATGCAGTGTAAAACTAACTAAAAAATTCATAATAAATAATATTTCTTTTAATATGACTCTTTACCTATGCTGGATGCCACCAAGATGTTAAATATGTATTGTCACTATTGTTATTTTGTTTAACTTAGCAATTGCTTTCTTTAAATAGTATAGCATTTTTCAAAAACCTATGATGTTCTGGTATATGAAAAAAAAAAAACTATTTTAAGAATTAAAACGCGTAACCGATAAATAGCTTTCTATCTATTATTTAATAACGTCAAGAATATTATGGTACAAGCATCATACAAACTTGCTTTTCCGATTTTGAAAGTGATACAATTATATAGATTCTAATTAAAAAGGACTTACTTTATCGTGATACATCGTTTACATTTCTTTTAACGCTGATTATTTATTATTTTAATCTATTTTATCAAAAATTTCCAATTACAAGATTAAGGTCGAAGACGAAAACACTCTCTAGGGCATCCCCTTTTGTTATTATCTAGTTGATATCTGAATTTAATTCCTATAAATATTGAAAGGCGATCTGAACAGAGACAGTTGAAAATCAAGAGTATAGAAGTCAACATGAAAACAATAATTTCCTTCATTTTAGTCCTGCTGGCGGCAGTGCTAATGGCGCAGAGCGTGGTTTGCGAAGAGAATCGGATATCAGGTGAGTGATCGAGCTAAAAGTATAGTTAATATTATTCATCGCAATAGCACTTGAGATAAAAAAACGCAATTTATTAATGAAGTACATCTAGTTACTAAAATAAAAGTACAAAACTTAAATTATCATTATTAAAAGATACGATGTCTACTACAACGAAATATGTATTCATCCTCAGATGGCCTGGACATTCAATATCCGGCTCTTTTCTCGACAATAGTCTCCGATTCCGAGGTTCCCATCGCTTCAAAAACACCCAGAAGATGTAATAACAATACTTGTCAACGCCTGTGCCTAGCGCTCTACTACAGATACGGACGATGCATATCCAGTACTGTTTGCCGTTGCAGTAATTAAATCAGATTAAATAGTTTCTTTTAGTTTTAATTTTTTTAATAATGTGCTGCCTTATTTTCTATGTAATACATTAATTGTGGTAAATTAAATAAAACTATTTTATTATAAATTGTTTTTGGTTTGTATTTCTAAGTTCCTTATCACCGATACTCAAATACCGATAATTCAAAGTTACAGCGGAAATCACATAACTTGTTTTTTTTTTATTTTCTCATATTTTTAATCAATCAATCAATTAAAAGACCTATATCTGTTAGAAGTTTCTCATTACAATCATAATTTTAAAGATGTTTTTCTTTTATTGAACTGATTGAAATAATTTAGAATCGCCTAGGACTGAGTATTTATTTTACAGTTCTAATATAGCGCCATCCTTTATCTTTTTTTTTAAAAGGTATGCGAATATTATTGAAATCTAAAAAAACTGCTTGCTAGTACACCAAGAGACAGATTTGGATGACATTGGGTGTGGTTTGATATTACTGCGCCGAATTTAGATTAAAACAAATAGAAAGATATAAATAATTTCTTTTCAGAGTTACAACTCTGAAAAATAATCTGTTTTCCATAGTAAAACGCAATACCATATTAAAAGTAAAACAAAATTAATGCACGATTTTTTAATGATATTTGATCTGGTATAGGCTTGTTATATAAGTCAACGGAGAGAATAATTTACAATCTTGTAAATGAAATACGTTTTCACGGGAATACAAAAGGAAATATTTTGGCCATAATTACAATGTCTCTGTGAATTGAAAATTCAATATTATGAATGTAATTTATTTGTTGAATTTTTATTTAAAGTAAGCTTCATAATTATTTCGGGAGTTTCTTGTATCCATGAACCTTTTGGAGCGTGAACATTTTGGATCAATTCAGGCTGGAGCTTGATGGTAACTATATACCATAAATGCAATAAATGTAACTTTAATTTTAAAATAATATTATGACTCTGATTTGCAATTTTGCTAGTATATATATTATTAGTTATCATCAAATTTTGGATCGTAAATAAAATAATAATATTTTTGTTTTAACTAAGCAGTTATTTAACTTTAATAATTTTAAATTTGAAACTTGCCATTCGTTTGTTTATTTAAAAAAAAAACAAAAACTACATATTTTAAGAATAAAAAGTGGCAATCGAAGAATACCTATACATCTAATATTTAAAAACGCCAAGAATGTTATGTCGTAAGCATGGTGAAGTTATTATTTTCAACTTATGGTGACTTTATCATACAAACAAGCCCTTCCCATTTTTAAAATGGTATATTTCTATAGATTATATTTAAAAAATAACTTTAGGGTAATATACTGTTTACGTTTCTTTTGAATATAATTATTTATTATTTTAATCTACTTTATACAAATTTGCCAATAACAAGATTAAGGTTGACGACGATAACACTCTTTAGGGCATCCCCTTTTGATATTATCTAGTTGATATCTAATTTTAATTCCTATAAATATTGAAAGGCGATCTGAACAGAGACAGTTGAAAATCAAGAGTATAGAAGTCAACATGAAAACAATTATTTCCTTCATTTTAGTCCTGCTGGCGGCAGTGCTAATGGCGCAGAGCGTGGTTTGCGAAGAGAATCGGATATCAGGTGAGTGATCGAGCTAAAAGTATAGTTAATATTATTCATCGCAATAGCACTTGAGATAAAAAAACGCAATTTATTAATGAAGTACATCTAGTTACTAAAATAAAAGTACAAAGCTTAAATTATCATTATTAAAAGATACGATGTCTACTACAACGAAATATGTATTCATCCTCAGATGGCCTGGACATTCAATATCCGGCTCTTTTCTCGACAATAGTCTCCGATTCCGAGGTTCCCATCGCTTCAAAAACACCCAGAAGATGTAATAACAATACTTGTCAACGCCTGTGCCTAGCGCTCTACTACAGATACGGACGATGCATATCCAGTACTGTTTGCCGTTGCAGTAATTAAATCAGATTAAATAGTTTCTTTTAGTTTTAATTTTTTTAATAATGTGCTGCCTTATTTTCTATGTAATACATTAATTGTGGTAAATTAAATAAAACTATTTTATTATAAATTGTTTTTGGTTTGTATTTCTAAGTTCCTTATCACCGATACTCAAATACCGATAATTCAAAGTTACAGCGGAAATCACATAACTTGTTTTTTTTTTTATTTTCTCATATTTTTAATCAATCAATCAATTAAAAGACCTATATCTGTTAGAAGTTTCTCATTACAATTATAATTTTAAAGATGTTTTTCTTTTATTGAACTGATTGAAATAATTTAGAATCGCCTAGGACTGAGTATTTATTTTACAGTTCTAATATAGCGCCATCCTTTATCTTTTTTTTTAAAAGGTATGCGAATATTATTGAAATCTAAAAAAACTGCTTGCTAGTACACCAAGAGACAGATTTGGATGACATTGGGTGTGGTTTGATATTACTGCGCCGAATTTAGATTAAAACAAATAGAAAGATATAAATAATTTCTTTTCAGAGTTACAACTCTGAAAAATAATCTGTTTTCCATAGTAAAACGCAATACCATATTAAAAGTAAAACAAAATTAATGCACGATTTTTTAATGATATTTGATCTGGTATAGGCTTGTTATATAAGTCAACGGAGAGAATAATTTACAATCTTGTAAATGAAATACGTTTTCACGGGAATACAAAAGGAAATATTTTGGCCATAATTACAATGTCTCTGTGAATTGAAAATTCAATATTATGAATGTAATTTATTTGTTGAATTTTTATTTAAAGTAAGCTTCATAATTATTTCGGGAGTTTCTTGTATCCATGAACCTTTTGGAGCGTGAACATTTTGGATCAATTCAGGCTGTAGCTTGATGGTAACTATATACCATAAATGCAATAAATGTAACTTTAATTTTAAAATAATATTATGACTCTGATTTGCAATTTTGCTAGTATATATATTATTAGTTATCATCAAATTTTGGATCGTAAATAAAATAATAATATTTTTGTTTTAACTAAGCAGTTATTTAACTTTAATAATTTTAAATTTGAAACTTGCCATTCGTTTGTTTATTTAAAAAAAAAAACAAAAACTACATATTTTAAGAATAAAAAGTGGCAATCGAAGAATACCTATACATCTAATATTTAAAAACGCCAAGAATGTTATGTCGTAAGCATGGTGAAGTTATTATTTTCAACTTATGGTGACTTTATCATACAAACAAGCCCTTCCCATTTTTAAAATGGTATATTTCTATAGATTATATTTAAAAAATAACTTTAGGGTAATATACTGTTTACGTTTCTTTTGAATATAATTATTTATTATTTTAATCTACTTTATACAAATTTGCCAATAACAAGATTAAGGTTGACGACGATAACACTCTTTAGGGCATCCCCTTTTGATATTATCTAGTTGATATCTAATTTTAATTCCTATAAATATTGAAAGGCGATCTGAACAGAGACAGTTGAAAATCAAGAGTATAGAAGTCAACATGAAAACAATAATTTCCTTCATTGTAGTCCTGCTGGCGGCAGTGCTAATGGCGCAGAGCGTGGTTTGCGAAGAGAATCAGATATCAGGTGAGTGATCGAGTTAAAAGTATAGTTAATATTATTCATCGCAATAGCACTTGAGATAAAAAAAGCAATTTATTAATGAAGTACATCTAGTTACTAAAATAAAAGTACAAAACTTAAATTATCATTATTAAAAGATACGATGTCTACTACAACGAAATATGTATTCATCCTCAGATGGCCTGGACATTCAATATCCGGCTCTTTTCTCGACAATAGTCTCCGATTCCGAGGTTCCCATCGCTTCAAAAACACCCAGAAGATGTAATAACAATACTTGTCAACGCCTGTGCCTAGCGCTCTACTACAGATACGGACGATGCATATCCAGTACTGTTTGCCGTTGCAGTAATTAAATCAAATTAAATAGTTTCTTTTAGTTTTAATTTTTTTAATAATGTGCTGCCTTATTTTCTATGTAATACATTTATTGTGGTAAATTAAATAAAACTATTTTATAATAAATTGTTTTTGGTTTGTATTTCTAAGTTCCTTATCACCGATACTCAAATACCGATAATTCAAAGTTACAGCGGAAATCACATAACTTGTTTTTTTTTTATTTTCTCATATTTTCAATCAATCAATCAATCAATTAAAAGACCTATATTTATTAAAAGTTGTTCATAATAATTATATATATAATTATATACTTATATATATATATTAATAATTATATATATATATATATATATATATATATATATATATATATATATATATATATATATATATATATATATATATACACTCATGGACATATTTAGGGGAACGCAAAAAAAGGTCGAATAACGGAAAATATTTTCATATTTTCTTACTGGCCACTATACCAATATTATGTATTAAAAAAAAAAGATGATTTTAAAAATAATTTTATTTCAAATTTCATTTGTTTTTTTTGTTTATCTGCTAATTTCTGAGACTCGTAGTATATAGAATTTTCGTCGGCTTTTGTTGTTTTTAACAAAAACTTTATTTCTGTTGTTTTTTTGACGAAAAATTGTCATTATTGAGTGAAGTGAACTTAATTCGATAAATTTAGGCGATAATGCCGGATCTCAGCGTTGCTCTGGTTTCTAAAGCTGTAACTATAATTGAAAATGGTTACACTTACAATGAAGTGGCTCAAACATTACATGTTTCCAAGTCTGTGATTTTCCGCAATGTTAAACGATACCGGCAGACTGGAGAGTATACCAGGCGTAAAGGACTAGGTCGCAAAAGAGTAACAGGAGAGAGAGACGATAGATTTATTGTCAGCAGTGTTCTCAGAAACCGTACCTTGACTTCTTCTGAGGTACGAAACCAGCTGCAGGAAGTTCGACAAGTGATAATTAGTACCAAAACCGTCAGAAGAAGACTGAAGGCAGCTGGTATAGGGGCGTACTTGCCTGCCACAGGTCCACAGCTCACCGCAAGTCATCGAGTGGCTCGGGCCAGCTTTGCTCGTTTCCACCTAAATTGGAATAATGACGCTTGGGAAAAAGTTCATTTAAAATACATGGATTGCCTGAAATAGAAGAAGTAAGAACGAAAAGAAATAGGAGTTGTGGGTGAGAAATTGAGCATTGGGTTCCTGATCTTTGCAAGGTCTGTTTTGCTTTACCTAGAACGAACAACAACTCGAAACAGCAGAAACAATTATGAAGAATAATTTTATTTGTTATAAAGTGACGATCCAAACATGTTAAGAATATTACAGTTATTATTTTTAAAGGGTGGAGAACACACGGAAGAGATTGATCGGTGAAGATGAGGTAAATCTCAATTCAATTTGGAAAATAGACGAAATAGTCAGACTTTCATGGTTACACCGTGATCTAAAACAACACAAATATATAATGTTAGACTATTAAAAAACTACACTATACAATTACGCTAAAATAAACACTAGGACAATCACATGGTCAGGGGGCGAACGCCGGGAACCTCCTCGTGGTGCTCCCTGGGCAACAACGGTTCTGAGAACCTTCGGGTTCTCCCGTTGGCTAATACCCGGCGCGGTGGGGGTCGGTCATGGGGGTTTGTGCCCGGTCCATGGTTGGGCAGGGCGGGTAACCTTTCGGGGTGGCCTGCCCGCGGGGGGAGGGCTAGGACCTCTTTCCATCGGCTATCGTTGGTGGAAAGTTGGCCTGGGTGTCGAGGGTGAGAGGGTGCTGGTCCTTTTTGCCGGGGCTTGCCGCGGAATCGCTCTTGGTACTTCTTTGATTAGCAGAGTGGACTGTGGAGTGGTCCTGCGGCTGTATGGGGAGGGGTGCGCGGCGGTCTCTTTCTTGCTGAGGAAGAGGCCGTCTGCGTCGTTTAGGGGTCTGGATCTCTTTCTACCAGGCATTGACAGAACATTGCTTGGTGGGGAGACGTTCCGAGACATTGCCTGGGTTGATCGTTGCCGACTTGTCGGGTTCGACGTTGAGTCCTCTGCCTTGAGTGGGCTTTAGGAGTGGGTTTGGGAGTGTGTGCGACCCGGCGCGTGACTCGCGGCTTGACTCGCTGACGGCGCGTGACTCGCTGGGTCGTATCGAGAGTCTGCTCTCCTAGGGGGCCTGACCGGTGGTCTCCTCTCGGGGAGACTACAGCGGTGGGCTGGGTACGGTCGATGATGGTCGAGTCGGGTTTTACACCTGTTTCCCTGAGACCGAGTCCGGCCAGAAGGGGGTCTCGGCCTCCTTGAGAGGAAGCAGGCTTGGGTGGGGGGAAGGGGATCCCTCCACAATCTATCAAGCCTGCGAAAAGGGGATGGGTGCTCCTCGTTGCGGGGTGCCCTCTCCGTGGATCACGTTGGGGCATCGCGGTGAGTGCGAAAGCGATCCCGTGGTGTCCCATTATGACGGCGGCGGCAACCGTCAGGTTTAGAGAGTAAGAGTCTCACAAAACCACCTCCATCATCCCCTGGATGGAGGTATGTATCCATGAAGATTCCTGACGTTAAAAAAAAAAAAAAACAAAAACAAAAAAAAAGAACAATCACATGGTTATAGCTTAATTTTATTAATTTCAAAATATTTACACAGCAATGAACAGTAAGGAATAAATACCAACATTAACAACATTGAACATTTATAGAACGAGGGATTTCAGAGGGAAGAATGTCATATATAGGACGGAGGAGATTGGGGCATGAAAAAAGAATGTGGGAGGTCAAACCTTCGTTAAGGCCACATTCACACAATGAGTGATCACGAACTCTGATTTTAGCCAGGTGAACAGGTGTACAAGACGCAGGAGACAAATGCTAGAAGTGACCCAGCGGTTAACTTTATTATTGAGAAAAAACCAGGGCGTCTGGGGATGTCTGATTGCACATTTGAATAGAATTTTCCATTAACCGATTTTGATGAACTCCAAAATGAATTCCAGGATTTGTCCATGTGGATTTTGGCTAGTGAACAGAGGTCTTGACAGGAGTTTTTGAAATAGTCAAGAACACCGGTTTAAATTGCGGCTTCGGCAAAGGAATCCGCTGTCTCGTTTCCAGCAATTCCAGAGTGATCTGGAATCCAAACAAGAACGATATGCAAGCCTTTTTGACTACACGAGAGTAAGGCCTCCCTTATCTTAAAAACGATAGAAATTTTCAATCTGCTACGAAAGGGATTTTTCTTAATCGCTAAGAGACAGCTTAGTGAGTCAGTCAAAATAACTGTCAGACCTAAGTCATGGGAGAAGGCGAAAAGGATAGCTTCCAGTATAACAATAGTCTCACCAGAAAACACAGATGTTTCAGGAGGGCATTTATATTGTAAAGAAATTTTGAATTTAGGAATCCAGCAAGCAGCACCAACACAGCCTGAGGGGGAGAGTTTTGAAGTATCGAAGTATCCGTATAGATGAGATAATGCCTTGACCAATTTTTATAAATAATTTCTTGAAATTTGAACTTAGTATCAAGATCTCCTTTTATAAGACCCAAATCTGTGATGATGGGAACACTATAAGTAAGGGCTTTGAAAGGAGTAGAGTACAAAGGATTTATATGGAAGGTTAAGAGAGGATTTGGGAGGTTGGAGAATTTAATAAAGCTGTTTAAAATATAGGGAAGTGGACGATTTGGATTGTAGAGTTGGGAGAGTTTTTTGAGCTTAGACCAGAGAGGATGGGAAGATAGTTGTATCGATTTAATAACAAAACGATCGCTTAAAAATTGTCTTCTAATTTGCAAAGGAGGGACAACACACTCAACCTGTAGGGCATTAGTGGGCGATTATTTCATGGCACCTAGTATAATACGTAGGCATTTGTATTGAATTTTATCTAATTTTTGTGATAGGAATTTACTAATAGGGTCTAAAACAAACAAACAATAATCCATATGGCTACGAACAAGGGAATTATAAATAAATTTTAAGCAGTAGGGATGAGCACCCACCAAACACCTGCAACTGCTCTTAATACATTTAGTGATTTTTCACACTTTTTGGCGATGAAATCAATATGAGAAAATCCGTTCAATTTAGAATCGAAAATAATACCAAGAAATTTTGCCTTATCCACTAGGTTGATATGTTCACCCTCATAAATCAAATCAAAAACAGGGACTAGTCTTTTTCTACTAAACGTTACTGTCTGGCTTTAATTTATCGATAAGGATAAACCATTGTCAGACAGCCACTGGCCTAGCTAGTACAAAGCAGAGTTAAGTCGAAAGGATAAATTTTCAATTGATTTAGATTTGTAATATATAACTATATATATAGTTTGTGTAAATACTATAAAGCAAGGGACTGAGGACAAAGCCTTAAGGGAGACCCTTCCAGACAAGTCTGGGAGGAAGTACAAGTAATGGGTGTCTCACAGATATTGATCTGCAAGACAGCATGCTACATATAAATCGAACAATTCTTGTTGGAATACTCAACTGGTACATTTTCTGTCTGAGTATAGGATGAAGGACATTATCATATGCAGAAGCTATGTCCAGAAAATACCTACAAGATATTCTCCCTTGGCAAAAGCTAATCGAATGTCTGTTGTTAGTAAACTTAAACTGTCAGTTGTGCTGAAGCCCTTCCGGAAGCCAAATTGGGAGGAAGAGAGTAAGTTTCTACTTTCCACTATCCATTCCAGGCGATTTTTCAGAAGGCGCTCAGTAATTTTTGCCAAAGTAAACGATAAAGCAATAGGGCGATAAGAATTACTGTCTAGAGGGTCTTTATCTTGTTTTAACACTGGGATAATTACTTGAGATTTCCATGATTGCTGAACGATTCCTGTCATGTACAAGGTGTTGATTATATGAAGGTAACGATGCTTTGCTTGCTTTATCATTTAAATTTTGAATAAGAGAGTATGGAATGCCATCTTCTCCAGGGGTTGAGTCCTTTAACCCATTCAAAGCTAAGAAAAAGGAGCATTCATATCATCATTTAAATCCATTGAAGAAGCTGGCGTGGAAAAAGAGATATTGTCTTTGCAAGGAACAAATGGGGAAGCGAGTCTGTCAGCAAAATCGTTAAGCCAAGTGAAAGCATCATTGGAGGATGGGTTATTAGAAATTAGAGAGTGGCGAATTTTTTTTAATTGGTTCCAAACTAAGCGAGGGGGAGAGCGAGGACTAAAGGATTCACAAAAATGTATCCAACCAGATTTTTTCTTTTTTTATACCAAACGTTTAAACTTAGCATCTACTTTTTGATACTTATTAAAATTTTTAGAGCTCATTATCAGAGAATATGTTTTCTCTGCTTCCAACCTCAATACAGCAAGACGTTTACAATCCTCGTCCCACCAGGGGATGGGAAGCAAATGTGTTTTAGAACTGTGCTTTTTAGGAAAATGAGAGTTTGCTGAAATTAAAATAGCTTTAAGAAAAAGTTCATAACAAATTAAAATATCCATCATCTTGAGAGTCAGAGACAGAATCTATCATGTTGTCAACGGAGTCGGCAAAAGAGTAAAACATTAATCGAATTTTAAATTTCAGTAATGAACTAGAATGAATGGGAGAGAAGTATTGATGATTCATTGATAGGATAATAGGGAAATAATCACTGCAAAAAGTGGATGGGAGAACGTTCCAAGATAGTATAGAGGCAAGGGAAGGAGAGGCTAATGACAGGTCTACAGCAGATTTGGGGTTCTGACCAGGATATACCCTACGAGTTGGAGAACCATCATTGAGGATGCAGAGATTAACATCACCAAACAGGTCCAACAACAAGCGACCAAATCTGTCATTAGAGTGGGATCTCCAGGAAAAGTGGTGAGAGTTAAAATCATTCATGACAAGAATAGGGCTAGGAAGAGAAGAAAAGATGAGACGGAGATCAGAAATAAGGGAAGGATTGGGATGAGATATATACAGAGATAAAAAGGAGATGTTATAGGATCGTACAGCAACAGCATTAACAAACTGGTTGTGGGAGGATAGAGGGATTTGGGAAAAAGGGATAGAGTGCCGGATAAACACGGCACTATCCGCAAACCCATCACTTCTGTCATCTCTCAAACAGGAAAAACCCGGAACTCGAAAACGTGAACCAGGGACCAACCATGATTCAGAGATGGCAAAAATGGAAGGATTGTGCAGGTTAATTAAGGATAGAATTTCATGTTTTTTTGGGCGGATACTCTTACAGTTCCATTGAAGGAAGCTGAGTGGGGCCATTTTGAATTATTTGGAAGAGTCGGGAAAGTGATTCGGCAACGTGGGACGGTTGAGGTACATCACTACATGTAGTAACAGTATTGAGAGCCATTTCAACAAGGTTCTCAAGTAGGTTATTATTATAGGGAGATGAGGGACTATGATGGTTGTTTAATGCACACCCATTAGGAAGGGAAGAAGGAATGTTGCTGATAATGTATCGATGAGCTTGTTTGTCATACCCTTTGGTTGAATTGACTCTGGGACGAGGAGAATTTGTTACCGTTTTACGATAGGACCAATTATGAGAAGAAGGAGCTTTTGTTAAGGATGGAGGTTGTGTTGACGAAGAAGGAATATAAGCAGGGGGAGAAAACATTTCCTTTGCAATCTCTGCATATGATCTTCGGACTGGAGGATATCAGGAGGATGCTTCTAAATAGGATATGTTATCCTGGGAAGGTATTCCGGACAGTCTTTTTCAGTAGTGTAATGTTTACCAGAGCAATGTAAACAAGATGCATTTTCTTTTGTTACATGGCATGAATCACCTGTATGCAATTGTGAACACTTTTAGCATCTTGGTTTTGACCTGCATTGTGTCTTAATGTGGCCAAAACGGCAGCAATTGAGGTACTGGATGGTAGGTAATTTGTAGGTCTCGACTGGTAAGGAAGTATGGTAGGAATAAACTCTATTTGGGAGAATTTGACCCCTAAAAGAAAACACAACTGACTGTGTTGGAACCCAAGTAATTAAACCTTCCTGAACATTTTTACGGTTAAGTCTTAGTGCCTTCATGATTGCACCACAGCCAGTTGGAAGATCCAACGACTCCACTAATTCATCTAATGAGACAGTCGACTGGTATACCCTTAACAAGATCCATTCGAGTTATGTTATAAGTTGGAACAGAAGTATTATATTTACACATTCCTAGAATTGCATTATTTAAAAAAATATTTGCAGCTTGAGCTGATACAAATACAATAGAAATTTTGTTTCTGCCTGCATTTTTAACTCCATCCTTTAAGACTGAGCTGATTTTGTGGGAATTAAGAAATTGGCCAAATTTTAATACGTGCATTGTAGTTCCTGAGGCTAGGTCTGGGGTTTCACGGGAGATATGGACAATGAATGGGCCTTCGTCGTCATCGGAATAACTTTTAGGGCCTTCAGAAAAGGATGGGTGGGTGTACAGTGATTGCATGGATGCACAAGCTATGGATGGACGAGCGATGGATTTTTTGGGAAAGGAATCGCTAAAAAAGTCCGTGGCAGCACGTTTTCTCAAATTTTGTTGAGAGGAAGAGGAGTTATTATTCATGACTTCGAAAGAAGAACCACCCGTGTCAGTCGGGTCAGGAGGTCGATCATGATCCATTTTAGGATCAAATACTCACAATAAACTAAATAAAAATTACAACTAAATTCTCACCTACAATGAAAAAGTTACTTAAACCACTAATCACACAATTATCTACTATTTACAATATGAAAAATTAGAAAAAAAGCACCAAGATCACTCAAACACGTATGTTCTTCCCTATATAAATTTTATATTACATTTCCGTCTTGAAAAGCTAACGCTTTCTAAATGTCAAAATATGACATAAAAGTTTTATTACTTTCATGTTTCTATTGTCAGAAAATAGTTTATGGTACCATTTAATTAAGTTTTATATGGTAAAAGAACGAATGATTTAGGATGACGTCATCAAAACTTCTGTTCTAATTGTATTTATGTGTATAAACAAATGTAACTTGATCAATTCTATTGTGATTTCCATTTACCTCCTTCTCTATATCCATACAAAACATCTATCAAACAAATAAAAATAAAAATTTCTTTTGAAAAATGCTACCATTCAACGGACAACCAAGCAACGGTTTTTATTGAGCTCTAAAGTTATCGTTAAATTATAATGTATTAAAATTATGATATAGCACTATCTGTAATTGTTTTAATTGCTCCTTATGTACTAACAACCTGAGATATAAAAAATAATTAAATGTATCTTATATAGCTTCTTTAATTTGAGTTTAAGTTAATATAAACATCATAATTATGAAATGAGGCAAGAAATTTTACTTAGGGGTTAACTAACTGTCAAGATGTGCAATTAAACATAAGCCATAACCATTTAATTATCATATAAATAATTTTATTAATTTATTCATTGGATGGAAATAGTTATTCATCTAAAAATACTATATAAAATATTTTTCTAACGGCCTTATGTATGTTTTACATTTCGAGATAAATTAATATTTCAAAATTTTAAATAAGAAATAGTTATGCTTAATTTTAATCAAAACTTCTACAAACTGTGCAGTGACCTCAAGTATTTAAGTTTGAACATAAAATTTGACCATTGAAGGTTGTAAAAACAGTTTGTGATGTATTAAATATCGGATTACCGTCAAAAAAGGTCTTGAAATCAAACTACTAAATTTTATTTTATTTGCCCACATCCTATAGGAGACACAGCCATGCCATCGCTTTATCAGGAAACTCTTGGATGAAACTCTTACCTGATGTTAAATGTAGGAATAACGGCTTTGTAATTATTAACTTCAAGTACCGATGAGTAAGTATAAAGTTTGCAACTCCCAAATTTGAAAAAGTAATTTATATTATATTTTTATACAGTTTTTAACACTGAAATTGAAACTGAAAATTTTATTCAACTTGTTCTTTTTAAAAAAAAAAATAAATCTTTGCTGAATGCATGGAGGAATTGTTGTCAGTAAACATTATAATTTTTTGGATATATAATAAAAAAGAGTGCACTATCTGTTTCGCATAACAATAACAGATGACGGGTAAGTTAACCATTTGTTATTTGTTGTATTCGCTTCACTGGCAGAATTATTAGGATGAGCGAATAGGAAAGAAATCACTGGTGTTGTGATAGCGATAACATTTTTGGGATAACATTCATTCATTTACATTTTACAATAACAGTTTTATTACGACGCATTAATTACAATCTGAAGATTTTATTTCTGAGACATGTTTACTGTATCTATTTCAATGTGTACCAATATTACGGTAAAGTACATAGGGTCTGAATAAAAAAAGTTGGTAGAAGACGTATCTATACAGTAGCCATCCATTACGTGCCTTTCCATTAAAGATTAATTTGATGATGTTGTGATGACTATAGTCACCAGGAGAATCACTGCAGAATAATTTTATTACTGCGTTTAAACCCTAACGGATAGTAGTACGTCAAAATTATTTTGTTTTTACTAAGTACATTTAAACATACCTCAATTAATATTTTTAATATTTGAGTATTTGTACCAAATGCATCAAGTAATAATAATGTAGATAACTTAATTGTCGGGCCATTACCGGCTCTGAGATAACAATGTAGGCTAATTATTTTAATACCAATATAATTTTATCCTTTATCTATACCAATATATAAGTGCGAATGTTTGAATTTTTGGATGGATGAATGTTTGTTACTTAATCACGCCAAAACTACTAATCGGATTTTAATGAAACTTGGCAATATTATATCTTTTATCCCAGAATAAGACATAGGCTATAGAAATACTAATTTTTAATAAAAATACTGTTTTGTCTGTGCCATAATATAGGTTACAGCACGATTACGTAACTGTCGTAATTTAATTACTTAACGGGAGCTTCTGTTTTAAATCATTTGATACATTGAATAAATAAAAATATAGCCAATTATGCTATATGTAGGCTTCCTGTTTTGTAAAATAAAGCCTAAGCCTAACAAAATAGAGGGCGTTAAATAGCGATTTCATAATATAAAAATTAAATTTTATCAATATTTTATCATAACTGCAGCATATAAATTATGAAGAATTCAGCAATGTGTTTCTACTAATTGGAAAAATTTATTTACGTGACGTCTAAAAATTATGTTTGGGAAAAGCATTCAATTTTTTTTATATTTTTACTAATACCTAGGTATAAAATATAAAATAATTTAAGTAAATATAATAACAAAATGTGAGTATGTATTGATCTGAAGTCGAATTTAAGTTAAAGTGAAATATCAAGCAATTTCCCTTAAAAATCGCTTTTACCATGACGATCATCAAATCCCAAGTCCAAATTTTAAAATTGGCAGTCCTTCATTTGGGCGCTCCATATGCTTCAATTATAGGTAGGTATGTTGGATGTTCACGTATTTTCATTTCCCTAAATTTACATGTCTTTGCAGAATACAATCAACTTTGTTTGTCTGTAGAAACTAGAAATAACATTCTCCCCAATACCTTACACTAAATACTACACCACTATATGGCGCCATAATGTGTCCGTTTTTTTTTGTCTCCTCCACGCCGCCCTATAATTTTGTTTTGGACTATTGCCATTTCGTAGGTTAATTCATGCTGACTAGCATCATACACTTTTACCTGTTCACAGTTTTATTTATACACTTAAAAAAACACTTTGAAAGAAGTCACGGGACACACGTACGTACATTAGCAGTAAAAATATGATTTTTACATTCCACGTTGACGGAGTCACGAGCAACAACTAGTAGGTAAATATAGAATGAAAAACTTACCAACACAGACTGGATTAAACGACAAAAAATGAATTAAAAGAATATCAAAACTTTTTTAGTTATTCAAATTAGTAAACTGAATTCGCTTTGCAAACCTTCAAACCAATGCTATTTTTTTTTCCTAATCTAATATTTGAAATAAATATTTATATTTTGTTTAACCTTGACGAATAATAAAAATAAGACAAGTCCAAACCAGTAATCATATTTATGTGTAGGTACCTAAATAATATCCTTTTTGTATGCAATGGCAAATGCTTTCCTCCACATAATACAAATGCAGCCAAATATAACGTCGGAAGTTCATGCATTTGATCAAATTGTATACATTATTTCTATAACATTTTTTCACATGTAACAAGTTCTAAGAGTATTGTTATGTTTCCTTCCGGTATTTGCTAGTTGTCCTCAAGATATTTTCCTTTACCTATAAGAAAGGAACGAATTTCAATCGTTTTACCCCCTTAACAATACAAACCCAAGTTTCTAACCCCACACAGTGCACAATAATAAAATATTATAAATAGGTAGTTTTAATGAAGTCCATAGAGTTTGCTGCCGGTTCATCTCCATAGAACCGTTTGGAACCGTGCAACTAGGTTTTGACGTTTCATATGTGTAATGTATGACTGTTTAGTGAGGAAGCCCACGTTACTAAATCTAGTTCGATAAGTCTACCAGATGATATATTCAATATATTATATATTACTATATACACATATGTGTATATATATATATATATATATATATATGTATACATACAATTAGTCAAGGGAAAACGAAATGGTGATAGAGCAATGCAAAATATATATATATAAAACAAAATTAGTTTACTTTGATATTTTCTTTTCGGTGATTAGTTGTTAAGATTCTATTATAACATATATGTACTTAAAATCACAACGAAAATAACTAACATAAAGAACTCTAGGAATTGTATTTGTTAGTTATAATGTAGGTTAATTACTAAATATTTCAGAAACAGCTTTATTAACTTTTTACTGGAGACAACTATAAATTACCCAGTACCTACGTAAAATAAATATTTTTTTATTTATATTTTTAGTACCCAATAGCTTAACAAACATATTTTGTTGAGTAACTAATGAAAGAAATAACCGTATTTTAATAGAATATTCTATTTATAGTAGGTTATCATAATTTTATAAATGTAACATCTGAGATTAGCGTTACTCATCGCAAACAAACAAAGTAATATAAATAAAGGAATGAGTTTATCAATAAGAAATTTTAAGATATTGCAACAAGATAAGACAAATAATTAATCATACTTATATTATTATATATTTTTTTTAATAAATACAAAACAACTTTAATATCAAGAATCAATAAAAGATAATTAATTTAGAGCACTGTTAACCCATTGTTGAACCAAAAATCTATTGACATCCTAAGAGGATAATATAAAAATAGAACGTTTTTTTGTTACGCTTTTATTCTTAACTACTCGACCGATCGTCATAAAACTATGCACATACGCTTCATACAGAAATTACTTAGTGTATCTATATATTTTTTTGGTGGAATAATTTTCATATGGTGCTAAATTAATTAGGAACGACCCTTAACTAATTTAATATATAATATATTTTTTAATAATATGAATTACATCCAAAAAAAAAATTAATTAAAATTATTGACTTAAACGAGACTACGAAACTTCAAAACTAATAAGATATCAAGAAAGATATAGTATCATTGAAAAAAACGACTTTTTGTAATTAGAAATGTGGACAAAACTTGGCCGCGAGAGTCATCTCATTAGTGAATGTATTACTAATATACTGTTATATCATCGGGAACGATAGCCTGCATTATCGCGCATAGAGAAGCGTTAGCTTGCCCCACGGGCCACGACACTAGACTCTAGTGACTAGAGTACTCAGAATTAGCGCTGCTTGTCAACTTACCTAACATGATCAGTACTTTTTTTTTAACGTTGGGTAATCCTTTATGGATACCACCCGGCCCTGGGGAGGGTCGAGACGGTTATTTGAGACTCGCGTATACTTCAGTATACCCACTAAAACCCAACGGTTAACCTCATCGCCATAGTTGGACGCCACGGTATTGATTTCGTACTCATCGCGATGCCCCGGCGGAATTCCCCCCAAATGAGGTTACCCCGAGTAACAAGAATACCCTCAGGAAAGGGGTCCCCTCCCCTACGGTAACTTTACGTATAATTGCATCTATTCTATTTACGTGCTTACAATAAAAGCTAATGTTAGTTATGGCATATTTATGTATATCACATTATACTATACAATACCAGCAACCCATTACTTAATCTTAATTTTTAAAAAGTAAATTAAATTCTTACATAACGCATGAAGTCAGACAGACGTAACATCCTTATCCCTTCTGTAATATAATGACTTAAAGTCTGTACCTTTGACCCAAATAAACGTTCGAGGTATATAAATGAGTTACCATTCCAACGTGTATGTAGCTCACAGACACTTTCTTGACTTTTTAATTAATAAATTAAATATCTTGATGTTTTGTCACATATTAGGAGTAATTTTAAGGCATTTTATCACATTTCGATTAAGTATTTTATTTGTGTGCAGGGTCAAGAAAGGTGGTAGCAGTCATAAAAAATCCTTTTATAGTGTGCTGGACCTACATGTCCATCGACCACTATGGTTTTGACTTTTGAGCAAGTAAGAGATAGGGCACATTCTTTTCATTCACGTAAGAACTCATTATATCATTCAGATGACTTATTATTTATATTTAGTTCAATTCAAATATTCATAATTAATTAATCAAATTTATGCCGTTAATATATGATGACATTATGACGCCCCTATGACCAATACTAAGAACTATGGTGACTATATGGAAGCTCGCAAAAGTCAACTTGTTAACAATTCTGCATTTGTGCTTCCCAGTAATCACTTCCAAAGTACTGTAGGTACTGTACCTATTCTTAGTTTCGAACATAAGGCATGTATGTAATTATTATTATTTTGAATGTTTAAAGTTAAAATCCTTTATGCCTTTGTTAATTTAAAAGAGCATAATAATTTTCTTGCTGGTTTGTCCTCATTCTTCTCCGTGAATCCATCCTTAAGCACCTTGTGCAAAGCAATGGTGCGTCGATTTATAAAGTCCCTGGCCATTATATTTCGAAATAAATCACAAGTATGGCGTCGATTTATGACTTTATCATTAGTCGACATACTGATGTATCTTTCGGAATTCACCCTGAGTTTAAGGCCCTTAGATCCAAATTTGTCTTCCTCTCCATATAAAACAGCCACACTGCATTGATTTTGTGTTTGACAATTCGACATCCTTTGCCATAATCTTAAGTGACTGACGCTAAAAGGTCAAAAAAACAAACTAGTAAAGGTCAACGTTATACACCGGCTCAGTTCTTGAGAAACCGCCTACGTCATAGAACGTGCGTTCAGTTTATGATCTACTGATTTTTATACCAACACCTGTCCCATATTTGTTGCACTTTGTTCTGGACCTCAATGCCGTCGGTACTCACAAGAACAGAGTGTCTGCCAAAAATCTTAATTTTCAATCAGTATGAACTTTTATTATTATCCTGTTAAAATAATAAGAAGTTTATTTTTGTATATTTTTGCAAATACATTTAATTACGTAAAATTAGGTAGAATAATACTCAATTTCAGTTCGCAGTCACAAATTAATAAAAATGATAACTGGGCGAATAGTAGGTAATTCTCTTTCAAAAAAATAACACTAAAAAAATCTGAGGCAATAATTATTGTCATTCACAGAATTTATCTTAATATATCAACATCGTATACCTACTTACCTATATGGTTTAGAGTAGTTTAACTCCACTATCACATCTTACATTAGAGATAATTTATTTATTAGTAATTCGAAATGACAACCTTTCAATAAATAAGTAAATAATAAATAAAGTAGTTATGTACTTTGATAATTAAAATTAAATATAAAGGGGTTGCGAGACGAGCAAGAACAACAAGTCGATATATTTTGTGTGTGATAAAAATATTTCTATTTTTGTCTTATAAGAATCGTGATAAGTAAATCTTAAATAACCGATAATAGGTAGGTAATTAAAAACTGTTTATAAATAAAAATATTCATTGTCAATGAGCTAGTTTTAGTCCTGCATTTTGTTGTATATAAGGAGACTTGCAACATTTAATGTAATACGGTTTGTTATTTAGTAGTTTATACCGTTTTGATTGTTTTGATTTCTAAACGACACGACCTATAACCTCTATAAATGTTTATTATAAAAGAACAAAAAGTCGCTCTTATTTTTAAATTATAACTACTACCAACAAAGATCTATTGTATCTACAATAATATGGAATGAGAATAATTTAAAAAAACTGCGCCATTTGTTATAAAAACGCTCTAATTTGTTCTTTTTATTTTTTTTTATGAGTTTAATTTTATAAATAGTTAGATAAATAGGATAGTTAGATAGATAGAGAAAATAATACAAATGACATAAGGATACAGACGATCGGAACCATCCCCAGGCGCATATTCCAAGTTTGATATGCAAAGAACCTTTTCACTTTTTAATATTAATATATTATATGTAGTGGTTACAAATAATATCTTAAAATTTACAAAAGCTAGTACATTATTATTAATTCTATAATTTAAAATGTATATTACAAGCATAAGTATTGGCAGCAAAAATGTTTTCGCGCACTAGCAACATTTTACTGAGGTATTGATCGAGTTCTAATAGAAGTTAATTGGGGAGCTTGGAAGGGTGTCTGCCGAATCGCCTATATAAGCGGGGAGATTCGGATAGTAAAGTGCATTACACATTATGAAATTCAGACTTTCGCAAGTGACTGTAACAGTCGTATACACTAAATTCAAAGAAATAATAAGTTTTTCAAATCCATTTAATAAGAAGAAAAATAAACTCTTTTGTTATCAGTTTAATGTAAAATTAATAGGGTTTTAAAATAAGTAAACACGACCAAATAATTATTGTGAATAATTTTAATAATTTTGATTACTTACGAAATATTTTTACATGTAAGTTAATTTTTATTGAATATTGAAGAATTATTATATAGGTACTATTGAAATATTTAAGTTTATTTTCGAGAATTAATTATAATATTTCTGGATTTTCGTACTCGTGTATTGATTTAAAAAAATATATATGCATGATTGAAAATAAAAGCATGATCTGTTATTCTATTATTTTATTTTATTTAAAGATGGGTAGGTAAAAATAGGGTAGGAATAGAATTAATTTATTTTGAATCATTTTCGTAGGTGTTATAAATAAAGGTCGTCTTTTTTATTTTTATTGTAATATATTTATAATTGAATAGATAATGTTCTGTTAAACTTTTTATCTATTTTACTAAGTATTTTGCATATTTTAAAAGAATTAGAAGCCTGAACATTATTCAATGATCTTAAATATATTTTTTTATCCTAGATCATAATGGCGGAGGATGAAAAATTATTATCTGAAATATCCTTAGATACATATGAAATTGATTCCATGCACTGCGTTGACGTTACCTACATTATTGATCCACACAATTTCTATATAAGGTCAACAAAATATAGAGAACTTGTTCATCAGTTTGAATCTTCAGTTCCGAATGTTAAAGTCGCTTCTGTTAGTATAGAAGATATAGTTCTATATAATTGGGGACAGTCATGTGGAGCCATTAAATATATCAGAGGCAAAGTGTTAAAAGTAGTCGAAGCTGAAGGGTTTTTCGACTATGACTTATTTGCTATAGACTACGGTTTCGTCGAGAAAACAGTCCCACGAGAGTTCTTATGGCAATGTAAAAAAGATTTTTTGATTGTACCAAATTTAGCCATTATCTGTCAGCTAGGTAACTGTTTTCCGCCAGGGGTTCCAAACTTTCCACAGCATTCAATAGAAGGTTTCAAATTTTACGCGGGAAATGAGCAATCTAAAATGCAAGTGTTAGCAAAGGTTGAAGAGAAATTAATCGTAAAATTAGTTAATTCCAATCCAGAAGACGTTGCTACGATGCTAGCAAAAGGCGCGTTTTCTAAATTAGGCCATGCCTATGATGAAATTATGTGGCATCCTACAAGTGTGCGAAAACAACAGCACTTCAGCTTCAGAAAACTTACCGTTAATGAAAAGTTACACGTAAAAGTGCTGGCGGGTAGAACGCTGAAAGAGTTCTACGTTGCTGAATTGAGGGACTACAGAAGGCATTTAAAGGAGAAAAACAACATTACTTTTTATGCCAGACAAGAGTTTCGTCTTATTCCAGGAGATGTTGTTGAGGGTATGATCTTGTGCATGAGAGATGAAAGTCGCAATATGTATGAAAGGGGTTTACTTAAAAAATTAATAGTTGGTGATGATTGTAACGCAATAGTCCACCTGGCTGATCAAGGTGTTGACGTTGAGGTGCCGATTACAATTTTAAAATATATGCCGGCGATGTGTCTTAGAACGCCCGTTCTTGCTATTTATTGTACAGCCGATGAGAGTCAAACTTGGGATAATGGGTTAGAGACCTTTTTGACTCCAGGGTTCGAATTTTTTATTACAATAAAAAAGCTTGGATATCAATTCGATTCTCCAAACGTTGTAAATCTGGAACCCTTACGAGAAAGTCCTCAAGGTGCTGGCGCAATATCCCCTTCAGAATTGTTATTTTTACTGGAAGAAAAGGAAGACAGAGAGAGAGAAGAAAGACTAAAAGAAGAAAAAGAGAAGGATGAACAAGATCGGGAAGAAAGAAAAAGGTTAATAGTAAAGGCAGCAAAAGAATCTAAAGATAAAGCAACTGGAAAATCGGGAACAGCTATGGGCAATGAATCTGATGATAATGCTGAGGGAGCAGTTGGTCCAGCTTTAACTGAAGCTGAACAAAGAGCATATGATGAAGCTTTTTTTATGGAACCTATATAAACATCTGGTGGCGGAAAGATGCGAACTGCGGGGAACACTATTAGAAGTAAGGAATAAGCTAAGACATTTTGTTTAATATGTAATTGTAATATTAAATGTTGTAAAACCAAAGATAGATACATTATATAGTAGATGCCTAGTAACGCGGTAAATAAATGCTCTAATCACCGTTAGTTTACGTGTATTATGAAAATGTGATATTTATATTGTAACCATTATTAATAATCTAAGATAATCTGGCCAATTTTAATTATTTTTAAAATTACATTACGCAAATTAAAGTTGCCTAAAATGTAATATTAAGTAAATAACTATATGCAAAGCAAAGCTTTGTCTTTATTTTTTGTCTAAATTTACAAAATCATAATTAGCTATTCACACTTCGGTGTTAATATCGGCAATTAGTCATTTTAAAAACTTCACAATGCTAGTTGATATCATTCGAGCTCATATATTCTGTGATAGTCAAATTATTATCACAAGTGTAACAATTATATTAATTTTAAGTAACGCTTGTAGTTTTTTAGAAGTATATTATTTCGTCGGTACTTATAAAAATCGATGTCTATTTTAATCAGGGTATAGAATAGACGTGGGCGGGTGGATATATTGTAGGGGTAATAAACATTTCAAAATGATATTCCTTAAATAGTTATAACTATTTCTTAAAGTGCATATATCGCACAATAATATGTGCTAGTATTAATAAATATTGGACTTATATATTATATTTAAATAATAACTGGTAAAAAAAACGTCAAAATTTTTAACAAATCTTTTATTAAAAATATTTATATTTACATTAAATACAAAACACAGGGCTGTCTTTATAGCTGGTGTATCATTAAATAATAAACAAAACAATGTAACTTACTATAATATTACAATATTTTTAATATCTTAAGCATTTTAATTATGTAATCATTATGTTGTACTAAAATATTGTGATTTCCAATGTATATGTATGATTCAATAAACCAAAATTAACCGATTTTTTTTTATTTAAAAATCAAATATATTTGTCAATAGAAAACTTTAAATATAGAAAGTACCGTAAACATAATAAAATCATAATCTCAATAAGAACTTAATTATTTGACAAAAACCAATACTATTTCAAATTATAAAAAAGAATATTGCATATTGGAAATAAAGACACAGTTATCCTTGACATTGCCATATACATGAAAAAACAAATAAAACCGATTATTCTGAACTTATATTTTAATAGCATTTTACAATCAAAGTTTTAGATTTAAAAGTATAATTGGTCCGAAAGAAGGCTGCTTTAATTTTACAATGTTTGGTGTAAAAGTAAGCAAGAATTAATAAATAAATAATTTATCTTACTACCGCTACCGATCTTGGATAAACGATTTTTAATTATCCACCGTTCCTAAATAATATCTATTACACATTTATAAATATTTATTTTATCTTCCATTTCTAAAAAAAAATCAATATCATTTACATGTTATAATAGTTATTTTGTGATGATTTTTATAATAGAACACATATTTATTATAAAATGACGTATGTATAATTAGGTTCTTTTGTTCAACGGAGGACATAAACTCACATGAAGATGTTAAGAATGTGTAGGAATTTGAAAAAGATTGATATCTATTGGTTTTACCTAACGGTAAGGGTTCTTACTATTGGAAGAACATAATCAGATCAGATATCACAAAAAATGAACTTACATGGACCAATTGAATATAATGTTTTTAATATCATAGACATCTTGTTCTGGAATCAAGACTATATGAATGATTCGATTGAAGTTTAAATACTGTTTAGGAATCCGACTGACTAAACTTTAGCTCATACACTATACAAATAGTTGAAAGTTTAAAACTGAATTATTTTATTTTACAGAGTATAAAATAATTTTAGTAACAGATAATAATAATTGTATAAATACATAGAGAGCGGAAGTTTATTATAGTTCTGCTGTAAGATGTAGTTATTTCAAAGACCTTAATATGTATGAAGATGCAGTGTCTACTAATACATGGGTCCGTATGGATTGGTTTTAAAAGGTTACTCCTATAGTGATGACCAACAGTGGAAAATATTAGTTTAACTAAATGTACTTATACAAATAAATTAATATGAAAAACTAATTCCACAGAATTGACAATTGGATTGGACTTAAGGGATTTCTTTAAAAATGGATCTATTATCTTATAATAAGATATTGCATTCCATTTAAAATAATATAAATAAGTTAGGATAGGGCTATTGTTAGGATTATAAGGTTAGCAAAAACTATGAATTAGCAAAATCATGATAATTAATTTAAGTTAATAAAAGGGAAGTTGTAGGAAAATAGATAGGAGACCAAAGATACCTTAACACTTATCGTAATCAGTGACAGTTGAAATTTTGTTTTGAAAAAATCTTCACGGCCACCTCAACACCCCCTATGAGTATGGGTAGTATGAGAAAAGTTCATCGAAGAAAAGGAGGGGAAGTAAAGTAAGTATATGGAAGTCGAAATCCAGCTCAGCTCTAGAGTTCACTTCTAAGAAAGCTGTCCATGGTTAAAAGTAAACTCTGAAGCTAAGAAAAATCTTTAATATATAAAAGTTGTTATAAGGTTGGTTTAATATATTTAAAAATATACAGAAGAGTTTAAAATGTCTTCGTTAGTTATACTTATATATGTACACATTAGCAGTAATATATAGTTACCATAAGATATTTAAATATTTGTTTTTATTAGCTGCTTTTGTCTATTTTACTAATTATAAATACATAAAAGATTCCAGCACAGCATTTTTTATACATTATTATCATTATTTAGCCCATTGAAACCTTATATCAAATAATTTTAACAACATTTTTTTTTGTATTATGTGTTTCTTTATAAATTATCTCATACATTGATTGTTTATCGTCGTTACAAAAATATCGTATATATCACCTACAGTATCATGTTAGAATAATTACAAAATAAATAAATATTCAAGCTATCAGTATTATTTCGATAAAGATATTTATGAATTTTCTATAAATATTTGTGGTCTTTGGTGTCGTAAAGTAACAATTAATACTTGTGTCCAGAAACTGCAAAACTATATTTAATTTTATATATAATCAATTGCACATACGACCTCGAAAGAAATAAATTAATAGCCAAATTGACATTGCGTTGTTTAACAACAAATTACTATGTAATAAATCTTAGTATCTATATTATAAAGTAAATAATATATTTTACCTACTTCACTTACTCTTAAATATACAAATTACCAATCAACTCGCATCCGACTCGAGTACATAGAGCGTTATGAAGTTTTAATTGACTTTAATGACGTAATAATGATGCTGTTATGATGTAAAGATATTAAGGAAATAAATTCGAAAAGGAAGAACATCATATTATAACATTGTGATGTTATAAGGTTATATAGAATATTATAATATTATATTTATAAACGATATCTATTTGATTTGTAATAGTTGGCTTCATTGTGAGTCTGTTACAATTTTTAAGAAACTTACAATGGGTTTGGAAATAAATTAAACATAATTTTAACACCATATTAAAAATAATTATGAAGTTACAGCTACTATGAGTGTCAGCTGACAGGTAAACTAATAAACTAGACCTCAAAAATAGATGGAATTTCTGTTACATAAAATCCCAAGTATTGCTGATCATCCAGGTACTTAAGAATAAGAGACTAACAAATAAAACTCCTAAGAACAGTATAAAAAGCCAACGCCGGCAGTCAAAAAACATTTACCTAGAATAAATTACATTCACTAAAGTAACAGCAAGCTATATCTTTTTGTTGTAGAACAATTCATTTAATGACATAAATTTATATTCGTATTACGAAGTTATTCAAACTCACACAACCCTTTCTTCACTCAAGCATACTTTATGTAAAATATTCTGCAACTATTTCTAATCCTAAACATTCATTTAAAACGGACTAAATTCCATATAAAATAATAAAAATACAGGGTTATTAATATGCCACATCTTGCAGGCACCCTCTCTACATCAATCCCATCAACATTTGTTCTACGACTTTTTACAAATCTTGATAAACAATTCCTCCAATTCCTCCTTCTATTACTTATTACTCTGTATTTTGTGACAAGTACTTAAAAGTTCAATATCCAGGCGCCATACCTACGCTCTACTATGAACTACATAAATTGTCTGTAGGAAAACTTAAATTTTGAAAACTATTAATTTTAAAGTCTTAGGACAAATGTTGTTGGGATTGATGTAGAGAGGCTGTCTGCAAGAGGAGACCAATTAATTACAAATAATCCTGTACATTTATTAAAAAGAAAGCAGATTATTTTTATTTATTTTTTCCTTTACAAATTATCAAACACGTGACACGTTAGCAATATTTTAAATATTGTATGTAATTGATAAGAATATTCTCTGATTTCATATTATTTATATTATGACAGTATTCATAAGAGGAAGAATATAACTAATATTATAATGCAAATATATAATAATTAAATAAATCTGTCATTCTTTTCATTCATTTCAATTTGTGCCTTTTTCAAAACGGTTATATTTTTAGTTACTATAGGATTTTCTTAATGACGTTCAGACGTTAGGACAGGTTTCTACTAGAAAAAGAATTTACAAATATTGTATGTACTAGTGATTATACTCTGTATAAGTACAGTAATAAAAATAACTATTTAATATTATATAAGACACTTAGCAAGTCTACCGTTCCGCATCCCGTAGTGCGTCGGGGCATCGTGAATAACATTCTTAATATAATAACACTAATATTACACTTAAATATTAACTCGTATCAATTCGACATTATAATTAAAAATATTTACTTTGGAACACTTTATAACTAGTACAGAATTTGTTCGTTTCTACCCACTTGGTAGTTTTTGAAATCCGATAATAAATAATAGTGAAAGCCTCAAGCGTTAAAATAATGATAATGTTATAATTTATTGCAATTTATTTGATTGCCTTAAGTGGTATTGCTGATACGGCAAAAACCGGTGCTATTCATTCTTCATGTCCAACTTGGACACTAATGGAAACCGCACTATGCGTAGTTGGTTGGCGTAGTCGCATACTATAGCGTCTTTCAGCGGAAGGATCTGACGCACGAAAATACATCCATCGCTTTGACCTGTTAACATGTTATTAAAACTTATTTTTGTGTATTTATACTTATATATCTTTAAAATAATATAATGTCAATCCATATTTACAACAAATGTAAATAAGTTTTTTTTTTTATTTTTTTTTTATATTTCAATATATAGTATAAATTTTGCTACTATGTAACATAAGAATGTAAGACCACGTACCGAAAAGCACTCTTCGTATGATGTCACCACTACTGAGGTCGTACGCTGTAAGTCCGCTGCGGTCACCCATCACGAGCAGTGTGTGCGTCAATGGCAACATGCGACTCATGTAGCTGAGACCCTGAATTACATTATTAGTTAATACATAATAAGAATATGTGACCATCTAATACATATCTGGCGTACCTACTGGCTTAGAAACCTATCTTCGAATTTACGAAACATTATTACGATCTTTACTATTGTGATCTTTACTACTACTGTGATATTTGAGAAGTGTGGGTGACTAATGTTATGACCTCATATACAATAAAAAAAGTGTGAAGCATACGCTTAAGGCCATGACAAAGACATCTCCTACGTTTGTAATTGTATGAAAAGCCATCTTTTTAAAGCCTCATATATCGAACTACTATTAAGTCAATATTTCCTATGTATAAACAATAAACATTATCGAAAATTAATTTAAGCCTATTTGTTCAAAGCATGGGATCTAACGTTTAATGATGTTCGTATAAAAACTCACAATATGCACAGAATTGAGCATGTGTCCTTGAAAGCGGTCCCAGATGCAGAGTCGCTCGTCCGAGCCCGCAGATACCACGTACGAGGCGGTGTACGCAAGTGACGTCACAGCGCCGTCGTGCGCCTGCATGCTGTATAGACACGCACCTGGAATTGAATACATTTTAGAACTAATATCTTAAGATTAATTGTAAGTACATTAGAAATATCGACCAAACGACTGGATGAATTGTATTCATCTGAAACCTAGTGAAATTATTGTAAATTTCTAAACTGTGATTAATCTATACTAATATTATAAAGCTGAAGAGTTTTTTTGTTTGAACGCACTAATCTCTGGGACTACTGGCCCGAATTGAAAAATTCTTTTTGTGTTGAATAGTCCGTTTATTGAGGAAGGCTATAGGGTATATTTCATCTCGCTGTGACTAATAGAAATTAAGCAGCGATGAAAAATGCTGCAAATTTAATATAATCTAATAGGTTCTGACTGACTTAGTTATAGCGTACAGTCTAAACCACAGGTCGGAAAGATAGTAAAATTGGAGGATACATTTGTTTTTCTACGTAGTGGTGTACTAAGAAAAGATTTTTAAATTCCACCCTTAAGGGTTTTAAATATCAATTTTGTATGGAACTCGGCGGCAACACTAAAAACCACGCGGACGAAGTCGCGAGCGACCCCTAGTATATACATATTTATTTATTATTAGTATCAGCATCGCACAGACTCGCACCGACAGTCATTCGGATGGCTTGATCTCTTCTGAAGTACAATAAAAGTATATTTTACATGTATGTGAAGAAATTCCATCCTTTTGTGCTTCAAGCTTGACTATAGAAAGTGTTTTGCCTAAGCTGATGTAAGCTATGGCCGATCACCTCTTCATATAAGTGGTAAGAAATAAATCAAAGGCATTTTTTTCTTTGACGTGCGGTATATTGCAGTCAAACATTTTTTGTAGTAGCTATAAATAAAATACAAGACTAGATTATAGTATGTGGATCTCACTACTTGGTCCACTAATTAATTAGTTGCAACTATTACAGAATTTGGTTATTAATTACTCTAACAATGTCCTCTTATCTCTTTTATAAATAATTTGTAGGGAATCATAGCCACAGCCACTTCCTCATTACCTAGTTTTCGACGTGACCTCAGAACTTGTACAAGTCTTCTTAAAGTTAAGGAAGCCTCAAAATTGTGTAGAATGAAGGATCTAATGTAGTTCTCAGTTAAGACATGATCAGAAGAAAGTAAACACAATCTCTTTTGTTCAATGCAATTTGGTATCTGTTGTCACCGAGAGGTAAAATACTCTTTATTACGTTACCTCAAAATTCATATTTAATTAGAATTAGGTTTTCTTTCTCATTCTCATCATAAACGACGATCTACAGAACTATACATGTCATATGTATTCCCCATTGTTAGGCATTCTTATCAAGTAGCCCTGTGTCAGTTATATTTATTGTTAACCCATCGATTTTATATTACCACTGATAATATCTTACTTTACAAAAAAACCGTAAATGGTTATTTGTTCTTGAAAAGTTCTTTAAACATTTAAGTTTAGACGTACCTCCGATAAGGCAATAAAACCACGATTATCATTTTGATTTGTTTGTCTATTTTTTATAATTATATTATTTATAGAAAAAGTAGCTGCAATAAGTCTGTCAAACGATAAATAATCACTGCCAGGAGTCTAATATTTAGAAGAAGAGAATGAGAGGAGAAGATACATTACCTGTATGCAGGTCCCAGACGCACAGGAGGCCGTCCTGTGAGCCGCTCCCCGCTATAGTGGGAGTGGCGTGATCGATGAAGCTGCTGGTGATGGGGCCGCGGTGACCATGGAGGGTGAATAGAGCCGTCAGCTCAGCATTTGAGAACACCTGTGATATGTAATATTAATAAATTAAACAGATTAACAAGGCGTGAAAGAGCTAAATTAAGAGTTTATGGCTAGAACTAATTGATGCTCAAAATAAATTAAGTAAATAATAATAATAATAATAATAATATCACAGGACAAGTTAGACACAATGATCTAACCTACAAGTAAGCAAATTATTTGCTTGTGTTAAGGATGTTAGACAACCATACAAATACATAGAAATACACATTATAAATACTGTCAATATATTAAACAAACGACCAAACCGAGAAATACAGACATTTATGCGCATCACATATATTCTTGTCCCTGCCGGGAATCGAACCCGAACGCCGTTGCGCCGTTATACGTTAGGTGTCTGCGCTAACCACTCGGTGACTCGACCAATTGGGCGGACATATGTTATAACCAGTTTCAGGCAATTTACTAACATTTAAAATAAAACTCATAATATTATTACCATTCCTTGAAAGAGTTACTTGGATAAAATGGTTCAAAGTCACTTAAATGGCGTGTAAAGTTAACGGAAAGCTCCTAGTTTTTCTTTACTTTCTTAGTACAATATTATTGTTTAGAAAAGAGATCGTAAACTTATTAAATATTTTTTGAGATAATACAATAATGAATAAATGTCGTTCTTAATATTGATTGTTTGTTTTTAAATTAATAATCTAATGATAAAAATAGCTGCATTGGCAAACTATTTCTATTACAATAATATATTCAAAATTATGATATTTGACATTATTATTATTCAATTATATTTTATTATTCAACTATAACAAGTATATCAAATTCTATTCTATCTAATAGCGAGTTCAAGTTGTTAATATAGTTTCAAATTTCTATTGAAATTAAAATATTTCTAAGGTGACCTTGAGTACGTGGTCTTGTGCACCAGTGAGGATGCGACCTCCCTCTGACTGCATCTCCGTTATCGGCTGCTGGTGCGGTCTGCACTGTGCCACACGGACACACACCACCTCTGTAATAATATATATGCATGGTAGATACCATACTAATTATAAAGCTGAAAAGTTTATTTCGTTTTCTTTTCGATAAATTTTCTGTGATCTACGTAAACGTAGTCCTTTATGAACTAGTTAACATAACATGTTTTAGATATTTCAAGAACTAAGTTGATAGATCTGTACTTCAGAATCATCATTGTATAGTAATAATATATAAAGTACCATCGTTATTATTGTCGTATGAGAAACTCATTCGTCCTTTATGGTTTTCGTCAAACCCATGCCCACTCCGGAAAAACTCTGCGGAACCCGTCCGCTTGTGTGCTGAAAATACACTTAGTTTAGTTATTATCTTTTAATCAAAAGTAAGTAATTATAAGCTATATATAAATATTGATCTTGTATTTATTCCATTTTTAATGTTTCAGACTCAAATGCCAGAAAAGTTCCCGACCTTCATAAAATTCCTGTTCTATTTTCTATCTGTTTATTTATGTCCCAATTATGGGTGCATCTTACGATCTTAGGATGCATCTTTTAAAAGTTTTTTATTCGAACTACCATAGAATAATAAAATAAAAAATATACATAAAATAATAAAAAGAAATTCGCTAACATAAAGCTTTCCTTACTGTGTACTATATGGAACGGAGACATAAAGGGCCAGTGATATCGTTTTAATTTTTACCAAAACATATCTGTATTTTTTTTTAAAGTAAATCTGATATAAGTTTGAATATTTATCATTACCATAATGATTTTGTAATTCAGGATTTTTGCGTTGAAAGAAAGAATCTTTTCAACCTGCATATTTTAGAAAAATAAATAGATTAAACCCGCAGGGTAAAAGCAGGTATGTAAATTCAAAAAATATATTAATATTCGAAATGAGGTATTTGACCATTATGCCGACAGTATGAGTCTCTATCACTCCATGGGACGGAACATCATAGTAGAAAAGTATTCTATTAATAATTATAGTTGCAAAAATGGGATATATTGAATATATAATAATAAAGAAGTCTTCAGACTCCATTAGAAATCGGGACATAAAGCATGAATATTTATTACAAAAATTAATTTAATTTAAGATCTGGTTTTTAGAATTCGGTAAAACACATACGTCTTATAATATTCAAAATCAAATCAAACTAACTCCGTCGATGCGCAGTACTGAACCGCCAGTCAACGTGAGCGCCGGACTGTGTGTACGCATCCAGACGCAGTAGTGTGAGGTGACCGGACAGTGAGGCCACCGCCACTCGTCTGCCACCCGACAGCGCGCGCACGTGCGTCACTCCCACCGTCCAACACTCGCTCGGTTGCCACACACACTGGAGAAATTAAATTTTTATCAGTCTAAAATGTGACAATTGAAACAAAAGAGAAAGCAAATGAGTCTAACTATCCATCTCCCCCCTTCTTGTGTATAATAATAAATAATAATAAATATTCTTTATTGTACACCCAGAAAAAACAATAACAAAAAATAAAAAATAAAACAGAAAAATGTACAAATTTGGCGGCCTTATCGCTACAGAGCAATCTCTTCCAGGCAACCAATTAATTACGAGGAATAATGAGACGTAGTGTGGGTGTTGTTTGAATAATAAAAATATAAAAACAAAAAGAAAGCATTACATACACATATTTACATATATACACACATACGAATATACATACAAACAAATATATACATACATACACGCATATACATACATACACATTCACAAATAAAATATACATACTTATGCAAATAAACAAATAACAATACAGACGACAAACACGCTATAAATTTAAAAAGTGAACTTTAAGGCAGCGCTTAATCGAATCGCATGACTTTGCACGTTTAATGTTAAGTGGAAGATCATTCCACAGTCTTATGGTCTGCACAGTGAAGGAATCGGAGTAAAAAGAAGATGAATGGGAAGGAACTTTAAGGATAAGGTATTGATTGGAACGGAGAGATCGGTTGTGTGTGCTACTCAAGAACTCAAAACGTTCTTTTAAGTAGGACGGAGTGGAAGAATTGAACAGTATACAGTATAGAAGGCTAAGCATATGAATATTCCTGCGAAAACGAATCGGAAGCCACTTGAGTTTTTTACGAAAGTGAGAAATATGGTCATATTTGCGAAGATTGAGCTAAAACAACTTTGGTAGTGATTGGAAGAAAATTACGTAATCTTCTCATGGATCCCACGGCTGCAAACATCTTTCTGCTCACCTCACTAATCTGCGAATTCCAAGATAAAGTTTGATCGAATATGATCCCAAGATTTTTAACTTTAGTGCTATATGGAATAACTTCGCCTTCAAAACTAATATGAGGTAGCTGATAATCGGAAATACGTGCGATCAGCCTAGAACTACCAATGATAATAACCTGCGTTTTAGATGTATTTACTTTAAGGCCAAAACACTTGCTCCAATTTGAGATACGCGCCAGATCTTGATTTACTTGTGATATGGTATTAGTAAGGTCATCAAGACTTGACTGGCGGTAAATTTGAAGATCGTCTGCATACAGGTGGTAGAAAGAATTGATATGAGAGCAAATAGTGTTAATAAACACTGAAAATAATAAAGGAGACAACACGCCACCTTGCGGAACACCAGCACTGACCGCGCTCCAGTCAGAGTACAGGTCATTTAACCGTACACGTTGCCGACGCCCACGCAAGTAACAATGAAACCAGTCAATTGCCGATGGAGATATGTTAAGGCTACCCAATACCGTGAGTAAGATATCAAAGTCCACAGTATTAAACGCATTGCTGAAGTCCAGCAACGTCAATACTGTGACTTGACGGTTTTCCATGCCTGTTGCTTGTGTATGTGATTAGACAAAGATAAGTATTGGTTTTTCATCTGCCCTTTTTTATTTGTTAGACACTGGCACTCACAGGCTTGTCTATGGCTCCGCTTTTAATAATTCTATGACTTTAACCCGATTTTCTATGAGAGTATAATCATTGATGCCGGTATTGTTCTACCACAATAAGATACATTCTAATTTTATTTTACTTTGATAATAGATGTATTTACATATACTAAAACTCACCATCAATTTACCCGTACTAGCCTCCCAGAATTCTAACCTGCCATCAGCACAACCCAATATAATAAGATCATTACAGAAGTCCATACACCACACGGGAGATTCTTTAATCGCCCGGCCTCTCCAGTTAACACTCACACTCTCTTCACAGTCAGTTCTAACACTTATCCTGTCACCACCTCTGTTTCTTAAACTATTCACTGAACTGTCACTTGTATTCAATGTCACTTCACTGTCTTTTTTACAGTCTTTAGTCCTCGATACATTTAGGTCTTCATTTATGCTTAAACTACTTGGTTTTCTGGAGTTCACTTCGTATATGTTATTTTGTTCTGCATAATACAGATCTCGGTAGGCCTTTGCAAACTCATATTTGGTGTTCTCCGAAACTGGCAGGTAGGATGTGTCGTCATAGTTGTTCTGTTTAAATTGCAAACTGCTTAAATGGGCCCCCAAAGGTCGTCGCAATCGAGGTCCGTTCTGTAACAAATAACAAATTAAAGTTACTAGAAATGCATATATAATAATACCTTTTTAATAACATGATAAAGAAACAGTTATTTTATAGATGATTATAAAATGTTATTCAAATTCGATATACTCACATTTATCCTTTGTGTTATTTCATCGGGGCTCTGGGTTGCTACAATCAAAAAAATATATATATATACATTAGCAATAAATGTAACCTTATCGATAAAAGAATTATTATTCTCTCATAAATAAATACATATAAGAAATATAAAGTATTTGTATCACTTACTAAGCATACATACATCTAAATTTACAAAAACAAATTATTAAACCATTAATTACCTTCGATTGTAATATGTTCATCAGATAAATTTAATTTTGAATTGACTTTATCATATAATTCCGATTGCAGCTTGAAGAATCTAAAATAAGAAGTAAACACTCATATATCAAGATAAAAGAAAATATACAAACTATCAGGTTAAAAACACTCACGCGCTCCGATCAATATTAGTGGTGATATCTCCATTGAGGGAGTCCCACACTTTTATGCTGCCTTGAAGACACGAGCTGACTACCTTCTCACCGTCCGTCACCAGGCACTCCACCTCCTGGCTGTGACCGGCCACCACAAGCGGAACTGCTTCCATTACCAACTAAATATTTTTATCATAAGTTTCTTTAATAAGTACTAACGCACATGATAAATAATAATAATATCACCAGACAAACTACACAAATTGATGTAACCCCTAAGTAATCCAATTATTTGCCTGTGTTAAGTGTTAACACACTTAACACAGGCAAATAATTACAAATACATAGAAATACACATTATAAATACTGAGAAAATATATAATAAACGCCCCAAAACATGCAGACATCTATGCCCATCACATACAAGAATGTTCCTGTAGGGAATCAAACTCGAGCTCCCTTAGCCGCGATACGTTAGGCGTTTGCTCTAATTGACCAACGGGAAGGTTAATGTTTTTGAAGATAATAATTTATTGGTAAAGCTATTAAATAGTTATTACTATAATTATCAAACCAGAAACTGGCCGTGTTTAATAAGTATGGGTAATTAAAATACCTGTATAGCAGGTTGCTTCGCTATTGTCTTATTATAATAGTTGTCATCGTTCCAGGACGCACGCCATTCTGCGTAGTGTCGGGAGCAGACGCATCTGTTAAATCATTATATAATAAAAAAACATTTTATTAGGGACATTGAAAGTCATTGAGCAAATGGCTGGATTTTATGTAAAAAAAAATCTAGAATTTTACTTAATATATTTTATCTGTGATGATCTGATCAAGTTTAAGGATTAACATAAGACACTTAATATAAATTAATTGATTGAAAATATTTATAAACGAGTATAGTCATGCTAAGCTTAAGAGCTAAGATTTTCGAACCCGCGACCTCTGGCAAAACGTCCCGTCGCTCTACAAATTGAGCTACCGTATCACTACCCGTCTCGGTGAATTAAGTAATTAAATTAAAGAATTAAGTAAGCATTTTATAAATTATCGTGTTTATCGGGACAATGGTGACGTCTATTAGGCTTCTTTATTTATTACCTGTAAAGTACAACCATCATGTATACGATAACTACCACACTTATTGTGCAGAGTATGGCTAGAAGTAGTATTTCCATGGGAGTTGTAGGGTAAATGGGTAAATCAGCTCCCTTCCCCCATTGGTGCGTTTGGCTCATACTGTCTTTTAGGTCGAACTCTGAAAAAAAAAATTGTTTTAGATTTCAGAAGATTACTTTGTTTATGTTAACGGTACTTACTAATAATTTCATATAAATACCCGAATATTCTAATTATATTCAATACACTCATTCATTAAGTTAAGAGAAAGGCAACAGAGATATTTAAACAATTTTTTTTTTGAAAAATTATTCAAAATTCAAAAGAAAATATTTGTTTTTTTTTTGTGTTTTATGTGTTTTGCTTAGTTACTTACTATTGTTGGTATAAAAAATATATAAATATGTCTATAAGATATATTTTATTGAACTGCAACAATTAAAGGATTTCGTGATATGAGATTATTTTTTAATTATTACTCTCAAGGGTACCAGATGTTTTATTAGTCAAGTTCAATTTTAAAGTATAAAGATTTATGAGTTTAATCGATTATTTTTTCTGTTATCTTTATCCACAAATTTTCATTGGCGTTTGAACTAATTGGTAATGAACTATTTGGTAATGTTTTGTCAATATGTATAAACTAATTGTTTTGGGTAAATTCAAATAAAAAATGGTTAATTTACTGTACTGATTGCTCAATGGATTTAATTTGAATATTATTTGGATAATTGGGAACAAATCCTAAGAAAAAAAGTGCCATCTAATCACTTATTTATTTAAAAATGATTATTTATTTGTTCAAAATATATAAAAATATACTTACCCGGTAGTATATCAATAGGGTCCAATGCCGCTGCTAGTGCCTGCCATCTTAGGGGTGGCGGGTCCTTCTCGTCAGGGTGTCTCAGGCCGGCCGCCAGCTCGGGACCCACGCGGTGGCTGACGAGCACAGGCGGCAACACTGCTACGTACCGCCCCGCTACGGACTCGTTGTACTGAGACAGGATCGATGACCAGTGGTAGGGAGACAGCCTGTAATAGTTGTGTCAAAGTTTATTATGGAATAAGTTTTCATAAATCTTAATTAGATGATACGTACGTATCTTACTTAGATGATACGTACATATCGCCACCACATTCTATATTTGTTGAATTGTTATAATATATAGATAACTTGCGTGAATCATTATATATCAACAAAAAAATGCGTGATGACCTTGACGTAAAAAAATACGAAATTGACCTCACAAATAAATCAGAAACTGTTATAAGTTTAATAAGAATAATAATAACGATAACTTATATAATTTGTTTTCCTTGGATGAAAAGTTTTTTAGGTTCTACTGTACACAGTGGATATATATACTGTATACATTGATTATAACGGTGTACTTTTAATGAAACAACATAAATTCAACAAACATTCTTCGACATGAATTTGGACTTTTTGTGACCAATATTATAATATAATAAATCAATCGAATTTCTGTTATTTACTTAATATATTTTACTCATTATTATTTACTTTAAATAACTAGTACTGTAGTGAACTAGTGTTAATATAAGTAAAGTTTTATCTTTTAGTTTAGTAATTTAGATATTTTTGTTAAGTTAGAAAGTGTTCTTTACCACTCATTCATATTTGTATAAAGATCAATACATGTAGTATGATTATAGAAGTTTTCTGATTAGTTTAGAAATGTTTTAAAACACTAACACGATAATAAGTAATAATGAAGTGGTTGTTATCTTTGAACGAATCGTAATTAATGATAAATACTAAACTGATGTCATCTATATTTAGTGTTACTTTATAACAATTTAATGTCTATATAATCATTAAAATAAATAACTGTTTTGTTGTATGCAACCTAATTAATACCTAGATCACCTTTTTTATAAAGTAACAATTATAACAATTGAATTCCAGTATCTGACAATGAAAATTACAAATCTAAGATTTTCATACATACAGATACACTTGTTGATTTGTTAAGTGGCGAAAGCATACTTCATAAAAATGTGTCGAAAAATGTGTGAAACTTTTAATTAATGTTCCGTCTTTCAGACGTCTTTCCGTCTTGATATATAACGGACTAAGTTGTTACTTGTAGACTTAATAGTAAAGTTGCCTTCTCCAACTTATATCATAGTATGAAGCGACATTACCATCACTTCAATATTATTGAGACAGTTGTGAATAACCTGCTTGACCCTCGGCTTTGTTGTTAACGGGAAGCAGAGTAGGTACTAACTCAAATATTAAAAAGTCAATCACTTTCAAGGTCAATGGGAAAAATACCATACAATATATGCGGATTAACGGACGAATATACAAATTAATTTCACATTTATAACGTTAATTTTAAGAAATTGGAAGGAAAGCAAGAAAGAAAAAAAGAATTATGTAATTACTTTTATCGTAACTGGAAAATAGTTGACTTTTTTTTATTATGAACCTCAATAATTATTAGAAAGCATAATAATATTAAATTATTATCATCGTTAAATTGTATGCTTGCGATGTACAACTTACCTTAAAGTCGGTCGGTGATGCAGTAAGTGTTTCAGTAGAACAGTGTCGTTAGCGGCCATACTAGTTTTTCCCGCTTCTGTTGTTTCTAAGAGCGGTGAAAACACCAAAGGATGTCGTCCTGTGCTGTTAATATTGTTGTACATCATGTATACCGACTGCTTTGGCTCATTCCGTATATTACTTTTTCGATGTTCATTAGTTTCAATCTTCTCCACAGATCCAATAAAATAATCAACTACACCGGAGTTATAAACTATCATTGATATCCATACCAACATCCACACCATGAAAGCTCTTTGGAAGAACCTTGTTCTCGCCCACATGTTCACTAACCATATTCGTTTCGGCACTCTGTGGTCTTGTCCGCCTGGACTTGAATTCCTTTGTGCCACCACATCGGTTGGACTGTTTTGAGCCAATCCGTTAAGCCGCGGATGGGATTTAGATTTTTTCATCCTCTGTGGTGAAAAATTGTTTTCCTCAGAGTAACCTCTGTTAAATCTCCAGTTTAAAGCATTGTTTGCGTTAAAATACTCTTTCAGATGCAACTTTGAATTACGTTCAGGATAAAATTCCATTCGTCTCACATCGATTCCAAGAATTGTAGCGAAAAATACCATCTGAATGAAGTAGTCCGATATAAGACTCACAATCATAAATATCGAGAACTCTTGAATGAAGGGTACAAACGTAAAGAAACTGACTGTGAGAATAGTTATTTCTGTTAGTAAATTTTTAGTGATCGACCATCCTTCTTTACTCAGTCCTTGAGCAAGACGAATTTTAACATCGAGTCTGGAGTCCGTAGATGTAACACTCTTGGTAAGAACCAGAACATTTTCCAGTCCAACAATTATGACTAGATAAGGGAAGATTTCCTTTCCTTGAAGACTCAATGAAAAACCGAAGAAAAAACAAATTCCCATCGACATTAACAGACTACCAGCTATAGTAAGTACTGCGCAAGCGGCAAGTCCGAATTTTGACTTAATGAACTCTATTTTTCTTACAGAAAAGTAAACATAGAGAAACAGTCCGACGAAGGTTATCAATAAGGGCACTAGTTCGTGATAATTAAACTGTCCTGGATAATAAATTAGAGTCATTTCATCAGAGTGAGCCTGCGGCGTGTCTTGATACAAAGGGTACATCTCCCGAAGTTTTTGTGTGAGAGAGTTTATGAACCTGAAATATGAAGCCATATTTAATACAGACTAGATGAAATATATTTAAAGGTACAGCAAATACTAAAGATATAAGGTCTACCTCTCATCTGCTTGTTGATAGAAAAGCGTGACTGCGTACTGGAGGACCCGAGGTCGTGCTCTGAGCGGATACCGCTTGATACCAGTATCACGCAAGTGCATGCCGAACGCCATCTCCGCGATAGATGCTTTGCCTTTCTGAAGACCCTATAATTAATAATATAATCTATGTATATTTGTATAACCAGGATCTTACTAACTATACTGTGAAATTTGGATAAAATATAACCACTTAATTATAATGTTGGTTTATTTCAGGGCTGTTGTATTTCTTATATTATATTTAATATAGTTATTAATATTTTAATAGACAAATTGATTACAAAAGCAAAAAAGTGGGGTTATCGGTTTAAGTTTTCAACAAATACATAAGATCCATACTAGCTTTAGCAGATGATCTCGCGGTACTGACACGTAATCCAAAACAATATCAGGTACTTTTAAATGTAGTTGAGGATTTCTGTACGTGGACGGGCGAATTGAGGACAAAACCAAGTAAATGCTTTAGTCTGTGTCTGGGTAGACGGAATACCAAATATACTAATATATAATCCGGGTTTTATAATAGGTGGTCAGAGCGTTAGTACCGTTACGGAAGCAGCTCCGTTTAAATTTTTAGGTAAATAAATCGATTACTAAGGCCGTACTCCATCGTTGAATGTAATAGTCGACAGTTTTTTAAATGATCTCAAAAAGGTAGACAAAAACTCTATAAGTGACGTCAAAAAAGCTTGGATATACGATATTTTTTGAACATCACGTCTAAATTGGCCTTTCCTCGTTTATGATAATTAATTAAACCCTTTTTCAAAATTAGATGCATTCGTCAAAAAGACATTGAAGTTATGGCTCAGGTTAGGGCACTCAGCAGACTCTTCAACCTTATTTAGAAACAATTGTGGGTTACAATTAAAGAAACCATCGGAGCTCTACAAACATCTAAGAGTTACCAAAAGACATATCATCGGAAAATCTAAAGATAATACTGTAATTTCTCTCTCAAAACACAAAGTTGCTTCAGAGCTCGAGTCACGTATTCAGTTCCATAAAAAAATTACGATAGGTGCTCAAACGAATAAAGTAGGGCTAAGATCAAGTAAGAAAGTTCAAGACATAGACATAAAATCTTTTATTCGACAAGACGAAAACGATAACTACCGACTCCACGCGATGAGCCTATAGAAATTCAAAACGAATGGGTGACCATAGGAGATTTTGGTATTCCACTAGCTTTAAAGTAGCGCACCTTAATTTATGATTGGTCCCCAGCATTATTAAAATTCTATCTTAATACATTTCAATTCAATTCCTGTATTCTAAAGATCTGAAGCGTACGAACTGACCAACGAACTGTCCAGGAATAATTTTATAGTTAGTTTGTACGCGGTAGAAGTGGGAGCGAGAGGTATAACTGCAAAATCTCTCTATAACCTACTTAAAGACCTTGGCCTTTCTAAAACAATCACCGGCTTATTTCTAGAACGTATTTCAAAGGCGGCATTGGTAGGTTCTTTCCAATTTTGGTTAGGTGGGGAAGGAGTGTAGAGGGTGAAGGCGAGCGGTTTTGCGCATAATAAAGGGGCCCCTTAAACCTACTCCTGGGTCGCAATTCCCAGGCACTGTTTGCACTCCTATCCTTGCAACGCGATGGGCCCGGCCCCCGCTTGGTGAATCCATGGAATGCTAAGAAGCTTCGTCTTGTCGTCTGTCGTCTACTTCCTTTGCGAATTATCCGAGGAGAGGAAAATTACATTACATTAATAATTTATAAACGTTCGATTTACGATATTAACAAAAATGACAGGGTGTTTCTAGAAGCTTTGGGAATTATCAAATAAAATCTAAAGATCAGATTAGATTTAACTTTCTTTTAAAAATTGTTTCCCAGGTCTCCATTTTTATTACAATAATCCATATAGAATAGTCTAGATGTATATTTTGTATACATCTAGACTATTAACCGCCCCGTTGGTCGAGTGGTTAGCGCAGACGCCTAACGTGTCACGGCACAATGGAGCTCGGGTTCGATTCCCGGCAGAGACAGACATTTATGTGATGAACATAGATGTCTGTTTTTCTGGGTTTGGTCGTTTATTAAATATATTCTCAGTATTTATATGTGTATTACTATGTATTTGTATCGTTGTATAACACCCTTAACACAAGCAAATAATTTGCTTACTTAGGGGTTAGATCAATGTGTGTAATTTGTCCTGATATTATTATTATTCATTTATTTTATTTTAATCTTATTATTTACATTTATACATATAACATTTAAAAAACAACATTTTAAATATAAAAAACAGTATCCCGCCGACGTGGGCCTTACGACCAGTCCGTCGGTGGTTAGGGCGACAGCGAAAGAAACTTTCTCACAATGCGTGCCGTACCCAAAACTGCTGCTCTTTGCATCCGACCCTTGATCCAGTTTTTTAGTGAGAGCCTCTTGAGATGATGATCGAGACTCTTCGCTATAAGACCATTGACGGAAACTACCATCGGGACAATTATTGTTGAGTCAACATCCCACATGTCGGTAATCTCGTGCTAAGTCCTAATCTCGAGCTAAGTCCGAGTATTTTGACAGTTTGTCCTTCTCAGCTTTCACAAGATTAGCGTCACACGGGACACTGATATCAACAAGAAATGCCCGGCGCTCTAACCGATCTACCAGCACGATATCAGGTTTATTGGCTACAATAGTCCTGTCCGTTATGATAGATCGGTCCCAATAGAGCTTAGCATGACCATTTTCCAAAACTGGCTCCGGTGTGTACTTATAATAGGGCACTTCAAAAGGTACAAGACCGTATCGAAGAGCAAGTTCTTGGTGGATAATCTTGGCTACTTGGTTGTGCCTGTGCAAATACTTTCCATTGGCAAGATGACAACAACCGGAAATAACATGTCTGATGGATTCTCCTGGTTGGTGGCACGCACGACATATGTCAACAGTGCCATCCTTTATTATGTATTTCCGATAGTTGTTCGTCTTGACAACTTCGTCAGCAATTGCACAAGCAAAACCTTCGGTTTCACCAAAGAGATCACCAAAGCGTAGCCAAGCCACGGACGCCAGAAGGTCTACATCAGGCCCATAAAGTGCCTGGTGGAACCGTCCATGAAGCTCCTTACTCTTCCATATACTTATACGGTCGTCAGTGCTAAGTACTACCGGTTTATGCCAGTTATCTTTGGCTAAGGAGAGCGGTGTAAGACCATTATCTACTGCAACAATGTCCCGATGCATTCCACACTCAGCATGAAGGAAATATTCCCTAAGATTGCATACCTCACGGTTGTGTAAGTTTTTGGCATTAAGGAAGCCACGACCCCCACACTTTCGTGGAATATACAATCTCATCACTGATGAGCGCGGATGATGCATGCGATACATTGTCAATAGTTTTCGGGCCTTTCGGTCCAGGGCATCTAATTCAGTCTGAGTCCACCTTAATATGCCGAAAGTATACATCAGCACGGGCATTACCCAACTGTTGAATGCACGCACTTTGTTACCTCCTGACAAAAGACTTTTTAGAACTTTTGTCAAGCGGTTAAAGAAGCGTTCCTTCACTAGCTGTTTAATGTCCCCACTTAGTATGCCTAAGCATTCCGACATACCAAGGCATTTGTAGCACTCGGTTTCGGAGAGGGATCTGAGGGACGTTGTCTCCGAGAGTTATAAATATTCGCTATTTACAACTCGGCCACTCTGCACATGTGCAACTGCGCATTTATCTACACCAAACTCCATCCTAATGTCATTACTAAACGTTTGCGTAACGTTTAGTAATGATACCAGATCTGCTTTATTTGGTGCAAATAATTTGAGATCGTCCATATACAGAAGATGAGAAATGATCTCACCCCCTCTGCGAAAGCGAAAGCCCAGCTTTGAGTCCCTAAGCAACGCGCTTAAGGGGTTCAAAGCTAGGCAAAACCACAAAGGACTCAAACTGTCACCCTGGAAAATACCTCGCTCAATCCTTACAGGTTCGGAAGTAAGAAGATTTCCTCCGCCCCCTGGAAGACAAAGGACCGTTGTCCATTGCCTCATACATGAATCAAGAAAAGCGCATATATCTGTGTCAATCTTATACACTTCTAGTACTCGTCTCAACCATGTATGAGGCACCGAATCATAGGCCTTTTTATAAACGATGTAAACAGGTGTATCATATTCAAAATTACCAAGTATTGGTTTTGAATATTGTTATTTTCGATTATTACATTTGGTTTGTATTATACATAACAATAATAATACTCTTTGTATTATTAGATAGACAAACATATTAGAAATATATATAAAAAAAAAAATTTAAATATTTTGTGAAAATTTAGAGGTTAACAAACCTAGTAGGTATTAATAAATACTTTTATTATTATAATATTTCAATATTTCGGCACTAACCCTAAGTATATGTATGATACGTACTTTATCTTAATACAATCATAATACGATCTGTACTAAAGTGGACAGTGGACCGAATAATTAAATTTGAGTAATTTGACAACAAAAATAAATACTCTGAAAATAATTTTTTCAACTAATCTAAATTGGTAAAATAATAATTTATTATATAGATCCCTTCGTCGAAATTATCTCAATCTTATCCATTCGGAATGTGAACAACATCAAAGTTATTTTTAGTAATACAAGTTGAGAGACAGATTTGTGGTATAATAAAACAATTGCCTCATCAAGGCCATTAAACATAACTAGTAGCTGTGGAAGCAATCATGTGTTGTAGAGAACAATACCATAAACCACCTAGGTATATTGAGTTTCTCTGGATCATCATTTCATTTTAAAAGTATTATAATATTTCATTGTAAATCCTACCAAGCTTTTGTCTTATATGGTTCTTAGTTCAAAAATAAGGGTTTATATCATTACTATTATTTGAATGTTTAATGTTATTCTAACTTTACATTTTGCTTGTGTAATACCAGCTTTGGCACCATGCTTTTCTTGGATTTAAATTTATTTTCAATACCAGTTAAGTGTATGATTGAATGGTAAATAAAAAATCAAATAAGTATCCATTGAGATTCTTGTCGGTTCTTTATCCATCTCCATTTAAAACCGTCAGCTGTTTGACGTTTCATAAGTGCAATGTATGTCTATTTGAAATAAAATCTTTGACTTCGACTTGAAATAAATATTTACCATTAATTAAATTCATGTCATTATATTATTTTATCTACAGAGCAACTTCGACTTTGCCTGATACGAAACAAACAAACTTTCGTCCCTTATTAACTCTTCTAAAATAAATGTTATCTCTGTCAACAGTTAAATTATTAAACAATTACTTTCTCCTAAATTAAATGTGTCTGAAATTGTGATTATTATCGTTAATGTGTTCTTTCATTGTTATTTTTGATATCTGTAATTTTATTCGGGATTATTACTGTCCGTATAATAACAAAATAGGCTCTTCTGACGCTTCTAGTTGACATACACAAGTCATTTTTGGTATTGACTCAAAATGGAAAACATATAAATAGATAAATAATATCTAATTCGATTGGTATTGCAGTTACAGGTAATTTGTTAGAAAAAACTATGATGGTGATAAAGTTCTTTAATAGACAAGAACCAGTTGATTTCTCTGATCGTTAAATAGTAACAAGGCCAAATCCGTACATAAAAAAAATATAACTGGTAATTAATTGTAGTGTACATGGCATAAAACTCAATGAATTAGTTTAAAAAAAAGGTAACTCTTTCCAATTGAGTTGTAAGAATAGAAGGGAGAGGGGGATAGGGAGAAAAGAGGGGTCGAAGCCCTATCCCCTGACACCATTTTTATTGTGAGAAAATGTTTAGTTTTGGAGATATTTCGATTTGAAGTTTCGTAAAAACTAACCTAAAATGTAAGTAATTAAGACTTCTGTGACGTCTCCGGCGCTTCAGGATGGCCAGCCCCTTCACCCTTGCGTAACACTGAACTGAAACCCAAGCTCGCCTTCGCCACTTCGGCTTGTTGGTCGCCTTCGGCGACCAGCCTCAGTAGCTACGGCTCGATTGGGTTTCAACTCAGTGTAACGGCGGGTGGGGGCTGCCCTCCTTCCGCGCCTCCGGATTTACAAAAACACTCTAGGGGTAGGGCAGACAAGACTACGTGGAGTCGGGGTTAACAGAGTCAGTTTTGACAAAAAAAGTAATATAAATATTAATTATTTCAAAAAGCATTTTAAATCACAAACGTCATATGTCAAGTTGCCGCCATTTATTGTTACGAATTGTGTTTTTCTTGTTAAATTAAAATGAAAAATTGATAATATCATATAAATAATTGATAAACATATTGCATAGATGTGAAGTGTTCTTGTGTTAAACATTGTGTTTTTGTGCTAATATTGGTGAAAACACGGTAAGTTTATTTCACACAAAAAAACATATAAAAAAGAAACTACGCATTTCCTCAGACTGGGAATAGTATTAAAAGAAAGGGGAGACCAACCCCTTTCAAATGATACCATTTTCAAACCAAAACTCTTACAACTCAAATGGAAATTCTAGCCAAAAAAAATACCCGTTTGTTTGTTCGCGCATCAGTCAGAAACTATTTGATGGTATTTAATAAAAATTAGATAGTTATAAGTTATTGCCCCAGTTTACACATAGCATACTTTTAACTTTGTAATATTATCTCATTTTAAAACATACACGAACCTGATTTGGAACAAATTTAGAAAAACTAGACTACCAAATGGATTTTAATTAAATTGGTTAAAACTACTCATTGTTGACGTACTGTTTTAGTCAGCATATAATAGAAACTTAAAAAAAACGAATAATTTTGTATTTCTTCACGGTATAATATAAACATTTGTTTAAATTATAATAATTACAAATTAAAGTAAAAAATGTATGGATTTTTAAAATTTTCAGTTGATGTAGATGGCCTTAGTATTTAATTCAGGTAAAAGGGGTAAGTTGGGGAGATACAAAGTAACTGGCAGCAAATATTATTATATTTAGTAAAGAAATATTTATTGTAACAAAAACTTATAGGTATGGTTTATTTAATTTAAATTCTAATTTAATTTACATAATTTCAGACTTTACTTAACACAGAAGAAAAACAAAGTTGGGTGTAAGTAAGAAACCACTTTTTCTTCTAACTTGTTAACAAAACCTGCAACTTTTGATTTATAATAATCATTACTTTACAGAATTCTTATAAGCAATTTAAAATATCTTATTGTGTTAATAAATATATTACTGAATTTTAATGGATTAACATCATAGACTTTATGGTTATAAATTCATGGTAATTAAATATATATATCAAAATATACAAAATATACTCTTATTTATCTGTCCTTAGTAAGTTTCGTAAGTAATTGGTTGCTGAACTTTGGTGAGTTGTATTAAGAACTTAGTTTACATATTTAAAACTGGTAGAAATCTCAGTTTACTAATAAATAATTAATTACTACAATTTATTACCACTACTACTCATAAATTACTATAACACTACTCACCTGATATGTATAAACTGTGTTAACTATATTGGCATCAAGAGAGAATGATTCCAAATTCTGTTGCCAAAGATTGCCCGGAGAGAGAAGGAGACAGCTATACTCTGGCAAAACACGTTCCACACTGGCTTTGCTATCCAATCTTTTGATACCCTCAATTTGGTAACAGTGCTGCAAGAGTGTTGCCTTTCTGCCAAAACGGTTATAATTTATGCCTTAACTGCCATTAATAATTAGCATCGTATTAGTTAAATAAGTTATAAAAATCACGAGGATTTAGTCTCTTTAAACAAACAAGAAATTATTTATACCATTGCATTGCCAAGTAATAAATCCTAGAAATTGCAATACCAGCTTAGTTTTATTTCAATCACATTGTATTTGGCTCAATAACATTGTTCGATATATAACTTCTTATAAATGTCTTAAAATAATACTATAATTTAGTATAACAAATAACAAAGTTTTATCAAAATAAAAAATCAATGCTTAATGACTAACAGAATCATATTCAATTTAATTTTGCTGTTATCACTTACTTTATTTAGAAGAGTAATCAATTAAAGATTACTTTAATTTTGTATAACAACATATAAATACAAATGAAGAAATACTTTCGCAGATAGCCAGGGGTAATTTATCAAACGGTTGCAATTGATTCATGCAAACATTTTTTAAAAATATGATAAAAAATAGATAGAATGTTATCATAATCAGAAATATATGTATTTTGTGTAAGGGACAAAATTACAACATTATCAGAAACTGAAGGATGTAAGTATGTGGATATTTTGATAATAGAAATAGCAGAGCAACACAGGTATGTATATAATCTAAATTTAATGTTATAAATTTTATGCAATATTCAAAATCAATGTCAGCAATAATAGAAATTAAGGGATTTTTTATATATATATGATTACATTATTTAATTAAAAAGATTTATGATTTTGAATATGTATTTAAATTTATATATATATATATTTTAATTAATTATATTCCTTAAATTCTTTTAACTGAAATAATAATACCAATTTATTATTAATAAGAATTACAAGTAGCTTCATATTTTGAAGACTGATTAAAGAAATAATTGTGTCAGAGAATACAAGCAGATTACAGCATAGAACAAAATAATAAATCTTGATACTCGAATTACAAATCTTATAATGATACAAAATTAATATTAAAGTAAAACTTACGTTTCTGGATCTTCATGATTTCTCACTGTCTCTAGTAAACGAAATGTTTCTTGCAGCGGGGCTCGGAAAGCATCCCACATTTTAAGATTGTTGTTCCATGGAGACACACCTTAAAGTTATATTGTAAGTATTAAATAAATTTATAATTTAAATATTTATCATATAAACTATGAATAGTATTTATAATTTTGAGATGTGCCTGTAATATTCAGTAACTTTTTATAGATGTAACTCCTACCTATTCTCATAATAATTTGATGTACAAAAAGAAGTGGTTTGTCCTTCACCCACACATATGGCAGTTTTTGTGTCTCATTGTGTATAAACTGTAATTGGAGTGGTGGTGCTGTAAAAAAAGTTTGTTTAAATTTTATTTTTAGCTTAAACTTGATTGAACCAGTTTCTTTAAAGTATTTGCTAAGGAAATATACATTTAGGTGAAATGTTATTATTTTGAAATATTGAAATCAACTTACCTTTTAAATCACAAGGTTTTGTATTACAGTCTGCTAATTTGTGGTAATCATCGTTGAGGTGCATATTTATTACCACTGGTATATTTCCTGGTAATGGTACATTTAGTAGTGGATAACTGAAAGAGTGCCAAAGTATAATTTTACAAAAAAAATTGTTATTGTGTTGATTTTGACAAAATTCTGCAAAGTGGGAAATGTCAACAAACAACAATTTTCGATAGACCGATTATTATTATTTTTTATTTTACTTACCAGCAGAACAAGACCACGGATAGTGCTAGGGTAACCGCAACTGCGGGATACGAAGAGCAGAAAAGGCCATACGTATAATATATTTGTGCAACTCTTTCAGGTAATGTAGGTCCTGCCATTGTTATATCAAAAGTCCATAAATTGCGTGTCTAGATCGGAAAATTCATGAGCCCATTGCACATTGATTCACGTCACAGACAGTAAACGAAACTATATTTTCCAATATGGTTATAAACGTAGTTAATAATACAGGTAATCGCATGTCGTTGTGAAAAAAGACAAGTTTGAGTACTGTGCATCATGCATGAACATACCGCTTTATCCACTTTGCACTAAGTATTACATCAGTTATCAAACTAACCACTCGCAAGTCGCAACCCGCAAGACTTCACCGACCACGCAACTTTGACAACTGACATTTGACAACATGGTGTTGATTGTTGTCTGTTGACATTTCAATGAAGAAATTAAACATATGTTTTAAAATTACACTTTATTGCGTTCATATACAGTATAAATTAGATGTAAAACGAGTAGCCCATAGATGTTCTTGTTTGTGATGTTCTTAATTTATTTTAGAATTGCTTTTAGATGATTCTTATTGGTAAAAATTAAAATATAACAAATATTTTTTCTTCGGGTACTTTCTCTGATAATATTGTTAATGGACATTTTTATATTTGATTTAATTTTATAGATGATAATATTTTCACTACATCTAGAATGACTAAGCTACAATTAGTTGCAAAATATTTTTTCTCTATTCTACATTATAACAACGATATCCCAGAGATGGCGTTAGTACCTACCTCACAAATATTTTGGGCGAAGCTAAAATATATTTTCATTATATTTAACTACTTTTTTATTAGATATCACCAATTTTATTTAAAATGGAATATGTAATAAATCCATTCCATTCTCTTTCATTCCCTTATTATATTTTATGAACTTTTTAAATAATTAGGCACTTGGTTTTGCTTATAGACAAATCATTAAATAAAGCTACTAAATTGCCAAAAATCAAAATAATAAATGCATGTTGTAAATTGATTACTTTTTTGTTATAAATTTTCGTAATATCATATTGTGTGTGTATGTAGGTGTATTGGCACTTTTCAGGTATTTAGACCTCCCTATCGTCGGTGTGAAAATTGTGCGTATGTCGTATTAATATGCAAACTTATACATTAGAATAGTAGATTTATCTATTTCTCAAACAAATCTGAAATTGAATAAAAAAATTACATTTGTGATTAGAGTTTAAGAAATAAGTTTGAGTTCAAAAACTGTATATTATGTAGGTATACCTAGATGAAATAGTTTTTAAAGTTGTGTTTATTTACTGTTCCGAAATAAAAAAAAGGCAATCTCTTATTTAATTTTATATTTTTATATTTTAAATGTCACAAGCTTAAACATTCGTTTTTTGGTTCGTAATTTGTAATTGTATACATGGATATTATATACATACCAGTTAATATATCGTAATTATTTATCTTTTTTTTAACCCCCGACTAAAAAGAGGGGTGTTATAAGTTTGACCTGTCGATCTGTGTATCTGTATATCTGTCTGTGGCAATGTAGCGGCCAAACGCGTGGACAGATTTGAATGCGGTTTTTTTTAATCGAAAGTTAGAAATAATTAAACAACTGCAAATTTGTGCGTCCGTACATGCATTTAGTACAATAAAGTAACATAACTTTAAAAAACAGAAAAAAAAACCCGATATAAAAGGACCTCTTGCGTCGGGGGATCGTTTAATAAAAGAAGAAATTAAAATGCTAGTAAGTTACCATGGCAAATAAAGAACTAACGATATCGAATCGTATAGTCGAAGTCCTCAATGATTAACTTTGTAAAATAAACACCATCGTTAACGTACGTGCAACGGTCCCCCTACGATACGACTACGATAAGTACATAATAATATTATTTTTATTCTTTTTAGAGGTCTTTTTCTATCGGGGGTTTTTAAATTTTAAATTTAATTTAGGTCTGTAAATGACGAATACAGATTTCGAAAAAATGAATACAAATGCTTTAATTCGTCTGTTATAACTTATATACGGTATATAATTTTTAATTATCTAAGTGTTTGTTAAGTTAATCTAATATGGACTGATTTTAAAGATCTTTGAAAATGGTTTTCCTTCTTAAAACGAAATTTGAACAGTTTGAGCAGAACAGAGTTTTTTTTTGTTTTTTGTTTAAGACTCGGTTACGTTTACAGATGTAAATTTCATAACAATCTAATGAAATAACTTAAAAAGATCCGAAAAGAAATGATACTTAAGCTGATTTTTTTTTTGGTTGTATAAAATGTAAGAGATAATTTCATACCTCATTTACGAAAGCTAATGTAATTCTAAGATTTTAAATTTTCCTGTTCCTCACCTTTAATTACGTTTTATCACCATTCGTATCATTTAAGGAACACTGTGTACATTATGTCATTTTATAAAAACGAGGGCTTTTCAACATTAAACTACCACTTAAATAGAGGTATTGATAAAACTACCAACTTTGTTAGATATATCTTCGTTTTTTTATACTAATACTATAATTGAGCCAGTTTGTAAAAATAACATAGAACTAAATATTTAGTACTTAGCACATAGTTACTTACGGACAGAATTTAACTTATAACTATATTATAAAAAGAAAACAAAAACTGTAAAGAAAAAAATGATTATTTAGTTATGAGTTATGGCCACTTTTGCACATTTGAGCTGATGAATCTATTTTTAACCGCTGACCCAAAAAGAGGGGTGTTATAAGTTTGACCTTCTTCGTAGGTTCATTTAGTAGGTACAACATAGAAAAAGTGAAATATTTTAAAAAGCAAAAAAAAAATTAAAGAAAACCAAAACAAGTAGACGTCTAAAACGGATAAAAATAATATTATTATGTACTTATTAAAGTTGTTGCGTCGGGGAACCGCAAATAAAGAAAGAATTCAAAACGCAAGTAAGCAACCAAGGCAAATAACGAAATAACAGTATCAAATCGTATAGTCTAAGTCCTCATTCATTAGCATTAGCGTAAAATAGACACCATCGTCAACGTACGTAGAACGGTCCCCCGACGAAACGACTTCAATAATTACATAATTATATTATTGTTATCCTTTTTAGACGTCTATTTGTATCGGGGATCTTATAAATTTATAATAAAATTTTTGATATTAATAGTTATTGAGTTAAAAATAAGACCATAAGCTAAATAAAATATTTGTTGACAAGTTAACAACATTTTTATGGTCATAATAGTGATGTATCTACTTTATCATGTAAATTGATCTATTACTAAACACTGGTTAAGCGCACCTTATATTTGAATCGCTTCATTTCCTTGATTAAGATTAATCAATTACAGAAGGTAACAAAACAGTTTTAATCAGAGAAGCTAAGAAAGCGTATAAATGGTATAGTCGTTTCAAGTTTGGACAAATTAGTACTTAACCAGCGACGTCTTTAGAACAACACTTAAGTGTAATATTAAAATTCAAACAGTGGGATGCAGTGGAGACCGACGCGAGGGAGGCTGTGTCTTATCGTGGGTGCTCTTCTGCGGAAACAGCGCGACCACTCGTCTGCTACATCACCGCACAGTGCTAATCTGGGGAGACGGTCTATTAAATATTTATCTAAAAACATATTTTTACAAATTATCAATAAAATCATTACATTAGTTAAAACTGAATTTGACTAAACAAAAAAACTAGAATTGCTAAAAAAAGATAAATTGTATAATTTGTTTTTTTTTGGGAATCCGATGTTAACACGAATAATACATATATAATTTAAATTATACATATTGATTTTGTAAATATTTAATTGAAAAAACGTCTCCATGCGTTGCAATGTCCTAATTGCTCACTTTTTAACAGCGTTAATAACGGTGGAATTAAAACGCGAGAGGCCGCTGAGGACGATTTAATTAAACCTTAACGAAGACCCCTCCCGTCCCCCTTCTACCTGCTTGATGTTTTATTTAATTTTTAATCTATTTTTTACAAAAGAACTAAAAAATATTATAAAAGAAATTTAGCACGTGTGTCACATGTGTCTAATTCATACATTCATTAACACATTACACCCAAGATTGTAGAGGGACAAGGTCACGTCTATTTTAAACGTAATCCGATACGTAACCAGTGATTCATTACATAGTGACTTGTCATTGGGTGCTGTTGACGCGGGTCGGCGTCACTGATAGCCTGATCCCGCGTGATTTACGGCCGGCCGTGCGTTAATGTGGACTAGGCCCAACATCTGCATATACGATATAGACAACCTACTTGTGTTAGATATCCTATATAGTTTACTAATTTAGTATTATTACGGACTTAGTTGTTAAGCATGTGGTTATTGAAGTAGAGCTGTGTAGCATGTTTAACATTTTTTTCTTATTTAATGTCGTTTTTAAATAAAACCGTATGTTACTTATACAAATCGTTATCAATATATAATTGTTTATAAATACAGACATCACTAAATGTGAAGAATATAATGATTATATAGAGATAACTTCAGTGACCTTTTAAGATTTGATATAGTAATTTGTAAAGTATGAAAAGTGACTGTGATAACGCTTCGAAACTTAATCGATGTTTGGCAATAAAAGATTTCGTTTTGAAAGTACACATACAATTCATAATCTTCAGAAAACAAAAGTCAAATGTTTAGATTAAATTATATTTCAGAACTTTTGGTGTTATTGCAATGTTCTGTTTTTTTATTAGATTGTAGTCATTAGATTTGTAAGCCTTCTCAAAAGTATATAGAAACCGGTAAGTAACATTTTATACCACTGATTAAATTTAAATAAGAAAAGGTTATACTATTAGATTATATATATATAACTTGAAAAGTATTTTACTGAAAAAGTAAAACTTCGAATTCCCAATTCTTTATTCGATTAAGTAATGCTTTTATAATTAAAAAAATAATATAACCTAAAGTTTATTCATAAAACCGTGGTTCAAAGTTAAAAAAAAGCATCTCATTAACCGGTTTCATTAAGGTGAGACTTCGTTTGCAAAATGATAAATATGGCATAAATTATTTCATTTAATATTCAATTCCGTTCTTTCGCCGTTGCATTCGAATATTACGTAACAAGCAGATACTTTGCCGTCACCCTTTTATTTTTTTCGTGGAGCAACGATACTGTTTGCTAGCAGCCTCTTAATTTTGTGTTTAAACATAGGGGAGAAACGTCCTCAAAAGAATACTCGACAAATCCTTGTATCAACAAATGTAAACACCTGAGATGTGTGTTTTATGAAATTAATTATTTTTTTTGCAGAATGGTTTTATTTTTTGAATTTTTTATTTTATTTGTAAAGATGTTGTTTTGGCTCAAACCTTTCGAAGAAATTTGACCTACTATCCCAATTTCCGCTTGAGCTAAAATTTGAAACACACATTAAGTTCCGATGACAATGTAATTATGCATAATCAGTGTCTTAATAATTTAAAAATGGCCGCTGCATGCATATTTTTACAATATTTTTATTTCGTAAGTTGTAAAATACCAATGAAACAATTGAAACACCAATGTAAAAAATATAAAGAAACTAGTTTTAAAAAACATTTCTTTATGATATTATATAAATATGAAAATGAATAAAATAATATTATATTAGAAGGCAATATTTTATAGAGATTGTAGCGCTCTGCTTTAATAACACTCATATTACAGTTCTTCGAGGTCAGAAGACTTTAAGCAGAATGTCATATACGGATAGTTTACGAAATTTACGATGTGTTATATTATAATTTACTGCCGCCGCGGTGAAGAACGGCTTAAAAGATTTCACCCGTAGTTCATAGATGCTCAGAAAATCGCTACCCTGTAAATCTTAAGTACGCCCGGTATTATATTGTCATTATTGTAACAACCGTAAAGTTTAGCAAAATAGTTTTTATATACATTATTTTGTTGAAATTCTGAAAGTAATTTAAACCTCAGTGAAAATTACTTTTATAATTTGTTCACGATCATAATCAAGTTGTTATCCGTTATATTCCTTCGACAATGGCTGGCCACTTCTCCGCAAAGAATTTATGAAATTTAAAAAGTTTCTCGCTGCCGGGGAAAAAATGTGATTAAATATGTTTTGTTCAAGAGCAAGACATTAAAGCGATGTTAAGGGTGTGATAATGAGGGCGTTGATAAGCGTTTATTAGCTGGAGGCCTGGGGCCAGCGGGCTCAATGAGATCCGACGGTGGCGCTATCTGAGGGGAGTTAAATCATTTTTACGCAGTTTGTAGACTCCTTTAAGAAAAACGATATAATACAACGGTTATTTGCTTTAAGATCGTTGACTTTTATTTTTTAATCATTTTTTAATCAGATTTTTTTGTTAATAATCTAAATCTGAAAGTAGAGCATATATGTATAGGGTACATATATATCTATTTAGATATATGATTAAGTTATTAGATGAAAGTATTATACTAGATAAAATGAAATACAAAAACCGGGAACCATGTTAAGACATAATAAATTATTTATTTATTTATTTAACTATAAACCATGGGCTCCACAAAAAAAAAACTCTATTACCTAGTTTTGCCATAAATATTGTAACAAAAAAAAATATATTTTTTACTTGAAAAATAATATTTATTACTTTTACAGTGTGTGTTAGTTTAAAACACAAATATAAAACAATTAAAAATATAAAAAGCTTATTCGAAGTGGTGTCCGTTGGCTGCAATACAGTCCTTTAAACGTTGAGGCCAGTTATCAATAGAAGCAAGCGCTCTTTCTATGGGGAAATTCTTCACTGCCAATCGTATGGATTGTTTTAGGGACTCCAAATTATCATGGCGCTTAGAGGAAGCTGTACTCTCTAAAACTGATCATAAATCATAATCCCCGCTGGATTTAGATTAAGATCGGGACTAGACGACGGCCAGTCTTCAGCTCTAATGAAGTCTGAGATGTTCACTTCCAACCAAGACTGTGTGGACCGTACTTTATCACCCGGCGCCGAGTCTTGCTGGATGAACGTTCTTTGGTTATTGAACAAGGTGTTATTACGGGGCTTAAATACCTTCTTAAGAATGGTATCTTGATATAATTGTGCCGCTGTTTTGATACCTTTTTCACAGAAATATGACACAGGTCACTCCTTCATAGCTAACACCCCAATAAACCATCACTGAAGTCGGATAGTGCCCACGTTGCACTCTGTCGAAGCTTCCTTAGAGCTTTGAGCATAAATACGGTCATTTTGTTTGTTAAAATGTTGCTCAATTGTAAAAAATTTCATCCGTATACAAAAATTTTCTGTGACCTCGCTTAGCGTACCGCTTCAGTAGTTGTTTCGATTTTACCACCCTATTCATCTTTAATTTATCAGTTAAGTTTACCGCTACACAAATAATTGACTCATACCAAGTGTGTGGAGAGTTTTAAAAATTGCATGTGGCTCCATACCTACTTTGTGTGATTACATACAGTGATTCTGTTCTCTTTATCACCCCACTCCATTTTAATATCGCAAAATTTATTTATTGGCGCCAAAATAAGAAAATACAATGAACAATTGTATAAACATAACAGATTCCAAATTCAAATGTAATATTTTTTTATTTCTAATTGTAACAGTATTTATGGCCAGACTAAGTATGTAAACGTCAATTTTTCAAATAATAACATATAGAACGATAGAACCAGTAGAATGATAACATATTCAAGGGCAATGAACAGTCACAGTACCAGTTGCAATATAATAAAGAATAAGTTTTATTTCCTAATATATGCACTGTAATGTTCGCTAATACGTGTTGGTTCGCGGAAGGGTGGCGGGTTCAGGCGTGCGGTCGCAGGTGCTCCAGCCCTATTGATATCCATCCTTAGGATTTACACTGCCAATTGTAATCCAACATTTATTTAACGCCTCTTATGTTGTCATAACTTTTTTATTTCCCATCACTATTACTTTTATATATTATTTGATCTAAGCTGTTAATGTGTGTGATACAAAATGTATCATTATTATAAAAGTATGTTGTTATATCAGTATAAATAAACTTTTATTAGATCCTTTTTCTATTCACGGAATAACAAATGTCAAATAGTGTAGACATTAATTTAAAGGGTCCACGCTTATTACTTGCAATATTTTAGCAATGAAGGCTATTGAAATTGAATGATGGGGTAAAATTGATGTTTGCCCTCTGTTATGTCAGCCTGTCTCGGGGTTAGGAATCGTAGCCATAAAACATGTCGAGTGTAATTAGTGCGGCAAAATTTCAATTTGATTGGTGTAATTGCACCTCTTTACAGGAACCGCGTGCCACAGTTGTTATTAAGCGTTTCTAATTTAATATCATTTGCATATTACACGTGACCCGCTGCGGCGGTTCTGCTTGAGCATTTTTGGTTACACTTTATATACTTTAGACTCAACTCAATCCCCAACCGTTGTTCGGGATAGTGATATGAAGATATAATTGTTTTATATTATGCTTATTACTTTCTTACTTTTATGTAGTGTAATAAAAAATCATTGAAATAACAAAGTTTTTTTTAAAGTTATCTTTTAATTACGTTGGTTGTTGCACTCGTTATACAATAGTGAGTAACAAGAATAAAAAAAACACAACTGGTGAGTCAACTTATTGTATCTGCGGTAGAAATATTATCTGTCAAATTAATTGTTAAAGTGGGGGAGAGCGGGGAGGGCCGGCTCTCCCCTGTCACAGATACAAATCGCGCGGATTTACGCGTACTCGAGCCCCACTGGAATTTATCCGACGCTTCTATTTACGTATCCTTTTATTTGTTTCGTTCCTATTAGTCCCGATAGAGAATTTTTATGTTTGCATGCCCCCGGCGCCTGCCCTCGTAAAGCGGCGACTTGTGAACACTTTACAGCGACGATAACACAATTTTCGAGCAAGTGTTCTGTTTATCGGATTATAGAGCAATAACTTAGCGCTTGTGACTCTAGTAAATATTTTCGCTTGCATCCCGATGGCTTAGCGTGACTAATTAGGGCCGTTTGTTGTGAATACAGGTGCGTTGACAGACGTAATCCGACCGAGAGCCGCTGCGGCAGTGATACAATGTGCTCTATTGTAACTAGTACCTATTAGCAGATTACACTTCAATAACATAATAATCTTAATTTATTTGGTTCAACATATTGTAGTAGTATTATAAAAAATAATACAATTTAGATATATATATATATATATATATATATATATATATATATATATATATATATATATATATATAGATTAAAAGGTGTATTTCAATCAACATAAATCAATTAATAATCAGCTGAAACGTTGCACTCGCTGTTAAAAATTCCTATTAATATGCAAGTAAGTGTGCATAAATGAATTCCAGAAAGTCTCAAAAGTATTTATTAATATATTAAAGAACAAGAAAATATTTACAAAACAAACAAGTTCTATATAAAATTAGTTATCATGGACCATCTAAAAGCAATTTAGTACACGTTGCTACTAAGCGCTACCGCAGACATTGATACTTTCATACAACTATATACAGTTGTTCGAATATCGGCGTTTATTTATGTCGCTGGAGGGAGAGGATCAACGGCAATCCGCCGGGCAAACATTTAAATTAATGTAATAAAGAGCCGTGAAATTCATGGCTTTCGCGAATCAGGGTATTATCGTAGCGGCGTAGCACCTAACGCTACGAGTATGTAGCTGCGTTTGACGCGATGCGGACTAAAATTTATAAATCTAAATAATCAAACATTATATTTATTAATTAGTACAAAAAAACCGTGATTATTTTAATTAAGTATACAATTGATTGAAAATAAGTTATCTTCGAAGTAATATATTTCCTTCAATGTACCGTTCAATTAAACCGGCTGTTAGCAGAAAATCCAATGGTCAATAAGTGATCGGATAGGAATCGGCAAATTACGCCGTCGCTATAAATCGAGCCCGCTCCGAGGGCTTACTGCATGTTAAGCCGACCGCCTGATAATGGGGTTACAACGTCCACGGGTCTTAAAACAAGAGTTTTGTTAATAGCCCGTTGTCAGTTTGTAACTATTTATCAAAATTAGATATAAATCTTATTAAATTTTGAATATATTAACTCATTTAGAAAAATATGCTAAAAGTATATTTATTCATCGTATAATTAATAATGTCATTAATAGAATAGACATATAATTTATTTTAACGTGATTTTAATATATTTTAAATAATGAATGTTATAACGAGCAGGAGGCAGATGTCGCCAGCGTGACGCGAACTCCCATTATTGGGCAACTTTGACGACGTGACGCGGGTTACTGACAAACTCAAAAACCCTTAATATGATTCTTATCAATAGACAATAAAAAATTAAAGATATAAAAATATAAGATATTTAAGATACCTATACCATTAATTAGTAATATCATATTGTAATATATTATATAGATCGATTAACAGTGTTTCAGCTTCGAGACAGGTACAACTTCGAGACAGAATTCAAATATGTGCATATGCTAACTAAAAATCGATTAATATATTCGATTAAGTCATCAAATATATATCAATATATTGTACGTCAAAAGAAACATACATCATACCATCATCACACTAGTCTCATATGTTCCAAGGGTCAAATAAAACATTCCAATCACGTTGCCTCGCTTGTTTTACAAACCGATACGACGTGTGTTCCGGTGACTTTACTTTTCGCACAATGGATAAATGCATTTATAGTTAAGAGAATAAGGTTTAAAATGATAAGTTAGTTTGCTGTCCACTAGACATGACAATGCAATCAGCGGTGACCGAGCGGGATTTGGTTCATACATGAGCGGATTTGCGGGATGAATAAGTTCCGACCCCACAAAATAACAAAGAGATCTTATATTGCGTATTACGAGTTTTATAAGGCCATTTGCAAAATTCTTTTCTTTGTGAATTTTTAATGTGTTTCGCAGTTACATTCGAAAAATCGAATCGAATTTTTCATTTTATTCGATTAGAGAGTACATATTTTTATTGTTAAAAAACATAGATACCAAAGTAGTTAAGAACGTCATTCATATATATATATATATATATATATATATATATATATATATATATATATATATATATAAGTTATCTTAAATATTCTATAAGATTTAAAGGCAGAAATAATTCAAAATAACATACCATGAAAAGCACAAGTTATTGTCCCAAACTTTGACGATCAGACGACATTAGTAGCAAAAGTTGCTTTATCAACGTGTTCGCACCGGATGTTACTCTACTGCCGGAGATCGGATATGAAAACGATGGTAAACCGCGACTTTGCTCCAGAATGGGCTTTTTGATTGTTTGTCTAGCGGGTGGAAGCAGGGTTGACGGCCGGTTGTGGTCGCAAATTAATGCAGCCGATCTAATATTCTGACAGGTACAGACGCGAACCTCGCTCACGCATTTTCGCTGGGAACACTGTTGCTAATAAATATTACATATAAATTATAAAAAGTTAATTTATTAAGTTTTTTTTTCATGTAATTAAATTATATTTAAATTTTAAATAAATATATAATAAGTTTCATCGACACGGTCAGGAAAGGATAAAATTTTTCTATTTCTGTCATTTTATAAAAATTTCAAGGCTGCCTTTTACCCACCTTTAATAACATGCCTAACTATAATTATAAGACTCTTTAAACAAGATATTTTCATCATCAAATCAAATTTTATCAATACAAAATATAATACGTCTTATTGCTTCTCATAGAGAAATTTTAGATCAGAAAATCTTTTCCAAGAAATTTTCTAATTTCATATTTCAATATGGTTTGAATACAGGAAAAGATAACACAGACTTGTGACGTCACAACTTATCCGCGATATAACAGATGTTGCTAATCGCCCGCTCAGCCTCCTAGTGACGAACAACTAAAATTTTCTCTCCTCTCCAAAACTTCTCAAACACCATTAAGTCAATCTGCTGGTTTTAGACATAGATATTAACTGTCATCTTTGAATACTATTACATAAAATATTAAACATTCATATTTACAATGACAGAACAATAATAGAAATAATAATTATTTATTTATTTATGTGAAAGAATGTGGTACATAGGTTCAACAAAACAAAATAAGATTCAGTTTCTACCGTTTTTTATTATGAAAAAAACTCGTTAAAATTTAAAATACAGATAAAGATATCTGTAAGAATAAGTTAGTTGTTTGGATTCCATTACATAAGAACTTAAAAAAAACTTTAATTGTATGTAAGTTTTATGGACAAGATAATACTAAGGAATAATTTACGGCAATGAAATTGCATCAAAACTTACTTCTTTTATAAAGATTACTATCAGATTATTCAGGAAAAAGTACACATTTGAAAATTATTTAACAATAAAATAGACTAAAGACAAGGCAGCATGGTTGTAAACCTTAACCTGTATGAAAGGGCAAATTAAAAAAAAATATATAATAACTGTATGTCAGCATGAATAATTAAACAAAATATATTAATCTTTTAATCAGAATATGTAATGAATTTTGATACTAATGATAAGCTTCTAAGATAATTGTGATTATGACCGAGTTTCATAATATATTAAAATTGTACATAAAATTACATATTAAATGTACTAACATGAAAATTGCAACGTAATTTCAACGCAATTTCGTGCAACGCAAGATTGACAGTCAATTTATAAACATTATTAATTTCTTTATTATCACCAGCTTTGTAATCGTAAATGAATAGTGTTTTGTTTAATGATCTTCCTTTGACATATTGTAATTTGAAAGGGTATTGCGAAAATTAATTTCAAATCTTGTGAAATAATAGCTTGGCTAACTTAATTATGGCAACAAAGATTATCCATCATTTAATTATATTGTTATTGGGTTTATTACTTAATAGTTAGTGTAAAGAGTTATTAAATATATTATGGACAGATGCTACGAATTTATAAAGCCAAAGGTTATTTTTATCAGATTTTGTGAGCGAAAAACAGTGTTATAAGTGGAGGCCCTATTTTCAATTCTTCTCGCGGTTCGCTCGTCAACATCTCACTTATTTACGAGATATGTTCTCTAACGACTTCAGCTGGTGTGTTGCCAGCTTTATGTAATCTGAAGTGATATCTGAGTGAAAATATTATCGCATTCAAAAAGATAAACGTTTCTGTGAAACTGAAAGAATGCCATTTTAAAATTAAGTATACAAAAATGACAGATTATAGATAATTTTAATTTGAAGTTGATGCAAAGTTTTTTATAATTATATATTTTTCACTTCTAAGCTAATGATCCAAATTGTTTAACAACATGAACCAAATAGTTTTAAACATTACATTTCATTGGTTTGAAATTTAATAATACTAAAATCAACTTTTACATTATGGGTAATATTTTTTTTTACATTATGGGTAGGTAGTGATCCCTTTAAATTGAAAAGCTCATCCTTTATCCACATGTTTCTTTAACTTCCATGTGACAAATCTAGTAAATAAATAATAAGATAAAGTTTAAGTGTTCTGTGTTCTATTTACCTATACTTAAATCCACCTAAAAATTTTGACTCGTCGCAACTACAGTTTGCACCAGCTGCGAGAAAATTGCTAACACTCGATAATAGCGCTTTCAATTTGCGGGGATTTGAATCATGATTTAGATAAACAGCGCCTTTAAATCCTGAGATTTTATATTATATATATATATTCTTTTTGATTATATAATATGATAAAGTCAGTTTTTTATTTAAAATAGATACACATTACATCACAGATAATACACACACATAAGCGTTTCACTTATTTAAGAATCTAGTTGCTAGACGTTATTATAGATAAAAGTTATATCTATGTGTGGAAAAATAAATTTAAAAATATCTATCCCGTAGGAGACAGCGCGTACATCGCATAAATTTCAAATGTCATATCAAACACACACAGTTTCTACTAAAAACATTTTCGTGTAAAACACGTTGATACGGATAATCCGAGCGCGACATAACAGAGATTGTATTACGGCAATAAGTCCGCCTCGGAGCCCGATAAACGGGGGCTTAATCCCAAGATTTTTTCACACGTCCCCCGCGAGCGCGGCTGCCTCCGGGAAAACTAATAAAGAAACCATCTCGCCGCCTGCTCAAGCTTGAAATGTATTTTTTATATAATTTACCGCGGATTGATTGTGCGAGGCGCATCTGATACCTTTACGGTTTCCACAGAGATTCAAGCTTTGACAAGATCTAAGTCTTCAATAAAACCTTAAACACGTGTTGCTTAAGATTTTTTTAATTATTATATTTTAAATGATATAGACAGTGTTCACTTCTAAATAGTAGAAATAATACAAAATAACGAGGGCCGAGTTGTAAACATGCTACGCGACGTGTCAACATGGCGGCGAGCGGCGGTCACGCACTAATTACGACGTCACGTGTCACCGGCGCAAAACACGTCGTCACCACTGGACCAGGCACGAACTTGCTCTGTTTAATCCTTGTCGATATGCTAATTAATAAATATTTATTAAATTATGCGCAATTTTGTAATTAATGCACGTTTAAATATATCTGCGTGCTAACGATTTGTCATTTTTATTTTTCATCATTTTCTTATTTAAGAAAATTATTTTTATGTCGTTGACTCAACTTCTCTGTTACACAAGTTTTGCTACAAATACTACAATTGATCTAATTGATTGAATACTATGATTGATATTAATTGAATTTTTAATTTAATATCAAATCCGTAATCTACGTTGATCAACCTAGACTAATACAAGCTTATTGCATATGTCACAAATCCAAAGTATGAATCCATTTCTCTGGGTGTACGAATGGGCTTCGCGGTTAGCAACGGGTATCCGCATTCCACGCCGTTGCTGGCCACTGCTGCAAAAACCCCGACAAAACGTTGGGCAACTCTCTGCTGCACTACTCGACCGCAAACTGCACCCGACGCCATCACACACTACGCAATTAGCTGCGGCAGATACAAAAATTATACCCTGCTTTGTACCATGTGTTATTGGAATTGTTTGCATTTTGAATAGAAAACAGATCTGCCGTATTATGATTTCGATAATATATAAACATTTTAAGGTTATTCGGCCGATATTTTTGTTATTACGATTAATATATTTGTTTTGTTTTGTCTCTTGGTATATCAAATTGTATAGAAATACGATCATATACAACAAAATATATTTGTTTGCGTAGAATTGTTTACACACAACATAAACTTTTCTTGAAGATACAATTTGAATATTAAATAACAAGAGAGATTAATTATATTATATAGTAATAACAAATAACATGATATATATTAAAATAAAGTGCAGAATGAATTACAACATAGCCGGTCTGTAATCATAACCACTGCACGAAGGCTGTTTGTGGTAAACGATGCTTAATAGCTGAAAATTAATTAAACTCCACATTATTTTATATGTAAATATACGTATCCCAATGCTGGGAACAGACCTCCTTTTTATTTATAGAAATGATGTGTAATTTAACTCATTGTCATTTGATTGGAAAATTTCATATCATACATGTTCTATAGATAAGTTTTGATAATGTATTTTCGATCATGTAGCAGATAAAGACAAATATATTTTTTCATGGCCGGTTATCGAACCCGTTAATTGCAAGTTAAGCTTGGTTACCGCTATGTCAGACAACCGTCTGGCGTGTCATATTGAATATAACTAGCCGTTCCCCTCGGCTCTGTTCACGTAGAATATAGGAGGGAGTTATATTATAACAAACTAGTGCTTTTTATCTGCACATTTGCTATTATTTATAGATGTACTTATTACTACTGGTTGTAAAGATTATTTTATATATGTATAAGCATCTAACTTTCCTGTAAATTATGTATTTCATGATTTTTTAAGACTGATTGCATTATAGCCTTGAATGTCTACATATTCGTAGCATCGTTCGTAGCGTAGTGTTTGTAGCAAGGACTTTCATATTCATTACAAATTGCATTACAGTTAGCTTGTAACGAGCACTCAAATGGTTTTCGTTCGTCGTGGCCATGGTCTTTTATTTCGTTGAAGATATAACAATAATGAGTCTTTGGAATCCGTTATTATATTGCTACTAACTTTTATCATTCAATTATTGTCTATTTTAAAAATACTTAAAAGATTTGAAAGATAAGCTTTAATGTATATTAAAGGTTCACTGAGTATAAGTTTTCTTTTTTTGAAATGTTTTACTTACATATATATGTACAGAAGTAGTGTGTATTTTTCGTCTGTAATTAAATTATATTTAGCGTCCATTATTTAATATATATATCAACGTAAGTCATGATTAATTTGTTACAATCCAGTCGAGTCGGCTTATTCAATTATGAAACGTTTCGACTACAGTCGTCGAGGCGAAAAGACGGGCAAAAACGGGAAAAACGTCGGTATGAGATCGCGCTGACGATAAGTGGATGACTTCTCGCATGGATTGCTCTCAAAGGGCGGTCACTGAGGCGCGAACTCGCCCTCTCACACCCAGCGATTGACAGCCAACGGTCATGACATTCAATAAAGCTTGTTAAACCATATTGAATGTCGGTCTTCTACTAATTGCATGTACATGGGAAAAAATAAAGTAAACATGTATTTTTCTTAATATTGACTCAAATGCTTATTCTCGTCATTGCTTCAGTTTTCTACTATTATATGAAATAGACGCAACATTACCTAGCTTGTCCTGAGTTCTAAGTATCGCAAATGTGTATAATGTTTAAAGTTAGCTCATGATCCTCTTCTGCGATCGACTTAACTCTGCCGCAGTAAAACAAATCCTTTCTAAATTGCCTATTTGCGACTCACACATCGCCTTGAGCCCGATGTACCGCATGTCGATATTTTAAAAGAACGAGACGCTTCACACGACATAAAAGAGATAGGAAAGTTAGGACTTAGTATCCATTTGCCGAAATTGGCCTGTTCACGATAACAACAAGTTTTCGCACCCTCGTAAGTAAATGTGCAATTCATACGTGTGTAAATATTTAGGGTGTGATGAATTATTTACTTTACGGTTATCGGATTACGGTATAGTTTTCTTTGGCTGTTAATATTTTGGCATACATCATTGCCTATTTTAAGTCTTATCAGATGACGTCGGACAACCATTAACACAAGTGTATGTCGTTAGTAAATATTAAAATAAAGAAGCAATACTTTATAGGATAGGGATTTGGACTTCATGTCTTAATGAGTATAGTAGAGTAATGCCTAAATGTTAGTCATTAAACAAAAAATGTTAGTTTAAACAAGTTATTGATGGTTAACGTTGTAATGAAATATACATTTGAAGGAGGACTACTAATGATTCTAAAAATGTTTTCATTTGCACCATATATCTTTGAAAAATGTTTTGCAAAATCTAGTATTTTAGACATTGTTCATTAGGGCACAAACAAATAAAGTCGGCATTAAAAAGTATTTGACACTACGAACTAAACGGTATTAAAATAATTCCTAATAATATCAACTTTTCTCCATACCTAATAAACTGTGGTTTAAACAGTTTGTATAATAAGTTTCCTAAAAAAACTATTACATAAAAGTATTTAATATGTTTGAAGTACACCCGGAATTAAACTTCTTTATATTATCAGCTTGCATACGCTTACACGCGTCAGCGAACAAAGAAAACTATTCAGCATCCCGTCGGTATTGCATTCTTTTCTGGATATTACTTTCAAACTAGACTTTTCAAATCATGTTTCAGATGACTGCACAGACAAACTCTTAAAATGTTTACCCAACTTAGTTATTGATCTCTTTTTAACATGTAAAATGGATCTTTTTAATTCGTTGATTATTTTATTGTACAGGATTTTATGTCATGTTTTTGTATAATCAATACCATGACCGTTTAAAATGTTGTAAGTATTAAGTTTATTGACGGAGTTTCTGTGAACCCTTCGGAACAATGCAACTACAATCTAACGTTTCGTAAGTACTATGTATATGTATGCCTATTTGAAATTAAAAATAATACTTTGAACCTGGAACGCACATGGTCACTTGATCTACTGCCATTAAGGTTATTTGTTAGACATACAGTTTATGTATTCTTTTCCTTTTACGATTATGTTTGACATAAATTTAAGTTTAAGAAAAGTTAATGACTAGAAGTTTACTTACTTTCATTACTTTTATCTACAAAATAAGAGGTAGGTATCTAAAACTAAAAGCAGGTACCTAAATATTCCTTTAAAAGAACAATATAAAAAAGATTAATAGTAAGTATATTGTCATGCTGCCATAAATACGATGTTTATAGCGCGGGAGATCGAAAACATCAAAACATAAAAGGGAATTGTAATAAACAAGTTTAGAGAACATATTCTACTCGACCTTACATTTTCATAACCCTCCAGCTTCCATTCCTATAACTGTCATCTTGTCAAATAGTACGGTGTTTGGTAAATCCCTACATTTCCATAGGGTTATATTTTATCCAACGTCGGAGAAAATAAATAACATCTATAATATAAATATGAGCGTTTCCGAACCTTTGACTCTGAGAATTTACATATCAGTAGTTGGCAGATAAATCCCCAACACTTTAATACTATTTGGGGAAGGAATATCTATTTCTAAGGAAATGAAATGTGATAATCAATTATTTATTGACTAGTGACTTTTAAATTTTAACTACTTTTACTTATTGAGAATAGTTCGCACAATTAATTGATTTCGCCGAAAATGTTTTATTGGGATTATGATTGAAGATAAGAAAGTATATACTTTCAAAATAATTTTTACAAAATAGAAATTTATATATTACAAATTGCCTTCCAACGACTGTGGTTACATTTATAGTACTATTATTTTCTATACGGTTTTGACTAACTGACATATTATATTTTTCATTTAATTACAACCAAATGAAATGAATAAAAACACGTTTTTATGTAAAAAAAAAACTGGATTTCAACACTACCAACCGGGAATCATCAGGTAACTTAGGAGAAGAAATACGAACACAGGATATTGAAATTGTACATAAAGATCTATAGTAGATATAAATATTGATTACCTATTTGCTCAAAAAGTACATTAGTTTGTGTGTATTATATTTTTAAGATAATACTTTGATTATTCTAAATAATATGTTGCAGATGTGGGAGGTAGCCGTCGGTGAAATTGAGCTGTCTCGCCGCAAACCGGTAAGGCCGCCGGTTGATCTGCGTTCGATTGTGTGATGGATGTACAGAGTAATTTGTACCCATCCAGAACTTGGAGGGTCATTTACATCACGGAATACAAACCGTCGAGTTATTACACATTATTTGTCTTGGTATGTTGGTCATGTGACTTTGGCAGTCATTTAATCCTAAGCTAAGTGGCAAAAATAATAATGAGAAATATCTTCTAATAAATAAATTGGTATAAAAAAATATCAGCCACAATAACTAAAATAAGAAAAGGAAGTTGTAATAACTAAAATAATAAAAAAATATCTGAGGTCTATTTATAATATTACGTTATCCTTAGCGAAATTGCAAATGTCAAAATAAAATATGAAATTTTTCGTAAAAATAAAACTGAAAATTCCTTTCTTAACCTAAGGAATAGACACTTTTTTTAATGGATCATTACGAAAACAATTTATTTCTTTGGATTCGTACTGTAAGCTATAATTTGTTTGGCAAAATACACTGAAGGATTAAAAATTGTTCTTAGCAGGTATGTAGGTACATACTTAGTTATTATGGACAAATGGTGTTCAATAAATTTGATTGGATTTACCTCGTAGTTGATTAGGAATAGTGGCAATAACATATTTACAAACAAGATTAAGATATGTTCCTTTATTAGTTACTTAAAAAACTCTTTTGAGTTATTTAAATAATATTTTAATAAACATAAGTTATTATATACTAACAAATATATATTTTTTTCTAGAAGATTTTTCTTTAAAGGCCAGTAGTAGGCTTGTGTTACAACTTCTTTCAACTTTCAACTACAAATGAAAAGTTGCGCTAAAAATGACTATAGTCTAGTCTAACAATATAGTCAGTATATTAGTAACAATAACTCGGTGTATCACAGACAACTTGAACTTTACTTTATAGAGATATTTGTCGACGTACACCTTTGAAACGATTTTCTATACTTTAATTTATCTATAAATTAGGAAAATAAAAGAACTTAGATGAAGATGTACTCAAAGTTATGGATTATAAAGAACTCAGGTCTTAATCTAAGCCTTTAATAAAAATTATAAAGTAGTGTATATGTAAGAATTTCAAATATCACATTAAAAAAAATTAAAAGTATAATTTTAATAACAAATAATTCTTATATAATTACAATTCAATTTAGGCAATAACTTAGAAATTTCTTTTTTAACATTTTTGTCTAGTCATGCGAAATTGACTAAATTTAAATTCCAGTTATAGTTCAAAGTATGGTATTTAACTTCTGGTGTAAATGATTACTGAGCAGGTAGTGTAATAGAATATAATGATTCAGAAAACTTTGAATTTAATTAGGTGAGACTATGCATATTAAATATTTTAGTTTTTGAAAGTTGAAGAAAGAAAGAAAGAAAGAAAGAAAGTAGTTTAGATTTATTAAGTCTATGACTTTGCTTAGCCATGAGACAATTCCAGCTGATGCTCTAATAGGTTAGACTGTGTCACCTTGTTAATCCGTAATCCGTGAATGTGGGACATACACATACATACACACATTACTTGGATACCAAAACCAACATTAATGTTATTCCTACGTATGATTACAGAACATTATTATATCAGATTAGAAAGGTGACGTGATGTGAATATCAGATTTAGAAGAAATAAAATATCTAGAAGCCAAGAACAATGCAATACCAGCAAAGGTATTCGGTTAAGATATTTTTTTAAAGTAAATTTACTCCTAAATAGATGAAAAGTTTATTGACCTTAAATTCAGATATTCAAACGACACACTATATGGAGCAATAATTTATTCATGACCTCGCTTATTATAAGAAAATTAGATAAAGGTTTTTTATAATCAACATAATAGAATCCAATAAGTACTAAGGGTAATTAATTAATGTAATGGATTAGAATTGTTCAAACTCAAAACGTATTGCATAGTTTATTCTGTACGAATTCTACTCTGAGTTTTTCTACTAATAAAGCTAATTTTATATAGAAGTAAAATCTACGTCCTCATGTTTAATTTATTTTGAATGTATCTAAGTGTGCTTCATTGCACGTACCATAAGCATGGATAAAGTGTTGGTATGAACTGATCCTTATCTGTGAAGAGCACTGCGTCTATAGCTTGATTAAGATAGGTATATGAAATTTATTTTCCAAAGATATACATGGCGCGAGGGCGGGTCCCTGAAATTTTCCACTGGGCGGAGTCAAAGAGAAAAATCGACGCCTTGCGAACGCCACGCCCACAGTCTCTCGCTTTTCCTCTTCAACCATTTTACTGTACTGCTTTTATTACGTATGTCTGCGGATTATCGAATTAAGAGCTAAGCTCAGCATTAAAGTCTGTCAAGAGTACCTACCTAATTCGTTTTCAAAGTTAAAAGCGCTATTTTATTGCGGTTTATATAACATTTGAAATATCATTGACGTGTTTAAAATATACACAATAATAATATAATTGTAATTCATGAAATATTAAGATATTTGAGAAGATTTTTAATGATTTTGATAATAGCAGTATAACGACACTTTAGGTCTTTGAAGTTTTGTTCCTTATCTGTTTGTTTCTGAACACCTCACTGAAAATGAAACGAAATGAAACTCTGCTTGAAAGTACGTAAAAAAAAGAGAAATTTAATACAAATTTCATTAAAATCCGTCAATTCAATCAAGAGATAGTTTTAGTTTTATGAGACAAAGTTCAAAGTATCTTCAGTACTTCTTATTATTAATTTTACTCGTTTTTTGTATTTCTTAATCTATTACTTATATTTTGTAATTGTATTCTTATAATTCTGGAATACCATATTAAATATTAATATTATATAGATATAGCAGATCTTATTCTCTATTTTACTTATAAAAATTATTAACAATTGCACTGATACTTCATTAGTATGAAGTATATACTCGTATCGTGCTAACAAAATTAATTCTAATAATATTAGAATTAATTCACCTCAATACGAGATGTTGATGTTTGATGTTTCGTGATGTTTATTTTTAATGGAAAATCACAAAATTATATATATTTATAATTCTAATAAAGGTGCTTAACAAATTTTACTAAAATGATGTGGTTCTTATAATTTGAGTCAAAATGTACTCTTTTTTCTGCAGACAATTCTATAATTTTCATTGAAAAACATACAAAAACTTTTTGGGCAATAATTAATTGTGTGTATATATAAATTATATATAATTACGAATGGCATGTTTAAAAATTACGTTATATCATGGACAATGGATTTTGGAAGATATAGGATTAAAATTAAAAAATATCAAAACCCTTCTCAAAAGCCCATATATATATAAATCATATTATAATATTAATTAAGAAAAGCAATTATTTTATAAAAGTATATTATAAGCTGCGATTTAATCTTATAAGATATTTTCTCTCTTATGATGTTTTATTAAATACAGTTGTCAAAATTAGCTGAAGAAGATATTTTTAACACCCCACCTTAATACAATTAAATAAATAGTGAATGTATATTATTTATCAGAATATATATTGTGATAAGACCGTAATATTAAAAATGTAATATCAATTTGGTATTTCAATAATGTGATTGAAGATACCTTTTTACCCGAACTAGAATGAATGCACAAAAATGTATTGTTTTTAAATTATTTTTTTAGTGTCAATGTTAGACTATAAAATACAAACATTATAAAAATAGTATAAGCAGCATTTTTATTAAAAAATAAGATGCTGAAAATAACGTTATTTTTTAATTGTTTCCACTATTTTATTTAATATAAAATCTACGTGTGTGTGACTGTGTGTGTGACCACGTGTGACTGGAACTCGAATACCATGCGACTGCAAGGCGCCGTAGCAGCCCACAAGTTTGCAGGAAATAAATTGGTCACTTGTCAGTATATACTAGACTGTAAATATAATAATATACATAATTATTGTCTTTTCTTAAGTTCCTTTTCTTCTTTTTTTTATAGGCGAAGTATAAAATTTGCAATGTCGAGGACGAGACAGTGTGTAGCAAATGCTTATGTTGACTACTTTCGGGTTGGACTAATAGTAATAATAATGAACCGAAGTTCCAAACTTCTTTCTGTATTCCACATGACTGAAGAAACAGGCAACAGTTACCATTGTATAGAGGACGCGAAAACAATACGATGAAAAAATATATCTCATATAATCAAACTTTGAAAATGGAACAATGTAAAATATCAAATCCTTTTTATTTTTAAAGTAGGTATCGGTCATTGTCAATAAATCAATATTAAATAAAAAGGTATATGTATTATATGTACAATCTAATTATAATACGATAAAATTATATTTTTAAAAAATAAATAAATGAATTGAGTAGAAACTTTTTAAAGTCGGCAGAATAAGAAACTGACGTCTTATTTATCTGTAAATTAAAAATGTATATATATGTTTACAATGAAACGTCATTTGCGGACTAAGTGTCAGAATGTTTGTTCTGTTGACTAAGTGATTCCGTTAAATTTATTTATGTAGAATATAATAAGTTTTCTTGTAGAAGTATTAGCTGCAGTAAGTGTCAGGAACATGTCGGACACCTCCCAAACAGACTCAATAATTATCCAGCCGGATTGGATTAAGCAGTTAATATTGGCTTCGGAACGTGAAGGTAGATGTCGATTTTTATTACTGCGTTGCAAAATTAATTTCTAAAGAATTTTAACTATAAACTATTATAGCATTAATAGTTTCTATAATAACTTTAATTTAAGAATTATTAAAATATAACATAATTAATTATTTGCTTAAGTTCTTACCATTTTTTTCATTAAAATTATTGTATTGGAGTCATGTCATGACTTTAATTAAAACATTATATAAGATATGTTTACTTTAAAATAGTATTCAATAACGCACCTACAAACTTTAAACGTAAGTCTGGTATTGGGTGGAAAATACCCATTCTATTAATGGGGTAGGTAACACTAATAAAATCTATACTAATATTATAAAGCTGAAGAGTTTGTTTGTTTGAACGCACTAATCTACGGGACTACTGGCCCGAATTGAAAAATTCTTTTTGTGTTGAATAGTCAGTTTATTGAGGAAGGCTATAGGGTATATATCATCTCGTGACTAATAGAAGTTAAGCAGCAATGAAAAATGCTGCAAATTTAATATAATCTAATAGGTTCTGACTGACTTAGTTATAGCATACAGTCTAAACCGCAGGTCGTAGAGATAGTAAAATTGGAGGATACATTTGTTTTTCTACGTAGTGGTGTACTAAGAAAAGATTTTTAAATTCCACCCTTAAGGGTTTTAAATATCAATTTTGTATGGAACTCGGCGGCAACACTAAAAACCACGCGGACGAAGTCGCGAGCGACCCCTAGTAACATATAAAGTATGTTTTTCTTTAAACCAAGTACTACAGAGATTTTTTGAAAAACTAATTTTTATCCATTATTATTATTCCCGGGATCAAATGTGGTCCTTATCCGTGGAAAACCAAATTGAATTGTTATTAAACTTAGAAAGAGAAAAACATATGTTTGAAAATGTTGTGTGTAACTCAATCTCAAACATCTATATACGAATAATGTGATATATGTATGTATTAAAGTTTCATGCGGCCATCTCATATGATATAACTGAAACCATACACCCTACAATTCGCTCTCATGTAAGATAAAACTATCTTCGTAGCCGCAGAAACGATTGGCTTAAAATTAGTAAAGGAGGAAGTCCGTTGCGTGGTGTGGAACATGGCGAATACTCTAAGCTGCAGAAATAACGGCGTGCCAGGAAGGGCTTGTCGGCTCCTGGAACGTTATTTCTACCTCTTGTTCCGATCCTACGATAAATTTCCTAGTAAGCATTTTATATTTTTAAATTTTTATCCATATAGGGTATCAATGTTAAACTAAAAACTCCCGACAATATTACCAACATTTTTATTACTGAATGTCACAATATCAGGGGGTTGGTCATTGCTATTGTTTTTACTTCTACTTGCCAACTAATATCTATTTCGATACATACTGGATTTTAACAATACATTTAGGTGTATTAAGTGTATCAAAAGTTCGTTTTAATTTATATTATTTATCAAAATGGTCTTGTAAATCATAGGAGAGGCGGTACGAACAGCTATTCTAGAAAGCGTGATGAGTCGCTTAATGCTGATAATAGCATGTTGCGTTCAGCTCTCAGCCAAGATGAGTTCCTCGGATGTTTCCCTCAATCCTAAAGTAGTCCGCGTAGCCCTGTTATGTAAAGGTGTCTCTTGCACCGACAGCGAAATCATCAAGACTGAGGCTGAGGTGTATGGTGTGTTAGGTAAATCTTTACGCATTTTTATATTTTCTAATCAATTTGAGATTTCACTGTACTGTTGCTTAAATTAAAGTTATTTAAATTAATCGTTATTACTTGTCTTTTTAGAATTTCGGATACCATTGTGGACCAGCGTGGAGATGGGCGAGCAGCTGGCCTACGAGATAGGAATTTCTAGTACAATAAGCAAGGAAGTGGCTTGGATCGTAGACATGGCGGAATATTTAAGAAACAATGTGGAGAAGAAAATGCAGTGGGCTGCTACAGGCTCTTCTGCCACTTCTGGTAACTATTTAATTGATTGCTTGTTTTTGTGTTCGATCGCGATAATCTTTGGAACTAAATATATAGAGTTTTCGACAGCATAATTATTGATGAATTTTAATATAGACTATACAACTTTACACTACGACGGACACATTCAGTGTAGTAACAATTGCTCTTGAAAAGAATATGATAACTGTAGATAATGTTATTTCCTTTCTGGGTTCAACGAACTAGCACAATCTGTATTAAATCCAGACGAAGTCGCAGGTCATAACTAATATAATATATCGATTGTAATGTAGAATTCTAGAGTGTTTTGATTTCCTTGCACGGCACGAACTATAACTTTGAAAAATCTGTTCTTCTAATGATGTCCTTAAGTTCATTGAAATTTTTGTAAGCTGGATACAGTGTGTCAATGTGACAATGTGCAATGACATGTATGTTATCAGATGGTGTCAACACGTTGCATCTTGCCGCGGGCGCGGTGCTTGTGGCAGTCAGACTCGAACCCATCTGTAGCATGCAACAGACCATGATCACCACGTCTGCCACAAAGCCCGCACTTGCCACAAAGACGGCTCGCCTCGCCCAACTCGTGAACGCCCCCCTCGCCTACCTCACCTGCCTCGCTGATATCATCTTCGTGGCAATAAGGCACAAACACAAAGTCCAAAACAAATCTACGCCTCTTATTCTTAAACGAAAAGCAAACAATTGATTCGTTAAGGATAAGGATTGCTATTGATTGAAAGATATATAATTACGAAAAGATACGTAAAAATAGAGTTTTGAACGATAAATAGTTTAATTAAAAGTTAAAAGAAAAAAAAAAGTTTTGAACGATATAACAGTTTTTCCAAAAAACATAGCTACAATATATTACATACTTTAAAATACTGGATAGGTGAATTATTACTTAAAAGTACTGGATAGATGATTTATTCTTCAATTATTAATCTTTAATAATGAACGAATAAAAATATACTTCCTTACTTAAAACAAGCTTTAATTATATCAATAATTGGTATTTTTTTATTGACATTTAGTTTTATATTTTGTACTTTATAAAACGAAACGTTGTGATATTTTCGATTCTCTTAAAAAGATGAGGTCATTATAATACATTGTAAATCATTATACTATCAAGGTCATTACCTTGATAGTATAATGATTTTGATAGTCAACACTAAGCGTTAGTTAAGTTATGACAAATAATTTAGTAAATTCCCTCTAATTGCATCTCCAGCAGGTCTAGGAAGATGATTGTATTGATTGTATATTTGGGAGGTTCCAAATTATTTAGAATAATTTTGGAATTACATATTATTTGACAATAGTTTCCTAGAATGATTTCAGTTGAGTGTTAGTAATCGTCTGTTGTCAACACGCAAAAATAGGATTTAAAAGAACGATTTTGATAGAGCTTTCAGTTAAATGAATTATTTAAGAAAACAAAGCTAGGATTAAATAGCGTTGCTAAAAATATCGGGCATGCTATTTCTGGAATATATTGTCTATTGGGTGATATTGACAATGTTTTATAGAATGTTAAATACTGCACTGTAGTGTTACCATTTGGACAGCATTTCCATTTGGAGCCAATCTACGAGTCTTCATATATACAGGATTTTTCGTATTTGTTAAACCGTGTCCTTAAATTATAACAAAATTACATTGTTATTATTTTTTCTTTATTTACCTCAAACTTTATTAGTTAGTTAGATTAAAAATATATATAAGATTTATTGTTTTATTTCTTATTTCCAATATTTTTGTATTTACAATAATATTGATGCTGATTTTTTAAAACTATATTATTTTATAATCATGATGTTTGTAGAGAATATATGAAAAACAAGTATATAGAAACTATATAAAACGTTTAATGTTAGGGAGCGATAGATATCAAAGTGATTTAGTTTCCCAGAGCGAGGCTTGCTTTGACTAGTGATGTGCGAAATATGGCTGCACCGACGGAACTCATACCCGCTACCCCAAAATGCGTTTGGTTTTAATATTAGCCCTTCTCTTCCCTTTCATATTGCTCGTCAATTGATCATGTAGTTAAGGCTCTCGATTTAGGTGATCTTTATCAACATAATGATTATAGCATAAATACAAACGAATAATTATTTTAAAACACATGTTAAAATAGGAACAATGTACAAATAGTACAAATTGTGACCTTATATAAAATATTTTAAAATACATCGAAGTGTTCCAAGATTATATACAAAAACAATAACGTATAATTTTTTAATCCATGACGCAAAATACGGTCTTCAAATGACATATAGATGGAATTTAATTAAACACTGCCTGAAGTACTCAGAATATCTTCAGAATGGTAACAAGTTATAAAAATGAATTAACGTCAGACGAGGGTTGGGAGTGCGCGGGCGCTGTGGGCGAACAACAATAGACTCAGCTTTAGGGTGCCCAATAAAAACTTGACAAATGGCGTTTCATAATCGCATCGCATACCAAGCCTCGTCACCGGTTTACCTTTTTGTCCTTCCCTCAGAAAATATGTCCGTTGTCCCGAAATTACGCTGTGTGGTGACATCCAATCACGATTTGTTACACATGAACCTTTGACGCGACCGCAGGCGGCTGTATCTGGCATGGTCAGTCACGGTTCGAGCTGGAATGATACTGGTTGCCCTAATAATTATCGTCTACTTATCTGCTATTGGCTTTCAATTAATTTTACCACAATGTTCACTGTGCGGTTTGCATCGTAAAGCAGTGTACACATTTAAATGTAATTATTTATTGTATTAAATGACTTGAGCAAACTTAGTCATCGACACGTGATAACATATGCTAATTATCTTAATAAGTTTATTAACATTATGTAATTGTTCTAACAAGTAATTAAAAATGTTAAAGCGTGTTGAGATTTATTTTGCTATAAATAACCCATAAGGTTATGGTTTATTCTCACATAAAACTGAGGCGAGGTCATAAAGTAAGTCGAGGGCTTATTATTATTACCCACGACTTGCCAGTAAGGAATGCCCGGTAATAAGGGTCGGTATTAGCGTCACCAAAATATTGTGCGGTGTCACCGGACCGCGCGCCGTTCCGATAGTATTATTAAAAATAATTTCTCATTTTTATTGCCTCCTCCAACTAAAGCGGTTACAGTAAATGATTGCGTTATTATAATGGTACTTTTAATAACCAACTTACATCATTATTCATCTAGATATATTTTGTTTTTTATAAAAAAAACAGGTTGTCATTTTGAAATAAAACAGAAGAGGACTCGAGATTTCAAAAACTATATATCAAAGGCATTATAGGCGCCGAGCACTTGACTCGTCGCGTAGCATTTCGTAGCGCTTCTGTAGCAAAAGATTGTGAAAATTGCTTGATGATGATTATTATGACTGTACTACCATTGTAATGGATGCCTTCGTTTATCTTTTGGCTTTCTCTTTTAATCCCACTTCTACCTTTATTTTAAAGACAATGTTTAAAATTATGTTTTATAAAATGGTTTTACATACTAACTGTATCCATATACTATCCTTATGATAATACCATTCCGATCGACTGTAATACTATAATATTTTTAGTAATTTCATGAAATAATAACCATTTCTCTTTTTGTGGGAAAGTTATACCTTCCAATAACCATAGCATGAGCTAAAAAAATGCAAATCCTCGACGGATCAATTTGTTTTTCTCATGTTATACATCTGCGCCTGGGAGTGGTCCTCCGCCCCGCCCCGGTAATAATAAAAAAACAGTTTTTTTCCATTAAGATTAAGATGCTGCATACCTTATTTGATATTTAATAGTATACGTCTGTTTCATATTCCCGGATTCTAGGCTTAAGCGGCAGGGATAAGCGGAGAGCAACAAACAAACAAAAAAATATGTTGATCAAATCAATATTCGAATGAGATAGAAATATTCCACAAGGGACAGAGGTGTTTCGTAGAAAAGCAATTAGTTTTGTTCGCGTATGTTTTTTTCCTAGCAGGGCGTGTCGGCCGCGAGCCCGCCCAGCGCAGCCGCCCGGCGCCCGCCAGTCCTAGGAAGGCCTTCGCGCTGTGAGTACGTGTCGGTAGTGTCCAAGTTTCGTAACGCGTAGTTTTTTATCAGTAGCTGACTTTTGGTAAGTATTTTTATAAGTGTTACATGCACACTACAGTACTTTTTAACCAATATTTTTAAAAGTTCTCTAAGAGTGATTTCTTCTTACAACTGTTTCAAAGATATAATTTAAATACGTATATTTTGCAAAAAACGATAGTTAAAAAAGAAAGAAAATAAATATTCATATAATTTTTGAACGTACGTAACTCACTAACATTTACATTCTTTGTTATTGTGGTGTTGATACATTTTTCACTGAATTTTAATTAAAAAAGTCAAATACTAGCTAAACAACACAGGGAGAAAATTTGTGCTTAAAGTTAAGTATCTAAATATGAAATGTTGTGTAGAATGATTAGTTAACTTATTAACAATAATTAAATTTAAAAATGGTCTATTGTCAGATTTTATTTCAAAACTTTTCTAAACACTAAATTGGGTGTTTTGAAATAAACAATTTGGAATATTTAAAAAAGTAATCTAGATCATAATCTAGATAATAACAGTGTGGTATAGCCTAGATCTTCGTCATTGACGTTCTCATGATGTTTTCAGACAAACAGCAACATGAGAAAGATCGCCTGTGTTTCTCTAACCTAATGAAAATAAATGGTAATAAATTAAACGTTTATGCATTGCGAAATTGTATTAATATCATTAACACTATATCTCTAATAAATATAAAAAACATGAATATAAAAAAAATAAGAATTTCAATATGTTAAAAGATATGTAAATATGTAAAAATATTATGACCCTTTTTTTAGTCATATATACTTAGATAAATAGAAAAAAAAACAAATTTTTGATATATATGGAAATAAAATATTTCGGGAAAAATACAAATGCTTTAAGGATTGATTTAAATCTGCTTTTTTAGGTAACATTCGTAATAGAAAATTAAACAAAAAATACAATAATTATGAATTTACATATAATGAAAAATACAAAAAAAAATAATGAAATTAAAGTGATTATTATTTCATATTACTATAAAATATTTTATAAAACAAGACAAGTTCATAGAGTTGTTTTTATTATTTTTTTATAATTATTATTTTACTATATTTCTTACATTGCAATAAATTGGACTTAGTCCATGTTTTAAAAGTTAATATTATATTCCTTAAATAATAATCTTTTGAATGAACCTTCTGCTTTAAATAATATCTTACTCAAGTATGAGTTATTTGTAATTCCAACATTACAATTGAAGAAAATATATTAAACATTTATTATATATGCTTTAAATAATCAACCGCCCCGTTGGACGAGTGGTTAAGTATCGCGGTGCAAACGGTTCGATTCCCAACAGGGACCGGCATGTATATGATGAGCATAGATGTCTGTATTTCTGGGTTTGGTTGCTTATTAAATATACTAGAAGTATTTATAGTATGTATTTCTATGTACATATATGTGTCGTTTTCTAACACTCTTAACACAAGCGAATAATTTGCTTACTTAAGGGTTAGATCAACGTGTGTAATTTGGCCAGTGATATTATTATTATTATTTTTAATACTGTAAAAGTAGTAATAATAAATTTTAGAACCATAATTTTAATTAAATAGTAAAAAAAATACTAAAACAGCATTGATTTTATAAAAAAGGTTTTCTTGAAATAAAATAAATTAAAGTTATTGAACAAAAGAAACAGGGTATATGTTTATTTTTTATTTATATTCTAAGCTTTATTTTAAATCAAACAAACCAAATATCGAAAATGTTGTTATTTAAATACCTTAACCCAAATTAAGGGGCTGACATTGCATCAGATATTTTGTTATATTTTGTCATATAAATCATCAATATAGAATTAAAAAAATAATAATTAGAAATCTGAATAGTAAAAAAATACTATTTTTTTAATGTTTAAATAAACTGTTGTTATATTATAAAATACGGGTACATTGATGAAACAAAAAACCACGAAAAAAAACAAACGAAAAGCGTTAAATCGAAAAATTCTTTTAAAGAAAAAAATTAATTGCATGCTCGACCATTCCGCGGCTCCGAGCAATGACTCTTATCTAGAAACTTATTGAAAAAGGGGCGCATTCTTATCACGCATAAATCAGGACCGGCAGTATTTCTTTCGACCGCTATACGCTTATTTTTATTGCCTACTTATTGGCCAATTACAAGATAGTTCAAGTATTAGAATCGTAAATCTATTTTTTATTGGAAAAATACGTTCTTTTATTACCCACAAATTAATTGAACAATTACAAAAACATAAAATATTTTTTACATTACTATTAAAGTATGCAATATATAGATTATTATGTGGAAATACTGTAAGTCTTTAAAATAGGGCTCCTTAAAATAGACAAACGGAAACACGAAGGCGAGTTCACCAAATGTATCATTTCATAAAGTTTACTTTAACAGGTGTATTTATCGCCGGCCGCCATACTATTCTTTTCTAGTTGTTTAGGTTAGACGCTAGGATGATAGCGATACGTAACGAGCACCAACTGTTCTTAGCTCTAGTTTAAACTTACAAAGGAATAGTAATTGAGTCAAACATAAAAACATTGTTGTTGTATGATAAATTGTTACACATAATTTAAAATAACTTTCATGGTTGTGTTTCTAACAACTTGTGTGTTTAGTTAAATTGAGAACGTGTTTTAAACCATGGTTTAAGCTCTAGTTTAAAATAATATATATATTTTTTTATGTACAAGTAATACAGATACAATCAATTATATCTATGTTGCCTAATTTGTTATACACTAGCTGTTGTTGAAGACTTCTGCTATTCCCTTTCCTCTAAGAAGTAAATTTTTAGTTTTGAACCTTGAACCAATTTTAATTTTTTCGTGCAGTTTAGAGATTTTTATTAAATCGGATGGAATCTTCATAATCGCACTGAGATTCAAACAAAAAAAATAATAAAAAACCATTCAGTGCTTTTATCCTATTGTAATGATACTCCAAACCGGTTTGTACATTTATCCAGAATAAAAAAATATTTTTAGTATTAATTAATTAAATTATAAAAATAATACTTTTAGTATTATTTTTTCTTGACTGAGACCATGAGATATTACCACACTAAATTTCATGACAATCGTTCAGGTTAGTTTTTACGTGATGAGCAAACAATCAGACAAAAACAAACATTTCAATAAATATTTATCCCAAAATGTTTTAAGATTATTTTTGTATATCTGTGTATAGATTAGTGTAACTAGCAAATACTTCTGTTCCTAAGCCCCTAATCCCCACCCAGTCGCAGATTTTTAAATAATTCGAAAAATTGGAATTTCATTGTAATTAATTCACTCAATTCATCTTAAGTTATAAGGATAGTTTTTTGTGTTGTCTTGTGAAAACAAAAAAAAACTGCAGTAAAAAGTATTCTTTACGCTGCTTAAAAAAATTACCAATAATAAATTTCATAAATAAACCCTTGATTGATTTTTATTGTAATTTTTAGCCATTCTTTTCTTTTTTAGTCAAAAAGATAAATAAAGAAAATTTTCCAAAATAGTTAAAATACGTTCTAATATTATAATATACAAACCCCTAACATATAAATCTTTAATGTACCTACATGAAAACCGTCTCATAATTTTTTATAGATGTAGATTTATCTTAGATTATTTCTGTTATGACAACATTTCTACGTATCTACATAAAGCCGTCTACATCAATCTAATATTTGGTATTTTTTTAAAGTAATGCTTTTGCGTTTGTTTTAAAGTAATGCTAGGATGCCGAGACAAAAATTATAAATTAAAAATACCAATTGTATTCAATATAGAATCAAGTAGCAAAACTCCTTAAATTTCGAAAATCTTTTTAGTTTATATGCTTAAATTTCCCGTAAATTTTTATAACCATACAAAGTTATCCTGGAGAATAATCACAGATAAAAACGGGAACTAGTTATTTTCAAAATACAACATTAAATGAGCAATCATTGAATAATTTCGCAGTTATTGTTTAAGGACCCTTTAAAAGCTATTTACTTGTCTTTCTACATGTCAGAGACAATTATATAAATGCAATGTGTTCCAAGTACATGTACGTTGCTTTGGGATCACCGGAACCCTTAAGTGGTCATTTGCATAACACCTATCAATCTGACCTGAGCTGCGGTAAGAACCAGCGCAGACTTCAGATTCACAAGGTAGTTTTATTAGTTATCAGCTCAGAAAGTTATGTAGAAACGAGGTAAGTAATTATTTATAAGAATACCTGAAACAAGTTACATTATTATACATATTTTTCTATTTTTATTACGGCGATTGTCATAATAATATTAAAAAAATTAAATGTTGGTTTAAGATTCGTAATCAGTTTATTTTAATTTAAAGTCGACATGAGACCATTATGTAAGTTTATCGAATTTAAGAATTGTTGGCAAATTTTAAAAATTAAATTAATAAAATAACAACTCCACTGCTTACTCTTGTGATGCTGTATTTTTTTTATTGCCAGTTTTCATATAATATTTTACAAACTGTTCAACGAAATAGCGGGATCTTTGGACTGTTTCAAAATGCTGACTATCACAAATTAATTGCAGGCTTTATTAAAATGTAACCAGCAAATAGTCATTTTGATAACATACTTTAAAAAACCCCCACTTAGTCTAGACTAAGTGGGGGGTCATCATGTAACTTTCAAATTAATAAATACCCTCAGAAGCGATTTAACGCTTCTTCTTTCTTCTTCTTTCTTCTAACTCAGAAGCAATATCTTCTTTTCTCTGTTATCTCAAAATGGAGACAATATTTTTTTGAATGTATATAAAGATATTTTTATTTGTATATTTTTGATACAACTAATATAAGTCCTAACAGAAGCCTAAATATCAATGACATATTCAAAAATGACAAGAATCCTAAGCCATTTAAATTGATGTGAATGCAATACCATTGCTTCGAATTGTTAAAAGTCTTTAGTTTGCGGAGGATGCAAAGTGTAAACATGATTATGTTCTATTGAGATCTTACCAATAGTATGAACCGCTTCCGTACTCTTATTCATCATAACCATATTATCATATCATACTTCTAAGTGTCTTGTTTTCTTTATGTAAGAAATAATTAAGATACATATTTATAACCTATAGAAACTTTAGTATAAAATGATGGCTTAATTGAACCGACTTTCTGGACTAAATAAGTAATATAAAAATAAGATATAAGGAATCAGCTTCTTTTGTTTGATATATAATTGAGGAATATAATGTAATTTTAATTAAAACTTTATGTAGATTATATAAAATTACAATACTTGCTGTCTTTAGAAAAAAACAAAGTATTTGCCCTTCTCTAATCTTTATACCCTTCTATCACTACAGACAGAGTCACGGACAACAGTAATATAATGAAATTTATTCAACTAGTGATTAATTATTTAAGTCGAACTGAGACAGGTTTAGAGTTTAGTGCTCTCTAGTGCCGAATCAGAATTGGTTTCAATTATGTGCCCTTAACTTAATATTAAACAAAATTGGTACAAAGCATAGAACACAATAAAGTTAGTCCTCTTTTAATACCTCTAAATTTGAAGTGAAGCGGTAAATGAAATTTCCATTCATAACAAAATTGCCTCTGTATTGTTATTAGACATAATCGTATTTTGATACTCAATTTATATTAAACACTAGGGGTCGACCGCGACTTCGTCCGCGTGGTTTTTAGTATTGCCGCCGAGTTCCGTACAAAATTGATATTTAAAACCCTTAAGGGTGGAATTTAAAAATCTTTTCTTAGTACACCACTACGTAGAAAACAAATGTGTCCTCCAATTTTACTATCTCTACGACGTGCGGCTTAGACTGTATGCTATAACTAATTCAGTCAGAACCTATTAGATTATATTAGATTTGCAGCATTTTTCATTGCTGCTTAACTTCTATTAGTCACAGCGAGATGAAATATACCCTATAGCCTTCCTCAATAAACTGACTATTCAACACAAAAAGAATTTTTCGATTCGGGCCAGTAGTCCCAAAGATTAGTGCGTTCAAACAAACAAACTCTTCAGGTTTATAATATTAGTATAGATAAATTAACTTCTAAAAGTATATTTATTTAGAACTTTGTGGAAAGTAGTCATATAAATGAGTAGAAGGATTATTAAATATATGCTCTTGTTATCGAATGATGATATATGAAAATATATATAAGTATACTATATACAATTGTATACAATTTACATATAAATAGATTAAAAAAATCGAATAAATTAGTCTTAATTTCTAGAAAACCAATAATTGGTTTTAATTATTAAATGTTTTACTTGACAAACCGATACTTGTCTAACAATCTTAACGTTCGATTTAGAAAATTCTAAATTAAGTAAATGGTTTAGAAAATAGAGTGACAAATTAACCATTACGGTCAAGTTCTAAACCTGCGACCTCTGAGAAACAGTACCGTCGCTCCGCCAATTGAGCCACTGTTCTGCTACCCCCGCATACCTAGATATATTTTGCATTTTTATTATCAGTTATCGTATTTTTTGGGAAGGTAACCATATCTTTTATTATTCTACCGAAAACCTTAATTATTATTTTAACCTTTGTAGTTTAGATTAATATTGAAATGACAAAGAAAATTAATGTTTATATCAATAATTATATATATTTTTTGATTTTGTGGAAATAAATCGGGTTTTTAATTTTCATAGCCCATTTCTGGAGGAAATCTAGGAATAATCTACCTATGTCAAAACCATTACGGATAAGCCTTAAAAAAACAAGTTTTGGAAGCGTTCAAAATCACCGGATAATAAGACAGATGTACACTTAAGTGTAAAACTACCTCCCACCTAGTGCTGAATTAAAATAAAATCTAAAACTAAATGCTTTAAACTGTATCTAAAATAGACAGAATTGGCACAAAGCCTAGAAGACAATAACGTTAGTTTCCTCGAAATACCTGTACATGCGAAGGGAGCTAGTGTAATGGTAAATTACATTTCCTTCCAGTTTCCACACTGCTTGTCGACACACCGTAACAACCTATGTCTCCTGTTGTCATATAAAACAAATGAACGCTTCAGACACGTGGCTACTGTGTTTGTTAAAGCTAAGGACAAACACTAGACGTGACTCAAAGGAGATCATTGTTTACTTCCCGATTGATTACGTCGAAGCCATTTTGCCTAATACGCCTATGTGCTAATTGAGAGCCAAACTAGGGGGATATCATTAACGACCACATGTTATTGATTGGAGATTAGGCACTTATAATTGGACATCTATTGATTGCCTTTGTATTGTTTAACTTTATACCTATTCTTTGTTATTTGTTATCGCTATAAATACTTTAGAACATTGTAGCCACAGAAAAATATTATACTGCATAATGCATTCAATTCCTGACATTTATAGCTTAAATTACGTAATACTTAACTGATAGCGAATATAATGCACAAGTTACTGTAATAACATAACTGAGGGTGTTTATTGTTTTAAGGAGGGAGCCGTCCTGTTGTATGGCCGAGTGCGTATCACAAACAACTATTACGATTGCTTTCAAAATAAACACTTATAACTATTTTCGTGGTTTTATTCTTTAGAGGCTGTAAATCTTTTTTGTTTATTTCTATTAAGTCTTTTAGATGAACGCTTTAGAGTGATTTTTTTTTTTACATTTTGTGTTCTTGTTCTTTAAGTAAACTCATATGTTTCCTTCCATATTGTTACTAAAATTTTCGGAAAGGTTTTTCCCCTTAGTGTAAAATAATAGATGGTAGTTTTTATTGAAAACTTCATAACAACTTTACCATACCGCAGATTTGTAAATATACTTACAATATTTATTAAACATTATATATAAATGTACAATGAAACGGTTTCGTGTCTACGGTTTATTCGCCGACGGAATGGATCCTCTTGGTTCAGTCTGTGTCTAAGATGTCTCAATTCGAACTCAGACATATACTTTTAAAGTTTTAGTTGAGGCTTAATTGTAATTTTAGTTCTTTACCAAAGTTCAAACAGTCTCATATTATATAGGAAATGAAATCTTATATTTGTAGGCAAAAAAAATATATAAAAAATTTTAAAAACCCCTGTATATTAGTTTTATCTTTTTAGACGTCGTTTTGATTCGGAGGTTTTTTTATTATTATTTTTTTCCAACTTTTGAAATTATTTTACTACCTACATATTCTAAATGAACCTACGAACACACTAATTTCACTAGTTTAGGTTTTTACTACCGTTATTTTATAAGAACCTTTCACCAGCACTAATAAAAGCTCAATATTTTGGAGGCGACTGCTTCAATTTCGACCAAATATAGTTAAGAACCATCGCAACGAACCAGGCTTTCGATTAAAAAGAAACATTCAAATCCATCCACGCGTGGGGCTGCTACGTCGACACAGACAGACACACAGATACACAGATACACAGGTCAAACTTATAACATCCCTCTTTTTGGTTCGGGGGTTAAAAATAACAGCCGAGTTGATTCAAACTTTTTTTTTGCAACAATACATATATGAAATTTATTGTATCCCATACCTCTTGTTGGCGTATTTTAAAGCAGTAAAGATATTTTCTAGTCATTAAAAACCTTTAAAAAAGGAACGGAATCTTTATAAATGTTATATACTTAACCAACACTAATTCCAGGACAGAGGGATTGCTCCAGACACCAGGCCCTAGATGCCTCAGTAGTTATAAAGATAATATAATCTTTTAATAACAGATATGTAAAAAAAGTGTCGCTTTACTTCGATTTAACTCTATCCTAAAAGTAGCTTTTTATAACTACAATAATATGATAATAATGTTAACATGGTGCTGGTGCTGCGGCACGGTATCATTGCTGCTACTGAATTAACATGTCATGGCCATGATAAAATGTACCATACGTCTAAAGAGCACAAGAGATGCTATATATGTATGATATATTTCCTAAATAATACAAAGAAGGTCACTATCGCAAAGTTAAAATTTTCTTTTCCATTTAGTTATACGACAACCTTTAAGCTGTTTTAAGACTGGCCGACTAAAAACTATAAATTAGTAAAATATATTAGTATATAAATTAAATAAAATGTTTATATGACTCTTAATTATAACTCTCAAGTACCTACCTCATTATTGTGTTTATCAATTTATAAGGCTGTGCGCACTTTTAAATTTATAAACATGTTATCTGATAAGTCAACTTTTAGAAGGCGGTCATAATGGAGGGATTTCTTCATCACATGGCACCCCAGTTCCTGCACCCTGCACTGCAAAGTTTCGGTTGCGGCGCGTTTCGCCCTATAGGAGGTGCCTTTCACCCCCTGTACCCTGGCAAAGCGTTTGCTAGACATCTTGGAGAACAATATGCACTTGGTCAAAGTGTTGGGCAAGCCCTTAGGGTAATTATAACTTCTGTTTATACATTTGCTTTCCCTTTATCGGCTTTTCAAACATTAAGTTCTTAAAATGTCCTACAATCTCTTCAGTCTGTTTGTCTTGGGTTATATTAATTTGAGAGAAAATCTACTTACCGTTTATAATATATAATGAGAACTGTAGAAAAGGCCTGCCGTGTCTGTTACGATTTGTATAATCCCAATGAAAATAATTTCCAAATAATACAAAAACATTCTACTATTAGAAGTATGTTTTGAAATTAAAGAAAGTTAAAATTGAAATTAAGGCTCATTTATAAGACTGAATATTATTATTGTACGACCATCATTCAGGGTGTCAGAGACGATAATAGCACACCGCCACTGTACCGACATGGGTACACTGTTCGAGACGATACTAGCTCTCCGGGGTCTGCGGCATCTGCCTCACCACGACCCTGCAAAGACGAGGACGCGCCAGCCACTGCAACATGCTCTGACTCTCATGAGATGTTTTCACGTTAGTCAGCTATATAATCAATTAAAAATAGAATTTACTTTTAGTTTAACGATCAATTTAGTTTTTATTGCTATATTGTCTTTGTAATTGTAGCCGACGGTGAACGAAAGTCATCGTGTGGCGTTTGCGGAGCCCGGCTGGGTCCTGGTGTAGCTCAGGCGCATTTCTTACAAGAGTTGCAGCACCTCTATAGCCTAACGGCCATACCACGTGATGCGACTGCTCCGTCCCACTCTCTCCACCACCAGGACGAAGATGCACGATGGGAGGTTAGATAACGTATTCTAAACATTTAAAATAAAATAACAATAAAATAATATAAAAATAAATATTTAAAATTTAACTTTAAGTGAAAATCGGAATTTTATGGAAGTTTTTTATGAATAACTACTTAACAGACGTACCAGCGCATACGTGCGAATCGGCAGCGTCGTCTGAAACTGCGTACCCGCAAGCGCCACCACACCGTGGAGAGCATGCTGGGATACGACCTGGAGGAAGAGCGGCGCGAGGAGCGGCCGCGCGAGCCAAGGACCTACGACGCAGAGGACGAACCCGTTGATGTGGAGGGAGACTCTCTGGGGTGGCCTGAAGCTGCCATTAATGTTGATGGTAGGAACTTCATTGATTATGTCCATAGTAGATACTAGATGGCTTATTAAATCAGGTTATGTGATTTTACGGCTACAATTTTTTACAGATAAGGATCATCGTAACGATGGCGAAAAGTTACATCTTAGTTATGCCGAAGACCTCGAAATATCGAGCACGAACGACACTATGCAGTCGCCTGAACGCGTGAGGTATTTTCTATGTCTATGCCATTATGGCACTATGGTTGACGTTTCTTAGAATTCAGATATTTAAACCTGAATCTCAAATCATAAAAAAAAAAAATCTTATAAATTCTTGATTTATAAAAGACGTAATCATGCAGTTACTATTACTACTACTTATTGACACAAACTTAATTGAGCTACGAGTATCAGTGCATATGTATTTTTATTAGCATTTAAATAAATATAATTCTTCTAGGAAATAAGGTATATTTATTTTGAATGTAACCGACAATATTAGAGTGAAGCACACACAAAAGTAACAACTGTAAGAGTGGTCCAAATGACAACATATAAGAAATGCATATTAAATATAATTATTACTTTGGTTTATATTCATTTTATATAATATTCCATTAAAGAATACCTATCCGAATTTTTTTTTTTACATATTTTGTAACAGATTAGTTAAAATTAAAGTATTAAAAAACCAAACCTTTATGTGTTGTGTACTAATAGTTACTTAGTACCTACAACTAATTATGAATTAGACTAACAGATCGCGCTAGGTTTAAAAAAAATGAATGATTTCATTACAATTTCGAAAATCTCGTCTCGTCTCAAGTCACCACCGGAAAGTCCCGGAACTCGAGTCAAACAAAATTACCAACAAACCCAATTAATTATATATATTTTTAATGAACACGTAATACGGCGTCCTTGTTGTTGTAGTAATCTTGCATAATAATTCTTTATTTCGGATAAATTCCATATTTAACTTAATAATAATTTATATTGTATTTCTATTTATATTTATAATTATAATAATAATCTAAGATTAATTATATATTTACTTATACATTATTATGTCGCTATCTCCAACCATTTATTATAATATGTGGAGGTAGTCCACAATCTATCAGCAAGTTCTTTAATTATACTGTTACTATACCTACCAACCCGGGCCATGAACTCAGCGATACGACTTCTCTGGATGGCATTAAACGTGTTCAGTCTTGCCTTTGCAAACATACCAGAGACGCTACAGTATGGTGCCAAACAAATGAGGTGTCTGTATATATTGTTATACTGAACACGAATGCCATCCAAAGACCTCTTTGTGTATTCAGTCCAGAGCTGGCAGGTATAGAAACTTTAACAGTACGTTCGAAACAAGTGCACTTTAGATTGTACATCAGCTTTAAAAAATCTTCTTGCTATCATGTTCCCCACGACTAACAGCGCCCTACGTTGACGATCAATATCGGCATCATCCCTCATATCTGATGTTAATATGTGACCAAGGTACTTAAACCTCTCCACCTCCCTAACGGCCTCTCCTCCTACCCATACCGGTGGGACGTGCTGTAGACCTCTTCCCGACCTGAATACCATCATTTCGGTCTTCTTAGCATTATATACTAAATTGTGCTTTGTAGCATATCGTTCGCAGATAGTTAATAACTTCCGCAAACCCCTAATCGAAGGGCTGAGCAGAACCATGTCATCAGCGTAACTTAAGTTGTTGACATATCTGTCACCCAGCCCAAGTTCCACACGCGTTCTACTCAGCTCCTCGATCAAATCATTTAAGTAAAGGTTAAACAGGTCAGGTGAGGTCAATCCACCCTGCCTAACACCACACGATAGCTTATAATCGTCCGACAAAGCTGTCGCCCATCTAACATTGTTTGACTGATTAGCATACCAATATTTGATCAGATCAACAACTCCAGGCTGTACACGATTGTTATTTAACTTCCGTAATATTCCGTACTATTATGCCAACTATTACAATTTTAACTAGTACCAGTAAAAGTCTTTCGTGTATATGATTCTCGCTCTGACTTTATATATATATATAATATTCGCAGAATTGAGACGCCAAAACCGTTGTCTCTGGAGTGCGCGAAGCCGGAAAGCTTGGAGCGGCCGGCGGAGGTGAGCACATCGGAGTGGGCGGGCGCGCCCGACGCCTGGCCCGCACTCGCCGATGCGTACACACACGCACGCCATAAGATTGACGGCGAAATGCCTTCCTCTACCGACACCCGCAACTAATTATTTCATATTACATTGACCACAGATACATATTATGCTTCCTTCCGAATAAGCTTCATATTTGACATTCAATTAAAATATTATAGTATATAAAGCGTAACATGTATCTGCGGTCTCACTATGTTTTTCGTTTATTCAATGTTTAATTGTTTACAAGTTTGTTGAGCACCTTAATGTAAAAATCGTTTTACTATTGTTTATTAAATATAACATAAACTAATATTAAATGTAATTTGAATTTATATGAGGTTAATATTTTATAATTTAATAAAATAAGGAGTCTGAATGTCGTTTCATGGAGCTTTTTATCACATACATAATTTGTAGAGAACATTCACACTTGATTACTTCTTGTGAAATTGCAAATTATTATTAGTATTTTGCTGAGTAATTAGTATAGGCATCCAGATATTTTTTGCTATAACTAAATAGTAATTTGCTCTTGTTATCATTAATCGTCTTAAATATTAACTTAAAACCTGTTTAGGTACTATTATTTAAATGTCATAAAGTTAAGACAATTAGTAAATAAAAAACACCAAACGTAATTGTTAGACCAAATCTAATATTCGACACAGTCCGAACTAGTAATAAATAATGATTAATATATATCGTTATTTATAATATTAAAAAAAACAATGGAACCTTTTACTGAGAGAGAATCTTAAAAGAATTCTGTAGAATACTTATAAATTCAAATAGTGTATTGGAGTGTATTTAATATATGAAAGTATTCACTAATGCTTACTAACTTTATTTACTAAGCTTCTTATTGTTTCTAGAATAAACTTACTCCAAATTTATCATCTACATAACTCTGTTGTGATTACGCCAAAGATATATATAATGTTATTTCTAGAAACGCTTATTCTTTAGATATAATAGGTACTAATTATACTTTTACGTTGTCTTCTAAAATGTCAATATAAATATTTGTAAATATTAACATAATTTATTTTCAGTTCAAGCGAAAGGTATACAAATTAACTACTTTTATTATTGGCTATTATGAATCTGTTTGTTTTAAAATATAACTCAAATTATGTTGGTATATTTCTATTTATTTTTGTTAAATAAATTGACTATTGTATGTCTCCGCCGATGTTCAGTTAGGGCATGTGTGATGTGTCCAAGAAGTTATTGAAAAATTTGAGGTGTTATAATGTAAAACTAATAAATTCAATTGTTTCCCTAACCCAAATTATCTTTCTCCTATAAAGTATTATCTAAAATTTTATATATGCTTAAGTGTATCATAACTGTATACTTACTTGTAAGTAGATAACTGTATCTATATTTTCAATATTATTTTAAAAATTATTTAATAAATAAAAAGTCAAAATATTTAAAATTCTTAATATAATAGCGACAAATCTTTTACGCAATACCATAATACCCATACATAAAATAAAATCATGAATGCACTCAGATAACAGTAACAATAATAGAAATAATTAATAAAACCTCTTTTGATACCTTGATGTGTAGATTAAAAACAGCAAACTAAATTTACTTAAGGATCATTTGCACTTTGATTATTGCTAGCGCGAGTTTAATTATCTTTGATGGTTTATAAAAATAGACGTTTTAATAATAACAAATTAGAAAAAAAAGTTAGTGCTAGTCTAGAAGTTTGTGCAAGGATAGCTTAACATAAGAAGAGTGTTGCAAAGAACACACTCATACTAATCAAAGTGCAGACGAATCTTAATAAACTAAGTCTCGCCTAATCTACGTAAAAATATAACTTGCACTGGTTCGTCCCGAGAACATTAAAAAAAATAATGGTTAGTTATTTATTGCGTCCTACAAAAAGAATTTATTTCTTTTATATATTTGTATTATAGTACTTGATTAATTTTATGATTTACAATAAAAAAATTGGCGGAACAATTCTAACGCCTCAATATTAACCGATCCAAATCTGAATTTATGATTATTTAGACATATTTTAATTTATTTCAATTAGACAACCGAATTTATCACTGGTAGTTTTCAATATTAAACATCTTCGTGCAGTTTAAAGCTGGAGTGTCGGTAGCCCTCCTCGGCTGTGGACGCGGTCACTCGCAGCGGTAGTTCCTCTTCTGGCCTGTACTCCTGCACCACCTGCGTTATAGGAATTACAGCAAGCGAGAGTACAAAGGGGACTATTTGACTAACCTTGGTTCAAGAAGCACATAACTATGAATTTTTTGTTTAAGAACTCAAAAATAACTGTTTGCCACGTCGCAGCTTAAAAAAATCATATATATGCTGATATTTCAAAAAACCCCTTAAATTTCAATAAACATTGCCCCCTCCCTAGACCAAATCCATTCCCGCTACAGCATTACAAAAATCCTTAAACTTAAGGTTATTAGTAAATTTAAAATGACAAGAATGTACTTTTCGTATATAATTCTCGCCAGCAGCAAGTTCCCTCGCGAGCTTTTGATGACGTCTCGCAACTCTAACGTCGTATTTCTGGAAGAGACTTTTCTCAGCTTCCTCGTACTCGCGATATAACTGTGCGTAGGCAGCGAGGCCACGCTTCGCTTCTTGACTACTGATGCGTCCCTTAGACGTCGCTGCGTCGAAGTCTTCATGGTTAGTAGCGAGACTGCGACAACAAATATAAATAATTCAAACCCTTAATTTTGAGAATAATTCAAAAAGAAAATTATTGATAATAGATAGAGGTATTAAGTTCTCAATAAAATTATAATATTTTTTTCCTAAAATGAAAAGCTTATATATATATATATATATATATATATATATATATATATATATATATATATATATATATATATATATATCCCTTTATTTCCCTTTTAACGGGAATTATGAAGACTGCAGATACAAACTACAAACTACAAGAATATTAGCTGTAACTCGCTATGTTTTGTAATCCTACTAATATTATTAATGCTAATGTAAATTTGTTTGTTTTCTTTCACGCGCAAAAATACTCAACCGATCATTATGAAACGTTGTACACAAACTTTTGGAGGTATTAGAGGTAACATAGGATACCTTATATATATATATATATATATATATATATATATATATATATATATATATATATATATATATATATATATATATATATATATATATATATATATATATGTATATATATATATATATATATATATATATATATAAATCGTGGGGTGCATTTTACTGTGATTCATAACTATCCTCTCATAGATAGTTGCTAATAGAATGATTGTAATACCTTAAATATCGAGCACCCCACGCTTTTTACTTAGAATTGAATTATTCTGTTAATAACTTAAATTTTATTATAATTTTATATTAAGGCGATTCACTATGATTAATTGTTCGATTTTCTACTACTGTAATTTTATACTCTTTGTCATTAAAAATTATTTTCTAGTTTTTAGTTTTTAGTTAGCAATAAAAGCGTGTTTTTTTAGGTTTTTTAAATTATTGTTTATTTTTTATTTTTTAGTCTGTGGCGCGCGTAGATCGCGAACTAGCTCTATCTCTCTTACTCTCCCACAGAGGATCTATGAAAGAATTTATTAATCCTGGTGGTCCTAATAATAATAAGGATAATGGGCAACTTTTATCAAATTATTGCATTGTCATCGGTCCTTGATACGTGTGCAAAGTTTCAATTTAATCGGATCGCTGGAACCTGGTGAAAATTAAGCTCGAAGATTCCGTTACATTCATACATACATACATACATACAACCCAAGCTAATAAAAGCGTGTTAAAAAGAGAAACCAAATGAGGCTACTTCTCTATATCTCTTTCGTGCATATCTGATTAGACAAAGATAAGTATCGGTCTCTCATCTTGACCCTTTTATTATTTGTCAGACACTGACATGCATAGGCCTGCCCATGGTTTTTATATTCTATGTATAATAATTCTATGCATAGAAAGCCTACTCAAAGGTAAAATAAAAATCGAACTGTGAATTCACGCCATCTGTTCAAAAACGGTTGTACTAATTTAAATTTTCCTCAGCTAATGAACTAGGCAAAGTTTCTTCGCTATATTAATAGTTTACAGGCAGTAATTATATATAGTGATAAAATATTTGATAATTAAAAACAATAAATATATTTGACAATGAAAAAACAATAAATATTTTTTTTGCACACGGTAGAAGCCGTGATTCTTTATTTGTTTTGCTAATATTATATAATTATATGAACATTAACTTGATTTTTTTTAACTATTGTCAGCTCCGTAAACGATACATTTGCTTTTGCAGTTATTAACGCAGAACTTATTATTCATATCTGTAAGTAAAAGATTATAGTTTTTAAGCGTTATAATATCGTTAGTTATTACATACTTCAAATTATAATTTGCTTCGTGTTATCTTTGATTCCCCAAATTATTATATCTTTATCTGAAAAATGCTCTATGGTTTAATAACGTGGTACATATCTGTCTTCTTTACAAATATAATTGTCACTGTCTTCAGACTAATTTTTTGTTATTTATATAATGATATACGCAATAAATACATTATCATAATTTTATATAATTTGCATTAAAAATTATCGAACTGCATAATGTTGTTTGCACCAAATATTATTTCTTATTACCCTTTTATAATATACCTACTTAGGTAAATTTTATATTCATTTTGAAACCTAAGGGAACTAAAAATATCCACAAAAATAGGAAATCCATTCGTAGTACAGGTATTGAATATAAATATTTAACATAAAAACTATTTTATTTTAGTATGGATTTACATTTTAGTCAATTAATTTGCTGGAAAATATCTAAACTCACATAAGTGATAGACCCCAGAGCAAAAATATCAACTCTCTCCAACCCAGCCTTTTACCACACTTAATAATAATGTAAATAGCCAGCAGATAAAGTTAGCAATGTGCATTAAGTATTAAAATGAAATAAAGGTATGAATACTGACAACACAAAAGCAAGAAACATGTACTCACTTGAACTCGGAAGTGTAGAAGTAATGCGGGCGACTCATGGCCTTCAGGAACCGCGGCACGATGCCCTCGCCCTCCCTGAACAGCATCAGGAGGCGGCTGTACGACATGCGCTTGTATGAGGAAAGTCGCAGGATGCGTCCACCTAGCTTAATAACGTTGATCTCGCTTGTACAGTGCGTCGGGTGCTGGGAAAAAATATTTATTTTGTTGTAAGTGCTATTACAAAAACATTAAGCAATATAATTAATTCCTAAAAAATATTTGTAACTCATTGGCATAATTATAATGATATTATAGACATGTTTTCCGTAAGATAGCTAATATTAGAAATTTGAGAAAAGAATGAGTCTAAGGTGAACTTCAACTTTTATTACTAATATGTATATACTAAAGAACAAATTGCCATATTGTGTTATTGGCATAGTTTATTATTTAACAAGATTTTATGGAAACTTGTAAGTGTTGCATCCTTATTGTTTTATAAGAATTCATTAAAGAAATGAATACAAAATAATATCGTATACTTCTTATATCATTGTACGGTTTATAACAGGTGAAGCATTTGTTATGTTTTACTTATTTATGAGGTTTCATTAGATGTCCATAATTACATCAAAAACGTTAATGGAAGAGTAATCTCCATGTTTATGCTAGTTTAAGATATTTTATCACAAAGAAGTTAAATGATCTTATTGATAAACCAAATGCTATAGTGTTTCAATAAATGCTATAATATGAACCATAAAACATGTATAAACATATGAATAATTGATCATATGAATGAATGAACATAGGAATGAATTGACATATGAATGAATGAACATATAAATGAATGAACATATGAATGAAAGAACATATGATTTAATGATCATTTTGCATTACCCCAGTAGCACTTTTGGAGCCATTTGAAGCGTCGTGGCGTAACCCTGTAACGGGAACATTAAAATATATTATATGAAAATAAATGTATATACAAGTTAATTCATATTAATTAGCATTTTATCAACAAATAGACATTACCCATATGATGAGCGATCGTGAGAGGAATACCCGATAGAGGCTGTCGTATTTTGAGGCCGTTTAGAACCTTAATAAATTAAAATTAAATAAATTCATATAACAATTAATTTAATAATCATATTGTACAACGTACAATTTCTAAGAATATAAATATATTACTACGATTAATATTACATCCTAAAGAGAGAATTAGAATTTATAAGGCTTGATTATATGGTTTATTATATTACCTGTTGCAGATTAACCCCCACGTTATGAGAGGGTGCAGTACTCTTGCTGACGATGAAGGGTATGCTGGTCGTGTTTTCGTTGCCGTCGTAGCAACGCATGCCCGCCTGCTTCATCTTCGAAGAGACCGTTGGCAGCTGGTAGCGGAAGCTCTGAGACTTCCAGCGTTTTCCGGTCTAGTCATTTATAGTATAATATAACTGGTGTCTTTTGGAGAGAGATCTACGATAAGGTTTTGCACATTTATTTGTACTTTGTAAGTAACTGATGTATTATCAGGCTTAATCTTAAATGTTGTGATATCTTCCTAATGCTGGTGCATTGAAAATTGTATGTTTATAAAAAAAATCTGACCTTAGATTGTTTGGTTTTGAAAGTCGTTACGCCCTTTAACTGTGCAGTTATCACTTCGTTGGAACCAACTATAATAATAAAAAGGTAGACAAAGTTGTGTTGAACAATTATATTCATTTAATAATAAATTGAAGTTTACTGTATGTTTTTTAGGATTCCGTACCCAAAGGTAAAAACAGAATCCCATTACTAAGACTTCGCTGCCCGTCTGTCCGTCTGTCTGCCTCCAGGCATGTATGCATGTCATGAACCGTGATAGCTAGACAGTAGAAATTCTCACAGACGATGTATGTCTGTTGCCGCTACAACAATAAATACTAGGAGCAAAATACAATAAATATTTAAGAGGACTTCCATACAACAAAACGTTTATTGGTTTTATTTGCAGTTTTTTTTTATACGGAACCCTTAGTGCACGAGTCCAACTCGCACTAGGCCGGTAAAAAATTAAATTCCTTATTTTAGTTCAGTAAAAATAATAACTTATATAGAAATAAATACCGGTTTTAGTAACGTTTTTTGCTCCTACAGTACTGGAGCTAGGAGGACGCTGCCACGACTCCGGCGTCGCTCGGTTCTTGTTGTACAACTCCACCAACGGTCTCGGATCTTTGTCGCTTATATTTTCTAGTTGAAGTTTGATATATTAGTGCGAATTCATATTATAGTACTAAATCTAACTTATTAATTCATAAAATATTTAAACACAAACTAATTACATATATAGAGAAAAGTAAAAAAGAGTCACATGTAAGTTGTGTACCATCAATATTTTCCTGAGTCCGATTGCTTTTTGGACGATGACGGGTAGAAGCCGACGACGGGGGTAGACCCCACGAGTCGCGAGACTCGTCCGTCCAGGGAATATGCTGTGCTATATATACATAGGTAGGTAATATATAGGTAATTAATATTATAATTAAACCAAAAATAATACCCTAAAAATTATACTAACCATTGCCTTAAAAGATTTTCAAAAATACAAGTATATTTTTAGAGGTAGCTATATCTTTTATTCTCAAAACTATAACTTTACATTATTTTGTCACAGATGTTAATATGTTTTTTTATTAGTCTACGGTAGTATTATAATGTATCCCCTTAAAATAGCAAATTAAAACAATATATAAGTAGGTATATATATAGAAAATAAAAATTGTTCTTTACCTCGTATCTTTGACGACTGCTTAGAATGTTGACGACTCTCATTGTTTCTCCCCATGTTGCGTTCTTTGTTCCTGTTGGATTTAAAAAAAAATAGTTAGCGACATACAGACAAACAGGAAAATATTATAAATAAAAGCTTAAAGTGAATGAATCTATAACAAAAAACTTTATGTATAAAATATCATTTTAATTTAATTAACACATAAATTTCGCATTAACAGTTAAGTTCGTGGAAAAACTTAGAAAAGGTATAGACATATGGCATGCTTTGTAAACCAAAAGCCTTGAAAAATAAGTAAAATAATGAAAACGATTACTTACTCAGCGTACAGTCCAGAAGATCGATGGTCAATGTCTTCGTCCAGGTAGTTGTAGGACTCGGTCTCGTTGCCGCACGCTACTTCTTGAACTATGATTAATTATTAAATTCATTCAAGATGAGAGAATATATCATTAAAATCACCTTATTTCGCTAAGTCTTGATTTTATTTTCTACTTTCTGCAGAAAGTCTCTGATCTGAGATAAACTGAATACAAATATAAGTGATGTTAATAATTATATACCCTTATACTTTTAGAATATTATCGTTAGAAATATGTATCCAGAATCCAATAACATGTAAAAGAAGTGATCTGTACATTAAAATTTACATTTGATAATTGAGTACTGTATGTTTTTGGAACTTTTACTTATTGGCTAAAACGTAAACGTTTATAATCACGTCGAAGCTTTCTGTATTTTACAGACTTAGGTAGTCTTTACTTTTTAAACCAGAAATTTATAAACCTACACAAACCTATATTACCAATATCATTAAAATCTTAAAAGTGACTACACACACCAAAAATAGTTCAACTTTTTTAAATCTCGACATATCAATCAGTAATCAAATACCGGCATAGTTTAACTACACAATATTACAATTTTATTTAATTTTTCCAGTAATCGTTAAAAGTACGTTTAGAAAAAAAAAACAAGACAAGAAATGTCAACTCTTAACATCTGATAATTAAAATACGACATATGTAAATTTATATCAAATACACTACTACTCTACTGGTTAAAAAAATAATTTGATGAGTTCACTCATACCATCGCCATCGGCGCGAACACGTCGCCTTGCCTTTGGTAAAGACACATTTTCGAGATGCGTACGGGATTGTTTGGTCTAAATGTAATAAATTAATTTTATAGAAATACACAGGAGAAGTATTATTTTAGCTACGAACCGCATATTACTTTGCTCTGTGCCTGTGGGTTAAAGACTTGATTGAAGCTTTGCAATCTGCCGAGCATTTGATGCTGTTCGATAAGATCAGGTCTGTCTAGGTAGCCACGTAACCGGTTGTGCGCTTTCTGTGGCACTTCCAACCGATGGAGTCGAGCAGATTGCTGCGATACCTCTGTTACCAACAACGCTAACATCGTTTACATTAATTAATTCATACTGACTTCACCTTTTTGTACACACTTACAAAATTTTATTATTTTAGACTGGGCGCTTTAGGTAGTTGAGTATGCAAAATATGAGGACCGCATATTGTTAATGGTTTTAAACTTATTCATAAATTAATTCCACAAAGTCTCTCTTCGGCTTACATTTCTTAAAAATGTTTTGTACATCTGATGCTCTACATTTACATATATTAAGATCACTAGCAAAAACATATAGATGGATAAAACTAACTGCCGGAACTGTTGGTTCAGCCCTGTAAATGTTCTTCGAATTGTAAAACCAAGGCTTGTGGAAAAAATTCATGCTTTTAAATAATTATTTAAAATTTATTAGACGACGAAGCTTCTTAGCAATCCATGGGTTCACCGTGCGGGTGCCGGGCCCATCGCGTTGCAAGGAGAGGAGTGCAAGCAGTGCCTGGGACTTGCGACCCAGGAGTAGGTTTAAGGGGCCCCTTTATTATGCGCAAAAACGCTCACCTTCACCCTCCACACTCCTCTCCCTACCTAACCAAATTTGGAAAGAACCTACTAATGCCGCCTTTGAAGTACGTTCTAGAAATGAACCGATGCTTGTTCTAGAAAGGCCAAGATCTTTAAGTAGGCTATAGAGAGATTTTGCTGTTATACCTCTCGCTCCCACTTCTACCGCGTACAAACTAACTATAAATTTATTCCTGATCAGTTCGTTGGTTAGTTCGTAATACTTATTGAGCTTGAATGTGTGATCCCTTGGGATGTTTGTTTCCCAAGGAACAGTAAGCTCCACAAGTATCACGCGCCTCAGATGTTTCGAATACAGGAATAAGTCCGGTCTGGATGACGAAACACCAACGTCCCCAGGGATTTTGTAATGCTTTTCATACGTGTCCATCATGAGAATCCAATCAGGAGCCGCGCCTAATATTGAATAAGGCTTCGCTTTTGATTTTTTGGAGGAGCCTTCTTTTACGAATTCTATAGATCGTTCGGTGGTTGTTATACCCTTCCGCGCTCTTGCTACTGAAAGACTAACCGCTTCCCGTATGATTTCTAATACCTTGTCGTGGCGACGCGAGTATTGACCTTTATCTAGAAGTACCCTACACCCTACTAATAGGTGTTTCGCGGTTCCTATTGCCTCCCCACAGATGTTGCAAGACTTTTCGGTGGCTTTGCCCCATCTTACTAAATTACTTTGATCTGGGAGAGTCATTTGGAATGCATTAAGATAGAATTTTAAAAATGCTGGGGACCAATCATAAATTAAGGTGCGCCACTTCAAAGCTAGTGGAATACAAAAATCTCCTATGGTCACCCATTCGTTTTGAATTTCTAGGCTCATCGCGTGGAGTCGGTAATTATCGTTTTCGTCTTGTCGAATAAAAGATTTTGTTATGTCTATGTCTTGAACTTTCCTAATTGATCCTAGCCCTAGTTTATTTGTTTGAGCACCTATCATAAATTTTTTATGGAATTGAAGTCGTGACTCGAGCTCTGAGGCAACTTTGTCTTTTGGGAGAGAAGTTACAGTATCATCTTTAGATTTTCCGATGATATGTCTTTTGGTAACTCTTAGATGTTTGTAGAGCTCCGATGGTTTCTTTAATTTTAATCCAAAGTTGTTTCGGTCTCTAAATAAGGTTGAAGAGTCCGCTGAGTGCGCTAACCCGAGCCATAACTTCAATGTCTTTATGACGCTTGCATCTAACTTTGACAAAAGGGTTTTATTTATATCATACACGAGGAAAGGCCAATTTAGACGTGATGTTAAATAATTATCGTAAATCCAAGCTTTTTTGACGTTACTTATTGGTTGGTTGTCTACCTTTTTGAGATCGTTTAAAAAGCTATCGACTATTACATCCAACGATGGAGTACGGCCTTGGTAATCGATTTTTTTACCTAAAAATTTAAACGGAGCTGCTTCCGTAACCGTACTAACGCAGTGACCGCCTATTATAAGACCCGGATCGTAAGAGGTATATTTGGTATTCCGTCTACCCAGACACAGACTAAAACATTTACTTGGTTTTGTCCTCAATCCGCCCGTCCACGTACAGAAATCCTCAACTACATTTAAAAGTACCTGACATTGTTTCGGATTACGTGTCAGTATCGCGAGATCATCTGCAAAAGCTAGTATGGATTCTGTGTATTTGTTGTTGAACTTAAACCGATAGCCCCACTTTTTTTCATTTCTAATTAATTTGTCTATTAAAATATTAATAACTATATTAAATATAATAGGAGAAATACAACAGCCCTGAAATAAACCAACGTTATAATTAAGTGGTTTTGAATGGTTTTCATTAAAAATTATAGAGAATTTTAATTTTGAATAATATGATGCAATAATGTCGCGAACTACCGTAGGAAAGTTATACCATTTAAGCGCGAACATCATTAGTTCATGTCGTACCGACCCAAAGGCGTTTTCTAAGTCTATCCAACAAACCGTAATTTGTCTCTCGCTAGTTCTAGCATCTTTAAGGCTTTCCGATATTAACGTATTATGTTCCAGGCATCCAGAAATTCCGGGCAAAAACCCTTTCTGGTGATTAGGCCTGAAATATCTATTGTTAATCATGAATTGCGTCATTTTAGTTTGTAAAAAAGAGAAAAATATTTTGGAAATTGTATTTGTTAGGGCTATCGGTCTAATATCCTTGGGATTATTGACATTGTCGTTTTTCGGAATGAGGACAAAAAGGGCTTTTCCGAACGATACCGGTATTTGCTTTCTTGACCAGATTTTACCGAATATATTTAAAAGATGTTTATGGAGCGACGGACATTTTTTGTAAACTATATAAGGGATACCATCCGAACCTGGTGCTGACTTAGATGGTTTCATTTTAATTATTTTATTGATTTCCTCCAAAGTTGGTGGGTTAGCTTGAAAATCTTCAGTAGGAGTCTCAGGTTTGTGTTCGTTTGGATCCCCATATAGTCTTTGGTTTTCTGGCACTTCGTATGTGCTTTTATAATGGTCGAAAATTTGCTCGTTGGTCAAGAGAAGCTTACCTTTTTGATCTTTGAAAATGTTTTTTGAGTATTTAAAAGGATTTTTATCAAATTTATTATTTTGTTTTTTTTTTTGTATTTTATTGTTTTTTTTATTTATTTATATATGGCTAAGCCATAAACAACTTTATTTAGAAGAAAAGAAAGGATACTATCAAAAAAAATATTAAAATAACTTCAAAGCATTTGTTCAGTTTATTTATATAATTATCCAAGGGGTATAAAAATATGACCAATATAACTCCTGGCAAAATCCAGAATCCTAATCTGCAAGCTTTTCAGAGCTCAAAATCACCAACAGTATGCGGTCCTCATATTTTGCATACTCAACTACAGCGGCTGCACTATTTATGTTATATAAACTTATTTATATAAAAACTAAATTCCTATTACCTAAACCTAAGCTAACCAATAATCAATCAACAACTTACTCTTTTTCGGCTGAGCGCGGACTTTTATAACAGGTACATTTTCAACTGTAGCCACTGGTTCCGCGATAGTGGTCATGCTAAAAAACAATTAAATATATTTTTCTTTTTCTAAAAAAATGTGCCGAATCCTAAAATATTATGCAATATGTAACCTCCGTTTTTTTAACTTCTTTTTCCTTCGAAGTGTTTTAATTAAATCCATTTTTTCTTGTAAATCTTCGCAACGTGCTTCTGCATTAGCAAACTGATCGTCTACTTCAGGTATTGAAGCTAAAAGTATATTTTAGGCCGTTTAAACTATTATAACTTCAACGTATCTAAATGATTAAAAGAATCTTTATACTTCTTGCAACAGATACTAAATCATTACTTATAAGTTGACGCACCCCTTATGTCCAATTTTCTTTCGGAACGAGATCCTTCTATACCCGCCACGAGACTACTGGAACTTCTATGACGTTTATCTGCAAGCATTTTTTAAAAATAATTATAAATGTCATCAAATACAAATTAGTGTAAGGTGGAAGTATATCCGGGGGGCTACTTCCAGGAACCTCCTTGTGGTGGTCTCATAAAAATAGTAACTATAGGTATATCAAAAGAAGCGTCTTTTTAATCACTATTTAATTGTCTACTAAAGCACATACGTCGCCGATCTCGTTTTCGCAGCGTTCACTTTTTAGGTTATTTATATATTTTTTTTAACTTTCACATAATTTTAAATAACTTTTGAAAAAATTGTCACCGGAAGGTACGGTTTTCACCGTTACCTTGTGGGCGTCGAGCCCGATCGATGGACACTAAAAACACTAAAATCAAAAACACTTGGGCCAAACTCGTGAATCTTCTAAACTTGTTAATGAGAACCTTCGGGTTCTTATTAACCGTCGGCTAATACCCAACGCAGTGGGGGTCAGGGGTCAGAAGTTCGTGCCCGGTCCAAGACTGACAGGAGCGGGTAACCTTTCGGGGTGAACTGCCTGTGGGGGGTAAGCTTGGACCTCTTTCCGCCGAGCACTGACATAGACGCTGCTCGACCGATGAGATGGTTCGGGCGTCGATGGTGGGATGACGCAGGTTCTCTTTGCCGGGGGTCAGATGCGGGATCGTTCCTGGTATTTGAGGCTGTATGGGGAGGTACGCGACAATCTCTTTATTGCTGAGGGAGAGATCGTCTGCGTTTGTTAGTGGTCTGGACCTCTTTCTGCAAAGCACTGGCAGAACATTGCTTGGTGGGGAGACGGTCGGGACGTTGCCTAGATTGATAGTTGCCAAGTGCGACGCCACGGTTGCGCTTGGTGATGGTTAGTCTGGGCGTAGTAGGGCCTTGAGCGCGCTTTAGTGCGGCCAGGCGTATGGTGCGCGGTTTGACCAGAACCGCTGTACCCGCTGGGTCGTATCGTTTTGTCAATTTATCTGTTTCTCTTTTAGTTATGCACGCAACCCGACAAAAATATATGAGTAATGTAAATAACTTAGAGATTAAGAGTCACTCCGTTATTTGGATGGTTTTCACATTTGGTTTTCACTTCCATTGCACAGTCTTGACTCTATCAAAAGATATATGTATTTAAAGTGTCCAAGAAATTTAGCTTTATACATATAATAAAACTGTAACTGATCGCTGTCTGTACATGGGTAATATTTTCAAAAAATCTTAATGGGGGCCTGTATATAAGCAATTGAGAACTCAAAATGGTTTTCAACTTATCTATTCGTCTGTATGTTTTATGTCTATATATCTATGTCTGTATGTCTATGTCTGTATGTTTGCGCAAGCTAATCTCAGAAAATGATTAATTGGTTTCGATGCAGTTTTGGAATTTATGAACATGGAGTTTACTTTATATTTAGTGTTTTTCTTTTTAAATCGGTAAATAAATAAAGAAGTTAATTATCTCTTATTTTCGTACCATTGCGTACATTTTTCAAAATTGAAATAGTGGTCCTGCCCTGAAGGAATAATAATACCTTTTCCAATAAAATAAAATAGAACTACCTACTCCTTAAAAAAATATCTGTGATTAAAAAATAAAAGCGAACTAGAAATACTCCACGCAAAACCTACTTGACGGAGTTTGATGAAACTTTTAAGGTTTTTAGTTAATACATAGGTATAGTATAGTTTAAACGTAAGCTTTTTACAAGGGTACGTTTTATTGAAATTTATTAATATGATAGAAATATATTGATGTATATTAACCATTTACATGCAGCTTTGCTTCACTATGCATTGGCCTTTCTAATGAATCTTGAGCGGAAATATGAACGTACAGTCCCTAAACGGTTTTTGTTACTGGTTTACATGACTTTAGTCTTCTAATAATTTTGTGACGTTTTTTAGTAAAGTACTCGAGCTATTATCGGGCTGATACCTCTCCAAAGTTGTAATTTTTAATCGTTTAATCTTAAAAGACAATATCAGTGCTATGTTAAAATTTTTCGTGAAGGCTATGGGACTTTTCTGTGTTAATACGAATATTGTTGCTGTTTATAACATAAGCATTTCTTATAGAATGGTTACAATTGAGTAGAAAGCTACCATAGGCCATCTATTAACTTTCCTACTGCAAGAACACATGAAGAGAACATATTTGTGAATATTTTTTTCGAGATACCGTAACTTGGACAATGAAAAAATGTTTTGTATAATACTTATTTTCCAAAAAGATTATTGGTTATAACACGCGTCCATCATGAGAATCCAATCAGGGACCACTTCGAAGATAGAAGGAGATTTTTGTTTCGATTTTTTTGGATGAGCCTCCTTTTTCAAAACTATATAATTTGTGAGTTATACTATATTATTTGTAAATTATATATAGATTATTTGTTAGTTATACCGTTCTGTTGTCTTGCAATCGAAAAACAACTGCTTCTAGGTGATTTTTATACATTATTGTGGCAACGCGAGTACTGCCTTTATCTAGAAGTCCCCTACATCCGTCTAACAAGTGTTTCGCTGTTACCACTTTCCCTCCACAAATGTTGCAACACTTTTAGGTGTTACCCCATCTTATTAAATTACTTTGATTTTGGCTAACCATTTCGAAATAATTGAGATGGAATTTTAATAGTACTGGTGGCCAATCACGAAATATGCTATAATTACAGAATTATACGGAATTATACGAAATATGCTATAATTACGAATTTAAAAAACAAATTAATTTAATTATAATTTATAATGTGACTGATTACCGACATAAATATGAACTAGTACTAACCGTTTGTGATCTTAAGACCGTCGTCCATATTAACTTAAAATTTTCATAACACACAACAACTTCGTAATAATTTATATATAAAATAACTGCAAATTGATAAATATAAAAAGGTTATTCAATATCAAAAGCACTAAAAAATCATTACGTCAAAGATGTCAAAATAATACCAATTTATAGAACAAGACAACATCGCATGCCTTCAAATCTATGAACTTTAATGTTAAAATAAAAAAGATATCCAATAGCGGCCAACATTAATATAACATGATAATGCAAATAAATTTTACAAACAAAACTATAATATAGTTCACTTAGGTTATGTAAAAAAAAAATATGTACCTACATGAAAGACCTCGTTTCTTGAAATTCCTACAAAACCCAAAGAAAGAGAAAGCATCTTAAGGACGCGTTTCCAACACAGATCGGTATCGAGAGCGCATCACTACATAGGTAGAGCTTGATGGATAGTCTTTTTTTAATTATTTTATATTTTTAATTATTTTAATATTATTTTTCTATTATGTACATGAAATAGATACTTGTGATATAATGATATATTAATATTATACGATCATCGTCTTCATCATCTCCCTGCCCCAATTTTGGGGATGGCGCAGTATATTTTTCCCTTCCATTCTTCCATGTCACTCGTGCACAATATATTCTGCTCCATGCGTGAATAGCGTCACGCAATCCATCCGCCAATCTTATTTTTTCGGCCGTCCTCATTGCACTTCTCCACTTCCATATCTAACAGTCTTCTAATGACCTATCTTTCATCCCTCCTTAAAATATGCCCATACCATGACAGACGAACTTAAAAGGATATTGGACATCGCATGTCTTCCCTGTCACAATTTCATCTTAGTCAATATTGCCATGTTCGGTTTTGATTTTACTCTTCAAGCTAATACTCTCCAGCTTTTTGGTCATTTTCCCCTGTCTGTTCTGTACCTCAAATTCATCCTCGCTGACAAGTCATCAGCAAACAGCGCGCACCATGCACATGAACACAATTGGTCACTAGCGAACTATTACCTACACCATTCATAGAAGGTCACTTCTTCATAAAAAATGTTATTAAAGATCAAAGTCAGCCCCCTCATATCCAAATTCATTCAACAACTTCCATACCTCCACTGGTATTCCAATCGGCCCCACAGCCTTTTCATTCTTCATACATTGAACAACCGCTTTTCATTCAACATAGGTCACTTCTTTTACTATTCCCTCATTTACTGGCCGGCTTTACTTATAATATATATATATATATATATGTGTGTGTGTGTGTGATAGGAGGCAAACGAGCAAACGGGTCACCTGCTTGTAAGCAACATCCGTCGCCCATGGACGTCTGCAACTCAGGAGTTACAAACACGTTGCCGGCCTTTTAAAAAGGAATACGCTCTTTTTTTTAAGGTTTCAATGTCGTGTCGGACCGGAAATTCCTCGGGAGACAATTTATTCCACAGATTGGCTGTGCGAGGTAAGAAACTGAAAGACAGTCGATGATTCGAGTCGCTCTCCGTTGTATGCGGTCAAGAGGAAGAAGATGGTACTGAGGTGCACCTGCATAAAGATGAGAACAGTATTCCATCTGCGGCCGAACCTGCGCCTTATAAAGCTGCAGGCGATGGGCCGGAGTGAAATATCGTCTCGATATCTGTTCAGTATACCTAGCTTCTTTGAGGCCAATTTGGCCTTGCCCTTAATATGACCGCGGAACTGGACCTCGCTCGATATATCGACGCCAAGGATTCCAATACTGGCTGTGGCAGTTAGTGGAGTGCTCTTAAATGAAGGTGACACGACAAACAGTGTCTTTTTTGTGGTTAACGCGCAAACTAGTGTCTTTTTAGGGTTATATTGGACTAGATTAAGTCCGCCCCAATCTGAAACTTTTCCCAAAGTTGTTTCGATTTCAGACACAAGTTTGTTTCGGCTCTCAGTGACGATTTCCCGTGAAATATTAGTGCGGCCGGTATAAATGGCATCACCGGTACTATCATCTGCATAGCAATGAATGCTGCCGCTTTGCAGCATATCAAGAAGAATAATGATACAAGAATGATTTATACTGAGACTTGGAAACGCACACTGCGGTGCCTGTTATTTAATCTCCTAGACGAAAAAATCTAGGTCAGTCGAGTTTAGGCAAATTCGAGTGACCTAGATTTTTTCGTTAATTTAAAGAGATAAATTAACTCGCTCTTGTGCTAATTTAAGAGATGAATGGTCATGGAAAATTACCATAAAATAAAACTTCAGTAGACAAATTGAGCTTGATGTGCCGAGTTTAGGCTTGCCTTGTCAGTTTTTATAAGATTTTCCTTGATGCCTTGATGAAGTGAGCTAAAGGTAAACTGATGGATGGATCCTACGGAATCTAAACAAATGTCACTGGATTTGCCGAGTTTAGACTTCTTTTGCTAGTTTTGATAGGTTTTTACCGTCAAACTTGATGGAGTGAATTGAAGGTAGGTACTGTAATATGCTTGATAAGATTACGGCCAACCCTGGTAACTGTAGATGTGGTAACGTGTGCCTCGGGCAGTTAGTAGGCAAGTGGTTGTAAAAAAATGTAGTAGGTAGAACTATAGGTCCTGTTCTAAAGGACGTATTCTAAATCACCTCCTATTACATTAAATAAATAAAGCCTTGAGCACAGGCGTAGAATTGCTAGCCTCTCAGTATTCTATAGGATACATTTTGGTGAGTGTGCGCTGGAATTACACAATTTAATTCCCCCGTCCCCCTTCCATCACCGGACGTCCCGACGCACGGCAGGTTTTCATCCTTTTGTTGGGGACATTCCACCTGTCCGAACGAAGCGCTTTGCTTCCTCATTTTTACTGCGTACAGCAAAGGATTGGAACAGCGTGCCTGCGTCGGTATTTCCGACCGAATACAATGTGGGTGTCTTCAAGCGAAGAGTAAATAGGTTGCTAGGGTAATGCGCCTTACCACCTAAGACTACATTCCACTTACCATCAGGTGGAATGTAGTCAAGCATTGTCCTAGATCATATAAAAAAAATAAAAAAAAATATATATATATATTCTAATATTTATTTGAATAATGCATAATATATATAACATAGTATATACATAATATATATATATATATATATATATATATATATATATATATATATTATATACAAAATATATATTGCAAAATACATTCCACTGCCTTTAGCATTCCATCCATCAGACACCTTCAGATCACCATAATTTCAAAGGAAATTTTCGTGGACAAATTATCTTGTAGCAAAATATAATACTTATTTGATTGTTACCTTATGCTTATATCGTGTAAATTGTAATATATAAAGTTGGTTTTTATTTAATATTTTGTATTCGTACATGCGATCTTTATCAACATAATTTATCAAAAACACTGGCTACTAGCGGTACAAAGACCACTCTACACAATGTCACACAGACTTGTATTAATTGAGGAGTAATTTGAATTTTAAAAATATTTTCATAAAGCAACTACAATTAACCTCATTGAAATATATAGTCATGTGGGTTACACATGTATCTCTTGAAATTAACTATAAGGATTTTTGTCTACTTGTTTTTAGTTGAGTATTATCTTCTCGACATCGTAATATGTATGTGAAGAAAATACTTTTTATTTTCAATATTTTACGTAAAAACAAAATATATAGATAAAGAAACATTGTATCGGTTACGTCCGTCTTTTACTGGATAAATTAAGTTTGATTTTGCAGTAACTAAAACTTGATAATTATCTGCATATCGTTTATTTTATCATCGTTCATTTTAATTGTATAAGGAATAAAAAAATGTAAATGGCAGCTAAATAAAAAACAAAAATGTATTCTTACATTTATTAATTCAATATACACCTATAACTAGTTTCTGAGAGGAAAATATGACAAACCAAATTATAAATGACAAACGTTAAGAAAATAGTTCGCGAATAATACAGTTTATACCACGAACGCCAATAATATTTATATATTTTTGATTCAATACATAATTTTGCGTATAAAACCAGAATAATTGCGTATTTACATATATGTTTGACATTATCTAAATGTTCAGTTACAGGTTTCTCACAAACACGTGTGGTTACTATATTGAGTAAAATGCACTGCTATATACTATATAGTATAAAAAATCATTCTCGTAATGAATATTAAACGAGTTTGATGTTCTGTGCGTTGCTTTTATGTCGAGGTGCCGCCATACAGAGTATAATAAATCGCGACACGAATAAAATACGCAATTTATAAATATTTTTGTATGACATACCATATTGAAAAATCATTCAATGGAATGATTATTTACTTCAGTCAAATCAAATAGCAATTAATTGTGATAAACATGCTACATAGTCTAATTTAAAAACTAATAAAAAATGATATTCACACGTAATATACTCTGTATAATTATCCCCATGTATGTATTCTATAGTCATCATTAATTTCTTTGGCTCTAATTATTCCTGTCAGCGAATGTTTAGAGAAATTAACAAGGTTACTAATAATACATCGACATTAGGTTTTAAATTAATAAAATCAATATATAAATGTTTAAACTATTAAGAGACGGATATCTACGTAATATAATACTAATTAACATATTCACCAATATTTTGGGGAAAGAGTAATTATTACTATCATATAATTGATAATGAAAATAATGGTAATGTTTCATAAAAATTAATTGTAGATTTCATAAATGTACATAAACCTCTCAAAAATCTCTTTTTCTCAAATCTAAGTGAATTTGCTATCACTTGTAAATACTTCGACATTTATCACAACATAAATGTTTAGGAAGATCTACAGAGGTTTCATGTATATAATTTTTTGTGTTTTATTTAAAATTGACTTCTACACAACAGATGTAAAAACTTTTAAAATATCTGTAGTTTGTATGTATTTAATCAATACTTAAATATCACGCCAACAAAATTAATCAGCACTTGATAGATGGCTTCCTACATCTCCGTCTCTTAGAAATGCGTAGTTATAAATTTGCAAACAACACATAAGAATAAATAAAGTAAAATTAAATGAGACACTTACTTGTCTATATGGGAATAACATGCCATTAAATTTGACAATACATTATGAATTATTAAAATGCTCTTTTATATTGTTATTAATAGGTACAAATGACTTAAAAATGTTAATTATTTTAAAATGACAAATGGCATGGTACAAAATTGTCTTTAAATATTAATTATGATATATGTGTAAAGCACTCAAGAGAACATAATAGCTCAAGACTTGACCACCGCTTTTTACGTTTTTATGGCGCAATGAAATCATTATTATAAAAAATAAGATGAATAATGCATTGTTAATGAATAGCGCAGCTTATAGAAGTTGCACAGAGCGCGGGATCATTTCGGAAGGGTTGTAGACTCGCACACATTACAACAGGCGGCATATCTTTTTCTTCACTGGTTCTGGTGGTTCCAAAGCCGCCAGGATCGCCTCGTCGAAAACATTCTTTAGGCCTTTCTGTAATTAGAAAACATAATATATAATTATTTTAATCCATTGTGTGTATACAAGTATATAAAATATGATAAAATACCTGAGTAAGAGCTGAGCATTCCACATATTTAACTGCCTTCAACTCCTTTGCTAGTTTTTCTCCCTGCTCCAAGGACACCGGCTTTTGTTTGATCTTGGCTAACTTCTCCATTGTTCCTGGATCATCTCTTAAGTCTATTTGTGTGCCTACCAGCAGGAACGGTGTCTTTTGTTGATGATGAGTAATTTCCGGCACCCACTGTAAGATATAGTGATGTTGTAATGTACTTTGTAAGTTTTGCATAAATAAATAGATTCAAATAATATGAATTACCTTTTCCTTAACATTTTCAAAAGAACTGGGGCTAACCACACTGAAGCATACAAGGAAAACATCTGTCTGTGGGTAACTTAAAGGTCTCAACCTATCATAATCCTCCTGACCTGATAACAATTTTATATCCTTCAATATTGAATATAACATCAATTAGCAATAACATACTTTGGAACAAAAGAAAATGTTTCTTTTACAAATTATCAAATGTGCTAAGATAATAGCGTTTAATACACACCTGCAGTATCAAAAAGCCCCAGAGTGTATGGCTCACCACCTATCATGACCGTCACTGCGTAGTTGTCAAATACAGTTGGCACATACTCGGAGGGAAATTTGTTAGTTGTATAGCTTATCAACAAGCATGTTTTACCCACAGCACCATCTCCAACCACAACACATTTTATGGTCTGCATCTTGGAGGCTCTCTTTTTATATTATTTATTTTTATTCCTCTAACAAACAATTTATTGGTTCTGCTCTAGGTCATTAAATTTCTTGGTCATAGCACTACACAGCCTCAGTTCTAAAGGGAAGAAAAGATATGAATTTAAAAAAATATATTTATGCATCATCATAACTACAATTTCTACATAGATAACAATAACTGTAGGAAAACATCATAATAGATAACAAAATAAAACCTGAAGTAACATCCAATTGTAATGTTTAATGTAGTTTAAAAAAACAACTCATAAATCAAGATCTATTATAAATTTTTACATGAGTAGGTATACATTAGTAAATTCACTTATTCTTATTTTAATTTGTAATAAATGTTAGATAAAAAATATTTTGATAAAGCTTATTTGAAGTATATTTTGTTTTAAAAATCAATTAAGTCAAAAGTCAATACAATAGTTAATCAAGAACCCTGATTTCTATTAAGAAACTTTATTATTTTTTCATTCATAAATCAATAATAACTTAAGGGATTTTTTTGTATGGTAAACTGAATATCTTTATGTAACTATGTTATATTGTAATGACAACTAATATTAATACACTTAGCTTATTAGAAATTAACTTGTATATAATATATACCATAGCTAATTTATCTAAGGTATGTCATAAAGGATTCTATGAAATTCTTTAAGTATAAAAAGTTTTATAAAGTATCCTTGGTAAAATTTTAACATTTTTAATTGTATGATTTTTCTGAATTATTTATTACAAGGGAAATAATGTTTGTCAAACATTGTTAATAACTGTCAATGTGAATTACTTCGAACATATCATACTATTTTAATAGCTTCTTTTTTTCATACAAATATACAGAAACAAAATATATTAATAACTAAAAATAATATTTTTATTTCAGATTTTAATCACTTTATCCATTTATGTAAATGCCATGCACACAATAACATAATGATTAACTTTTAAGGAAGTCTGTTATTGTACAAAAAATCGCAAATGCCTAGTATATTATATACACATATATGTAAATATACAAGCACATTTACATATATATATGTATATATTTATAAATGAATATATATTCTTTTTAATAAATAAAAAATAATAAATGTTCAAGTTACATACAAGATACATATATACAAGGTATATGTAATCCCAAGTAAAGTATTTTAGTAATTAGAATTGGAGAGAAACGAATTATCATTCCTTAGATAAGTCATTATCAACAAAAAAAGGCTTGTATTTCTATTAAGAATATTAGCTATTGATGATAGTAAGATATAGATAAATAGCACACAACAATTCAAGGTATAAATCTAAGCAACAAAAAACTCGCCCAGCAAATCATAAACGCTAAGATAATAGTAGAATAGTAGTGTCTGCTACATGGCAGAGGTACAAGTAAAAGAGGACAATGACCCTATTATATGTCATGTAAATAGATCAATGCGGATTAATTATAATTTCTAGAGTAGTATAATGTAAACATCTATTTAAAGTGCAATATTCACACCACTAGACTATTCAGACAGGTTCAGAAAACCAATTAGCGGCCAGCCTTCTTATTAACCACTTTTGGACTATGCATTATGTATAAGATATTCATGCACTGAAACCGTTTTTTATGGCAATATTTAATACTGTTTTGAATATAAAGGATAAATTGATATATGAAGGATAGTTTTTTGACTAAAAGTCCAGCAATGGTAATTTAGAGCACTCGGAATTATTTTTTTACATAATCACGTCACAATACAATTTGACGTCCATTTTGTGTCGGATTCGAACAGCCCAAAAGTCGAAGTAAGAATTTACTAAGGGTTTTATCTATATTATTATAATTTACTTACGTTTAATCACAGTAAAACTAAAAAAAATAAAAAAGTTTACTTAAATACCCGTATATCCAGGTAGAATTTACAAATTCCAAGAGACGGGTTGGGTTCTTGACGGTGACGCCATTGATTGTGTCACAGATATGAAACTTTTTAGCACAGATAATGTTATATCTACGCCATATTTAAATAAACAGTTATTTTAATGCATTAATTTCATAGAGAATGTTAATTCTATGGTAAAGTTAGATCTCCAAAAACCATAACGAACGAATATATATATATATATATATATATATATATATATATATATATATATATATATATATATATATATATATTTTTTTTTTATGTCTGTCTATGCTGTTAGCCCTGTTGGCTATTACAGCGTCACCGGGGGAGCGGGTGGGTCAGGAGACCCGCCCTTACAATGGGGGGCCAGATGGGCCCCCATAGGGAACGACGTCCCGAGGGCGTCACAGATTGAGACACGGACCTCGGCTCGGGGCGTCGTTAGTCAGGAGGGAAGCTAAAGAAATTTGGACACTAGCGTCCTCCGACGGCAGAACGCCGGAGCAACGGAGCACTTACTCAGTTGGGACCTCGTCTATACCGGTATAGACGGTGTGTGTCTGTATGTTGTGTGGTTTCGCTTATGCCTACGCGTACACGTTATTACCTACTGTGAACGCGTCGTCGGGGTCAACGAGTACCGACTTGGTCTTCTTTTTCTGACTAAAGTAGTCTTACGTGGTCTATACTCTGCGGCGTCAGCCACCAGTGGGTTCGGGTGTCGCTCAGCACGTTCAAAGTACTTTTGGGAAAGCCCCTTGAAGTACTGAGCGATGGTCGGAAGGTCTAAGTCTCTATGGAGATCGATGTTGCGTACAAACCACGGCGCCCCGGTTGCAATCCATGTAAACCTGTTCTGAATCACTTGAAGGGGTTTCAGATTAGCGTGCGCAAAAGCGGGACTCGCATAGGACATGACGGAACGTATGTAAGCTTTGTAAAGTGTTACCTTATTGCGAAGGGACATTTTACTCCGCTTGCCTAACAGTGGATATAAACGAGCTAATATGAAGGCCGCTCTGCTACGAACGGTCCTAATATGCGCAGTGAAAACTAACTTTCTATCTAACGTTACTCCTAAGTATTTTGCCTCGTCTTTCCAAGGTATCGGTTTATCAAAAAATTTGATTCGCGGGAGGATCCTTGGGGGGCCCCGTTCGAAGAGCACCGAAACGCTCTTCTCAGGGTTTACCTCGATCCGCCATTTCCGCAGCCAACTCTCGAGGGAGACGACTGCAGATTGGAGACGTTGGTATATCTCCCAGTGATCCTTAGAGGACGCGTAAAGTGCGGTATCGTCCGCGTACATGGCAAGGTGCACTTTAGATCGCGGCCTAGGAATATCGCTAGCGTAGATGGAGTAGAGGATGGGCGAGAGAACTGAACCCTGGGAGACACCCGCCCTGATGGGGCGGGGAGTTGACAGAACGCCTTTCACTCTGTAGCGAAAGGAGCGATTCGACAGGTAGTCCCGTATGATGAGTACGAGTCTGTCCGACATCTTGAACTGGTATAGCTTGTACACCAGTCCATTGTGCCAGACCCTGTCGAACGCCTTAGCTATAATGAACGAATATGATTAAAAAATATTTTTCGCTTTATTATATTATTAGCTTATATAATAATTGGTTTCATTAACCTTAGGGCAAATATATTATAAGAATAGTAATGTTTATTTTTGGCCAAGCATTATATATGAGTAAGTCCTTTTTGAATTATTATTGTTGGTTTTATAAAATAGTATTTCTAAGATTTACATTTTACTACCTACCTAGTTTTATAAGCATATCTTTTTAAAAACAAATAGCAAATTATTATTTTTTGTTTATTATTTTAAGATAAAAATATTAAACTAACACATTATTATTTCATTAGATGTAATATTTTTCCATAAAAAGTTTTGTTTCATTTGTATTATATTATCACCAAATAAAATAAATTTTCATGTGTTGCCGTAGTACAATAAAATACCTCTTGTTATAAAGTACAAGTATTATTGAATATTTTAATAGAAAAATCAAAGCGATACTTATTATCTAGTCACGGTTACGCTAAAAAATTACAACATTTCAACATTTTGGCGTATAAAATAGAAATCTTTAAACTCATGTCTCATAGGTTAAAGTTCTATATTATTGACAATCTGTATACATATTAATAATAACTATATGACATTAAAAATAAACTATAAAGTTAAAATCTAAAATAAAAAAGAAGAATATCTTTTTAAATTTAGAATAACAAAATAAGTGATAGCGTATTATCATATAAAAAATAAATAATTAATCAAATTTTCGTTACACTTTAATTACTAAACAATAACTCTAAAGCATTTACCGGTTTACTTCAAGATTTAAATTTAGCAGATTAATTTGTGAAAATGTTGCTTTTAGGTGACGATTTCCCTAATTTTACAGCGAATACTACTGAAGGAGAAATAAATTTTCATGAATGGCTTGGTGGATCGTAAGTATATATCAGTACATATATTTAAAATATTGGAATATTTTAAATTCTTGTGAGCATGTTCACACACACACACATGATCACACAAGTAAAATTACTCTTTATAATTTCTTTGTTTTAAAAATAACAACAGTTAAATAAGTTGTTTACACCTTTAGGTTAAATATGTGTAATCTATCTTAAATCTGGTATTGATGATGATTTTATAATTCTTTCAGGTGGGGTATCCTCTTCTCTCATCCATCAGACTTCACTCCAGTTTGCACCACTGAACTAGCAAAAGTAATAAATTTGTTGCCTGAGTTTGAAAAGCGCCACATCAAAGTTATTGGGGTATCCTGTGATTCAATATCCTCTCACATAGAGTGGTGTAAAGATATAAAAAGCTATGCAGGTTAGTTTTAATATAATGTATCTCACTTGATGTATAATTATTATTTTAAAGAATATAAATTGTTTCTTGAACATGACCTTTTGGGTTTGATCCACAGATGGAAAATGTTTGTGTGACATACATGTTTTGTGTATATTATTATAACACAAACAAAGCAACTATTGGTTATTATGGGAGTTTGTTTAAAGAGTAAATATAATAAGAGATAGTTGATACAGACAAAGAGTATATTTTATTTTCAACAGGATTTTTTTAATAAACAGCAAATATCATAATAAAAGGTTTACAATAATTTCCACAAAAAACATTAAATTGAATAAATTGAAAAGTATACTGCTTAGACTATTTCAAAGTATGTTAATTATATTAATTTATTTCAAAGTATATGCATGACCTTTTGTAAATACATTTCATATACATTTACTTATCAACAGTTCCCGGGTCATCTGGTCTAAGTTTTTGGATACATGATATTATTTTAATAAAAGATTTATTTAATTTAAAATCATAATAAATATTTTAAAATATCAACCTTTTGCAGGATGCAATGAAGATGAGAAATTTCCATATCCTATCATAGAAGACAAGGACAGGAGCCTTGCTAAGAGCTTAGGCATGGTAGATAAAGATGAACTAGATCCCCGTGGAATGCCGCTTACTGCAAGGGCCGTGTTTATTATAGATGGTAACAACAAGTTCCGACTATCTCTTTTGTATCCGGCTACAACTGGGAGAAATTTTGAGTAAGTTTAAATCATGTAACCTACATTTTGAATAGATTTACCATTTATATAACTTATTTTTGTATTATTTTTAACTCATTTGAAACAACTTCAATAGGGAACATTCACGTATTTTTTTTTTGACGTAAATTAATCATTTACCTCTCTATATCGTAGAAAAAAATATTAATAGGCTTGAAAAGATTCTAGTTTTTTTTCAAAGTGAAAATTAAAACATTGAGTAAATTTGACCCGTTTAAACACCGCCATTTTGCGCGCGCTTTGCGTGACGTCAAATGATACATCCAGTGAATGTTTACTATGAACTTTTTAGCAATTTCATAGATATTTTAAGTTTTAATTGCTTTACAAGTCATGGAAGAAGATAAAAATCATCTTACGAGTATTGTATAGTACCGGAGTGCAAAAATAGTATTAGAAAAACACCCGACAAAGTGTTTTTTGTATTCCAAGAGATGCGAAAATACAAAAACAATGGTGTACGGTAATTAAAAGGGATAATATATGTCCTAAATCGTGTTTATATGGTTGTGAAGATCAATTTAACGTAAGTATACTTTATTTATAATAAGTTTAATCTAATAGTTTAAATTTATAGTAAGTATTAAACATTAGAAAATTTGAGTTTAAAATTAACCTAACCTATCTTACAAATTTCAGTATAACTTTCTATAAAAACCGTAATCTTTTTTTGTTTTACGCAATTTTTATGGTCTGTCGATTTATTTCAGGTTAAGGAAGATACAGCAAATTGTATTGAATATAATATGTGTAACGAAACAACAAGGAGAAAGATGTAATCTAAGTTTGAAGAAAGGAGTTGTTCCTTATATATTTTTGTGGCAAAAACACCAGCTGATAGAATGAGAATGTGCATAGTCAAAAGGCAAAGATTGACATCGGTTAATGAAGCCTTTTAAGAGTTAGCTATCAAAAGTAGTGTTTAAAAAAATTTATGACCTTTACGAAGAAGTGATATAGGTAGTAAGTCCTAGTACTGCCCATACAAATGTCTGTGATATTAATCAGCCAAGACTCAGTACTTCTCCTATTGAATGTGATGATCCTTAGGCAGAGCCTTGCTTTTCGCATATTAAAGATAAATTACCAAGTGACTAAGTTGTGCAAGTTAATATTAAACCGAAGTATGGAAGTAAAGGTGTCAATGTAAATATACCTGCTGAAAAACAAAATGTAGCATTGTCACCATTTCCTCATTTAACACACAACATTGTTACACAACAGTTTTAAAAGTAAAACTAACAGAAAGAAAATTGTTTACTGAAAACACAGCTGATAATACTTCTATAGCATCTTATATCTTCTATATCTGCTGATTATCAACAAAGTTATTTATCTGAGTCAAGTGAAGTGAAAAATGATTCAAAGGCAGAAACATTTTAAAAATGTATTGTGTAGTAGCATGCTAACTGCTATTCAAAAAGAGTTTGTAGGTATTTGTTTTGTTAGAGTTGTTTGAGTATTTAGAAAATGTTTTTAAGATTACCTAAACAATTGTATCATTTAATAAAACCTTTAAGCACGAAAATATAGGTTTAAATTATTTATTTTTCTCAGTCACACTGATACTACAGTATGAACTTAAACGCCGATATATTGAATGTTGTGTCAAATGACGTCACATTTCCTTTCGACCAATGGTGGCGCGTTTTGGAATTTTGAATTTCGCTCCCTAAAGTTACACTTTTCATAAATTATTTTATGGCCTTAAATGATTAGTAAATTAAAAAAAAATGATTTTATTATAATAAGATGATAAAAAGTAATTGAAAAAAAAATATTTGAGACCATTTAAATTTTTTTGCATGTTCCCTATTGTTTATTAAAACACAATCAGCATAAAATAATTAAGTTTATTTTTATTTTGCATGTTTTAAATTAACTTTTTCTAATTTATCTGTTTATAGGTTTATTCATATATATTGTTTGTTTATATAATAGAGAGGTTATAAGCATACAAATTGAATTATTAAGTCTTAATACACATTATATTTCTCTGTGTTTGCTGAACGTTAAGAGTTATATTCATAATAGACTCCTAGTTATATAATTTTGTAGTGGCAATAAATAATTGACAGGGTATTTTGTCTACTCTCCAGTAATAAACAAAAAGCAATTTATCATTACTTAAAATGTTTAGAAATCTACATATTTAGTTTTATAGTAGTTTGCGTTTTTATAAATAATTAGAATTAAGTGGAGGAAAAAAAAACCCTTAAAACATTAAATAGTAGTATTTGTGTGATGCTCAAAGAAACAACCATACTAATTTGTGCTATTTATTGGTAATTTTATTAGCTCTGATATGAAGGTTCCCAAAGATATTTTATCTACAGGTTTTATCTAACATTTCTTTTATTATATCTATAGTTATACTAATATGATAATTATATATATTTTTTGCAGTGAGATTCTCCGTGTCATAGATTCGTTGCAGCTCACTGACAAAGCTAAAGTGGCAACACCAGTAAACTGGAAGGTAAGCTTACCAACTATGTAAATGTATATGATATCCACTTTAGTGAAGTAACCATCATTTATATCTTTACCAGCAACATTGACATTTTATATACATATATATAAATCAATTTGTTTTTTTAACAAAATATATAATCATAATTAATTTATAAGTTTGGTTATTGTTTAAGCTCTGTTGTTGTTCTATGGAATTTATACTTTAAAAAAAGGTATTACTTTTACCAATGTAAAAAAAAACGTTGAAACAATTCCTTGCGAATAGTGAGGAGATTGTAATCGAAGCTGCCTTCATTTTATGACCGTTCTATACTTTTGAGTGGACGAAGTGTACTAGACCAATTATTGACAAGTCTTGTTGGGCAACATTAGGCCATTTATAATATTGCAATTATGGTACATTTCTACAATAATTGTTTTGCTAGATGTGAGGCAGCTGTAATTAATAACTACGGAACAGAAATACAGAAATCTAGTACATTTGCAAGCAGTTTCTTTTAGCACCACTTGCGGTTGACACGTGGGTCAACACACGCACACATCAACATTTTATTTTAATTTTCACAAGTGACTCTCTAATTCAAGAATGGTTTATCAATTTATGAAGTTAAGGCAATAATGTGATTTAACATAAATTAAACAGTATTGTTTTTTAAAAAAGTGGCTTCCATTATATCGGCAACCAAATCGGCATGTATACCTTGTCCATATCCTAACAAAAATAAATAAAATATTTAAATTTCGGTAACAATAATATCAAAGAAAAATCGAGGGATGGGAACTGAAGACTTCTTTTAAACAAATATCATAACTGTATAAAAATATATAAAAGTGAGCATTACGAATGGATGATACCGAAGTTTACCCTTGTTAGAATTAAAAATAGGTAATTCTTTATATCGATATTAAATTCGTTTTCCCCAGCTTTAAATAATAATATCAAAGCACAAATTACACCCATTGGTCTAACCCCTAAGTAAGCAATCTATTTGCTTGTGGTAAGACAACGACACAAATACATACAAATACACATTATAAATACTGAGAATATATTTAATAAACGACCAAACTAAGAAATACAGACATCTATGCTCATCATAAACATGCCTGTCCCTGTCGGGAATCGAACCCGCGCCCCAATTCGCCGCTATACGTTAGGCCTCTGCTCTAACCACTTAATCAATGTATCTTAAAAAATACTTTTATCGAAATAACAAAATTAGAACAAAACTAATCATGTAAGAGATGATAAGGTCTTCTCATTGACATATTATTGGCGTTATGTTTGTGATTAGTTAGGTATCTCTGAAGCAATCTGATGATGAAGTATTATAATTACTAGCTACTATATTTCGTTGTTCCTTAATAAACTCGACAGCGCTTGTATTTAATGTGTAATTGAATAATAATAATTAATAATAATTTAAAGACAATTAATATTTTAAATGAATATTATTATTATGTTATTACGTATGTCAAAGAGGTTATGGAGGGTTTACAGGCGACCACATCTGCTTTTTTTTTATACGTACTGACCTTACCTCTTAAGGGGTTAAATTTCCATCGCTTTTTCTTCCTTAGGAAGGGAATTTCCGAAATCCTTTCTTAGTACTCCCCTATAGGCTATAACCTCAATTAACTAGTAGTTTCGGCTGTACGTTGTTTGTCAGTCAGTAACTTAGTAACGGAAGAATTTTATATATATAGATGAATCTTTTATAAATTAACACCCTCATGACTCACTACAATCATATTTAAAACAAGCTGTCTCTAGCACACAAACAGCTTCAACAGTATTAACGAGGTCAGATGGATATCGTGGACATTGAACTAACTCTGTTTTTAAGGAATTGGTAATATTCGATACGAAGCTATTACAATGGAACTACGTCTTAACTATTTTCTCTAAATACAATTGTAATGAACCTACAGGTTAACTATTTGCCCTAAATACCATTGCAATGGTAGGTACGACATTTCTAAACTATTTTCTAACTTTCTTCCATAATGTTACCATTACAATGGTACTAAGTCTTAACTATTTTTCATTACCTATATAATCGGTTGAAAATAACAGCAACAGTAGCTAACTGAATTAATAATAATTTCTTCATTATTCATAATAATGTAATAAAATAGGAAGAGTTTAAAATATAATGTAACGAATTGGATTCTTGTATGTCGAAACTTAACGTATGACTGCCCTGTGTTATACAATGTATTATGTCTTATATATAACTTCTTTAGATCCATATAAAACCATAAAATATTACAGTTATATTTTTTAATCTCGGCTCTTCGTAAAATCTTAGTATATTATTAAAAAAGATTATAATAAAGTATTTTGGAAAAATATTTATACAAACCTCTGTATTCCGATTTTTCCATTTAGGTAATGGGGCCCCATTACCTACCTTCTTTCCTATCAAAGAAGTTAAAAAATATGATAAATTTAAGAACTATAATTGTAAATTAATTTATCAATTAAATATTCATTCCATGATTTTGATAACAACACATGTCTATATATACATATACATACGAGTATATGTAAAATAATAACTTGTTTGTTTATGGTTGTTCATTTCATTGGATCTCTTAAGTAAAATGATCTGATTTAAATAAAACTGTTAATTATTAAACTTATATTATTAATGAATCTAAACACGATCACTTAATTACAGGTCTATTTTCGTACTACCGCGTTAATTAAAGTAAACATTTGAGAATATTATGCTCAAATTATATAATAAGCCAAATAATATATAGTTAACAGTTTGGTCTCAAAAAAGGTAGGTCATATATTATGACATCGGGCTTAAATATAAATAATACGCGAATAATTAGCAATATAATAATAATCATTTAAATGAAGGTAAAACATTATTTAGCTTGAAATCTTGATAAAGTCCTTAATGTTGTTTTGTTTTAGATGGGTGACGATTGTATGGTACTGCCAACAGTGCCACAAGACCAAGTTGATAAAGTTTTTCCAAACGGCGTCACTGTGGTACCTCTGCCGTCAGGCAAAAACTATCTGAGGAAAACTAAATGCCCAAAGATGTAATCATTCAAACATGGTTTGAATTGTTGTAATAAAAAAATATCCTAAACATATGATACTGTTATATTGGAAGGTCCATGAAATATTTTTGTTATTCTTTCAATAAATGATTTAAATAATAATCCTTGTGTTTATTAATAATTTTCCTTATCATATAATATTTCTCAGAAAAGATAAATTTATATGATATTTATTTAGTCGGAGGAATACCAAATGAGTACCTTAATATTGATACTATTTAGTTACAGCCTCATATTTTTTTGGATTTTTTTTTAATTTACATAATTGTGTTTGTTATGGGCTTGACTGATAAAGAGAAAGAGAAGTCAAAGTCTCAAAAGTAATCATTACTAATGTTATTTTTACAACATTACCTTTAAACGGAAGACCATAATACATCACAAAAAATTAAAGGTAACAATTAATCTATGTATTGTTACAAATAATTACTACATATTTTCCAGTTTGTATATTATACATTTAAATTATTTCCATTTCCGATGTTTCTGATTTTTAAAACTGAATATTTGAATGAACATTAGATTAAAGTTAATGTAAAGTTTATATAAGTGTAAACAAAAAGCTTGTAATTTATGATTATAAAAAAAAACAAATTATACCCGCCTACGCTATACCATTAATAACCCAAATACAAACTTGTTCGCTCTTAAACACGACATCATCACACATTAGTCAGAGCCTTCGTCGATATCTTTCGTAATTTCGGCGTAGTAAGTCTAAACAATACAATTTTGTTGTAATAAATGAATATAGTGCCGCGAGCGCATTGTTATGAAAGGACATTATAGTAATTTGTGTAAGGATTGGTACACCGAGCCCAGAAGCGCGTGGTGCAGCGCCTGCGACCGCGGGCAACAGTGAAAGCCTTCGCTTTCATCGTAGTGGGGAGCGCGGCCGCGGCTGCTGCAGAGCGAGGCGCAACAAAAGTGAAGGTGTGCGGCGTGGGTAGCGGCAAATCAGCAAGTCGGCAAGTCGCTATCGAGACATTCGGTCGTGTAGCGATCGTCCCGGTCCCGTGATGTACAGGTGGTGGTTGGTGGTGGCGCTCGCAGCGGGCGCGGTGGCAGCGGGAACGCGCTTGCCGCGAACTTCGCAGCCCGCACCTACTCCCGCGCAAACGGCGTCTCCCCGTCTTCCGCAAAGGAACTTTACGATATCTTCCCGTTCTTCTGTTCGAAACAGGTCAGTAAAACATTGTCTTACACAATTCCTTCTATCCTAAGGATATTTTTTCATAACAGACTAAACCGCAGAGCTAAATTCTTGTCAATATTTACACAACTTTATTAGGGTTACCTCACTTTGAAGTCGGTTTAAACTTAGTCGTTATTTTATAAGAAACAAATATCTTTATTCTATTCCGTTTGGTTTGAAAGTTGTGCAGAATTAATTCATACTAGACATCAAATACAATATGATTAATTTTTACGAATAGTTTCAGAATAAGATAAAATTTTTCTCGCTATTATAAGTATAACATTTGCTAAGAGATATATGAATTTTAACGGCTTCAATAATTTGATATCATGAATGTAATAAAGGTAGGCCGTGGTATGAGGACCATTCACTTTACAATTATTTTATATGTAGTCTTTTTTTCTCCCTTCTACGTAACGTATGGTTTGATGGTAGAAATGTAGTAGGTACTTGGATTAATTAGAATGATAACTTAGTACTATATAGATTTTAAATCACGAGTTATATTATAGAGTAAAATATATATATATCAAGATGGGTTATATTCTAAGTTGATTGATATTTAATTACTCAACGATTATTTGACCTTATGAATATGATAAACTAGATCATTTTAATATTTAACGAGATCGGTTTTCTGTAAGTGGGTACTTTGTTTTGAATTAAATTATTAATTTATTAAGTAAATATCCATTTATACCGGGGTTAATTATATATAAGTAAGTATAATTTATGTTTATTTTTTAATGCGTTATATAAACAATATGATTTGGTTCGTGATTTTAAAGTAAATTAATTTAGTTACTTTATAAAAGGTTTTTGACTCTATAACTTCGAAGCAATATCGTCCCTTTTTGGGTGGTTTATTTTGCACATAAATGTTTGAATTAATTAATATAATTTATAAATAAAGACTGGTAAAGGTATTTTCGGGTCTTGGTATAACGATTTTAAAAACATTACCTACCTTGCTTACAAAATAAACGTTCCAAATCATTTAAGAGGATGCGTTGAAAAAAATGAAAAAAATAAAAAAAAATATTTACTTTCGTGTGTACACAACTTATTCATTAAGTGGAACTTGTAAGCTTTTGTACGAAGTTGTCAAGTACAACAACTACTACATTTATGAAGTCCATACAACTTGCTCCACTATCATAAAATTACTTAAGTCGAATGTTTAAATGAATTTATTAAAACTAAGCAGATGAGGGTCAATGAATCTTTTTATTTATTTTATTTGACGAGTCAATACAAGTTCAGTAAATATATATTGCCTGATCATTTTATTAGTTTTTAAAATCCAAATTCATGTTACGCTCTGTATTTTGCTACTATAATACTACAAATATATAAATTGAATTGTAATTTTTTTTCAATCATTCGTTTATCAATGGTTTAATATTTCCATTTAAAAATAAAGCAGTTTTTATTTAACGTATTTATATGAAATAAGCTAATTTCATAATTAGCTTATTTGCTTTTATTTATTAATAAGCTAATTCCATAATTTACTCATGTAAACTCCGTGAAAAGTGAAACATTATCAAACAATAATAAAATATGAATTAAAATACAATAGAACCGGTTTTACACAAGAAATAACTCATATAAGATTTAAATTAAAAAATAATTTTAATAGCAAAAATAATACATTTATGAAGACTTAATGTTATATATTGTTCCGATTAAATTTTGGGTAAATATTACTATAATATAGTATCGTTGGTTTAAAATTATTTTCGGTACCAGGTCGAAACCTTCTTACCAACTACCTGCTCGTAAATTTGTGGTTTTAAATAATTCGATCGTAAATAGCTTGGATCAAGATTATAATTAAGGTTTACCTACAGTCTACACACATTTCTCTGGCGCATCTCAGGTCCCAAACCTTTAGCCTGACTGTGTTTGTGACATCCAAGAAAGACAAATAATATACGCATTTATATGAATTTAAATTAACATCAACCATTCACCCTTACCTCTAGTATAACAGGTCACTATATACTGGTTTAATCTTAGTTAATGTTTTGTAACTGTTTCCAATCCATTATTTTAATATTGTTTTGTACTCTCCATTATTTTAATATTTTATTGTATTTTTCAAACTTTTTGAAATAAATTATTATTATTATATTTCAAGATTATGTGTATAACTGTATAAATGTATGTTGACCGTTTAACACAGGGAAGAAATCCAAATAAATTGTGGCAAATTCTTAGCAATACAATTAAAGTTGCATGTTAAGTAAAAACAAGCGATTTCCTAGTCGCATACCGCGTGCATCTCTCCGCTTTCCATTTTCCATACACTGATCAATTCTTTCGTTTTTCTCTTTACAAAGAAAATATGTTATGTTGGTGAAATATATTATATTACCAATATAATGGAAAAACAAATAATTTTTACTTTTTGTTACGTTTGATTATTATACGAATAAAAAATCTGGTAGCTAAAAATCTGTACCGATATATTATATTATTTATAAGTATTTACTTGGGTACATATTAATATCCCGATTGTTAAGAAAAAGAGGAGCAAAAAATATACAAAGCTACTTTTGTTTATTTTAATAAACTTTATGGTAGTGATGTTGTAGTTCTCATTACTTTTATGTATCATAATTAAACAATATTCTGTGTCTAAAGGTAACAATATAATCCTTTATATGAACATTGATGTATTAGATGTTAGTTTAAATGGTTTTTGTTTAGTCGTTATTAATTATATACTAGCTGTGGCTGCACCTTCGTACGCATAGATTTCGATAAAACGTACCCCTTCAAAGTTTAATCAAAATCCGTCGAATAGTTTTTGCGGTAGGGTATTTTTAATTTATATTTATATATTTTTTTTTACTTTTTATCACAGCTTTAGTCCAATTTCTTTATTGGAAAGGACATAACTATTCACTTAAGGACAACTATTTAAATTTTAGGTTTAACGAAATAAGAGATTATTAACTAATTTATTTGTTAACCGATTTAAATAAATAAAAACACTAAATGTAAAGTGTAGCCCATGACAATATATACCCGAAAACTTCATCCAAACAGGTTAATCCGTTTCTCAGGTTAGCGTGCACAAAGACGAATGAAAAAATGTTTTGGGTTCTCTTGCTTTTATAAAGGTCCCCCATTATGAATTTTTGAAAATATTTTCTATAGATAAATTTCGTAAACACTTTAAATAGGCACATATCTTATCATTTGATAACGGTGTGAGTGTGCAATGAAAGTTAAAACTAACTGTTATTGAAAGTGACGCTCAATTTCTATGTATAAAAGTTATTTAAATTAGTCATATTTTTTTTTCGTTTTGCGCGCACAACTAAAAGAGAAACAGATAACGGACAAAAAATTCAAAAATGTTAGGTGAATAAAAGAAGAAGATTAAAATGAAATACACTAAATATTAAGTAAAGACTGTTACCATATATTCCTGAGTTTGCATCCAAATTGATTAAGCCGTTTTTGAAATTAGCGTGCACAAACATACAAACATATAAAAAACAGACAAAATGAAAAACCATTGTTTTGGGTTCTCTTGCCCACAAAATTGTTTTTTTTTTCATATTTTCCATGTACAGAAATCAATCAGTGACAGTTTTATTATATGTATATAGACTAAATTATTAAACTGAGAAAACAGGTGTAATAACAGACCTATGTCTGGATTGGATAAAATAGTATCTATGGTAAAAACGAGATCATGGTCATTCGTTGTTATTGTTCTGTAGTACGTATGCTAAATACTACTAATAACTGCTATCGGTCAGTACATTCGGTCCTCTGACCTTAGTATACCGCTACAACGAAATGTAGGTATCTATCTTTATAGTTGGGGGTCTGTTCGAATCAGAGGCTGTTTGATCTTATCAATTATTTCCAAGGACTAAACGTCGAGGGACTCTGAGCACACATGATAAACAAGATGTCTTAGACATTGAACACTTAGATATATTGATTGACAATTTACATAATTCAAGCGCCCTTTTTAAATAATGCCATCCCTTTCGCACTCGTTATTAAAAACCAATATGGTGGCCGTGCTCTGTACAGCCGAAATGTCAATGTCGACCTACGCTCTGGTACAGGAAGAGAAGCTGAGCGTATTAAAACGATGCCGCTTTGTCTGGGTACTTGTCTTGACATATCTACGTATCTGTAACAAGGACGCTGCACAAAACAAGGATAGTTATGGGTAATTATTTATGTGTATAAATATTGATTATTACTGAAATGGCCGTTAGAGTCTAAAGTATTATTTAAAAAAACACAACTAACACAAGAGTTTATAAAATATTATTTAGATTGGTGTATGATCTAGTGCAATGTTAATACTTATTACTGCACAGATAAGGTACAGCAGTACACAGTTTGAACTGTATTCATGACTACCTAGGTTGACTTGAAGCAATACTACATGAAGTTTGCGCAACTCAACCCGATTGCAGGCGGAAGCTTGCCTATGTTAATATATACTTGAATGCAGTTGTTTTCCATTGAAACGTAACGCTTTATAGCCAGGTTAACTAGGAATGGGATCGATTGCGACATCATTTACAAGGTGAAAGGAATAATTTGTATGCTAGCAACAATTGATAGGACAAGATACAAATAAATATAGGTTCTTCGTTGAAGATTTTTATTGTTATATTTTCAATTTGTTTGGTTTTGCTTATTTTGTGCAACAGCTTTTTCAAATTAATAGCCAAGCAATAATTGTTAACAATAAAAACGAATAATACGAATAGCCAGTAATTAAAGTTGTCGGAGTTTATTCCACTCAGAGATATCTTGATATACATCAAGTTAACCAGATAAATAATTATTTACTTTCAGTAACCGCTATTGTTTTAGTTTTAAAATAGAATGGGGGAATCCCACGTGATGACTTTCTAATTGTCTCAAATTGTTGATAGTTTTCTCTCTTTCTGAACCCAAAAGACAATATTAGTAAAATTTACATTATGTATTGTATTTACAAAATATTAGTATTGTATTTACAAAACAATTATATTTGATCAATAGTAAAATTCGATAGCACTGAAAAGTTTCGTCAGGAATAACTACATATTGATATCCACTTAATGCATATTTCTAATTTTAAATACTCTTAGTTACGAGTCCGCAGTCCACTGTCGAAACGACATCGAATTTAATTTTAAATTGCGTCCGACGAAAGGCGATTTCAACACAGCTAGTGCTCTTAGTAACTTAACCGTGTTTTAAAAACATGTTTGTCTTATAAATTGTGTTCCCAAATAAAACAAATAACTTCAATATTTTAGTTTCAATATATGTTGTACTGTTTAGAAGTATGTTGCTATTTTTAAATTGTAACTTAATTTGATATTCATATATAATATGGCATTTAATGCGCTATTTATAATCTGCGACCGAAATTGAAACCTTGTGAAACAGTATTCATTTTCTATACCTACTCAGTACCCCTAACAATAATGTATTAGTTGTTCGTTGTTTGTGGTCGATAGGCGAGCAACAAACAAAAAGCTTGACGAGGATTAAATTTCAAAACGTGCGACCTTGAAACATCAGATTATATGAACTTTTACAATCCAAACAAGCAGACTGAATTGTGGCCGGCTGAGCAAATTAAGTTGACATTGTTTGGCTAACAAGTTTGTCCAGATTGATGGATTCTTTTACATTTCGACTTGCGATCAATGTTCGTAGTGTTTACAAAAAAAAAATACCGTTCCTTTTATAAATAATTTAAAACAACTTCTGTAGATTCTATAGTGTCATCAACCTAATCTCATAAATATTTAATTAAATCGGTATCGTGGTTATATTAACGGAACAATAATAGGGAAATGAATTATAATATTGATTTTTATTTTATAGTAAATAGGATTAGAGTGGTATATTTTCTAAAGTTATAATTTAACAGTTAAGTAAATATAAAAATCTTTATTTTACTTTTTATACAATTTTACGTAATTACAGAATGAAATATTCATCTATCGAACCTGCGACCTCTGGGAAAAACATACGGTTTTCTATATTTATTTAATTTAAAAATATAGATTTAATCGATTTAAGGCTGGTTATCGCTTAAGGACATAGCCACGTAGTTAAAAATTTATTATTTATTTGATTTGATTTATTTTATATTAAAATAAAAATCTTAACCTGAATTATGAGCTATATTTATGCATTATAATATAGCATTTTGTATACATAATTGTTTTATCTGGGACAGTTTGGGGAAATCGTTATCTTTATGTGATATAGAGAAAGTGTTAAAACAGTTTTTCCGACTAAATTGACATGTATGTACCATATTCCATACATATTACACATACATTACATACATATTCCATATGTTTATGGAAGAGCAATTTCCTTATTAGATAAGTTTAGAAATTTCGTAAAATGATTGTGATATAGTATACTGTAACTGAAATTATTACACAAAACCTCTAAACACGACTCGCCCTTGACCTGAGACCTGAATGTTGTTCTTCATATTTCATACACACAATTCAATCATTTGAATATTTTATACAGATTTCAAGAACAATCAGGATGTTTAATTCATAAAATAAAATACACAATAGTTACCTCCTAGAAATTACGTAAGTATTAATATTTACCTAAGTACCTTTTTATTTTTATCGTTGGGAAATCCTTTATTGATACCACCCAGCCCAGGGGTGGGCCAGGATGGTTATGTAAGATTCGCTGAACTTCAGGATACCCACTAAAACCCAACGGTTACCCTTATGGCCATATCTAGTAGAACGTCAAGGTATTGCTTTCGCATTAACCGCGACGCCTTAAAGATTATATTAGGTACATAATACATATGTTAAGCCTTATTTTCAAAGTGTAGTTCAAATTAATTAACGAATCGCGGTATACCCTTTAATAACCATGTTTCACGACCTGGAATACTTATATACATAATATACGTAGCCTAGACCTGAACATGGCATCTATTATCGGTACTGGATTCATCAGAGTGCATCTCCTTTCATCCTCAGATCAACTCCATATTAATCATTTTGATAGAATTTGACAAGAATGCCTATATTAAATAAATTATGTCGTGTCAAAATTAGAAAATCCGACCTAAACGTACTTCGAAGTAAAGAAAATAAAAATGTTTGACAAAAAAGCCGAGAATAGGAGTCCTGCCCTAATTAGTTGTACTCATAAATAATATGAACATAAAATTAATCTTATAAAAGCAACTAGGTACTAAAGGTAAAGTAAATTACATTATATATTAATTAAACATGAACTAAAATACATCTTTGCTATATCTAAGTGCTAGCTGACCGTTTATCAGCTGAATAATTTGCCCTTGACAAGGTTGCACTTGTGTTAGACAACATTCACAAAATAATTATTATATGTGTATATACATAATATTAAAATTGCGTCCGGTTCTACTTTAGCTATTATCATAAGGTCTCCACCAATGTTAACTTTTCCTATAACATGAATATCTATAGTTTTATATATGAAAATCATATAAGGTAATAATATTTTTTCATTGTTCAAAGTTAAGATTTTTTTGGTAAGAAACTATCGAAAATATAAACTAATTCAAAATTAGATCCATACTCTAAATATATTTTACATACATGTATATTTAAATATTTAATTTTATGTAACAGAAATCTATTTAATCTTAATTTAAAAGTTTTAACTCTTAACACCTATTATGTAACAAAATAGGAACGACTCGAGAATAATTTTAAATCTAAAGAAAAGATTTAGAAACAATGTCTATATTGAATATTACATTCGAGTATAAGAACAAGAGTTGCAATGAGACAGGATAACTTTCGTAAGATTTATAACAAAAAAATTACAAATAAGTTTTTACGAACTTTCCATGACTTATACAACGGATCGTATCGTATGATGCTCGTCTGCTCGAATCTCGATATTCGAACTCAAAAAGAGAGAGATAGACAGACATGGTTATGGAGGGAACAAACCGCTTTTTCTTTACGTGACGATTTCTATCCTAATCTGCGTTAAGGAACTTCATTCCAAAAAGATCCAAACTTTAAATATCGTAATTGACTGACTCTTTAAAGGAAATTTGATACATATCTGCAATATATTTTACCTAATATATATATAAGCTCAAATTATCTAGATAGGCACCAACAGCTTAGATTCTAGACAAAGAAGAAAAGTAATATGTGGGCTTTTAGTGTTTTTTAAAGTCGATAAGAAATTTCCGTTATGATGACTTGCTAGATGAGTATTGTTAAAACTAAATGATGACATAATAACATTAGTATGTTGATGTTTATTTATAGAAATTGAACTGCCTTTGAGATGTTTGAATAAACCTTTGACTTAAATATCTATCGGTTAAAAATTTTAGCGCTCAACAGAAACTATAATATGTTTTGTACTGATTCATAGTTTCCAAAAAACACCAATAATATATTTAAGTATGTAACAAGTATTATATGTAACTCAAGTTTTACATGATTCAAAATTAATCAGTAGTTCAAACTCAAGTTTCCGAATATGGGAGGAAGCGATGGCTATTTAGAATTGACCTTGGATCACACAAACCAGCTAAATGTTTTTTTAAAATATATTAAATTTAAATAAACTTAATATGGCTAAACATGGTTTATAGACATTTTCAAATGACGTAGATACATAAACATGGCGTTTGTTTGAATATTTTACTTAAACGCATTAGATGTAATATACCGCTGAAAGACATAAACATCACATTTTTTTATCTATATTAGAAAAAGATACGGAGATAGAATCTAAATAAATTATTTAGTCTGTGTCTGGGTAGACGGAATAACAAATATTCCTCTTACGATCCGGGTCTTATAATAGGCGGTCAGTCAGTGCACTAAATAAGGTTGAAGAGACACTTCAACCTTATTTAGAGACCAAAACAATTTTGGGTTAAAATTAAAGAAACCATCAGAGCTCTACAAACATCTAAGAGTTAAGACATATCAAAAGACATATCATCGGAAAATCTAAATATGATACTGTACAGTACATTACGAATAAAGTAGGGCTAGGATCAAGTAGGAAAGTTCAAGACATAGACATAACAAAATCTTTTATTCGACAAGACGAAAATGATAACTACCGACTCCACGCGATGAGAATAGAAATTCAAAACGAATGGGTGACCATAGGAGATTTTTGTATTCCACTAGCTTTAAAGTAACGCACCTTAATTTATGATTGGTCCCCAGCATTATTAAAATTCTATCTTAATGCATTTCAAATGACTCTCACAGATCAAAGTAATTTAGTAAGATGGGGCAAAGCCACCGAAGTCTTGCAACATCTCTGGGGAGGCAGTAAGAACCGTGGAACACTTATTAATAGGGTACTCTAGATAAAGGTCAATACTCGCTTCGCCACGATAAGGTATTACAAAAATAATACGGGAAGCGGTAAGTCTTTCAATAGCAAGAGCGCGGTAGGGTATAACAAACACCAAATAATCGTAGAATTTGTAAAAGAAGGCTCCTCCAAAAAATCAAAACCGAAGCCTTATTCAATTTTAGGCGCGGCTCCTGATTGGACTCTCATGATGGACACGTATGAAAAGTATTACAAAATCCCTGGGGGTGTTGGTGTTCACCATCCAGACCGGATTTATTCCTGTATTCTAAACATCTAAGACGCGTGATACTTGTGGAGCACAAACATCCCAGGCACCACACATCTAAGCTTATTAAGTATTACAAACTGACCAACAAACTTAACTTGTACGCGGTAGAGGTGGGAGCGAGAGGTATAACAGTAATATCTCTCTATAACTTACTTAAAGACCTTGGCCTTTCTAGAACAAGCATCGGATCATTTCTAGAACGTATTTCAAAGGCAGCATTGATAGGTTCTTTCTAAATTTGGTTAGGTAGCGAGAGAAGTGTGGATAGTGGAGGCGAGCGTGTTTGCGCATCATAAAGGGGTCCCTTAAAACTACTCCTGGGTCCCTTAAAACTACTCCTACTACGCAAGTCCCTGGCATTGTTTGCACTCCTTTCCATGCAATGCGATGGGCTAGTTATAAATTTTGAGGAACTTATACATTTTTTAAAACTTTGTGATTATTTAAACGAGAAAAAATTTTAATTGCATTATGTGGTTTTATTTTAATTAAGTCCGATAAAAATTGCTTTTATTACCAAGACCCATAAGTTATTGTCAGGTTCAGTTCAAGACAGAACTTTATTAGTGTCGAGTTCGTTGGCATAATCGTTAATGTCATAATAATCTCGGATTGGGCAAAATGGCGTGCGTTGCCTCGTGAAAGGCCTTTTGTGTATAGGCTTTGATTCCAGAATATTTTCATAATTTTAAATCAATTTCTTACGTACATTGTATAACATTTAGGTACATTGATAATAAACATTTTTTTTATGACGCTAAAGTTAGTGTATGAATTAGTTCTCAAATACAATAATATTTCGAAAACAATTCCGATTTCTCATATTTCTGTGTACCCAATATTAACTTATCGAACAATAGAATATTTCGATGGAATGACAGGCGTAACAGCAGTCGCTCGACGCGCCGTAGCAAACTTAATTACGCGACCGGATTTTTTGTCCCGCAAAAAATAATATCGCAATACTGCAAGTTGGCATCCAAACTAAAGTAATAATTTAAAAAATAATTTACACAATCAAGGATATAGTACTGAAAGTCGGTTAAATTTTTTTTCGAACACCAAACCGTGCTGTTGGTTATTTGTAAGAATTCAGCAAAAAGAATCGTTTTTAGAATGTTAAATATTACATGCATATAAGTTATATTGTCCTAATAAATATTTTTTTAACTTGATATGAGGATTTAATTAATCAAATATTATTAAATAATAAAATGTAAGGAAGTTATGTATCGGATGTGGGCTAACGTAATTGTTTTTATTTATTGCGTTTCTATTGCCTTGACTTTTTATATTGTAGATCAATTACCAAAAGAATGACAATTTTGAACACTTTTTAATGTTTTCATTTATTAAGGTAAGAACAATTTGGGATTAAAATGTTTTAGATTTGTAAAATAAATTCTATTTTCTTTTTTATCGCTTAAAGAACTTGAACTTCCCAAATTCATATCTTTCCTTTTTTTAGGGTAAATAATGTTTATTCCTGCATTGAACTATTATTTTCATTCAATAATATTTTAGATATCCAAAATAATCTCAAGGAAAAATGTCATTGATATCAGGAATATATTTTTTTTTAAATACTCGTTAAAATCTGTTTTAAGTGGTCATTTTTACCCTTTAACTGATTTGTCAAGTGTTAGGTTTCCAATCCAATTAGGTTATTTAATGCTTAAATACAAATTTCAGTTTATTTATAAAACGCTTATGTTATTTCTTTTTAGAACATATCTGTTTATAGACGAACCTACTTACAATCCATTGACGTTACACATGTTTTATATATTCTTCATACTACTTATATATCTTTAAGACATATATTAAAGATCAAACTTCTTAAGGATATAACGAGCGCCCGTAGTCGGATTAAATTTATTTCAAATTCGTTTCATAAAATATTATTTGAAACTAGAGTCAGATTATCACGCGTATATTCCATATACAGTACTGGTTTCCAAAACGGACTGATAATTTATAAATAAGCTTTAGCAATGCTCCAAGAAAAATTAATTTGCAGTGTTACAGATTATTAACTGCAATAACAGGTGTCTTTATGAAAAATTCATTACGCGCTCAGCCTAAATTAGATTGAAATGATTCCATATAAGATTGTTGTCTCCTAATTTGACTTCTTGGTTATAAAGTACTAACTTCTTTACCCTATTTTCTTTAACATAATGCGTAGAATTATTTCCCTGCACGTTCAATAGAAGGTCGCTAAACTGACGTGTATGACCTCGTGACCTTTCGAAATCTCTCGGTCGTGTCAACTAGCAAAATACGTTCCTCAGTGCTGACAATAATAGTAAGTATTTAAAGAAAAACTAACCGGGTCACTGTTCCAGAAAAACCTACCTAAACCTAGTAAAAATGACGCTGATTTTAATACGTACAATATAAAGTGACATTCAGACACATTTTATTTTGATATCCTTAACACCTGAATCAATTATTTTTTAATTAAATTGGTAACCATATTTTTCCAATTTCACAACTACATTATAATTATAATAATTATTACGTGTGAGCGAGACAGCGAAATGTAACGGAGCTTGTTACGTCACTCACAACAAAAATTTCCAACGTGTTTTATGTTAGGCGCTCAATTGTTGTCTATTAAGATATACATTTAGACCTACCTTTATTGTCTTCGTCCTACTTTTGTAGTGTTCTTTACAAATATTATCTTTTTAGATAACACTATATTAGAAATATTTTATTCATGCAATAGGTGTGTCCCTTTCGCCATATACCTATTTGGCAAACTTTTAACAATTAAAAAAATAAAAATGTCTCTAGTATATAAAGAGGTATAATACCTCTATTATATATAATATAGAATACCATACTTTAACAACAAAAATGAAACTTCATTAGATGATTAATGATTAATTTCGAAATATATAAAAAAATATAGTAAGTAAAAATAAGTATACCTATAACGTTAAATACATCATTTTCTAATTATACGACACCAAATAATTGTAAAATACTCTTTTCAAACCCATAAATTAATTTTTCTTATTATAATTATAAGATTTTTGTTTTATATTGGTATCTATATAAATTTAAGTATAACATCGAGTATTATTTAAAAACCATTACATGAAATATTCATAATGTAATAACCTTTTCCGAGCGTTTAATCTTTCCGAGGTTCAAACGATTGATACAGTTAAACTTTTTAATAACAATAACTTTAATAAAGAATTCACTGAATGGGACCTTGTACAATTTAACCTACGTAATACTTTGCTGGATTGGATTGTAACTACCAATAAAAGCAGTGAATTGGTGGAAGGCATGTCTTGCTTCAATAGTCCAGTTAGCTATTAATATTATGTAAGTGAACTGAAGGTCAACAATCTCTGTTGGATGAATCTGGAAATCTTCGAAGTCTCAAATATTATACAGATTTGTGCTAGCTAAGTGTTGTATTATATTAAAATAATATCGATAACTGTATTGATTACTTAATAATATAGCCGGTTACATTAAACTCGTAACCCGTCGTTACCCGCGCTGACTTGCATAATACTCCACGCCTAATTATATGATCAAACCATTGAAGCAAATTCACTAAACGATTGTTTTTACTTAAAACGCGTAATCGATTTTTTATTATTTATATTTGAAGCCCAATCTTCGTATTTGAACATTTTCATTTTCTTGTTAAGTTCAGTATTGTGTAATTCATAAACGTCAAATGAACTGTAATTTGACATATGACACAGACTAAACCGAAATGATATTTTGCTCATTTTAATAACGGAGTTTTAGTCTCAAATGTTTTTACTTTTATCTATACTATATACTTAAGATCTTTGTTTTGTAACTTATTTCTTATACATAAAATATACTGTTGAAATAAGCATATATTAAAAAAGAGTTCCCTATTTTTTTAGGGTTTCTTACGCGTGCTTACGTAAAGAGTAAAATCGAAACCCTATTACTAATACTCTACTGTTCGTTAGTGCGTCCGTAGTCTGTCTGTCACCAGGCTGTATCTCATGAACCTTGGATAGATGGACAGTTGAAATATTAATAAATGATGTATTTCTATTGCCACTATTACCATAAATACTAATCACATAATAAAATAAATATTTGGAAGGACTCCCAGACAACATCGTGATTTTATTGTCGTTTTTGTAGATAATGGTCCGAAACCCTTTGTCCAATAAGCACTTGACTGTTTTTACTTTACAATCAGACAATCACTTCACAACCTCAGACTAGACGAACTTGAAAAGATGTGTAACCTAAATCACACAATTATTTATTTGTCTATATTTATAATCACGATCCGGATCAAAAGAGAAAACAATTTAATATTCAAACAAACTTGGAATATAAATTGCAATATAGTTTATGCAATAAACAATATAAATTTTATTACAACACTCTGTATTGAATGACTTGCAGGACTTCATTCATAATAGCTGTTACAATCAATGAGGCGAAAAGGAAAGTAACATACTTTCGTTTATAGAATTATAGATAAGGTTGGATGTATATTATACATTTAATTTCATACATTTTTCTTTTAAATACCTACATCTACATGTATAGTAATTTTTCCAAACGGTTTTTATTGTTATATATAATTATACAATAATAACCGCTTGTAATAGGATTATTCACGAAACCATTTCGTTATAATATTCCAAGATTTAGGTGTACCGAAAAATGGAGTTTAAATAACATATTTAATGTTCAGTTGGCTTTTACTAGATGATGTGGGCTTTTATTACAAAGAAAAGAATATCCAAGCCGTGGGTCATTATTGTTGATATTACTGCTTTGATGAAAGAGAATTTGTTGTCTTTTATCCTGAGGTAGGTTCTTCATGTTAACTTGATAAAATTATTACCATTAATTTAAATATTACAATTTGTCATTTTCTTTCACTGCTAAATACCTACTTCTCATTCCTAGGAAAAACACAAACAACTTATTTTCATTAATAAAAAAACTAGTGAATACTAAAAGACCATAATTATATTACGATACTTACTACAAAAGAGTGCCTAAAATCTCTGGATATGAAAATCTTATTTATTCAGAGATTGAGTTATTAAATAAAAAGTATTACAGAGACGGCTGTTTGATAATTAAATTATTGAGTATTGTACATTACCGCGTATTACGAAGAAAAAAACACGATCAACTATTTAAACTGTAAAATATAGTTTATATTAAAGTAATAAAGAATTATACGTATTTACGAATTGTTTTCATAAGTAATCAAACATAGTTATTACACCAGAGATATAATAAAAAATTACGATCATAGCTATTTTCTATATTGCATTTAAATTGCTTAAATGGTCTTTTAGGTTGTGCTAAGATCAAAAAGTAAGCTACCATTGACGAAATAATTTAATATCTTGAATCATGTTTTAATAATTATTAACTGTTTATCTTATAATAAATTAATGTCGCCAATAATCACGATATTTGGTTAGGAGAAACAATTCTAATTATAGTATTTTTTGAATGATTGAGTACGACTTCTTTTGTTGTAGGTAATCATAGATAATAAAAGGGGAGAATAATGTCATTGAATGTTGTAGTAACTAAATGTAAGTATTAGTTCTCCAAACACAATGCACACTGTGCTCTGAGTAAAATTGAATGTAGCACACTAATTAGGTAAGTATTATTAAGGAATTTGAACATACATATTTTCATTTACCTTATGATCAAATTAAAAATGAGACTCTTTTAGAATGCTCATGCAACAACAATACTGAACAGTATTTTAAAAATAGCGAGATAAAATATATTATTAAGATATACTCTTTATAACTAGCTCGCCGACATCGACTTACCAGATAATCTTTACTCTAGATAATAATGTTGCAATATTTACATATGGATATAGTGATGTGGAAACATAAAATAGATAAATGAAAAACTTTTAACGATGATTCAAACGGACAACAATATATTCAAAGAGGTAACGATTTCTCTAGATGAGGTGGGTAATGAGTTCTCATTATTGTAAGACATAATGAACTTTCTCTCGTTGGCCTTGCGTCGCCATGGTGTCATCCGGCTCTACTATGAGAATTCCTTCAATAGATAGTTATTTTAAATACCATTAAAATGTTTAACTATAGTGATTATAAGTACCTATATCAATAAACGGATACAGTAATAATAATAAATTATTGATTAAATGTAACAAGTAATTGTAGAAACATAATTACGTACCTATATAGGCCACACTACGCGGAATTGCAAGAATGTTAAATAAATTCAATAGCTTAAAGGTTATATTATAAACATTAGGTTTCAATTAACTAGCATTTGTCAGTGACTTCGTTTGTGTAGAATAAGGATAGTTTTTATATGTACTTAGATTTTATAAGTTACAATGATGAGACATCGTTTTGGTAAAGCAATACGGTAATGAGCTATGAACGCATCTGTTTTGCTATAAGACGCTAATTTCTATGAATCTTTGATACTATCCCGGTTGTTACTCCCACAGACACTTGGTTACAATTACATTATAATTCGACTAATTCCCCCACTCAAAATGAGTATAAGACGTACCAGCAAAAACCTGTCCGCATTAAAAATATACAATCCCTTCACTACACAAGTATTGTTGACAATATAAATATATACTTCATAAACATATAATACAAACATATAATACACTATATTATAACACATTTTGAATGTTGAGAATACCCGTATACCTACTGTAGATGTTACTTTGACTTGTTTTCGTAGTTTAGTATTTAGTTACGTTTCTGTATTACTTATGTTACTTACTTTACTGACACTCAATGGACACTAACTGTCAAAAAAATAAAGATAGTAAATTGGAACATGATTTCCCATTTTCAAAAGCGTAGTGTTTTCAGAATCATCGATTAAAGGTACACTTAACATGCTATTATCTGTCGGTCGGTTGTAGTTTCTAAAAAAGAAATCTGGATGATTTTAACGAGCTTTTTATGATGTGAAATGAGGCTTTTTGTTACCATCAATAGATATTTACAAATTTTAAAACGGTATATGCATAAAAATATATGTACATTAATATATAGCTCAGAACAGGTTTACACGGATTGCAACCGGGGCACCGTGGTTCGTACGCAACATCGATCTCCATAGAGACTTAGACCTTCCGACCATCGCTCAGTACTTCAAGGGGCTTTTCCAAAAGTAATTTGAACGTGCTGAGCGACACCCGAACCCACTGGTGGCTGACGCCGCAGAGTATAGACCACGTAAGACTACTTTATTCAGAAAAAGAAGACCCAAGTCGGTACTCGTTGACTCCGACGACGCGTTCACAGTAGATAATAACGTGTACGCGTAGGTATAAGTGACACCACACAACATACAGACACACACCGTCTACACCGGTATAGACGAGGTCCCAACTGAGTAAGTGCTCCGTTGCTCCGGCGTTCTGCCGTCGGAGGACGCTAGTGTCCAAATTTCCTTAGCTTCCCTCCTGACTAACGCCGCCGCCGCGAGGTCCGTGTCTCAATCTGAGACGCCCTCGGGACGTCGTTCCCCATGGGAGCCTATCTGGGCCCCTCCTTTTTAAGGGTGGGTCTCCTGACCCACCCGCTCCCCCGGTGACGCTGTAATAGCCAACAGGGCTAACAGTATAGACATACAAAAAAAATAAAAATATATAGGTCTAGATCTCGACTGTGGACTCGACTGGATGTGTTAGAACAAAGTTTTAATTTGAAAATAGGTATGCAATTTGTCTTTTTTTAGATGTAACTCAAAATTAAGCTTATTTTTTTGTTATATTTTGCAGATTATATTATTTAGAAAACCGCGTTTTTTAAGGAATATATCTTTGTCGCAAAACAATAAATACTTATGTTTATCCACAGAAGAGATAAAGGTTTTTACGGTTGTATTTGTTTTGAAAGTTCTTTTAACAATAATGTTCGTACTACGAATGAGAACTACGAATGAGTACTACTACCATTCATGAGAAGGATATAGAACTTTCTTTATATAGAACGTTCTTCTGAGATAGCTGTCCTGTAATTGTCATAGAGTTATTACACATAGTTTTTAGTTAAGTTATTATACATACTGGGGAGGCCTGTCTGTGAATGCGAGTGGCTAATAAATAAAAAAAGAGGAAAGATGTGAGACTCATACTTATCTGTATCTAGTCACACATGCAAATAAGAGAGATAGATAGCTGAGAGATAGCCTCATTTGCTTTCTCATTATTTTCTTTAAACAAACATTTTAGGCTGGTTTCTGTACTCTATGTCTAATAACTCTATGGTAATTGTAACAAATATAGAATAAATAATATTTAAAAATAGTTTAGACAAGCGATAATATTTAGTTAATAAATTTAGGATGAAGTAAAAATTACTACATTAAAACATTATTAAATTCTCTAAATGTTTAAATTAAAATTGATGGGGAAAAAAATAGAAAAAAAAATAATAAAATAAGTGCAAATGTCTTAACGTGTGTTGTTTACGTGTTACAAAATAGAATCATCCTGTCCAGGCTTTACTGATTGCTAGAATTATTAACATAAGCATGTACTCAAATAGTGTCACTCGTCGGCTACGCTCGAGGCTGTCGCTATACTTAACTGTAACGAGGTGGTCGACCGTCATTCTAATCTTTCTATTTTCGGAGCACGTCGCTTAGAGATCATTAAATCAGAACAACCGAATAAATAATCATGAATGTCGGTAAACGTACACACATAATCTGTATTTTGATGCCAATCAATCTGCGCCTGCGCCGGTGTGCCTATTGCGAGCGTTTGTTTATTTATTGCTACCAACTGGTTCTATTGCGCACAAATTTTATTATTTTATTGTATTATGTCACCATTTGGTAACATTAGAAGCGATAGAGATCAAAGTCAGAACTAATGACTTTTATCTTGTCATAAACAATTGCTAAATATTGTTAAAACAATTAGGCGATTCAAGGTACTAACGGTGTGGTCAGTATCCGAATTCGTAATTTGTATAATACAAGTGTATTCTGTGAACACATGACTGTAATACTAAAAGGTTAAACCTTGACATGACATACAAAACATGCATATTACTTTAATTACATATATAAGAACTGAACACAATTTATTGTATTCACATTGTTAATTGTAAAAAAAATCCTGATTATAAAAAAAAAGAATTTGGTGAGAAAAATATTTATATTCTATGTTATCTTCAGACATGAACAGCCTTGGCAGTAAATATTACAACAATGTAATTAACGGTTATGTTATCGTTCGCTAACTTTACTTTTAATTACAGATTTGTACCTTCCGCCCTTGTTCTGTGAAAAATGCTAACAATAGAGGAGGCAGTTATTGTTTACGTTATTTGAGATAGCGCGGACAGTGGAGTCGCGTTCTTTGAAGTTATAGAAGGTTAAGATGAAGACGCTTACCTTTGCTATTTGAAAAACGACATCATTGCCCTAGCTTTTGTAACGAAGGCATCTTAAAATATTCTTTTGTAATAGAGAAACAAATTGTTATATAATTTGGGCACTATTTTAATAATTTACCTAAATGAACAGTTACATTAATTCCAATTGATGATAAAAAAGATTCAAATCAATATAAACATTATGTGACTATAAGTAATCCTACATGTTTTTTTTAGTACATTTAACGATAACATAAGTTTTAGATTCAAGTAAGAATGTAATTATAACCAGAACTTTAGTTATTAAAGTTATAACTAAGCGTTAATCTCATTTACGAATCAATTATTATTTTTTTTACTTTTATCGACAATCAAGGCGTGCACTTAAATATTGCTTTACTTTAATTCTTTGTTACGTCATCGACATTTCGGATTTTCTTTCTGAATAGCTTTAAATTAAATGTTACATGTATTATTTGTAAAAGTTTTAATAAACATTAATTATGTAAGGAGATTATTTAAACAGGTTGCTCAAATATCAATTAGACAATTACATATCACCTATAATTCAGATTAAAAACTATTTATTCAAATATATTTAAATTGTAAGTGAACTAAACACAGCATATTTTTGTTTTTCCATAGTATAAATGTATTATACACATGATCGAATGTAATAGATAAACCTTGGAAGAGGTGCGCCCGCGCATGTGGCGCGGTACAAGCGGCTGTCGGCTCACATGTTGCCGTGATTGCCCTGATTTGCTACAGTTTGCTACTAATCGCGATCGGACATGTTAATGTAATATCTAAGCAACCATTCGTCATAGGCAAGACCAGTAACTTGTATAATTAATCAACCCTATTACTCACGGCGACCGCGTTTGTGGTCTCAGACTGTCACAGAGGTTGTTCCTTCTCAACCAACTCTTGATAGCTTCTTATGCAATGAGCTACATCTATCTGGTTATCATTTGTAATAACAGTGATTACAACTAAATATCTAATACATAATATGATGGATGTACCTACCTATGTCATCATACATTACAGATGTTTTTACACTTGTAAAATACCTATTACAACGGTTGAATTCATTTCGTATCGCCATCCAAGCTAACAATATAAAAAAACTTGCTGATTTATTAGTATGTATATAATTTAAAAATAAGTTTTTTTTTACAAATACATATCTCCTAAATGATCATCTGAAACACACAACATCTGAAAGCCCAATAAAAGTAATAATAAAATAACTAAGTGATGCAGGTCAACGTTCGTCAACTAAACAGTCATATTTTTATGAGCAAATAGGTACAGCCATAATTGTGTTAATTTTGTATTCTGCTTGTCCAAAGATCGAGTTAAGGAACTGGTTTTAAAAAGTGGTTTTCTTATTAAATAGGACGTTGATCTTTGCCCGAGAAGAGGTATTATGTAATTTTCTGCTTAATTTGTTTTCACTTCGTCACTAATATATATAAAAATAATAGAAGTAATTTACATACATTTGTAACGGTATCCATTGTGGTCGCACTATTGTGAAATATAAGAACAGTATGTTTAAATGACAATACGTAAATGCTATTAGTTCTTTAGTATTATAGCTAGTGGTAATTACTGTAACAATTCTCATTAACTGCTTGACAAGAATTACATTACAAGTAAACTTGTTGGTAATTCATTATAACATGACGCACTGAGATAAAACAATAATTTGTCAAGGCTAATATAATAGGTACCAAATTATTTTAAGTTTAAATTACTAGTTCTCTATTTTCAAAGTCCACTTTTTAAATATGCATTCATTGCTCTTACGAAACTTCAAACCCAAGTTGCAGTTCCATAGGAGAGAAGAACCGGCTAGAAACTTCATGGATTCTTTTATAAATTATTCTGTCACATAATCCATGTGTCATAATTAACTAATTACCGTGCCACGATCATCAGCTGCCAAACTTTAAAGATTTCTCCACTTCATTAATATAATTAATTATCGTATTCACAAATGGCTATCATTATTAATACTTTTACGAAGAACAAGGAAATAAAATTTACAGTATTTGCTAACGATTTATAAAATCCCATCAATATATTTTTATAAGGATATGATGTCTTTAAATTATCCATAATCGCTTCCACAATTCCATAAAACGAAGTAGGAATTTTGAAGGTCTGGTGATAATAAGTCACCAAATACGCAAATATTGTTGACAAACCCCTTAATAGGGACATATTAATTATTTAATTATTATAATGAGAATTAAGATCCTTAGATTGAATTTTTAGATTCCGATTAGATTGAATCTAATTAATTAGGAGCTTTATTTAAAAAAATATATAATTTAGTATCCTTATCGTAGTTTTAATCATATTTCTTAATCATAACTTCAACACAGAAATAAAAAAATGGTTTTTGTATAAAGTAATTAATTAAACTAAATAAAACCGCTATTATTGCTAAAATATTTAAATTATTTATACAATTATGGTAGTAGAATAGTACCTACATGAAAAAATGTTGTAAATCGGTAATTTATGTGCTTTTAATGAAGAAATTGGTATTACCTTATTACATATTACATAACAGTCTAAGACTCACAGCAGCATAAAACATTTAATTTAAAATTAATTTATTAAGAGTTTACAATGTTTGTTCAAAGTTAGTAAAACTCGTAGAGTTTTTTTACAAAAAACGATAAAATAAACAGTTAGACAAACGTCCAGAATGTCTTTTTTCTTACATAGTTATTGAATGAATAGATTTGCCATCCATGCTTATTTATAAAATATACATTTATGCATACATAATTAGAAGTTAATCATAAAAATCATATTATAGAACTCGAATCGAAAATTAAATGACCTAAAGATTAAATTATAATTTTAAAATTATGCATTGCGCTTGTAAACCTAACCTTTGCATATTACTTATCTTAGTCAAGGCTGCTGAAACAATCACGTTTCTTTTTTCTTATTTCAATACTTTATATAATGTGCATTTTGACAAATAGTAGATAGTAATATATTTATGTTGGTAGCACTGAAGTTTCTCGGAAACATCTGGTCATTTATTACAGAGCCCGTAAGCCTCTCTTTTATATAAATATATTATAATACATTAATATATGTCATATAGTATTAATATATAGTCATATGACAATAACATATTTAGAGGTTCTTAGTGTAAATATAAGACCTTGCAGCGTTGATAAGCGACCCATAAACAACGCTCACTCTGACCTCGAAGAGACTTCCGCTCCGGACCACAACGGTGGTACAACACTACACTATTTACAGTATATCCTATAATTTAATTTTAGAAACGTGAAGCGAATTTATTTTATAAGTCACTAATTACTACAAATTTTGTAATAAAGGATCTGTTGTACGTAATTATAACGTAAGATGTTACAAACTATTATACTTTGAAATATAAAAGGAATAGATATATATTTCATGTATTTGGTCAATGAGACGCCCAAACAGCTGATTCTACATTGTGTCGTAAAGGTTATTGCAAAAGTATACGTTAGTTACAGACACTCACGCCCAATAGAAGTATTCACTATCAAGAACATTAAAATATATTCACCAAACTAAGTCTTGTTATCTTGAAGTAACAATAATCGTATTCCTGTAATGTAACGTGTTTCAAAGTGTGTTTAATACATTAAATACATTTTGTCACTGATACATAAGCGCTTTAGTTCCACAAGTATTACGTGATATCACATAACGAGAACAAGCCGTGTTCACACGATATATTCACACGTTTCTTACATTACTTAATATTTTAAATATCTTCTTTATTAAAATGAATTAAATAATTAGGAGGATTATATTTAAGGTTATACGCTTGATGCAAAATTTAAGTTATCTTAAGAACTGTCAAAATACTAAGTTTTCCCGCGAATAAATTCAATAGAAAAATGCACGCTGTTAGTGACATATAAAATTTGTCCTTCATATAAGTATAAAAATAATATGTAAACACAACATATGATTGTTTATAGGCATTACACATCAGTTATCAATTTCAAATATATATTTATACGTACAAAGCATTTCTTATGTAATTTGAAGTCATCGTTCATAATATACACTTACGCGTAAGTTATGTATGTTACGTAGGTATCTACTTATCTCTAATTGGAACATATTACAAGCTTGCTTGAACATTAACTATGGTATTAAATTTTTCTATTAATGTGTATTTTACTACTCCTCTTGTTTAAAAATTCACAAAATTATTACGTTTAAAATCGCGATGGGTGACACATTCTACATTTTGCTTTAATAATCATTAAATATATTATTCTTTTATTTGCATTACTATTATTTACGCTGTACACCTACCTAAATATATATAAATTTATTGAAATAAATACCTAAATCATATTAAGGAATATAGTTGATTAACATTCAACGTCAACAAGTAACTTGTTGGACGGTAATTACGACCTCAATAATGTTTCTGACGATTTTAAACATCGAAATTATTCAGCTTATACTCTATACACATGAATGTTAAGGCCTATTACACGTTACACAATATGCCTTTTAACTTAACCCCGCGTAAACAAACTGACGTACAATTATAAGTACAATTACAATATAATTAAATTTTAATGTTTTTATTCATAATTTTAATGTAAAATTGAAGCAAAATAAAATATCCACCTTTAAACAACCATCGAGTAATCTACATTCCTAGCTCCATTAGTATCCAATCGCCTGCAACTACGTACAGTTATAAATTATAGGTATGTAATGGTTAGAATTATTGCCTCTTAAGAGTAACTCTCAAGGCTCCGCAGGAAATCGTAACACAACATACTCACGAAAAACTAATATTTTCTTGGAAGCTATTTCGCTATTTCTTGCAAAATATTAATAATTTCCGGTTTATAGATAAAAGATAAGATATCTGCTACATCACTTTTAAAAAAAAATATATAATTTAAATTCAATATTTTAAAAAATTTGAATGTTTCAAACAAATTGATTTATTTTTAAAGTATTTTGTGATAAACTTCGAATTGAGTAGGTGTTTTGATAGAAAGTGTTTGTGGCAAGGTTACAAGTGGTTTGAGTTAAGGTAAATGACTTGGCGGTGATGGATAACAAACATTAACAGATTGATCGCTGATGCTGACGATATCTCCCTATTGTGTTACAGGCGGCCACTCACCGGATAAATACTCATTTCAAAGAGGCCTCCTTCAAGGCTGTTATTATTATGAAATTGTCAGCTTTATATAAAATTAAGAAAATGCTACGACCGTGACGACTGCTGCCACAAATTAAAAAAGAAAAAGTTGCCAACTTTTTTATAAATTAATAATTTTATTCTTAAAATATAAAACAATTATGTATACAGATTAAATATAGTAAATTTGAAATAACGACTAATATATAGTATTGAATACATTATAATATCATTTATTTGTTCATTATGTGTATAAAAGTTTAATATTGAATGCAGCTCAGTTTAAAGCGTGTCATAAATATCATGTTACGTAAATGCCTTTCCCCGCCTGCGCCTCGCACTCTGCCCCATACCAGTCACAGTCCACTACTAGCAAACTCCGTCCGGAGACCTTTACCCGGTCAATAAACTGCTTTAAATGGTTATTTATCTAAACAAAGTTGTTAAAATAAAATTTTGTTTTATTCAACAGCCATTATTTATAACGGCAATAATTGAAAAGAAATAAAAAAATCTAATAAATGGATAAATTTAAATTCAAACTCGTTAAAATTATAGAAACATTTTTAACAACGATCGAACAATAATTTAATAAAATCTGAATGAAACGATTATAAATGTCTATAACGGTATCGCCGTCTAAACAAATATATAAAATACCGCTTTTATCTTATAATAAATCTATTAGGTATAAATTAGCAAGCCTAAATAGCTTATTAAAGATCACTTACGGTTAATGAACCTTTGTAGTTCGATAAAACTCGTGAGAGAAATTTTGCGTTTAATATTTTTTTTCTCAAAGTAGTTAAAACTGTTCATTAAAGTTACATTATTAATAGATGGTTCTGAAAATCTAATAAAATATTTTGCTATGATATTGTAATTTATGATACTGGAAAATTGTGTGAAGTTTCAAATTAGCATGCAAAATGATTTTATCATAGCTTTTTCGACAATGGAAAACGTTGCTTCGGTTATTGCACACAATTTACAATTGGGAGTTTATGTGTATCGGAATTATTGATCACAACTATTTCAGACCTAACAAAATAATTATTAGCGCAATAGTATATAATTAAGAATTGAGAATTGAAATAATGATTGATAAACTCACTGTCAAACCACCGAAACTTGTCAATTAACTTAATCCACTCCTATTTCAAGAATTAAACAATGGTTTCAGCCCTTAATTTTTAGTCACATTGGAATCCTTTGAATTTTTATTACATGCCTAGTAAACTAAACTCAATTGATTTTTTTTATTCTTCTATAAATAATCAATCTACGTATAAAAATCGCCATCAAAAATGTCTTGTAATAATTAAATATTTATTAATGTGATTTATGTGATTTGATAATTTCAGATAGGAAAAATTAAAGTGGATATAAAAATCTTTTTCTGACGTTTTAATAACCAGCGGTGTTTCTGAAATTATTGCGAAAAAACGGGACATTGACAATTGATACGAGTATATAATCCTGATTATGATTGGCTAATGTAAACAAATTGTTCAATGATCAAATTAATTGTCAATCATTTATTTGTTTCGCATGTGAATTGTTATATCTATAATTTATTCCTTGTTTTCATGCTTAACTAATTAATTATCTTCTAATTACAAACATGTAAGTCGACTTAATTAAAAAACGTTCCAAGTGCCCACAGCATACAAAACTACCTCTGATGATTAGATCACTCCATTTCTAATTAAAGTTTCTAATAGATGATGTAAAGGGTCCAAAGGTATCCGAATTTACATATGTTGAACGTAAATGTAATTCCTGTCTATTTATTTTATTATGTTTCGTGGTTCTCGTATGTCCCGAATATAAAAGAAAATGTTAGCATATGCTCGCTAAAGTCGTCAAACAAGGCATTTCATTTCTGACATATATATATTACATGTAGCTATGAAAAGATCGTAAAAAACAGTCAACGTTAGACGATCTTATGTTATATTTACACTTGTTAAACAATAGATTGTATAAAAACGCAACTCAATTTGTAATCTGTATCAACACGATGAAAAGTTACACAGGAACTGAAATTAAAACAATAAAATTACGATTACGTTCATTAACGTATATTTGCTATGTGTTATTAACGTTACGTATGCTTTTTTAAGAGTTCAAAACCAAGCGCACTTGAGTATCCAATTAAGACACCAAAAAGTTTTAAGTAAAAGGTTTTATTTTATTAACCTTTGTTGCATTTCAGAAATTCAAACTCACCTCTCTCTGAACTTACATAATGTTATTAAACATTTCTACATCATGTATTAATTTAAATCCATATTGTATCATGTAAAGTACAAATAATATAAATATATATATATGTGTATACATGTTGTTCACAGTAAATATATTCCTTTGTTTTGTAGTTCATGTAAAGTGTAGGCCCATATAAGTATATGTTGTTCAAAGTTTGTACCATTCAAATGAAATTATGACAAAATATATCTCTAATAGAAATTAAAGTAAATATCATATTTACGTTACTGAATTGTGAATATTATTGGCACTTTAATTATATTTAATTAATAAACTCTAAGTGGGCCATTTTAAGTAGGAGTTACAACATGTCGCACTGTTCTACTATCTACTATATTTGCAAAATAATTAAAATGCCTTGATTTAGTTTATATCAGGATAATTTCTGTGTCCCACTTTTCACGAAGCAAGTGTCTTGTGCAAGCTGCTAAGTTCTATCGGTTTAGACCGCCTTTCAATTAGGTATATACCTACATATATACCTTATCTATTAATGGATGTAATGTACAACTGGACAAAACAATTCTTTATATAGATAGGTATATCGACTTCCTGTAAATTTTATTATGTTGCAGTTAATTTGTAAAACATTTTTTTTATATAATATTATACTAGAAATGTCTATTATAATTATGGTTATTTATTATTATTTTTGTTTAAATTTAAATATATGTACTAATATTGTAATTTAATTAAAAAAAGTAAATTTTTGGAAACAGATGTATGTTGTCCCAGAGATATAGGATATTCCAGAGATATAGGTAGGATAATATTGATAAGGCTAAACTATCATAATATGAAACAAATACATAGATATAAAAAATGACATTTAAAATATAGGTATTTCGTTCCCAAAAATATTTAGTTTTCTATATTTTCGTTTTTTTTCGGTTCTGAATGAAAACAAGCGGAATACATAATATTTAATATGTTATTGCATATATGTTATAAATATATACTAGGTTACATGGTTTAAAAAAATATATAAAAAAATATGAAAAGAACAGAATCTATTCCCGTCTAATAAAGAATGGCAGGAATTGCGCGGTCGCAATCGGAATGATGGCGATACAATACGAAGACCCTGAGCCACATACAGATCGTTAGCGGCTACCGCGCCACAATACCTCGAGTTGCCATACTAATCACTTCATTCACGTTCTATCTGTCACGCTCGCCACAAAACCATAATCAATCTACAAAACTTAGTAACATTTAATTAATAATTATATTATATCTCGTACTAAAACTGTTTCAATAAATGATTGATTAAAATCAATACATATAAATATAGTGTTACTTTCTAGTTTATAAGCAACTGTAATCTGAGATGTTTAATGACTTTATACCTATGACTTTGTTGTTTTTACAATAGAGTCAAACGATTCGATGTTTCTTAATATTACGTGTATATATTTTTTTTCTTAGCTATACCAATTTATAAACGTATTAGATTAATGTCTACTACCGTTACAATTGATGTATTTTTTTACTATTTATTACCGAGAATTAATTGACTATACATATGGAATACAGTAATAGGTATAACTACCAAATTAAAGCGTAGGAAGAGAATGGCCAGTTCATGAATAAATTTTGTATTTCTGCATTGAAATAGGTTTAATATTGCAAAATGAACAAATAACTTATGTACCACCTGCTGGGCGATTGCTCTAGGGATACTATTTGTATTTGGTTATCGAGAAGAAATGTATAGGAATACGAATAATTGTAAATATTTGTAACCTGCAGTGAGCGGTCGACTAAATGAAATAAATAACTTTAGGGCGCCCTACTTCACATTGGCCATAATTTTAAATCAGTTTTGCGTAACAGCAAGCGCACTGAACCTTCCAGATATCTACAGATATACCTATTCATTAAAAGCACTGGCTCTGTCGAGTTATATTTATGTGCCTGCAGGTCTGATTTGATGGTGCCGGTTAGTTTCATAAGAATAGGTTTCTTGATTAATGTTTTGATTATAACAATGGAGATATTTTAATTCTGGATTTATTTATTGGAGAATTCTGGATCTTCGCGATTTTTTCAGAGTAACAAATAAAAGATTTTGATAACATTTTATATCTAGTTATAGATAATGCATACGGTTTATTAAAATGGATATATCTTCATCATATTAAACATTTTTTTTTTGTTTCAGGGAACAATACATTTTTAATGTATTTGAGGTTATTGTGAGTACACTGGAAACCAAACTGCAAAGAATAGAGAATCTTGACAAAGCAGTAGAACACCTAATGAGAAGAGTAGAAGCATTAGATTCACGAGTAAATGACAATATACATAAAACTGATGCTATTATATCAAAATTAGGAAATCTCGATTTCAAACTATTTAGCCGAATTAATCAAGGCGAAGATGAAAAAGTTACTGAAAGGATTATCAATAAGCAACATGAACTCAGTGACGCTAAACTATTGGATAAGAAGCTAGAATCGCTGGATCAAAAAGTTTCAGGTATTGATACCAAATTAGTAGGACTTAAAACACAAATCGATAATAACTTTTTGCCCGTTGATGACATAAACGCAGAAGCAAGCGAAAAGAAACCTATTAATCTAAACGTAATTGAAATTGCAAAGAGTCTCAATACAGAAGTAATCAATGAAATAACAAAGGAAGTTGATCAACTAAGAACTTCGATGTCAACTGTGGATCGTAAATTACAATTTCATATAAATCTTGTTTCTGAAAATTTAGGCAAAGTGCTTTATATGATGGCTGATGTCCATGCAGCAATAGTGGAACCAGAGTCCGCCTCTATAAATATCAACAGTTTATTTAAAAATCGGACAACTACGAGTACTCCATCGCCAGCAACAAAAGCTAGTAAAATAGATACTCTCGTGAATAAAATCATTCCAATGATGAGCGTTTCTGAAAAAATGGATGAAGTTTGGGACGTGGTTGTTGGAACTAAAAGTTCTGTTGACGATTTAGTCCCAAAATCTGATGAACTGCTAACACAAACCCAAAGACAAGAACGCGCCATAGGTCAGATACATAATGATTTACGACTAAAGACTAACTTGATTATAGAAAATCTAGACATGGTAGAGAAGCGTCTTAAAAAACAAGAAGATGACGTAGCTACGTTAGCGCAGCGTCCAGTTCCTGCTGAGCTTCTATTAGACCCAACAGTGGACAGACTTCAAGAATACGCACCAAACAGATACAAACTTGATGAGCCTGTAACCGATCCGAGCACTTCTACTCCAGCAGTTACTACCCCTGCTACTTCAACTGCTAATATCAGGTCATAAATCTTATTTTTTTCCATTCTAGCGAATGTTATATGTCTTGCGACTGCTAATACTTTGCGACATGCTATGCGAAATTATCAATTTTTGTGTCTTTAGTTTTCAAATGGTGTATATGATAGTAACAAAATTAGTCCAAAGTCCACTAGCCCATAAATGTCTAACGCCTACAATAAACCGGTAACTTCTCGATGTTATCCTTAACTGACCAGACCCGGAAGAACATAAATATTCTGTGAATTATACAAATATTTTGTTATTTCGGAAATTTATCTCGGGATTTGTCAGATTAAAGGCAAACATTAGTAGCGCTGTGGCCAGCAGTCCTGTATAGTGGAAATATGTAGTCTAATAATGATGTCGCCTACAGCCCGAGCAGTGCCAGCAATGTGAACGCAAGTCCGACGAGCGCCACAGTGGCGGAGACGCCAGCGGCGAGCATCAGCGGGCTCACAAGCCCACGGCCAACCAGCAGGAAGGGTGGAATTATCTTCCCTAGCGTTAAGAACAAACCTTTAATCGGCAACAACACATTCGCATCAGAGATCGTCGCCAACTATAAAGACGTTAAAGTGAGTTAATTAAATATTGGTCTTGCGCGCTATTGCGAATAATGTATCTGATAAGCACCGGATGTGGTGACGCTAAGCTTTTGTTTATTTTTGTGTTATATAATTACTATAAACAGTTTGATAGATCAATAAAAAGATAATATTTATTTTTTATCAGTTGTACTTATGTAAACAATGTATATATTGATATTTCCTTATTGCATAAGTACCTGCTCAGTCATTTCAATAGCAATATATATATTTAATATCCACGAGAACGATCTATTAAAGTGGCTGTGCTCATTATAACTGGATATTTATGTGCTAAATGGTGTATATTGTTAATAGTGTGGAAATTCTAAACCCTGCTATTTCCAGTTTGTCGAATCACTTTTTGTAACAAATACACATACCAACTTAATCAGCTTATACTGTAACCGGGCCATTTTCGTCCTCCGCTTAGGCAATAAGGAACTCAGCGCAATAATCTATCACAAGATATCCATTCACCTAACCACATCCTGCGATGTGATCTGATCAGAAGGGGTATCAAACAATATACAGTTACTTTGATCACTAATCTGCACTAAGACATTCTCGCTTACATATCAATGATCAAATCAAAATTTGACCATGGAAATTACTACATTTATTTCAATAATTTGGTAGAATATTCATAAACGTAGTTGCAACCATTTAACATTTTAAACAGTGTCTAAATCTAGACTAATGTTGCTTAGTACCTGCGACTAATGTCCTCTTCGTGTTTTAATATCTTATAAATAGCTGCTTATTGGCTTATTTGTTAAGCATAAAAATATTTAATATAAATAAAATAGCATATTAAATTTCTACAAACTTTCTAATTGTAAAAGATGTTCCACAAACATACAGACAGTCGTTGGGTTATTATTGAAAATATTGAGAATTATTGGCACAGGTTACTGTGTAAATGAATATCAAAACTAATTTTTAAATTAAAGATTAGATATATTTATAAAGACATTTTACTTGATTATAATATATTAATCTACACGCGGATACGTAATTTCATTATATGTAATATCTGTAATTGTAATAAGCCCCTAACATAACCGATGGACTATTAGATAATATTTTGTATCTTCTAATATAATAATACAGAAATTATATTATAATCGCGTACTTGTAAAATACAAGTACAATGACTAGGCAATAGTTGATATTTAACGTAATATGACTTAACCGAGTGCTGCTCGTATATTAAAACAATGCTGTAATCATTGGTAACCGCTTGGTGGGAACAGCAGGTTTTTATGCTGCACAAAGTCGCGGAAAGCGCCACTAACTATATATATTGTGTATGAACCAGATTTACGTAACTATAATATCAACTTTCCTTGCTCAAAAGTCTACCGCTATATGTCCAATTTTCAATACCTGTAATGAAATCTCGCTTATATAGTTTACACATACTCATATTTCGTATAAATACTGTATAAATGTCGGATATACCATTTAAAAACCGTATTAATTGACTGACTAACATTTGTGTAATTATTGCGGTTACAGAATTAGATTTTCTTTTCTTTTTTTTGGCATTAGAAATTCTGTGTTCTTACATTTCAAAGCTCTTTTCGTATTTACTCACATCAATCTACTTGTTCAATTCAATAATATTGTCATCATTTAAAGATCAAAACATAAGCGAAGCTTACACGCTGTGGATGCTAGTAACAAAAGTTACATAATCATAATCATAATCATCTACTATAAACTTCAAAACAATAAAAAACGGTCAGAATATTATGTAGCTCTCAGAATTATTTTTTTTAATCTGTACCAATTCTTAACAAAGTATACTATTGTAATAATAATATGATCACATTTAAGTTTAAGTATATATTTAAACTTCAATCATATTTGTAAATTTTCCATTCTTTGTTTAATAGTTCATACACTTTAATATGAATATTTCATTGGTCATAATAACAACTACTTTCTACAAATAATTTTCGAACAAGTTCGATTTGCACAATTCGTAATTCAAAAGAAAAATGATCTCTCAATGCTATACTTATTACTAATGCACTAAATAGATGACTATTAGAATATAAATGACGTGTCGTGACAATACTTATAATTAACGTTCAAAAGGTCCGTCTGTCATACGATTATGTAAGACTAGATAATAAGTAGATGAGTTTATTCCGTAATGTTGTCGTAGCTTTAAAAAAGTGTCGTTCGTATGTAAAAGTTTTACTCTTTAAATGTTATGGGGATACGAAACCGATAGCGAAAAAGAAAGTTTTATGAAAATTAACAGCCGTCATTAAAACTGTCGATTGATTATCGCTTTTACTTAAATGTCTCAGCTATAGATGAATTAATTTATACATGTTTGATATTATATCATATCATAATATATCATATAGTAGAACTAATGAGATTATTGCGACTTTTTGAAAGCATAGCGATTATTATCAGCTAATCAGAATAGGCATTGCAGTATTAACGATGATTGTGATTTTTAGGGCTACTCTTGTGTGGACCTCCTGAATGCTGGCATGCGTGAATCTGGAGTTTACTACCTGCAGATACGAGGCACTACCTACTGGTTTTTAAAGGTGTTCTGCGAACAGAACGTTGCTGATGGCGGGTGGACGGTATAATACAAATTACTCTTTACTAAATTTTGTAAAGCAATATTGTCCCATTGGTCGAGTGGTTAGCGCACACACCTAACGTATAGAGGCACAACGGGGGGCTCGAGTTCGTTTCCGACAGAGACAGGCATGTATGTGATGAGCATAGATGTCTGCATTTCTGTGTTTGGTCGTTTATTAAATAATCTTTTAAAAATTAAATACTGACAATACTCAGTATTTATAATGTGTATTTATAGTTGTCTAACACCCTCAACACAAGCAAATAATTTGCTCACTTAGAAGTTAGATCAGTTTATGGAATTCGTCCTGAGATTATTATTATTATTGTTGTAAAATTCTTATACCATGAAAAATTACAGCTGTATGTTACATAATAAATACTATGATTGCAGGTGATTCATCGTCGCGATGACTTCGGTATTCCAGCCGAGAACTTCAATCGCGACTGGAGTGATTATAAAAACGGTTTCGGCGATCCCAACAAAGAGTTCTGGCTTGGCAACGAGAACATTTATATGTTGACCAACAACGAGGATTACATGCTCAGAGTTGAACTGGAAGATTTTGATGGCAATAAAAGGTACCTACAAACACATATACCTATATAGGTAGTTTGTTGTTTCGCAGAATAATTTCACACTTGCAATTATATTGTAATATTTACCAATTTTAATAATTTAATAAATATTATAGATACGCACAGTATTCGCACTTTAAAATATATTCAGAGGGGGAATACTACAAGCTGGAGATAGATGGCTATGAGGGTAATGCTGGTGATTCTCTTAACGACCCATGGTACGGGTCTAACAATAGCCCTTTCTCTACTTACAACAGGTAAGCACAATTAAAATTATAATTTCTAAAATGATTACATATATGTTCGGAAATCTACACATTTAGTTATCGATTTCTCCTGCTAAATTCATAGACGCCCTTTCCCCACAGACCGCAACAATTAAAGGCCTCTATGACTTATGCAATACCCCTAAGGCTTTAAACCTGCTTTGATGCAATATCTGATATCGAATTGTATAATATGACGTTTATCGATTGTCTCCGCTCATTAAATACCAGGTGAACTTGCCTAACAGTTAATACCTATTACTGTCAATAATCAAGTCTCTTGTGGGTTCCCGTTTTTAAGAGTTTCTAAATGTTGGTCTAGGAATTAGACCAGAAAAATAGATTTACTTACGCACTTCATCTATTTGCAGAGACAATGACAGATCGTCCTTGAACTGCGCGTCCATGTTGAAGGGCGGCTGGTGGTGGAAGTCATGTGGACGCGGTCTCAACGGCCTCTACTTACACGACCCTCAGGACCTTACCGCCAGACAGGGTACGTGATATTTATGTTACACACACATTCTTATTTAATATAAGCATATTTCATATCAATAATAGATTATATGTAATAAAAAATAAATCTTTATTTATTAATTAACCGTATAAGTTCTGTTTTCAGGCATTGTGTGGTTCCGTTGGCGCGGTTGGGACTATACGCTGAAGCGCGCCTCCATGATGATAAAGCCCAAAGGCTTGCAACCCAACACATGAAGAGAAGCTGACGAAAATACAAATATATTATATAGAGTCTCCGTTCAATTGTTATGTGGATTCTAGACTCTCCTATTACCGCAAATTCACTTTCTTTTACGAGTTTCTTAATTAATACCTTTATAAAGTGGTTATTTGTTAAAACTACGTAGATTTAAGGACTCGAACAGTGTATCAAATTTATATCAATAATATTTATTATCTGCAACGGAGATTAAAATTATATAGAATCTACATAACGACACAGAACGCGGGAGGCGCCTCATCGCTCAATTTGGTAAACAATTACAGCTCATCGTTATCTTTGTAAATAATTTCCTAGACATCATTCGCAAGTCACCGCATCCAACGAGTCGCACTGTTGTAAATAAAGAACGAAACCATTCATTTCGACGGCACACCACGACTCTGCCCAAATTCATTAATTTATTATTCATGATTTGAAATATCAAACTTTCGTTCATTACCTTTTTAGAATTAGTATTTAGATTTAAAATTAATTAAGTTGTAAATAATTATAATGTATTAAACGATCGATAATATTATTGAGGTTGTCGGCAGATGTTCATAATACTGTGTACATTTTGTTCGATACGTGTATATTATTATAATTTTATTCAAATACAAACTCACTCTCTATAAAATATAAAAGTGTTGTTATTTATATCTGACAAGTACCTGGCATAAGGACGAGGAATCTGTGAAATGCGTAACTCGCGATTAAAGGTAATATTAACATAAATATTTACGTACGAAACATGCTAAATTCGTAAATGTACTAAGTTGTGTGCAAAGAAAGTATCTTACAATGGTGCTTTTGCCCAGTTTTCACCTAGTACTTTTTTAAGTAGCAACAATACTATTAATAAGTAAAGTTTTCGTGCACCCAAATCAGTATTTAGCTTCGTTAGAAGAACTGAATCAAACTAATTTAGTCGCAAAATTGTCAATGCAAAATAAAATTATATTGTACAAATAACTGAATTTCAGTTATCTTCTTATTTAAATACTAAATAAATCTTAACATTTAATTTTCATAAAATTTATCATAATAAGGTGTAAATTAGGCATCACGCTAGCAAATTCCCAATTTTAAGATGATGGCCGGCAACATGTCGAGTTTAAGTTGGAGTTACCAGTCATGTTAGTATATCTAAAAAATATATATATAAGAAGTTTATATGTATAAGTCGCGGCATATAAGTTTATGCTTGGCATGGCATGCTTTGCGACGCAATTAGTGCGATAATTGCCGGCGTCAATCACAGGGTTATTTAGGTAAAAAGTTTTAGTTTATTTATCGTGTTACCATGTCGCAAAAAAGAGGAAAGTGTTTAATATTAAAAATAAACTCACATATTATATGAGGATAACAAAATGGCGAGTCCAATAGTGAAGTTGAAAAGGAATGTAGAGTCTCACACCGTACAATATCTTTAACCATCAGAAGGTAAACAACGTACCAAAAACAAAAATTATATAAAAAATTTAAAAAATCCCCGATACAAAAAGACCTCTAAAAAGAATAAAAATATTATTATGGACTTATTGAAGTTGTTACGTTACCAATACCATTACGTTACGTTACCATTGTACGTACGTTGACGATGGTGTCTAATTTATGAAGTTACGAGGGCTTAGACTATACGATTCGATATCGTAATTACTTTATTTGCCTCGGTAACTTACTTGCATTTTAATTTATTCCTTTATTAAGCGGTCCCCCGACGCAACGGCTTCAGTAAATACATAATAATATTATTTTTATTCTTTTTAGAGGTCTTTTAGTTTCGGGGGTTTTTTTTCTGATTTTGTACTAAATGAAACTACGGATACACAAATTTTCACTTGCTTAAGTATTTCTATCAATATTGCATAAGAACCTTTCACCCGCACCAATAACACCTCAATATTTTGGAGACGACTGCTTCTATTTCGACCAAACATAGCTAAGAACCATCACGACGAACCAGACTTTCGATTAAAAAAAACTACAATCAAATCCGTCCACGCGTTGCCACAGACAGACACAGATGCACAGATACACAGATCGACAGGTCAAACTTATAACACCCCTCTTTGTGAGTAGGGGGTTAAAAAAGCAGACTAATATTAACGATTATTTTAAAAACTAAGTGTAATGAACTATGAACTGTACTGTAGATAATTTTTTCATTCTTTTTTTTCACATTTTATTTGAAAACAAGTTTATACGCATCACCTATACCTATACTACATACATACATAATATGACTATTAATAATACTTCTTGTGTATGTGGCTCATAACGATCCCTTCAATGTATTTATATCTGATTCCGACTGCATTTTTATAAAAAAATCGAATAGCATTGTAATACTTACCCAATCGTCGTATTGCGTATTTAAATTTTAAACTTATGTTGTAAAAAAATGTTAAGAAATAATATCTACTTTAGGTTTATATTTAGCTATGATGTCCTTCCTACCTCTCAGTCCTATCAGATACCTTACTTTTAACTTCCACGCAGTCAAGGTCAGCGCTAAAGTTTCGTGCCGCTACTTATAGTATTACTTCAGTTTTAGTCTAAAGAAAGTAGAAGGAAGTTATATATGTAATAAGAATATCGTCCGATAAATTCCAAACTACCGCTCTGGTACTTGACAATGGCTAAATATTTTTTGCCCACTAGGCGCAACCAAAAGCCATCTCGTTATAAGAAAAGAGAAGAAGCAGAACGGGTATTTGTTACTAGCTTGCAAGTTGCAAGTTGGAATTCAAAAAACCATTCTGCATGTAGGTACGGTAAATGAATTGGTGAAAAAGTTGTAGTAGTACGATTACTAATAATAGAATATATTAATAACATAATATATCGATACGTTTGGTACATCGATATGTTTGGTAGATAATATTTGTTTTTATTAATTAATTAACTAGTTATATAATATTTTTCATGATATTTAGTTCAAAAATAAATAATAAATGTTTTGGTTAAAAATAATTCATAAGTATAACATATTTTGGCATTGTTGCCTTCAACAATATGTGTACAATATTAAAATAGACATAGCCTGAGATAGATGAGCCTACTTACCTATACATACTCTCTTACATTGCTTCTTTTGTCCTTTTGTAATATTTTTTTTATTAAATGCCTTTTTTTGTTAAATGGCAAGGAAACAATATAATATAAATACAAAGATAGTCTAGTAAGTCTATGTGACTTGACGTTATGAATAAAAAATTACCCCATGGTTGAAGGATCAACCATGTTTAAAACTAATTGCTCTGAAATTTGTTAGGCGTAAGAAGGATAACATGTGTTGAGTAAGGCTTAATAAAAGTACTTTTTGAGTTACATGTTTTATTAACGTCAAACTTTTTATTAACTATACATATTTCAAAAAGTGATGTGTCCACAGATGTCGTACAATATACATAATATTAAAGTAGGTAGTCACAATGAAACAACAACAATGAAAAGGTTTTATATCTAGTAGCTTATGATCAAAATAAGGAATAATTAAATAAAACTATATATGTACATGTGCGTATGGAGTGAAATAAAATGCTGCTAAGAAATAATACAATGATTATTACAAAACTCTTGTTCACAAATTTGATCCGTATATTATTCAAAAACTTGAGTAACAAATTTACAAGAGTGAGTTGAGAGCATTCTAGAATGTAATGGACGGAAAACATCCAAAAGTAATACTAATAAAAGAGCGTTCGAAAGTTGCTGTCACTTGAAAGGATATGAATGTTGATAGTTTATGAAAAATGACTTTATATATTGTGTTACAGCGACATGTATAATCTTACTAAATATAAGTTGGCACCGACGCACCTAATGATAATGGTAGTACGGCGGTAATGGAGGCCGGATGGCTGGCGTACGTGGTGCGGACATGTAGGGGGGCGGGTAGTGAGAGTAGTTGACGACGGGGAGTGGCGCGGGAGATGCGACTGGTGCTGCTGACGGCTGCGGAGCTGGTGCTGGCGGCGGGAGAGGTGCGGGCGGCGGCGGTGCGCGCTGCTCCACGCGTTGTCCGTTTGAGTACGGACGATAGCTCGGAACGCCACTGGCATCGGGGCTCTGTACGCTCTCCACGCTCATCTCGCCTGACACAGAACGTTCAGACGAAGTCGCTGCAGAATTTAAACTATTATAAGTTAAAAGAGTTTGATTGATTTTATTATATATTAATTTAGTATTAGACGACAAAGACGATGCTTCTTAGCATTCCATAGATTCACCGTGCGGGTGTCGGATCCAACGCGTTACAAGGAGAGAAGTGCAAACAATGCCTGGGACTTGCGACCCAGGGGTAGGTTTAAGGGCCTTCATTGTCTACACTCCTCTCCCTACCTAACCAAATTTGGAAAGAACCTACTAATGCCGCCTATGAAATACGTTCTAGAAATTAACCGATGCTAGTTCTAGAAAGGCCAAGGTCTCTAAGTAAGAAGAGAGATTTTGCTGTTATACCTCTCGCTCCCACTTTTACCGCGTACAAGCTAACTATAAATTTATTCCTGGACAGATCGTTGGTCAGTTCGTAACACTTAATAAGCTTAAATGTGTGATCCCTGGGGATATTTGGTTCCCAGGGCACAGTGAGCTCCACAAGTATCACGCGCTTAGATGTTTAGAATACGGGAATAAGTTCGGTCTGGATGACGAAACATCAACATTCCCAGGGATTTTACAGTGTTTTTCATACTTGTCCATCATAAGAGTCCAAGCAGGAGCTGCGCCTAAAATTGAATAAGGCTTCGGTATTATTTTTTGGAGGAGCCTTCTTTTACGAATTCTACAGATCGTTTAGTGGTTGTTATACCCTTCCGCGTTCTTACAACAGAAAGACTAACAGCTTCCCGTACGATTTCTAATATCTTACCGTGGCGACGCGAGTATTGACCGCTATCAAGAAGTACCCTACACCCTACTAATAAGTGTTTCGCGGTTCCTACTGCCTCCCCACAGATGTTGCAAGACTTTTCAGTGACTTTGCTCCATCTTACTAAATTTCTTTGATCTGGGAGTCATATGGAATGCATTTAGATAAAATTTTAATAATGCTGGGGACCAATCATAAAGCAGGGTACGCCAACGCAAAGCTAGTGGAATACAAAAATCTCCTATGGTCAACCATTCGTTTTGGATTTCTATGCTCATAGCGTGCAGAAGGCAGATATCGTTTTCGTCTTGTGTAATAAAGGATTTTGTTATGTCTATGTCTCGATCTTTCCTACCTGATCCTAGCCCTACTTTATCCGTTTGAGCACCTATTATAAGAATTATAAGAAAAAGAAGAAGAAGAATAAGAATTGAAATCGTGACTCGAGCTCTGAGGCAACTTTATCTTTTGGGAGAGATGTTACAGTATCATCTTTAGAATTTCCGATGATATGTCTTTTGATAGACCTTAGATGTTTATAGAGCTCCGATGGTTTCTTTAATTTTAACACAAAATTGTTTCGGCCTCTAAATAATATTGAAGAGTCCGCTGAGTGTGCTAACCCGAGCCAAAACTTCAATGTCTTTATGACGTTTGCATCTAACTTTAACAAAAGGGTTTTATTAATATTATAAACGAGGAAAGGCCAATTTAAACGTGATGTTAAAAAAATATCGTATATCCAAGCTTTTTTGAGGTTACTTATTGGGTGATGGTCTACCTTTTTAAGATCATATAAAAAGCTATCGACTATTGCATCCAACGATGGAGTACGGCCTTGGTAATCGATTTTTTTACCTAAAAATTTAAACAGAGCTGTTTCCGTAACCGTACTAACGTATTGACCGCCTATTTTAAGACCCGGATCGTAAGAGGTATATTTGGTATTCCGTCTACCCAGAAACAGATTAAAGCATTTAACATGATAAATTCACCGGGTGTTAGCAAGAAACACACATTCATCTTTAATTATTTACAAATAAAAAGCTACAATAAATGTACTCCCTAGAGCCAGTTATTAAATACGGAAAAAAGCACTCGCTATCCTAAATCCGCTAAGTATTGATTATTACATTGCACTAATTACTTTTGGATTATTCAGGATCTTATATAGTAACAAGGGTCATTGGCATAAATAAATACTTTTTTGTCTTTGCGGTCGGTTCCATACTTTCCCGAGGGTGTAGTAAGAGCCGATTTAAGAACAATGTACAAATGGTTACTATCCTGGTTTACTACTATAGTGGTTTAAATCCCGCCAACAGGCATTCTCAATGTGGGTGGACATCATAGCTATAACAAAACCTTTTGCAATTTGTCAAATGCTGTCGCCACGGCCGGTTTCGACGTAAGACCCACAATACGAGATCTTCCAAAAGAGAGGTGCAAGTTGCAATGTAGGGACGATGAATGGAAAAGTAAGGGAAATAGCGGATGTACTAAAACCGAAAACATAAATGTAGCGTGTGTGCAAGAAACCAGGTGCTAAAGTAAAAGTGATTGGTGAAGGAAACAAGATTTATTAAAGATAATAAATAGCATTAGATAGTGATATAAAAAAGTGTTGAAGATGTGAAAATAAAAAAGCCAGGATATAATTTCTGTGAAAACGATTCCGCATCACTTATCGGAAGAGTTTAATTGTTTTAGTGTGTATGCACCAAAATGTGGCACTATGGAGGGTATGAAAGAGAAGTTTGCAAAATGCTAGAAAAAATATTAATTTATAATAAATACTTTGTTTAAAAGTAATAAGATGAAACATCACCTCAAAACTGGCAACCACAAAACACGTATTGATTATCTTACTAACAAATGAAGAAAACAATTGTTTAAAAATTCGGAAGACGTCAGACTGCTTCTCTTAGAATTAAATCTTTGTCTCCAGTTTTGAGCCAATAGCGCGTGACGAAGCATCCTCGGTAACTCAGAGGTCAATGTGCGTCAATGATAAAGGAACCCCTTTATCATGCCGCTCTGACTTACATTACCTTGGCACAGTCGTTCTAGAATCTAGATGATGGTAAAATAAAACGAACTATCAAACAAAAATTCAACACAATGTGAATAAACGGCTGGAAACGGGAACGGGAACTAATATTGTTGGGATTGATGTAAGGAGGCTGCCTGCAAGAGGTGGTCAACTAATTATAAATAGCCCTGTATATTATTCAAAGTCAGATTTGTACAATTAAGCCAATTCGTAGATGATAAGTCAAAATGTTCTCATTTCTTTACATATCTAATAAACTGAGAAAAAAAATGTTATAAAAATAAGGAGGTTACATAAGACCTTTAATGTTTTTTTATGTTTAATTTATTAGCATGTTACTTATGTACAGGCCATTAATAATATTATGAAAAAATAAAAGAAAAAAATTAACTCGCCGTGATTTAAAATGTCTTTTAACGTCTGCAAAATATCGGGAGACGGATGGTTGGTTCTTCTTGGCGTAGTGGATAAAGTTCGAAGAGGTTCCTCAACGCGTACTGACGAAGACTGAAACAATCAAACTTAATAGTTTCTGCAGCATTTAACTTACTTAAATTAGTACACGTAAAGATGTATTGTATAATAATAATATATAGTTGTAGTATGACACACCCTTTATCAAAAATATGTCCCAAAGCTGTGAACCAAGAACAGTAAGTAAACATATTTTTAATAACAATAGTAATTAAAAATATACAGGATCATTTGTAATTATTTGGCCAGCTCTTGCAGGCAGACTCTCTACATCAATCCCAACATTTGTTCTACGAATTTTTAAGGTTTTAAAAATTTAAGTTTTGCCTCCCATCATTAATTTCATGCCTCTGAACTCTGAGCGCGCGGACGCCCGGGCACCTGGGCGTTGACCTTTTATAGTTCTTACAAAATACATAGTAATAAGTAAAAGAGGGATCAAGATTTTTTTTGTCGTAGAACATGTTGTTGGGATTGATGTACAGAGGCTGCCTGCAAAAGGTGGTCAATAAGTTAAAAATAACCGTTAATATACATAATCTTAAAGAACATTATAAAAAAAACTGTAAATTATAAAGTACGTTTACATTTGTTTTAAAAATAAAACGATGCAGACCAAGCAGCGACACTTATCCTAACATGCAAGCGAGCGTGTTTTTAGTTTTATTTATCTATACCGTCTAGGTGCCTAAATAACTTTGTTAAGTTAAATAATACATGGTGCATTAGTTATTTACCTCGGAGCCTCTGGTATTTGAAAACATGTATTTCATGAATTGTAATAGAATCTGTTGATGATTATGTTTTGGACCGGATGGAGACATTCCCTAAAAAAATGATAATAAATGTTTTTCATTGTTCTTACTCTTACGCTCATTGCAATCTTAAATAATAAAGCTTTAAATTATGATAGATAAATGAACTTACCGCCAGAAATGATGGGTTTAAATTGCTCAAAGATTCGCGAAAAGAATATTGTGGAGCATCCTAAAAAGACATAACTCTTGATATTATTATTATATTTCTATTAATTTAATTCCCTCAAAATCAAATAATAAATTACATCTAGATACTCCTGCAAAAATTTGTAGTCGCTGTTTATTAACTTTCGCAGAATATCTCTCTGTTTCTGATATTCCATTAGTTTCTTTTTGTACAGTAAAGTCTGGTACTCGTCCTCAGTGCTCAGTTTCTCCATCTCTTGCCTGTATGTTTCTATTCTGAAAGCATAACATATCATTAATCAATTGTACCTGCCTTTATTAAAATTTTAAATAGGCTTCTATATTACTTATTATATTTATCTCAATCGAACCAATTGTTTACATCCATTTTTAAACAATTAGATTACAACGCGAAAATCATTGGTTGATGTTTTTAATTCTATTAATTATTCAGAGCAACTTCGCTATCTAAATTATAATGGTAAAAACTGTGGGTTATTTAATCACTAAGAGCATAAAGATATATTAGCAGTTTTTAACTAAGCCTCCATATCTTAAAGAGACAGTCATACTACTTTTTTATATTGTTTTTAAACGCAATACATTTCTCTTCTATTCAACTTTTGTAATATTGGTTAAAATAAATAAAGAAATATATGTAAAATTTGTAGTTTAAATCTAGGCTAAGTCTTCAGGACTTGTAAAGTAGAGCACTTTAAGCCTGGTTTACTTTTTTTTTTTTCTAAAGGCACCCGTCATCGCAGAATGTTGTCTTTTTAAACCCTGACATTGTCAGAGACATTTTTTATTCTTTAAAATAAGCTTTACATGGAATACTTACATCTATTTTATAAAAGTTGTTATAATATACAGTCCTTAACACTTTAGCCCTTTTTCACTTTCCTTTTTGGTGCTTTTCCACTTTCACTTTTCACATTGTCTTTACTTATTCTTACATATACTTTCCTATTTTATATTATATAGTACAAAACATATTCTATTTAGTACCATTCTTATATCTACTTCTGTTTTATATACTTATTATATTATAATTAGCAAAATTTAATTATTCTTATTTCTTAAATTAACATTTTTTCCTATATCTACGCAATAATCTATATTTGTCTCTTATTTTTATTACTCACTATCTCACATATGTTACTTTTACTTAACTTAACTTCTACTTTTCTTTCCAGATCGCTCCGCTTCTTTTCGAACACCGGACACTCCAGAATTATGTGGCATACCGACTCCACTACTCCGGGTTCGCAGCTACACGATGAGCTGTCCTTACACTTGAAACTTTCCAGGTATTCGGAGAACCCACCGTGTCCTGTCATTATCTGTGTCAGTACACCTTCTGGTTTTATTTTACTAATAATTCTGTAAGTATCCCTAGCAATTGGGAAAAAGATTTTAGTGACGGAAGCAGTCACTCATTCCCTATACCTTCGACCCCATTCTTCTAAGGTCTTCTAAGACGAATTTGGCGTTTGGTGAATGATATTGGATGTTGGTCATAATCTGGTTTTCTTCCAGAGAAAAGAGCTGTCTCCTTTGCAAGGTGGTCCGCTCTCTCATTTCCCTCAAGTTCTATGTGCCCCTTAATCCAGTAGAGAGAGATATTTTTGTTTTGTGCCCTACATTGCCAGATTGAGACCATTGAGACCATTAGGTCTTCCTGGCATCCACTGCAAGAGGGTGAGGCGTGCTTGTGTTAGTTAAGGTCCGAAGGGCATGAAGGGCATGGAGTCGCTAAAGATAGCAAATGTGGTCTCTTTTCTTCTCAGCGCCTCTGTTAACACTCGACTCCACTTTGAAAATAAATACATTCCTATCTTTATGTCTTATGTAACCTTGCGGTTTGATAAGTTTGTTTTTTATTCATTCTTATATTCTCCCCGTGACATGTGCGTAAAAGACTCATAGAGATATAAGACAAGGTTTTATTTCACGAAGATCAAGGTCCTCTACAAGTAGTATAAAGTTGTATCACTCTATTGATCAATCATAAATCACCGAGGCTGACTTGATCTTTTTCCATAGTTTCCCTTGAAGCTGACCATCGCTTGAAATATCAAGGAGGAACATCCCAATATTTGACTAGACAGTTAGCGCTCTCAAAGAGCGAAGACAGGGCGAATAGAGTTTTCTTTTCATCGATTTGATTTCCATCCTGGTTTGATGTTGCATCTAAGTGATCTTAAGTGTAGTTGTCGTCTTTGTGCTCAAATGAGTATTTTCTTTATATATTATATCCACTCGCCACAAGCCTGGCTCACATCGTTTTGAAGAAATTATCGTAGTCTTCTTTTTTGCCCGCGTATTATGGGAGCATTAAATTATATAAAAGCAAAATCCTCAATACTTGTGACATGTGGTAGTCTAGTTTCTATTTAATATGTGTTATCGAGGCTTTTTGAAAATTATTTTGGGAGCTCATATATTCAGCAATCTCTATTATTTGTGGAATAGTTGCCATCATAAAGAACCTTTCTGTACATGTTTTTTCAGTTGTTAATTGATCATTTTCAGCTGTCCAGCAGTATTCCAGGTTTCACATACTCTGTTGGAGATTTGTAAAGGCTATAAAGGTATATTTAACTGTAACATCGGGGTAGCAATTATTATTTTTTTCTTCTGCTTAATAAGTAATAAATAGGCAATAGTTATTTAAACGGGTTACTAAGCCAAATTAGATTAATATATATATTAAAATAATAAATAGGTTTGGTGTCTTCTAGCAAGGTTGCTAGCAAAGATATAGATCAGAGTTTATAGTTAGAGTTAAATAGGTTCTCTTCTTCTTTTTAATACGGTCTTGGAACTGTCTATCGTGAAATAACATTTTTCGTGGAGAATTATATCCTGGAGGCTAGTGATCAGATTATTTAGCCGCCTCAGTATGGCTTCTTCCGAAAGCACTCTTAGATGGGTCTATGAAAGTTATTGGTTTTTCATGGATGTGAGCAGCACCATCCACAGCCTTTTTCGGTATATGTGTTTAATTTTATAAAATAAAAATATTATCTTGTTATTAAAGTACTAGATATAATATGTATTAATGTTTTAGGTTGAGTACTAGTAACATTATCTAGTGTAAGATTTTTGTCAGCGATTTATATTGTCTATGGTACTATACAATAGTCCATACTCTACAACTATGTGTATACTATCTTATAATTGGGGAAAAACAAGTCATAAAAGAAATAATAGATATAATTTGTTAAAAAATTCTTGTACAGTGAAATAAAGATTAATTAGAAATTATCAAAGAAGTCTGGTGTTTTCAAACAATGGGGTATGGATTCAGGGAATGTAGAGTGTAGAGGGAGCAACGTGAGGTTAAAATGAAGGTAATAGGAATTTTATCAGAATTTACAAACAGCTCTTTGCTTCCATACGAACTGTTTATCCTTAAATTTTCGCAATTTTGGAGCTATTTCTGAATAAAGTGATAAATTATTTTATAAAATTGATGTTGAGTCTTACAACTTCCTATAGTTAAAAAGTGATTGTTAGCTCAATATATTATTTGTTTCATATACCTACTCGTTGTTTTAAGAAAATGTTAATGTCCAAGCAACAAGGGATATTTTTTTATTTAAATTAGAAGGCAATATACTTAAATAAAAACCAATTAAGGTTTTAAAACAATGAAGACTTCTATTTAATCTAGATAATAACATAGGTACAATTTTCTAAAAAGGCTAAATAGATGATTGATGTCTAGAGTCAGTATAGGTTTAATAGTTTCCAACAATAACAAATAAAAAAATAACAAGTTACAACCATACTGTCTTTTAGAAAAGAGCAAAGATTTGTCAGTTTGACTTCAGGATAAATTCAAAAATTCTCAATTGCAGTGGTATCAAAAATTTTCAATGTTTCTACCTATTTAAAAATAACAACCAGCAAAACCATAATTATGAAGCTAAATAACTTTATCTGGTTATCAAATTCAGGATTATTTTTTTATAAAGATCTTTTATGATTATAAAAAAAAGGGTTTAGAGTCTATTATTATAAAAATCTAATAACTACTGTCTTAGAATGCATACATATTTTATTTAAATACATAAAGATATAGATTTATTTATGAGTTTAATACATTAATTTAAAATGTACTTTAAGTATCATGACATCTTTTTTAATACAACTGAAACAATATATATTTCTCATCGCTAGCTGTTAGATAAATAAGGCAGCGCTGAGGCCTGGCTAAGCTGCAAGCAATTAAATCATATTGAGCTACTTAATTTAGAAATGTTTTTGTTTACTCAATATAATAAAAAAAATACAAAAATCAGTGATGATCAATGATCATAACCTAAAAGAAGACTTGTCAACTTGTGAAGAAGAATGCAAAGAAATGTATAGGTAAAGAATTGGATAGCTCTAATTTAGAATTTTAAAATGTATACAAAATTGCAATATTTAAAAGCCTAAATGTTGTGAGAAAAACAATGACAGAATGATGTCTGAATAAGAAAATGTATATTTTTTTCATCCCATCATCTCCCTGTACTTATCTCAGTTTTGGGGGACCGGAGGATTTTTTTTTTTTCTTTTATTTTTCCCTGTCACTCATTTCTGTAGACATTTTCTTCTGCTCTATATTGCCTTTCATGCAAACCATCATTTTTTTTTCGAGCTCTTCTTCCATATCTAAGTCTTCTAATGAGAAACTTTTCATCCCCCCTCATAATATGCCCATACCATAAAAGACGACTTAATTTTCACTGTCACTGGCGGTACTCCCAAGCTTCCCCTAATATACTTTGTGTACTAGATAGACTGTACATGGCCAACCAACTTTAAATACTTTCCAGGCATAAATTCCTCTTACAAAAGATTACAAGACGCGGAACCCCGACGAATGTCTTCTCGAGATCGACGAACACCTTGTGCAAGTTATCAGAAGAGCGAAGATATCATCGTCGCACCCCGACCAGGCATAAAACCGAACTGATTCTCCGTGACTCCCGTTTCGCATCCCTCTCTCTATTACTTTCTCCCATACTTTCATAGTATGTGTTTTGTGAGACTTTTTTTCCGCGACAACTGTTGCAATCTTATAATTTACCCTTTCTTTTATAAATCACTCTAGTCACTAGCGAACAAATGCACCATTCATTGGAATTCAATTTATCATAAAACTATTTATTAAAGAAAGCAAACCACTTCTGTCATTATTCCGTCAATAACTTCCATGCTTCCACTGGTAGTGCATTTGGCCCAACAGCCTTTCCATTCTTCATACCTTGCACATCACTTCATCATTGGTGACTTTCTAACATTCCACTCCCATCATTTTCTATATTTTAGTTGTTTTTATTAATTTATTCTTTATAACTTCATTAAAGCTTTTTTTATATGTCTCGGTAATTTTATACTCAAATAATAGTTTTATGAAAACCCATTAGTTATGCACAAGCAAATTTCCTGTGATAAATTTATTTAAAACCTAATTAAGATTGTATGTAACAAATGATTTCTAATTCATTTAAGTATAGATAGATTATTTTAAAATATATCTTCTAGTCTTTAATGACTATATTGAGCGAAATTAATTTATAAAACTTTAATAAAAGCTTTATCAAATCTGTTGTGGCGAAAATACACTTATTACCAATTATAAGAAATATTATTATAATCATTGAAATCATTAAACCACTTAATTTATCATGATTATAATGAAATGAGATGCTGTGTTTATTAAATACAATTATTTATATTTGTCGATTACATTCCAATTATTCAACTTCAGGCCATCCAATGAAATATATGTAAAAAATAAATTACAGGTGCGGCCAATATAGGAGCACATTCGAAGCTATGCAGTAATAAAAAACAGTTGCAGGCAAATCAATATGGGAAGAAAGAGATATGTCTTGCGCCAGCAGCTCAGCCTAACATGGATACACTTGGTCACAATAAATCAGCAAGATCATATATGAGAGGAACAGGAAAGGGTCCACTCTGAATTTAAGGTATGTCAAAATTTCTGTTTTTTTTTTTATATTCGGGCCATAATCACTCATTTTTGGAAAATTGCGCTTATATGTTATTGAATACTGTAATTAGAAAAATCTAAATGCCGTAATTGATGCTTATGTAACATTACTATTATTTTGAAAAAATAGTTTATAAACAAAATTCGGAAAATATAAAAGTTACTGTAATATTTATATATTATATTATGTAAGACGTTATGTTGTTATTATTATTTATTATAAGTTATATGAAATAAACATTTTCAATTCGCTACATATCTCAGGTATTTGTTGCGCGTTGCAATAAAAATATAAATGTCGTATAGTCACGGGAGACTCGTACGACATAATACTTAGCGAGTGCCGACCTGATCTCGCGCTGCACGCACTGGTCGCACATCGCGTCGTCGGACTTCGCCTCCTCCGTCTTGCGCAATTTCCTCGACGCAGCTGTGGACAGACCGGGGTCGCAGAGCCATACACAAGTCATTAATTTCATAAAAAAAACAATTTTATATATAGTATTCACATATACTGAATGACAGTATATATGGAAATAATATCTAAAATATATAATTAAATGAACATCAAAAAATAATCAATAATATATAAATAGTCGCTTAAGCAAAACATCTACAGCATCGGTCCACCTTAATCAATACAAATATTTTTTCAGTTTATTTTTAAACAAATATCTAAAACATTGCAAAGTATTCTCACCACTTGTATCATTAGGTGCCTGTCGTTTTTGAGATGTATTTTTTGGTTGAACAATTGCTGGAATAGGTGGGGGAGGCCTACTTGCATCAAACCTTTAACATAATATAATTTAAAGTATTATTACTAAGTAGATATTAAAATAAAACAGTGGGTTTTTCATATATTGGGACTGAACAGCTTTTATACACATAGGTAATATTTTATATTATAACTGCAACATTCAATCACTTAATTGGTGCTGTTTTTACACTTACACTGGAAGTGGCGGTGGTGGTCTAGTTATTGAAAATACAGGTGTAGGCTGTGGTGGAGGAACTAAAAACAAAGTTTTATAATTAAATATTATTGATTTAATACTAAGACATTAGAATAATAATTAGTAAAGCTAAATAGTTTAGTTTTAGTCATAGCTTTACAACAAAGTGATTGTTATTTATTTTGTTACAAATTTATCCAAATCTATTATAAAGATTATTATTTAACTACATTTGACTTTAAAAGCAAAAATATAAACATATATGTTACTGAATGCACCTGTAAAAAGTTGACTTGATTTAATTGTGTTTGCTGAAGTGGTGACGGGTGGGATGGGTGGTGGAGGCGGTGGTTGAGGGGGAAACTGCTGTAAGGGCATGGTGGCAGGTCGCATGGTCTGCGGCGACAACGGTGCAGCGGCAGAAGCAGCAGATGGTGGCTGTGGAGGAGCTCCAACCAGAGACTCTTGTATAAACAATTCTATCTGTGGTATTGTCTCGGCAGAAGTAACACTTATATTTGCATGTCGCTTCGCGAGTTCACGTGGCAAAGTTCTTGTAGCAAAGAAAGAACTTTCTTCTTCCTTACTAGTATGAAGGTAAGTGCAGTGTTCACGCGTACATCCAGAAGGATTTTGGTAATCGTGACAGAATTTAAGAGTCTTTTTCATAGCTTCGAAATCAAGTTCGTGTCGGTATTTGCACAGTGCCCCTTTATTACACAATCCCCAGATGAAATCTCTGCATATTTGTTTTTCGTTAATTACACTGTTACTTGGGGGTGCATCAAGTTGCCCCGACAGCGATGGCTGAAGGGAGTTTTGATCGTTCTTGTTGCTCATCTAGATAAATGTTACTAACAATCACTTTACAAGAATAGTTTCTTAAATTGCTTGTAAGTAATAGTAAGGTTTACTTTCTTTTACTCAAGGAAAGTTTAAAGTTTCATACTTAATTTTTGCCTGCTATACTGTACCAATTGCGAATGACAATTTACAGTTTACAATTAACGTTGAAACTTGAACCATAGAGTAAACACCTCTATGGTAGGTGCTTTATAGAGAGTTTTTATGGTAACGTTATAAATCTCACTAGTAAATAGTAATAATAAAATAATATTGCTTGTATATGTTTGAAAATATCTATAAACATGTATAGCCATGTAAGCTTATTTTAATTTATATAATCCGAAATCCGAAATTTATATATCGTAACCGGCCCGTCGCTCTATCAATTGAACTAATCCTATTCATTCTATATGGCTATACATATTATAAGAAATTTTCAAACATTAATTTCGGTAGTGGCATCTTTTCTATGTTTATCTTTATTGCAAAGTTAGAAACATGGGCTCAATTGATAGAGTGATGGGACAGTTTCCCAGAGTTCGGAATAGTTTCGCGGGTTCGAATGCCTGCCCGTATCGTTTTATTTTTCATTCTATATTTATATTTTTAAATTTGCTTGTACATGTTCTAACATATTTATGTTTCACTAATAGTGCCTTATATCTACGGGCTTATATCCAAATCTGTACAACCGTACTATACGTCAGAAGAATCTATAAATTCTACAATGTAATGAGAAACATAATTCATATGTCCATATGTACAGAATTGTCTGACTATATTAGTCTGTCCAAAAATATAGTCAGACATTGATCCTGATAATAAATAATATTTTTCATTTAGAAATTTGTCTCCATCAATTTGTGACTAGACAATTAAGAATACATGTATAATATATATAATAATAATAAAAAAATACATGGGCAACTGCCCTGGCCATCGCATACCCCCTACTACCTTCTATTGTAAATAAAAATTGGTATTTTACATTATAAAATTAAACCAATTTAGTTTTAAAAATTTAAGAAGGTTTACAAAAATGTTCCCAGGACCGTTAGTCGGGGACGAAAAAATGGCTATTCAGTTATTATAGATCTATGTATTACAATTCTCTAGTAAAACTTTAAGCAAACGCTTTAAAGTATAAGATCTTCATTAGAAGCGAGATTCGGCAAAGACAAATCACTAGCGTTTGCTCATTTATTGTTAAATCATGTCCAGAAAATTAAAATTACAGCTCCAAAATTACAAAAATATATTAAAGAAATCTATTATTAGCACATAATCCGGGTACGTCCATGTATATATATATATATCTTTTGCAGGTAACAATATAACATAAAAAGTTTTGTCAACACCTTAATTGCTGAAACTCACAGCGTAATGCGAAACAGCGGAAAAGTTGCGTCACTTCCGGTAAACGAGGCTTTTCCGGTGTGGTCAAATGTTTCACTTTCAGACTTCAGCTTGGACGACGAGAAGACTGGTATTAAAGATTGCATATACATTAAATGTATAATAACATAAATAGTAATAATGACAATTGTATAATGTTTTTAACAGATTTAATTAGAGCATATGAATATATCAGAAGAACAAGCAACATGCCAGCCTCTGAATATCGATAAAAAGAGTTACAGGTTTGCAAAACCTAGAGGCACTCTTTGTGAATACACATACACAGTAACCGCCACCTCGGCGTGACGAAAAGTATGTTATAGGATACTGAAACTGTAAGTATGCGATCGTTATGTTTTGGGCCAATGTTATTAGATGACGTGAATTTGAGTCTGACCTCACAGGCCACAGCTCATATATTTTTTAAAACAAAATTACTCTGGGTTTGAACTTTGAACAAAATTTAAAAATCCTTTGTATTTTTAATTAGTTGTAAAACAATATTCATACCTCTATAGACTTTAGTAATAGCGAGTCGTAAATAGTTTGTTATAGTCTAAAGTCTAAACGAAAACTATATTATATTATACTCGATATAATATATTAGATTCGTCGTCTTCAGTTCATAATTTTTAGGAACACATTTATGGTCAATCATGGTTCACGATCATAGCGAAAGCAATATTGCTGACTATTGATCAAGTGTCTATCCTCTGGATATTCCAAGAACTAGACGATGTCTATTAATTCGTTTTAGCGTAATCCCAGTATTACCCATTACCTTTTTAAGAGATCACATTGACAAGGGTAGATTTTCATGCGTCGGAGACTGTACCTTTCATGTAGGAGTACCGAAATAGACACGTCAGCATCGGAGTTAATATGGGACATATTTCGAACTACGGTTGGAAAAAAGCCATCCAGCCCAGTCGTCTTATGAACTTAGGAACGAGTAAGCGTTTAACCCTGTGTATATGTAGCCGTATGAAAATGGCCGATGCATAGAAGTAATGCAAAGACGAATTATCTTTAAGTTACTACTAAGGGAACTGTAGACACACGCGTAAACTGTTTTTTGGGGCTAAGCAGATATTCTCCATTACGAACACAAATACCTGGCTAGAAGTATTAAGTGGTCTTCAATTGGAGAAGAAGTGATGTGTCATTCGGTCGAATTTTCTACATCTTCGTTAGGAAACTCTCGACCACTTGCGTCGTCTCAAGGTGTTCGTAAACGGCGTTCTTAATTTATGTGTGGTCCTAAGGTATAACAAGCTAAATCTCTTAAGTCTCGTGAATTTATTTAGATGCAGGCCATGTTTGGGTGGAGATTGGTGTAGGACTGTCGTGAATCAGTGATCAATATTTTCTTTCAAGATTTCGCAATTGAATTGTGCGTTAAAAAATCCATTGTCTACGTAATAAAATACCTAAATTCTTAAAAGCATTTTTGAGTGATTTTCTGAACCTGCAGTATTCGTAGTATGGCCGTGATGGCAACTCTATGGTTATTAAAAAATATGTCGATTCTGTTAAAATATTTTTCTCTTTTAATTTCAGTACTATTGAAGGCATATAGTAATAACATTGCTTAATGATCAACCTTAAGAAATAGGAAGAGATCGAAGGCAAAGAGATTGGGAATCTAGTCAATTTAAAACCTCTGTCGTTACAGTATGGTACTACCTAGCATAGTTATAGCGGAGTCAGCCCCCACACCAGCTGTTATTCAGTGTAGTGATAACAGTTAGTCTCTAACCACTTAAATATATATATATATATGTTTTTTGTATAATGAGTTGTCACTTGTTTCATCTAATTAAATACTATAAGGTTTACATAAATATATTAAGACGTCTAACTGATTGATATATGAAAGCAGTCTAAGCTGATAATTCATAAAGTTAGTAAAACAGTACCGGAAACGGGGACATTTACCTAAACTTAAAAAAAATATCAATAAATTATTGTATTCTAACAGTTGTATTCTTTCTTAAACAATATTTTTCAATACATTTTGTAGTTAGTTTTAGTACATTTTAAGAAAATGTTTTTGGTAACAGCAAATTTTTAAATTGCAACATTTTCCATGCCTCTTTGGCCTCTGCTAGTAGCACTAATGATTAACATAATAAGTAATAACATCTGTTATTTATTTTTTTACTCCATTACAACATTTTATACAATTTTAGTCCAGTGTTTTTTTGAAATGTTTTAGTTCTAACTGGGTGCCTCCTACGACTTATAGTCTTAACTTATATTCTCTTAAAAACTAAATATCTACAAAGTTCACAGTGGATAAGGATATGAAAACAGTACAAGACCACCAATATTGTTTTTATCTGAATCAGAAAATAATAAAAGATTTTGTAAAAATATGCGATACTAATTGACTTATGTGTAGTATACTATAGTTACCTAATTCAAACATCGACGCACACTTGTGATCAAGCTAAGATAAAGACTGAAGCTATGTTACGTATACTAAAAACCGGCTGTTTGCACTCATGACCACTGAAGTTGCCTTCAAACTAACAAAGAAGAAGAAAGCCTCTTTCGGGAACCTTAATTTTCACTTGTATTTAGCAAACACCTCGCAAAATGTCTGCCAATTCTGAGGAAACAATACCTCAAATAGCGTTATTTATCCAAGAATCTTCGGTTAGACCTCCTCCTCCACCGCCTCAAGCTACTTCAAGCTCAGTGCCCCGAATATCTGTACAAGCCACTAGGCCTATGAACATAGCTTTGCAGCACTTAGCACAACCACCACCACCTCCCCCACCTCCTGTGGTACCTACAAATACTACTTCACAGCGGCATCATCCAGTTTATCATGGTAAGACCAAATATTAAATAATATGTGGTTACTACAATGTACACCTAATTTCCTAAAATAATTTTGATTATTTGTGTAGGTCCTTGCCTGCAGCCATCAAATTCATCTGCAATATCTCATTCCCCAACCGCAGTTCCCATGTGAGGATATTTTTTTATCAATATAATTGTCTAATGTAAAAAAATATATTGTAGATGAATATTTTATTTACTATATGAAATGTCAAATCTTAAGGTTTGATGCGACGAGACCACCACCACCCATACACACTCATGTGCAACTTAATAATAATTCCTCAAGAAGACCAATGTCAACTAGCTGTACAGGTAAGATAGTACAAGAATTATTATCAAAGTTTCTTTAAAAAGGATATACAGTATTCTCAATTAATGTTGTACCTAAAAGTACACTATCAATTTACCTATTATTTGATATTAATTTGTATACAAACTACTTTATTTTTGAAATTGAATTTGAAGTTTTTCACTATGAATTTTTTTGAATTTTATGATTTGTTGAAGAATTATATATATTTAAATTAAAATAGAAGTTCACTATAGGAAAGTGGTTAATTCTGGATAAAGTAACAACATTGGAACTCCAAAAATGCCTTACTTACTAGTATAAGTACTTTGATATTAACTGTGGAATCATTATTTAAGCTGTGCGATTTTGTGAACAATGAAGGACAAAAATGAATAGTTAGTTGCAAAAGCGAAACTAAAAAAAAACAACCTTTATTTTCTTTGTAATAAATACGAGTTTTCCTATTGAATGTAACACAATATTAAAATTTAAATAAATAGAAACTCAACATTTTACAAGTAAGACAAAATTGTTTATGGAAACAAGTTTGTCTGAATGCCATGTATTTTATTACTCAAAACTTATGTATTAAGTGTTTACGTGCTGATAGAGTGTATATACATTAATGTGTTCGTCAATGACTGTTGTGTATGGCTCTGCGACTTCGGTCTGTCCGCAGCTGGTCCATGCAAATTGCGCAAGACGGAGGAGGCGAAGCCCGACGACGCGATGTGTGACGTGTGCGTGCAGCGCGAGATCAGGTCGGCACTCCCTAAGTATTACGTCGTACGAGTCTCCCGTGACCATACGACATTTATATTTCATTATAGTACAACGAATTTTGTATGCAACATGCATTAATATCAGATCCTTCCAGCGAATTTAATTCTCCATTAAACAAATATTTTTAAATTAACATAAATATAAATATTAGCCTGTTAATACCTACATAGTACGTGATTATTATTTCGATTTATAACAATATGTAAAAGCCTAGCGAAATAATAAAGAATTCATGATTATGAAGCATCAATTTAATAAGTATAGACATAAATAGCTTTTACATTATAATTCATATTTATTTCACTACACTATAAATATCTCCTCTCGTGTACTTACTCAAAGCAGTGGTAGTTAAGTTTAATAATGAGTGCTAGAAAACCTGCAAAATCTTGTTAATTGCAAGCATAAAATTAAATATATTCATTACTATTATATTGAGTAGCATTAAAATTTAAGTTTGGGGGCCATTCCGCGAGTATTTTACTACTGCCATTATTAATATGCAACACTCTAATTGTATTGATGCAAAAAAATTATTAGTGCTTTTACAAATAAGCAATATCCAATACAACCTACCAGTGTAGATGCTTTGTGTGCAATATTTCAGTACAGTATTTAATTATTAAGACTATTATAATTCCCATCTAAGTAAATCTAAAAATCTTACATCAATTTAAGTTTATTTTAATCGGTGATATTTATCTTATTGCAGCATCAAAAGCTACAAAATAAAAATGGAAAAAATAAGTTCTGAAGATGAGTGCCAGACTTTACTATTTAACAAAAAGCTGAATGCATATCGAAGACAAAAAGAATTTTTGCGTTCACTAGTAGATAGTGATATTTTTAGGATGATCGAAGAGTTTGTTGAGGTAAGTTTATTACCAATATTCATATTAATAAGGATATTATATCAGAGAAATGTAACATAACATAGATAATCAATGGTTAAGTATATATATAGTTACTAGCGGATCCGAAAGACGTTGTCTTGTACACGCGTCTTTAATTTAAAAAATCAAACTTAAAAAAAAAAATATTTTAAAAAAACGTCATTACATGTACATTTATCATAATTCGACCAATCGATACCGTATGAATATGTAAATAAAGATTTTTTATTTGAATAAATGAATGTGCCAATATTTTTTTTAAATTTCAATTTTTACGTAGCGAAGCACGTAATTTTTCTTATTTCTATCGCAACGCCAACTGTCAGGGCAGACTATAATTAAAATATAATATTATTTAATATTTGACATTGCCATGGAAACTCAGTCCGTCGGAACCAATGTGAAACATTCCAAAATCACTACCTACTTACACATTAATAAATTAATCAACACATTAAAAACCATTTTCCAGTGGACCAAATTCTGAATCTAAACAATTCTCAAGTCCCCTTGACCACACACAAAGAATTTCATAAAAATCGGCTTCTACTAGTTTGTTGAATAAATAATAAATTTCAAATATTATTTGACAAGCAGTTTCAATATTGTCTCTACCATTAATTATTGGTTTTATGAGAGTATAATATGATTCTTATTACAGTATAGTACACTGATTAATATTAAAAATATTTTTTTTTGCATATATGGATTAGTATCTACTAATAGTAGGGAGTCTAAGAGGGGATTTGGGGATTTACTCGAGCGCGGCAGATTAAGATACAGGAAATTCCTTGTACCTAAGTAGGTTCTGGAAATACACAAGTGTGTATTTCCAGTAAATATGAGCTTCATATTCACGGCCGCCTTTGATATAAGCGATCAGATTAGTAAAAAATAAATGATCATCAGAAATTCTCGAGCGCGTCAGATTAAGAAATGGGAGGTTAATTACATGCTAAAAGTCTACATTTTTATTTTAAAGGTAATAATATAAGGATAACGAAAAATATCTAATCTGCCGATTTTCATAAACCAAAACTTCGTCGATTAAGTTTTATGTACCCGACGTTTCGAATGGTTTGCAGCAATCGTGTTCACGGTAAGACGAGATGGAGGTGTCTGTCAGTAAGTAAGTTAATTAGTCATCTACCTCCAACGGTTTCTAAGCTTGAGGTCTTACAGTGCGGTCACAGACATGGGATTTTATATTTTTCAAAAGTGGGTCCCAGGTGTTAGATAATCCCCAACCATCTTCTTTATTAAAATTAGGATGTTTTTTAATTTCAATAGCCTCACGAACCATTCTTGGAATGTAACGTTGTTCTTTAGCGAGGATTTTAGGTTTATCAAATCTTATATAATGATTGGGCTTGTCTATGGTATGCTCGCACACTTCAGACTTCGATGTACGCCTAAGCTTGATATCCGATATGTGTTCCTTAACTCTTTTGCCGATTATCCTCTTTGTTAGACCTATGTATGACAAGCCACAATCACAGTCAAGTTTATATACTCCAGCACATTGTAAAGGAATATTACTTTTGATAGGTCTCAAGAATTGGCTCACTTTCCTTTGAGGTTTGTAGATAGTTCTAATAGAAACCTTTTTCCGAAACGTCGGGTTAGATTTAAAATGTAAATTTAAAATTTAATTCAAAATACGCGAGTTAAATCTGTAAAAATAGTTTTATTTCAATGTGTAGTACTCGTGAAAACCTCAGAAAACACTATTTAGATCCCTGTCAACATAAATTTGCACTTATTTATTTATTTCACGTTACCGAGTCGAGTCCGTATATAATTTAATTTTGAAGTTGTCAAAACGGGAAAATCTCCAGTCAACGTAGATCACTTGTTTTAACTTGTCGATTGTACAAACAAATACATATCTAGATTCTAGAGAAAAAAGAATAAAGACATAATATGTTATTGACGCTTTGACTAATCAGAAGTACTCAAGTTTCAATCCCTGCTACTAGATGGCATTTTTAGTTATATTTTGAATAAAAATGTAGATTGTCATCTATGATTGATTTCTAACTTTACTACTACTACTTACTATACCCCTCGTATTTTGTTTGAATTTGTTTATTGGAAAAACTAATACCACCTTTGACCTTCGGGCTTAAACACATCATTGTCCTATCAAAGTTAAGAGTTAGAAACATACATAGTACAGGAAATATAGTACAACGTTGAATAAATATTTAAGTAAAATAAGTACCTATATAGGTAAGTAATTAAACTAATACTTAATTTTATTGCAGGATGTGCCTCAAAATAACTTTCACAGTGTCTTGAATGATTTGAATGATTCATATCCGAAAGTGAGTATATATATGCTAATCATTATTATTTATTATTTTTACAAAAACATATGTGTATGTTGACATTTGTCTTTGACGAATGATTCTTGTTTTTTTTGACACATTATGTCAGACTGGGTTGTATTTATTTAAAACCTTTCAGAAACTTACATCATCAATCCCCAAGCATATGTTGCTGCAATTTATGGACTACTTTTTATCTGACTCTTCGAAATTTGAGGTAAAGAAACTTTAAATTGTCATTTTTTTAAATATGTATTGTACTGTTACAAATACACTTATACAAGCCGCACGCTACGAAGGCCGTTTTGACATATTACAATAGTGATGTAAAATGTCTATTTATTATCTTAAAAAAACCAAATCTATAAGTTTTCTTGCAAGTAGTACCGGATTAAAAAGGTTTATTTTTATTTATCTATTTATTTTTTATTTAAGAACCCGTTGGAAAGGTTACCTGATTTACCTGATAAGAAGGTTTAATAAAACAAAATTATAAATGTTTTAATATATTCAAAAGACCATATTCAATCAGATTCGTCGTCACTGCTATCATCAGCTACATTAATTATAAGTTCATTTTCTAAAATATGATCTATTTTCACATCTCTTTCATAATCTTCCCTTATTAATTTAAAAGTTCTATTCACAAACTTTTCCCAATCTCCTTTAGTCACATGTATACAAGCTTCTTCTAGTATTTGTAGCATTTTTTGTAGTAAATGTATTCTGTAAAGTTCTGTATTATGTATTGCCCCATATCCCTTGATTTGAACCAACTCAATTGCATTATATTCACAATGGTAACGCGGTAACCGTATAACTCTGTGCCCATGTTCTAATGCTATTTCGTCAATGACGTATCGGATCTTGGTTGGTTTGTTTTCTTTTAAAAGACGTACTAATTCCACTTTTAACATATTCATGTTTGCATTTACGCCATTTTTATGAAGCCATGTGACTTTCTTTTGGGATTGTCCAGGTGGCTTGTCAATTTGTATCGAGTGGTATGGGGCGTTGTCTATAATTATAATAGATGGTTCAGGGAAGCTACAAAACATTGAGGCAATCCATTCAGTAAACTTTTCTCCATTCATTTTTTCATGATAGTCTCCAGTGGTTTTTGAAGCAAGAGCCCTGAGAGTCAAACCTTCGACAAACCTGTTGATGGTTCCGGCGTGAAAAATTATAAGTCGCGATCTTTTTTTCCAACAGGAATTTTGGACGTAGATGCTGCAGTGTCATCGGTCCAAGAACAGCTTACAGTATGATAGTCATGTTTCATCCAAAAACACAACATTTTGCCAATTTTCAATTTCTTTCACTTGCCGTAAAAAAGTATCTCTTGCCATAACTATATCAAATTTTTCCATCAATATTTGGCGTTTTTTACATTGTTTATATCGAAATCTAACGGTCTTCAATATTTTCGTTAAAGAACTTTCCCCACCGAAGAATAATCCAGCTTCATTCAATGATTGCACTTAATTTTTTCTTGTTGGATACTCCTTCCGTAAATAGTAGCCGTACACACGTCTTCGGATAGCATCGGCATCAAAGCTATCGATGCCTACAACTGGTTTAGCTTGTTTTCTCTGTTTTGGTGTGAAGTTTATTTTCTTCTGTACCAAACTCGCCATATTTTTCTTTAGTTATTCGTCTAACAGTTCGATGTGCAATATTAAGCGAATCAGCTACGCGTTCAACCACTGACGTTATAGGTAAAATTGGCCCTGCATTTTGAGATTCACAATCGAAATAGTTACGAAGGCGAATAACGAACTCACGTGTCTGACTACTTCTCACAACAAAGGGCGTAAACAAAATCTAAATTAACGAGCAAGGGTCAACGGTAATTATTTTCTTCTTCTATGCTTTCTTGTTCGTTTCGCAAGTCGACCGCGTGACCTTCCGCCATTTAATCCTGTGCCTTAATTTCCCGGTTAATATTGCCATGGGTTTGTATGTATAAGAAAACCAAATATTGTATGTATACCTGTCGGAGCAAACTGGTAAAGGCACTAGTCTATACGTACATTTCTCGCAGCATGTGTCAGCGAGTTTTTCAACATTTGCGTAGTAGATTGAAGAATTGCCAAAAACGAAACGGGCAACACTTCTACGATGCCATTTGGAAAAAAACAAATTAATGAATGCTTATTGGTTAAATAAATGATCCACAGGTTTTAGAGAGACGAAGACGAAGCTTCTTAGCAATCCATGGATTCACCGTGCGGGTGCCGGGCCCATCGCGTTGCAAGGAGAGGAGTGCAAGCAGTGCCTGGGACTTGCGACCCAGGAGTAGGTTTAAGGGGCCCCTTTATTATGCGCAAAAACGCTCACCTTCACCCTCCACACTCCTCTCCCTACCTAACCAAATTTGGAAAGAACCTACTAATGCCGCCTTTGAAGTACGTTCTAGAAATGAACCGATGCTTGTTCTAGAAAGGCCAAGATCTTTAAGTAGGCTATAGAGAGATTTTGCTGTTATACCTCTCGCTCCCACTTCTACCGCGTACAAACTAACTATAAATTTATTCCCGATCAGTTCGTTGGTTAGTTCGTAATACTTATTGAGCTTGAATGTGTGATCCCTTGGGATGTTTGTTTCCCAAGGAACAGTAAGCTCCACAAGTATCACGCGCCTCAGATGTTTCGAATACAGGAATAAGTCCGGTCTGGATGACGAAACACCAACATCCCCAGGGATTTTGTAATGCTTTTCATACGTGTCCATCATGAGAATCCAATCAGGAGCCGCGCCTAATATTGAATAAGGCTTCGCTTTTGATTTTTTGGAGGAGCCTTCTTTTACGAATTCTATAGATCGTTCGGTGGTTGTTATACCCTTCCGCGCTCTTGCTACTGAAAGACTAACCGCTTCCCGTATAATTTCTAATACCTTGTCGTGGCGACGCGAGTATTGACCTTTATCTAGAAGTACCCTACACCCTACTAATAGGTGTTTCGCGGTTCCTATTGCCTCCCCACAGATGTTGCAAGACTTTTCGGTGGCTTTGCCCCATCTTACTAAATTACTTTGATCTGGGAGAGTCATTTGGAATGCATTAAGATAGAATTTTAATAATGCTGGGGACCAATCATAAATTAAGGTGCGCCACTTCAAAGCTAGTGGAATACAAAAATCTCCTATGGTCACCCATTCGTTTTGAATTTCTAGGCTCATCGCGTGGAGTCGGTAATTATCGTTTTCGTCTTGTCGAATAAAAGATTTTGTTATGTCTATGTCTTGAACTTTCCTACTTGATCCTAGCCCTACTTTATTTGTTTGAGCACCTATCATAAACTTTTTATGGAATTGAAGTCGTGACTCGAGCTCTGAGGCAACTTTGTCTTTTGGGAGAGAAGTTACAGTATCATCTTTAGATTTTCCGATGATATGTCTTTTGGTAACTCTTAGATGTTTGTAGAGCTCCGATGGTTTCTTTAATTTTAATCCAAAGTTGTTACGGTCTCTAAATAAGGTTGAAGAGTCCGCTGAGTGCGCTAACCCGAGCCATAACTTCAATGTCTTTATGACGCTTGCATCTAACTTTGACAAAAGGGTTTTATTTATATCATACACGAGGAAAGGCCAATTTAGACGTGATGTTAAATAATTATCGTAAATCCAAGCCTTTTTGACGTTACTTATTGGTTGGTTGTCTACCTTTTTGAGATCGTTTAAAAAGCTATCGACTATTACATCCAACGATGGAGTACGGCCTTGGTAATCGATTTTTTTACCTAAAAATTTAAACGGAGCTGCTTCTGTAACCGTACTAACGCACTGACCGCCTATTATAAGACCCGGATCGTAAGAGGTATATTTGGTATTCCGTCTACCCAGACACAGACTAAAACATTTACTTGGTTTTGTCCTCAATCCGCCCGTCCACGTACAGAAATCCTCAACTACATTTAAAAGTACCTGACATTGTTTCGGATTACGTGTCAGTATCGCGAGATCATCTGCAAAAGCTAGTATGGATTCTGTGTATTTGTTGTTGAACTTAAACCGATAGCCCCACTTTTTTTCATTTCTAATTAATTTGTCTATTAAAATATTAATAACTATATTAAATATAATAGGAGAAATACAACAGCCCTGAAATAAACCAACGTTATAATTAAGTGATTTTGAATGGTTTTCATTAAAAATTATTGAGAATTTTAATTTTGAATAATATGATGCAATAATGTCGCGAACTACCATAGGAAAGTTATACCATTTAAGCGCGAACATCATTAGTTCATGTCGTACCGACCCAAAGGCGTTTTCTAAGTCTATCCAACAAACCGTAATTTGTCTCTCGCTAGTTCTAGCATCTTTAAGGCTTTCCGATATTAACGTATTATGTTCCAGGCATCCAGAAATTCCGGGCAAAAACCCTTTCTGGTGATTAGGCCTGAAATATCTATTGTTAATCATGAATTGCGTCATTTTAGTTTGTAAAAAAGAGAAAAATATTTTGGAAATTGTATTTGTTAGGGCTATCGGTCTAGTATCCTTGGGATTATTGACATTGTCGTTTTTCGGAATGAGGACAAAAAGGGCTTTTCCGAACGATACCGGTATTTGCTTTCTTGACCAGATTTTACCGAATATATTTAAAAGATGTTTATGGAGCGACGGACATTTTTTGTAAACTATATAAGGGATACCATCCGGACCTGGTGCTGACTTAGATGGTTTCATTTTAATTATTTTATTGATTTCCTCCAAAGTTGGTGGGTTGGCTTGAAAATCTTCAGTAGGAGTCTCAGGTTTGTGTTCGTTTGGATCCCCATATAGTCTTTGGTTTTCTGGCACTTCGTATGTGCTTTTATAATGGTCGAAAATTTGCTCGTTGGTCAAGAGAAGCTTACCTTTTTGATCTTTGAAAATGTTTTTTGAGTATTTAAAAGGATTTTTATCAAAGTCTACTTCATGTTTTGCCCGATCAAAGCTATCACGATTTTTCGTTATTTGATTTGTTATACCTTGGATAAGTTTAAGAATTGATCGCAATGCCCTAGACAGTTGGTGACTAAGTTGATTATCGCCTAAGGCTTTGGCTATACGAAGTTTCTTTATAAGATCTCTTTTTTTCCTCCTCATTTTCAATTTAAAACCGTTTTCTTTATTTTTGTGAGCATAACGATTCGTAGGTGGATAGTGCTCATTAAAGTAGTCGTAAATAGTATTTTGGAAAGTCTCTACTTGCGCATCGAGTACCTGATTTGAGCCCGGGTGCTCTAACAGGGCCGCTATATTTTGGTCATGTACTTTCCAGGTCGATTGTTTAGTATTTGGAATGCTAAGACGCGTCCGGATGGTCATGGACTCCTGGTAGTTTTCATTCAATGGCTCACCATGAGATATATGAGGGTAAACTCTATCCGCAGTGAAAACTGAAGATCTTACCGACGGTTGCCGCACTTCAGCACCATTGTGTGTTTTAAGATATAACTTATTTATTATACAGTAAATTGTATAAAATACTACAAGTTATAACAAATTACAATACATATTTAACTGTGCTTAAAAAAAAAACCTAGGATGGATCCAACACGCATATAAACACCCACTTTGTATTATTTCTGTAGCTGCTGAATTAGGTTGTAAGTAGGTACTGTTCAACAACACTCTAGTTCTACAATTCATCGGTAACAAAACAGAAACAACTTTGGTCAATACAATAACATAAAATGTACGCAAAACACGGGTATCGTGAATTTATTAATAAACATTACATTTATTGATGCATACTTAATTTCAGTCTTCGCAATCGGTGCGTGCGGAGGACTCGTTGCAGCAAACATTATCCACGATGTCCAGATCCCCGGTCAGTCGTTCTCCTCCCAATATCCTGCAGACATTGCAGGACATGCTGTATAGTGAAGATAGATGTACGTATAATATTTGAAGATTATGCGTGTCCTAAACAAATAATTCAATGGTGTATATAATAAATCCTCAGCAAGTTCGACGGAGCGCCCTGGGTACGGTGAGCTGACCGTTGACCGCGCTCACCGCTCCGGCATTAATGGAGTGTCGAGCTACCGTCAGTATTCCAACGGACAGCACGTGGCGCAGCCGCCGCCTGCACTCGCTCCCGCGCCTGCCCCGGTGTCGGCACCAGTCGCGCCGCCCGTCCCTCCCCCCGCCGTCATCTACCCGCACCACCCACCTCCACGCGCCTACTACCCCTACCCACCAGAACCTAGAGCCTCCACTAGTCAGACTCCGGTGTCACTGCGTCCACCCCACGCCGAAACATACCCACCCCCGTACTATTATTACCAGTGACGGGATAATAGTCATTTATCATGTATTCATTTATCATTAAACGGTGAATGAAGTACAATCGGATACCTTGGCGTGTTCTCACAGATCTGTAGTCCTTTTTTAGCCAAATATTAAGAACGTAAAAGTGGCCTTGAATAAATTTACTGAAAAGATAATGTATGTAATAATATGTATGCTACAAAGAGTAAGTTTTAAGTAATATTTTACTAATAAATCTTTGTTAATGTAATTCGCAGCAGTTATATTGAACAGATCTCAATTAGGATTATTTGATGTAATAGGATGTTTAATTGTTTCTTTAAAAATCAATTTACGTGGTTCACTACATACGTATAATATGTATATATACACATACGAAACGAACGATACGAAACACTATCTTTTAAGCTTAATTATATGAACATTAAATACCTTGAAACTTCTTTTTTTATATATTTTATTTTAAGACGTTTTACAAAATAAGTTACCTACTATTCATTTTGAACGGTTGTACTTTCTTTATATATACTGAAAAAGTAAGATCATAATTGATAATGACCTTACTATTATGTAAATAAACTATATGAATAAAGTTTTGGTAAAAAAATAATCCGAGCTCGTATATTTTATAGATGGATAATGATTGAATGGAGTATTTTGTATTTTTTATTATATTGCGTGCCATAGAATATTGATATATAGTATTGATGTCACTTCTTATCCGACCTAACAATTTAACACAAGAGTATTAGAGTGCCGTGAGTAAATTGTCAATGATTTGATAATCAATTTTGATACTTAAGGGGATTCAAAAATAATATCTAGTGGAGAAATTTAAATGATCTGTTCTTGTGCATTAAATAAGATAAGTGAAATATATTCGCGATATCGACCAAGATTTTTAATTGTTGCAAGTCTTTCGTAAAAACTAATTATTAAAAAATTTACATAAAAGATGTTCAAAATTAACGCAATCAATTGTTAAAAATATATATTTTATCTACTCTGATACTATAATACAAAAATTATAAAACTGAAAACAAAATTCTTATGACAAACATTACGTACAGACCAAAAATATATATTTTTTTATCGTATTATTATATTATATATTATTATTTTTTATTTGTATCATAATATAACTTTTTAATCATAACGATACATCTATTCAACCTCCAGCTGGACAAAGGAGGTTGAAACTCCTTTTTTAAAAAAAAAAAAAGCTTTAATGAACTAGTCCGCGGCGACGACATTTGACATTAAAAAATTTGTTATATTCAGCGTTTTATTTGCAATATTGTTTTACGTATTATAGTATGAGAGTAGATAAAGTAGTGTATGACACTGTACATAACTTGGTCTTATAACACTCGTGTGGTACCTACTATAAGAAAACTCGCCTGCGACTCGTTTTTTCAAAACACACTCGTGTTATAAGAACCCTTATTATGCAACAGTATCATAAACTACTATAAATATATATGTGAGGTTCAGGTTGAGAATAATAAGGATAGAACAATTTAGCATTTCTTCATATATTGATAAGTATTGCATTAAATTAAAACACTTAACTATTTTAATAAAGATAGGGTGTCTGTATAAATTCACTTCATCTAGTAGAAGTCGGACGATCCAGTTTAGTAACATAAGTACATACCTAGTCTTGCCGTAAATACTGTTATGCTAACATAAATATATCAGAAGCGGGATCACTTTCCCTTTCAGTACCGTCTTTAAAGGTAGTTGTTTTTATCTAATCAACTACATAACAATTTTTTAATTATAATGACCAGTTCGTCTCTTGCAGGCTGCGAGTTCTAAGTCATCTCAATACGCAACATTGTTTCAGGTGTTATATTAAATATTTATTATAGGTATATATGATATATATAATCTTTAATCTTTTATATAATATACATAATATTAAGTATAATTCTTTCTATAACTGCTTTGATCGCCCTTTTCGTACTAAATATAGGAATACAATTTGTTTTCTGTTTGTTACAAACCCGGTATAAAAAAATCTACTAATATTACTAAGCGGATACAGCGTTAAAAAAGCTCCATTTAGCTCCAAATTTTATCACCCCACTCTATTTTAATATATCTAAAAAAATATTTGACACCGATTGGCGCGAATATCAGACACATATAAGAATAAAAGGTTCCAAATTCAAATTTTATAACCGTAGAACCTCGATTAACCGGAACAATTGTTGTAACACCTTCGGATAATCGAAAATCCGGATAATCCAATGTATGAACAAAAGTACGTTTTATGCATAATGTTATAAGTTTCTTAAAAAAATCCAATGCATTTTAACAAATATTGACTAATAGGTGTTTAACATTTATCCAATGGTGCGTCGTAAAATGATGGTATTTTTTACTTAACTTCGCCCTTATAATTGGTTATCGGTATTCTTACGGTCGCTTCTCAATACACTTTTAATAAAAAACTATACATACGCCAAAATTTAAATACTTATATAAAAAAACAGCTACAAAAATACGAAAAATATAAATAATAAACTTGTGATGCCTAAATTTTGACTTCAAAAAGTTAACAAATACTTTATGGGCTTGAGACTGGAGTGTACGCATATATAATAAAGTATGACGAGATATTTTAGATTTTTCTTTTTTTAGTTTTAAATCTGGAATAAAGTACATACATTATGAAATAAATCTTATTACAACATGAAATGAGCGAAATGTGTGGAATGTGGGTTATTGAGCTGTTAGAATGTTGATGTTAAAATGTATAAGTCAAACATTGTTAGATTAAAAAAAAAAGGAAATGTTGAGATTTTGGGCAGCTCTTCTGAGTTGGTGGTAGCTTACTTATGGAGTAGATATACTGATCAATTCAATGTAATTATTGACGATTCAAAAGTACATGTAAATGCCTACTTATTAAGTAAAGGTATTTTAATTTTTGAATTGTTCGGTGGTCCTGATAACTGAGGGCCGGATAAACGAGGTTCTATTTGTTTTTTTTTAATTATTGTAACAGTATTTATGGCCTGACTGAGACGTCACGAGAGAGTATTAGTGAATAGTAATTCTATTATATGTTCACAATATGAAAATGCTTCATATACACTAACAAAGATATGTTACTCTATACCTCAAATATGGTTCACTGTCCTCGATAACCTCTTTGCCAATCGTTATAAATATTATATTGTCTTCTGGTATAATTCTGAAGACACTTGAGATTTATAATATTTATTTCTTTTAAACAGTTCCATATCAAATTAAATAGATAAATTTTATATTTCTTTGTCTCTATATTTTAATAAATTACGTATTTGAAACAATGTTAAAGATCCAATTTAATACTTTTTACTTTATTTAAACAGACCCCAGAAAATTTCAAAACAATGTTATTTTATTATACATACCATCATATAAATAAATTACAATGTTAATAGATAACAGTTATCATATTTACTTATGAAACATTCTTAGCTATTTATTATCTAAATTAGATATCATATACAAATTTATTTTTTTAGGTAAATTAGGTAGTTTAGCTTTTAGGTAAGTAAGACCTGTATCAGAATAGATTTTAATTTTTTTTAAAGTACATTTTATTTTAAATACAATTATATTTTTATAAAAAGTTTTTCATTATCCCAAATATTGTTACTTGTCGAACGATAAAATACCGGACACAACGACACAAACTTCAGGATACCCACTAAAACCTAACAGTTGCCCTCTTTGCCATTGTTGGACGTCACGGGATCGCTTTCGCAATCACCGTGACGCCCCGGCGGTATTTCCCCCAAAAAAAAGTTCTCCGAGTAACGAGACGTCTTCTACCCAGCCAATCTAATTGGAGCACCCGTCGGTCACGCTTAAGACAGCTAATGAGATACCATACCAGCTGGCAGCCCGATTAACGGGTCGGACAACGCCTGCCACCCGATTGAAAACTGAGCGATGTTTCGCCGCAAGCTTATCAGCTTGTTTTGGAGCGGCTTGGCCCCTAAGGGTTTCTTACCATTTTATATAAAAAACATCAAAAAGAACATATTTGTTGTATGGGAGCCCCCCTCCAATATAAATTTTTATTTAAAAGAAAATTTAATATATTGGGAATATTTTAAGCGCCTACCTGTTGCCGTTATTAAAAGAGCTCAAAAAAATCACATATGTTGTATGAGAGCACCCAATAGTAATTATTTTTTTTTAATGTTTTTTTTAAGTGAAAATATAAATATTCTGTGAATATTTCAAGCGTCTACGTATTGTCCTTATTAATATCTAGCAAAAAGATGAAGTTAGTTGTATGTTGTTGTTTTTAGTACATATTTGATATAACGAGGGTCATAATAAGTTCCTAGAAAATAAAGAAAAACACTTTGCCCACCCGTCCTTAGGGTTCTTTTCGACGGCATTTTTAAGCGCAACATCTTCGGCGTCCATAAAACGTTTTCCTCGAAGATTTTCTTCAATTTTCGGTAATAAATAAAAATAGCTAAGTGCGAGGTCAGGGCTAGGGCTAGGGCGGATGACTCATTATTTCTACGTCTTATTTCTTGAAATAATCGATTATTTGCCCGGCGGTGTGCGACGAGGCGTTGTCGTGGTGAAGGAGGATCGTTTTTCTGAGGTCGTTTTTCCCGATCCTTATCTAAACAATAGTTAGTGTACTACTAAGCAGTAACTGTTTTTTGATCATCTAAACTAATTGTCGCGTAATGAACTATCCTTCCGCTAGCCTTCCGCAAAACGGTGCTAACATTTTTTTCCACATTTTGACCTCTTTTAACTTGGGAAAGAAACACCCACTGAGCAGACTGTCTTTGTTGCCGGATTATAACAGTAAAATCAGCTTTCGTCACCTGTAAGTTTGTGGCACACAGCATTTGAGTCACCACCGTTAAATCTTTGAAGCATGTCACGGCACACATCAACACGACGGGAGTTTGGGCTTCTGTTAAATTATGTGTTATCCACCGCGTACAAGCTAAATGTTCATGGGGAATTTTGTGCACTTGACCCATACTTAGCTCCTGTCTTAGCTATCTCTCTCTCTCTCTCTTGTCTATCTTTATTGACAGCCCGGAGAGTTGGGATGACGCTGCAAAAACAGCTGGCAGCTGGGAAGATAGCAAACTGCTGGAAAGACAGCCTAGGGTGATGGCCTAGCAAGCCAAGCCCGGGAACGTCGATAAAAGCTAAAAGTCCAAATAAGAAAGTTACCCCTAGGACAGTCCGAGAGGGGGGCGGAAGAACTGTCCACCGGTTGACAATGGCGAAAACGGAACTGAAATGGCCTACGTGCGGGAAAAATTACAAAAGACGAGCCTGGTTTATTAAACATCTTAAAACACACAATGGTGCTGAAGTGCGGCAACCGTTGTCAAGATCTTCAGTTTTCACTGCGGATAGAGTTCACCCTCATATATCTCATGGTGAGCCATTGAATGAAAACTACCAGGAGTCCATGACCATCCGGACGCATCTTAGCATTTTTAATATTAAACAATCGACCTGGAAAGTACATGACCAAAATATAGCGGTCCGGTTAGAGCACCCGGGTTCAAATCAGGTACTCAATGCGCAAGTAGAGACTTTCCAAAATATTATTTAGGACTACTTTAAAGATCACTATTTACCTACGAATCGCTATTCTCACAAAAATAAAGAAAACGGTTTTAAATTGAAAATAAGGAGGAAAAAAGAGACCTTATAAAGAAACTTCGTATAGCCAAAGCCTTAGGCTTAATCAACGTAGTGACCAACTGTCTAGGGCATTGAGATCAATTCTTGAACTAATCCAAGGCATAACAAATCAAATAACAAAAATCGTGATAGCTTTGATCGGGCAAAACATGAAGTAGACTCTGATAAAAATCCTTTTAAATACTCAACATTTTCAAAGATGAAAAAGGTAAGCTTCTTACCTTATTTCTTTGACCAACTAGCAAATTCTCGATTATTATAAAAGAACATACGAAGTGACAGAAAACCAAAGATTATATGGGGATCCAAACGAACACAAACCTGAGACTACTACTGAAGACTTTCATGCCAACCCACCAACTTTGGAGGAAATCAATAAAATTATTAAAATGAAACCCTCTAAGTTAGAACCAGGTCTGGATGATATCCCTTATATAGTTTTCAAAAAATGTCCGTCGCTCCATGAACATCTTTTAAATATATTACGTAAAATCTGGTCAAGAAAGCAAATACCGGTATCATTCGGAAAGCCCTTTGTGCCCTCAATCCTAAGGATACTAGCCCTAACGAATACAATTTCCAAAGTCTTTTTCTCTTTTTTACAAGCAAAAATGACAATTAATGATTAACAATAGATTATTTCAGGCCGAATCACCAGAAAGGGTTTTTGCTCGGAATTTCTGGATAACACGTTAATATCGGATCTCGAATATTTGCTTAAAGATGCTGGAACTAGCGAGAGACAAATTATGTTTTGTTGGATAGACTTAGAGAACTCCTTTGGGTCGGTACGACATGAACTGATGATGTTCGCGCTTAAATGGAATAACTTTCCTACGGTAGTTCGCAACATTATTGCATCATACTATTCAAAATTAAAATTCTCTAAGATTTTTAATGAAAACTATTCTAAACCACTTAATTACAACGTCAGTTTATTTCAGGGTATATCTCATATTATATTTAATATAGTTATTAATATTTTAATAGACAAATTAATTAGAAATGAATAAAAGTTGTTTAAGTTTAACAACAAATACACAGAATCCATACTAGCTTTTGTAGATGATCTCGCGATACTGACACGTAATCCAAAACAATGTCAGGTACTTTTGAATGTAGTTGAGGATTTCTTTACGTGGACGGGCGGATTGAGGACAAAGACAAGTAAATGCTTCAGTCTGGTAGACAGAATACCAAAAATACCTCTTACGATCCGGATCTTATAATAGGCGGTCAGAGCGTTAGTACGGTTACGGAAGCAGCTCTGTTTAAATTTTTAGGTAAAAAAAATTGATTACCAAAGCCGTACTCCATTTTTGGATGTAATAGTCGACAGCTTTTTAAATGATCTCAAAAAGGTAGACAACCAACCAATAAGTAAAGTTAAAAAAGCTTGGATATACGATATTTTTTTAACATCACGTCTAAATTGGCCTTTCCTCGTTTATAATATTAATAAAACCCTTTTGTCAAAGTTAGATACAAGCGTCATAAAGACATTGAAGATTAGGGCCGGGGTTAGCGCACTCTGTGAACTCTTCAACCTTGTTTCGCGACCAAAACAATTTTGGGTTTAAATTAAAGAAACCATCGGAGCTCTTCTACAAACATTCAAGAGTTACCAAAAGACGTATCATCGGAAAATCTAAGGATGACACTGTAACTTCTCTTCCAAAAGACAACGTTGCCTCAGAGCTCGAGTCACGACTTCAATTCTATAAAAAAAATTATGATTGGTGCTCAAACGAATAAAGTATCCCTAGGATCAAGTAGGAAAGTTCAAGACAACAAAATCTTTATTCGACAAGACGAAAACGATAACTAGCGACTCCACGCGATGAGCCTAGAAATTTAAAACGAATGGGTGACCATACGAGATTTTTATATTCCACTAGCTTTGAGGTGGCGTCACTTTAATTTATGATTGGTCCCCAGCATTATTAAAATTCTATCTTAATGCATTCCGAATGACTCTCACAGATGAAAGTAATTTAGTAAGATGGGGCAAAGCCACCGAAAAGTCTTGCAACATCTGTGTTGAGACAGTAGGAACCGCGAAACACTTATTAGTAGTTTGTAGGTGTAGGTGTAGTAGTAGTAGTGTAGTATATAAAGGTCAATACTCGCGTCGCCACGACAAGGTATTAGAGATTATACGGGAAGCGGTTAGTCTTTCAGTAGCAAGAGCGCGGAAGGGTATAACAACCACTAAACGATCTGTAGAATCCGTAAAAGAAGGCTCCTTCAAAAAATCATAAGCGAAGCCTTATTCAATAGTAGGCGCGGCTCCTGATTGGACTCTCAGGATGGACACATATGAAAAGCATTACAAAATCCCTGGGGATGTTGGTGTTTCGTCATCCAGACCGGACTTATTCCTGTATTCGAAACATCTGAGGCGCGTGATACTTGTGGAGCTTACTTTTCCTTGGGAAACAAACATCCCAAGGGATCACACATCCAAGCTCAATAAGTATTACGAACTGCCCATCGAACTGATCAGGAATAAATTTATAGTTAGCTTGTACGCGGTAGAAGTGGGAGCGAGAAGTATAACAGCAAAATCTCTCTATAACTTACTTAAAGACCTTGGCCTTTCTAGAACTAGCATCGGTTCTAGAGCGTATTTCAAAGGCGGCATTAGTAGGTTCTTTCCAAATTTGGTTAGGTAGGGAGAGAAATGTAGAGGATGAAGGCGAGCATTTTTGCGCATAATAAAGGGGCCCAATAAACCTACTTCTGGGTCGCAAGCACTGTTTGCACTCCTCTCCTTGCAACGCGATGGGCCCGGAACCAGCTCGGTGAATCCATGGAATGATAAGAAGCTTCGTCGATATCTGCCGATAGATATCTTTTTTTTTTTTTTTTTAATTTATTATTATATCAAATTTAAATACAACTTAAAATACAACATAGTTCCGCAAAACTGATCGATCAGTTTGACTGCGGAATCGGGAGTCTCTAAAAGTAACTACAAATAATAATTATTGCACAATTAACATATTGTGAACAAATATGAACGTAATTTATTCTTAAATTTATTTTTTTTGGTTTCCTGCCGGATGTCCTTGGGTAGGCTGTTCAGAAGGTGAGGTATACGCTTTTTTAGAGTTCTGTCACCAAAGTAGTTTTTCACTTTAGGCACCTCATATTTACCTTCGGACACCGACCGTGTACCACTTTTGTGTTGAACCAATCGGAAGTCATGCTCCTGACAGCCATGGTTATTTAAAGCCAATAAATATTTATGCTTTAAGCCAACTGGAAGTATTTTGCAAATATTAAATAATTTAGAATAGTCACCTTTACAATTAGGTACTTTTGGTTTTTTTGTTTACTAGTAGTTTTAAAAATCTAATCTGTAGTGTTTCTAGTTTATTCATGTTGCTTTTAAATGTTAAACCATAACTGTCAAGAGCATAATCCAGGATCGATTCAACTAATGCAGAATACAAAATTTTTAATGTAGAAAATTTATAATGTAATTTTTTTTTTTGTAATGTAGTTTTAAATTGGTACTTTAAAACTTAAATGATAAAATTTACACAAAAGCAATCTTAATTTGTTACAGATGTAATCTATATGATAGGTCCAAGAGAATTTAGAATCTATTTTAACACCAAGATATGTTACATAATCCACATTTTTTATCGGCTCACAATTACAGTTTATTATGTTGGAATGTAGGCAGGAATAACTATGAGTATACATAAATGGCGGAATAATTAATTGATTAAGATATGGTGATTTAATTATAATGAATTTGGTTTTTTGGGAATTTAGGGCGATACCATTATCATGTGACCACCTGACCACCGCATCTATATCGCGTTGTACTAATCGACACGTTTCTGCAATATCAGAACCGGCGAGTAGTGTGCACAAATCATCCGCATACATGTACGCAGAACAGTTGCGGAGTACACCACACAAACTGTTTACATGTAGTAGGTAGCAAAGTGGCCCAGTTCCAGATCCCTGAGGGACGCCGCATTTGACCTCGGTTTCTTCGCTAACAGTGTTGCCCACTTTCACACAAAAAGTGCGTTCCGTAAGGTACTCACGAAACCATTGGTTCAATGGTCGCTGTACTCCACATTCATCCATACCATTCAAGATTGTTTCCGCTTCTAAAGTATCAAACGCTTTTTTAAAATCATAAAATATTAACACTACAAATTTTTTTTCTTCTAAATGTAAATTAACTTCATTAGTTAATTTTGATAAAAGTGTGTTTGTACTTTTACCTTTCTGGAAACCATGTTGGTTTTCGTTCAATATTTTATTTTTTTGTAAATAATTTCCTAGCTGGTTAGCTATGCATTTTTCAATAACTTTATCTATACTGGATAAAATTGCTATGGGCCTGTAATTACTGAAGTCTTTACAATCACCCTTTTTGTGGACCGGACGAATAATGGTTTCTTTAAGTTTTGCTGGGCATTTATGCTGGTTTATAGATAAATTAATTAATTTTGCTAATATGGGACTAATTTTGTTTACAACTACTTTTAGATCTGACATACGCACAAGATCGCTTCCTGGTGCTTTATTTTTACTTAATTGTCTAATTACGCGTTTGACATCATTTTCACTAACTGGCTGCCATCTCATAGACATATCCGATTTCTTAACATAGTTATCCCTTACCAACCAAGTATCAGTACACAGATGTTTTATTTTATTAACTTCACTTGAAAAATTATTGGCAAATTTATCGCATATCTCTTTTATACTCCCTTGCCCTTCCATATTTGATATTATAGAACTATCTAAGGACTGTCTGTTGTTCCCCAATAAGTTATTTAATTTGTTCCAAACTTTCTTAATATTGTTTTTACAATCTAATATAGAGTATATTTTATCATACTCAACTTTACATTTAAATATAGCTTTGCTACATTTATTTCTATATCTAGTATAATTCAGTCTTTTTATCATATTTTTTGGTTCATTGCACCATATATTAAACAGCCTGTCTCTCTCTAAAATCATTTTTTTTAAATTATTGTTTACCCAATTTTTGTTATTTCTGTTACTTTTGTTTTGAATGGTAGGTATTAATTTGTAACATTCATTGTAAATATTAGTGAATATATTTGTGAAAGATAATTTTATCAGTGTATAATACGCCGCACAACACTGATGTTATCTTTAGCTGTCGCCGTTTAAGACCGTTACTCGCGCAGATCAGCAGTGAGATTATTTGCTGCTGGACTTAGGCCTCCCCCAGGGTACGCTATTGGACCCGATGTTCAGTCTTTGCCAACCAGTCATTGCCAGGTACCATCTTCAAGTCATCGGTCCATCTAGCCGGTGAGTGTTCAACATTATGTTTGCCATTCGAGACCCCGTTTACTTCACTGACCATTGGTTCTGCGACAATCGGATCAGTCTTCTGCCACTTCTACAGCTTATAATTGTAGTTAAGAAGTGTAATTATCCTATCGTTTTTGAAGAGCGCCACCTCTTCTTCACGTCTTCGGGGTAGTCCAATTGGTTATCACCGAGTTAAATAACCTTTTGAGTTCCTCGAGGACCGATTTCTCTCCAGTCCTAACGAGCTCATAGGCTAATTCGTTTTTCCCGAGAGTCTTCGCATTTTTAAGTTGTTTAAGAGCCGCCTCGATTTCCTCAACAACTCTGTCTCTCTCTGTCTGGTAGATCGTCCGTAAAGTGGCGGGTAAGTGGGGCTCTACAGTCGCTCGCGTTTGTTGGAGGCATCTGTGCGTGTGAGGCTTATGGATTTGTGTAAAAGTCCTCTATTTCAGCAAATATCTCCGGAACTGATGTTACGGCTGCACCATTCGAGATCAGTAAGTTTTTTCAGAAGACTTTTCCCCAGTGCTTTTGTAAGGATTTTAGAGTCCCGATTTCACCCAATCGCCTTCTGTATGAGGCGAGTGTTCCAGCTTCGGTAAGCTCCGGATCTTTTTGTAGATCAATTGGGTATCTGACAAAGGATTCTGTTGTGTTTCACGTCGAGGTCGCATCAGTTCCAGGGTTTAGTTTGAAAGTTGGGTCTTATCTGGTTGACTTTTCTAAAAGTGTCCCATTCCCACTTCGCGTACAACCCCTATTATGGCGTTCAAGTCCTCGTCAACATCTGCCGTGGATTCGAGTGCAGCGAATCTGTTTTGCAGTTCCAGCTGAACGCTGGAGCACAGTTGGATAAAGAACAGACCATCATGCGGTTCCGCTCGAGCTTAAAATTGATATTTAGGGTGCGCCTTACCAGTCGATGATTGCTTCCAGTATTATACGGTATACCTGTTGTTCATCCTTCTTTTTTTTTTTTTTAATAGTTGGAAAAATGCGTTACGCATCATCCCAGCGGCCAGGAAGGTGATGGCCGAGGGGGTATGTGGGGCAAGAACTCCACCGGATTGCCTTGAAACAGCGCCAAACATGTCGCCGATGTGGTCTTATAGTTGCGCTTGTTGTCCGGTGTGAGCAAAGGCGGCACCCATCGCGCCGACAACTTTTTCATACACAGTTCTTCGTGTAGAATATGATAAACTGTTCATTCTGCGATGCCTACAGTCTCAGCTATCTCGCGAATCTTTAATCGCCGGTCTGCCAACACGAAATCGTGGATTTGCTTGGGCTTGGGCTGCAGGTTTTCCGGGACTTCTTTCTACCCCTAGCCTTCTTCTCTTTACCATGCCGCAACTGATCAGTCTGCTTTGCTACACTCTTTTCAGCAAAAGGCCCAGACCAGGAAGCTACTGAAGACATCTGAGGCAACGACGACTATTACCATGCCTGCAAGATCGGCGATCCAGAGCGCCCTTGCTGGCGCAAGTCCTGTTTGATAGCGGTCACTCATGGCGGCCGGAGGTTGCTCTCCGGGCGCAGGCGCTCTTCAATGCCGGCAAAGCGGGCCTTTATTTACACCCATTGAGGACATAAAGGAGGGTCTAAACTCCTCCACTACGTCCGCATCGACCAGCGACATCCCCGTAGAGCCCGCGGCTTCACCCATGGAGGCCCTAAGTTCCGCGAATTCCCTTCGATGGGCTTTCATATCCTTCCTGAGGACGAACATCCCGAAGCTGATCTCCACTGCAACTGCCTTGAGTACGATTCTGCCCAACGCCGGAGGGCCGCACGCGCGCGACGCTCCGCTCGCCCGCGCCCTCGGGTGCCGTACGCGGCATCGTCTCGTATAGATCTATTCAGTTGCACATTGGACTCACTAGAATATGTTACAAGCTGTGTTCGTAGTGTACATACACAAAAATAAATTATAATATTTGAATTATATTTGACATTATGGAATTCGTTACTAAATGTAAAATAATTATGTTATTTGTAAATCATTGAATTATTGATTTGTAATTGTAATTAATTATTGAATTTTATTCTATGGATTTTTATTATTATTAGGTATGTCATGATTAAATGTGAAATATAGTTTTAACTAGCTGTGCCTGCCTAGCTGTACTTCGTACGCATAGATGTAGATTTTGATAAAATGTACCTACTTGTTCAAAGTTTCATCAAACTCCGGGAAGTAGTTTTAGCATGTAAGTATTTCTAGTTTATTTTTTAATCCCCGACTCAAAAAAAAGGGGTGTTTTAAATGTGACCTGTCGATCTGCGTATCTGTGTGTCTGTCTGTGGCAATGTAGCAGCCAAAACGCGAGGACAGGTTTGATTGCGGTTTTTTTTAATCAAAAGCCTGGTTCGTCGATATGGGTCTTAGCTATGTTTGGTCGAAATAGAAACAGTCGTCTCCAAGATATTGAGGTTTTATTGGTGCAGGTGAAAGGTTCTTATGCAATATTGATAGAAATACTTAAAAAACTGAAAATTTGTGTGTGTAAGTTCATTTAGTACAATAAAGAAACCAGTAACATAACTTTAAAAAGCAGAAAAATAATTAAATTATTATTTTTTTTTAATCCCGGTACAAAAAGACCTCTAAAAAGAATAAAAATAATATTATTATTTATTAATGATGTAGTTGCGTCGGGGAACCGCTTAATAAAGGAAGAAATTAAAATGCAAGTAAGTTAGGAAGGCAAATAAAGAAATTACGATATCGAATCTAAGCCCTCATATTATCTTCATAAAATAGACACTATCATACGTACAACGGCCTCCTTTTTTTCTTTTTTTTTAACGTCTGGAATTCTCATGGATACACACCTTCATCCAGGGAAAGACGGAAGCGGTTATGTGAGACTCTTACTCACTAAACCAGACGGTCAATACCTCGCCGTCATATTGGAGCGCCAAGGGAACGCTTGCGCACACATCTTCGTTGCTCCGACGGCAGCCCGCGTGAGCGACCACCACTATTACATTAATACACAATACTATTTAATAATAAAAGGTCAAAAATAGTCTTATGTCCAAAAATCTTCAGTTACAATGTTTAAAATATTTTCTTATATATTTTGCAATTTTTCCCGACGACGCATTTTTTTACTTATTTAAAAATGGGCAAATTCGGGCAATTGTTTTTTTTTGCCTTAGGCCTCTATATGACTTGTTTTATATGATACAGTCAAAATTACGACATCGGCAGACATCGCTAACTCTCAAAAGTCAATTTAAAGTTTTTAATAAGGAGAAATTATCAGGTACAATATTTTTTTTTATACCTCTCCTGTTTTTACTTAAACGTCCATTTAAATGGAGTACTTAACAACCATTCTAACCATACATAACACATATAGATTTACATTCAAAATAATAAAAATATGACCTTGTAGGTACCTATACTTGAATTATTTTGAGCTACACTATCGACGTTATTTTGACGATAACTTGCAGGTCTGGTTTTATTAAAAAAATATATATTCTATTTTAAATGCTAAATAATTTGTATTAGACATTCAGTTATCTATGTGCATTAACAAAATTTGCAATACCAAACATTCACAAAAGCCATTTTTGAGACGGTTTGCACGGTTTCTTCCCATAATGCGGTGCGGGGACGTTATATTATATACCTTACCCATGGGTAAATTTAAACATTTTTCTAAATAATTCATAATATATTAGTATACACATTTAATAGTATTATCAATAATATATTTGCTAGCGTACTTTTTTAATAATTCAAAAGATATTTTAGGGTAATGAAAAACTTTTTATAAAAATATAATTGTATTTAAAATAAAATGTACTTTAAAAAAAAGTTGAAATCTATTTTGATACAGGTCTTACTTACCTTAAAGCTAAACTACCTAACTTACTTAAAAAAAATAATTTGAATATGATCTTATGCAGATAATAGCTTAGAATGTTTTATAAATAAATATGATAATTGTTATCTGTTTTGAAATTTTCTGGGGTCTGTTTAAATAAAGTAAAAAAGTATTAAATTGGATCTTTAACATTGTTTCAAATACGTAATTTATTAAAATATAGAGACAAAGAAATATAAAATTTATCTATTTAATTTGATATGGAACTGTTTAAAAGAAATAAATATTATAAATACTCAAGTGTCTTCAGAATTATACCAGAAGACAATTTAATATTTATAACGATTGGCAAAGAGGTTATCGAGGACAGTGAACCATATTTGAAGTATAGAGTAACATATCTTTGTTATTGTATATGAAGCATTTTCATATTGTGAAAATATAATAGAATTACTATTCACTAATACTCTCTCGTGACGTCTCAGTCAGGCCATAAATACTGTTACAATAATTAAAAAAAAACTAAAACAATAGAACCTCGTTTATCCGGCCCTCAGTTATCAGGACCATTGAACAATTCAAAAATTAAAATACCTTTACTTAATAAGTAGGCATTTACATGTACTTTTGAATCGTCAATAATTCATTGAATTGATCAGTATATCTACTCCATAAGTAAGCTGCCACCAACTCAGAAGAGCTGCCCAAAATCTCAACATTTCCTTTTTTTTTAAATCTAACAATGTTTGACTTATACATTTTAACATCAACATTCTAACAGCTCAATAACCCACATTCCAGACATTTCGCTCATTTCATGTTGTAATAAGATTTATTTCATAATGTATGTACTTTATTCCAGATTTAAAACTAAAAAAAGAAAAATCTAAAATATCTCGTCATACTTTATTATATATGCGTACACTCCAGTCTCAAGCCCATAAAGTATTTGTTAACTTTTTGAAGTCAAAATTTAGGCATCACGAGTTTATTATTTATATTTTTCGTATTTTTGTAGCTGTTTTTTTATATAAGTATTTAAATTTTGGCGTATGTATAGTTTTTTATTAAAAGTGTATTGAGAAGCGACCGTAAGAATACCGATAACCAATTATAAGGGCGAAGATAAGTAAAAAATACCATCATTTTACGACGCAGCATTGGATAAATGTTAAACACCTATTAGTCAATATTTGTTAAAATGCATTGGATTTTTTTAAGAAACTTATAACATTATGCATAAAACGTACTTTTGTTCATACATTGGATTATCCGGATTTTCGATTATCCGAAGGTGTTACAACAATTGTTCCGGTTAATCGAGGTTCTACGGTTATAAAATTTGAATTTGGAACCTTTTATTCTTATATGTGTCTGATATTCGCGCCAATCGGTGTCAAATATTTTTTTAGATATATTAAAATAGAGTGGGGTGATAAAATTTGGAGCTAAATGGAGCTTTTTTTAACGCTGTATCCGCTTAGTAATATTAGTAGATTTTTTTTATACCGGGTTTGTAACAAATAGAAAACAAATTGTATTCCTATATTTAGTACGAAAAGGGCGATCAAAGCAGTTATAGAAAGAATTATACTTAATATTATGTATATTATATAAAAGATTAAAGATTATATATCATATATACCTATAATAAATATTTAATATAACACCTGAAACAATGTTGCGTATTGAGATGACTTAGAACTCGCAGCCTGCAAGAGACGAACTGGTCATTATAATTAAAAAATTGTTATGTAGTTGATTAGATAAAAACAACTACCTTTAAAGACGGTACTGAAAGGGAAAGTGATCCCGCTTCTGATATATTTATGTTAGCATAACAGTATTTACGGCAAGACTAGGTATGTACTTATGTTACTAAACTGGATCGTCCGACTTCTACTAGATGAAGTGAATTTATACAGACACCCTATCTTTATTAAAATAGTTAAGTGTTTTAATTTAATGCAATACTTATCAATATATGAAGAAATGCTAAATTGTTCTATCCTTATTATTCTCAACCTGAACCTCACATATATATTTATAGTAGTTTATGATACTGTTGCATAATAAGGGTTCTTATAACACGAGTGTGTTTTGAAAAAACGAGTCGCAGGCGAGTTTTCTTATAGTAGGTACCACACGAGTGTTATAAGACCAAGTTATGTACAGTGTCATACACTACTTTATCTACTCTCATACTATAATACGTAAAACAATATTGCAAATAAAACGCTGAATATAACAAATTTTTTAATGTCAAATGTTGGTGCCAGACGCAACGTCAAGTGCGCATGCGTGTTGCGTCGCCGCGGACTAGTTCATTAAAGCCTTTTTTTTTTTTTAAAAAAAAAGGCTTTAATGAACTAGTCCTCCTTTGTCCAGCTGGAGGTTGAATAGATGTATCGTTATGATTAAAAAGTTATATTATGATACAAATAAAAAATAATAATATATAATATAATAATACGATAAAAAATATATATTTTTGGTCTGTACGTAATGTTTGTCATAAGAATTTTGTTTTCAGTTTTATAATCTTTGTATTATAGTATCAGAGTAGATAAAATATATATTTTTAACAATTGATTGCGTTAATTTTGAACATGTCTTTTATGTAAATTTTTTAATAATTAGTTTTTACGAAAGACTTGCAACAATTCAAAATCTTGGTCGATATCGCGAATACATTTCACTTATCTTATTTAATGCACAAGAACAGATCCTTTAAATTTCTCCACTAGATATTATTTTTGAATTCCCTTAAGTATCAAAATTGGTTATCAAATCATTGACAATTTACTCACGGCACTCTAATACTCTTGTGTTAAATTGTTAGGTCGGATAAGAAGTGACATCAATACTATATATCAATATTCTATGGCACGCAATATAATAAAAAATACAAAATACTCCATTCAATCATTATCCATCTATAAAATATACGAGCTCGGATTATTTTTTTACCAAAACTTTATTCATATAGTTTATTTACATAATAGTAAGGTCATTATCAATTATGATCTTACTTTTTCAGTATATATAAAGAAAGTACAACCGTTCAAAATGAATAGTAGGTAACTTATTTTGTAAAACGTCTTAAAATAAAATATATAAAAAAAAAAGAAGTTTCAAGGTATTTAATGTTCATATAATTAAGCTTAAAAGATAGTGTTTCGTATCGTTCGTTTCGTATGTGTATATATACATATTATACGTATGTAGTGAACCACGTAAATTGATTTTTAAAGAAACAATTAAACACCCTATTACATCAAATAATCCTAATTGAGATCTGTTCAATATAACTGCTGCGAATTACATTAACAAAGGTTTATTAGTAAAATATTACTTAAAACTTACTCTTTGTAGCATACATATTATTACATACATTATCTTTTCAGTAAATTTATTCAAGGCCACTTTTACGTTCTTAATATTTGGCTAAAAAAGGACTACAGATCTGTGAGAACACGCCAAGGTATCCGATTGTACTTCATTCACCGTTTAAGCTATATGATAAATGACTATTATCCCGTCACTGGTAATAATAGTACGGGGGTGGGTATGTTTCGGCGTGGGGTGGACGCAGTGACACCGGAGTCTGACTAGTGGAGGCTCTAGGTTCTGGTGGGTAGGGGTAGTAGGCGCGTGGAGGTGGGTGGTGCGGGTAGATGACGGCGGGGGGAGGGACGGGCGGCGCGACTGGTGCCGACACCGGGGCAGGCGCGGGAGCGAGTGCAGGCGGCGGCTGCGCCACGTGCTGTCCGTTGGAATACTGACGGTAGCTCGACACTCCATTAATGCCGGGGCGGTGAGCGCGGTCAACGGTCAGCTCACCGTACCCAGGGCGCTCCGTCGAACTTGCTGGGGATTTATTATATACACCATTGAATTATTTGTTTAGGACACGGATCATCTTCAAATATTATACGTACATCTATCTTCACTATACAGCATGTCCTGCAATGTCTGCAGGATATCGGGAGGAGAACGACTGACCGGGGATCTGGACATCGTGGATAATGTTTGCTGCAACGAGTCCTCCGCACGCACCGATTGCGAAGACTGAAATTAAGTATGCATCAATAAATGTATTGTTTATTAATAAATTCACGATACCCGTGTTTTGCGTCCATTTTATGTTATTGTATTGACCAAAGTTGTTTCTGTTTTGTTACCGATGAATTGTGGAACTAGAGTGTTGTTGAACAGTACCTACTTACAACCTAATTCAGCAGCTACAGAAATAATACAAAGTGGGTGTTTATATGCGTGTTGGATCCATCCTAGGTTTTTTTTTTAAGCACAGTTAAATATGTATTGTAATTTGTTATAACTTGTAGTATTTTATACAATTTACTGTATAATAAATAAGTTATATATTAAAACCTGTGGATCATTTATTTAACCAATAAGCATTCATTAATTTGTTTTTTTCCAAATGGCATCGTAGAAGTGTTGCCCGTTTCGTTTTTGGCAATTCTTCAATCTACTACGCAAATGTTGAAAAACTCGCTGACACATGCTGCGAGAAATGTACGTATAGACTAGTGCCTTTACCAGTTTGCTCCGACAGGTATACATACAATATTTGGTTTTCTTATACATACAAACCCATGGCAATATTAACCGGGAAATTAAGGCACAGGATTAGAAGAAGAAAATAATTACCGTTGACCCTTGCTCGTTAATTTAGATTTTGTTTACGCCCTTTGTTGTGAGAAGTAGTCAGACACGTGAGTTCGTTATTCGCCTTCGTAACTATTTCGATTGTGAATCTCAAAATACAGGGCCAATTTTACCTATAACGTCAGTGGTTGAACGCGTAGCTGATTCGCTTAATATTGCACAGCGAACTGTTAGACGAATAACTAAAGAAAAATATGGCGAGTTTGGTACAGAAGAAAATAAACTTCACACCAAAACAGAGAAAACAAGCTAAACCAGTTGTAGGCATCGATAGCTTTGATGCCGATGCTATCCGAAGACGTGTGTCGGCGGCGGCTACTATTTACGGAAGGAGTATCCAACACTAAAAAAATTAGTGCAATCATTGAAGGAAGCTGGATTATTCTTCGGTGGGGAAAGTTCTTTAACGAAAATATTGAAGACCGTTAGATTTCGATATAAACAATGTAAAAAACGCAAAATATTGATGGAAAAATTTGATATAGTTATGGCAAGAGATACTTTTTTACGGCAAGTGAAAGAAATTGAAAATTGGCAAAATGTTGTGTTTTTGGATAAAACATGTCTACAAACAGCATCTACGTCCAAAATTCCTGTTGGAAAAAGATCGCGACTTATAATTTTTCACGCCGGAACCATCAACAGGTTTGTCGAAGGTTTGACTCTCATGGCTTTTGCTTCAAAAACCACTGGAGACTATCATGAAAAAATGAATGGAGAAAAGTTTACTGAATGGATTGCCTCAATGTTTTGTGGCCTCCCTGAACCATCTATTATAGACAACGCCCCATACCACTCGATACAAATTGACAAGCCACCTGGACAATCCCAAAAGAAAGTCACATGGCTTCATAAAAATGGCGTAGATGCAAACATGAATATGTTAAAAGTGGAATTAGTACGTCTTTTAAAAGAAAACAAACCAACCAAGATCCGATACGTCATTGACGAAATAGCATTAGAACATGGGCACAGAGTTATACGGTTACCGCGTTACCATTGTGAATATAATGCAATTGAGTTGGTGTGGGTTCAAATCAAGGGATATGGTGCAACACATAATACAGAACTCCCATTTACTACAAAAAATGCTACAAATACTAGAAGAAGCTTGTATACATGTGACTAAAGGAGATTGGGAAAAGTTTGTGAATAGAACTGTTAAATTAATAAGGGAAGATTATGAAAGAGATGTGAAAATAGATCATATTTTAGAAAATGAACTTATAATTAATGTAGCTGATGATAGCAGTGACGACGAATCTGATTGAATATGACCTTTTGAATATATTAAGAAAACATTTATAATTTTGTTTTATTAAACCTTCTTATCAGGTAAATCAGGTAACCTTTCCAACGGGTTCTTAAATAAAAAATAAATAGATAAATAAAAATAACCCTTTTTAATCCGGTACAACTTGCAACAAAACTTATAGATTTGTTTTTTTTTACGATAATAAATAGACATTTTACATCACTATTGTAATATGTCAAAACGGCCTTCGTAGGGTGCGGCTTGTATAAGTGTATTTGGAACAGTACAATACATATTTAAAAAAAATGACAATTTAAAGTTTCTTTACCTCAAATTTCGAAGAGTCAGATAAAAAGTAGTCCATAAATTGCAGCAACATATGCTTGGGGATTGATGATGTAAGTTTCTGAAAGGTTTTAAATAAATACAATCCAGTCTGACATAATGTGTCAAAAAAAACAAGAATCATTCGTCAAAGACAAATGTCAACATACACATGTTTTTGTAAAAATAATAAATAATAATGATTAGCATATATATACTCACTTTCGGATATGAATCATTCAAATCATTCAAGACACTGTGAAAGTTATTTTGAGGCACATCCTGCAATAAAATCATTAAGTATTAGTTTAATTACTTACCTATATAGGTACTTATTTTACTTAAATATTTATTCAACGTTGTACTATATTTCCTGTACTATGTATGTTTCTAACTCTTAACTTTGATACGACAATGATGTGTTTAAGCCCGAAGGTCAAAGGCTGTATTATTTTTTTCCAATAAACAAATTCAAACAAAATACGAGGGGTATAGAAAGTTAGAAATCAATCATAGATGACAATCTACATTTTTATTCGAAATATAACTAAAAATGTCATCTAGTAGCAGGGATTGAAACTTGAGTACTTCAGGGCCCTTATTCTGTATGATACACGAGATTTCTTACGAATAACGCGTGACGTCACAACGCGCTGTCAATCTAAACGCGATACCTAAACGCGGCAAGATGTGAAATTAATAATTGTATACAAAAACGTATTCGCTATGACCAGTTACGCACCGCGTTACGATAAAATCGTGGAATCGTGTTCACTATGCCAATGTCAAATATTAAAACACGTTGTCATGTGTTATGGGCTTGTTTTCAAAAGTCAAAATTAACGTGCTTTGAGCTTGCGCGTTTATAATAACGTCAGTACGTTTTGGTACTTTTCTATTAAAATCAATTTATTAATTATTCAATTTAACAAAGTATTATTAAAATTAAGAAATAACGTACATTATTTATAATAATTATAAACTATATTCTTTATAAATGTTGTTATTCTAATAAATGCGACTACTACCAAAGCTCTGTCATTGTTTCGTCGTTATTTTATATTTATGTTCTATGTTATTATAGGGATAATTTAAAATACCTCTTAAAGAGAGATTTTATTTATTATGAAATTAAAACCTAATTGTAAACACAATCAATAACACAAAACACTCAAAACTTGTAACTTTAAAAAATGTTTCTCAAATTCTTGTCTATGACGTATAAATGGTCTTCTAGTTTTCTTCAACACCGACTTTGTAATGCAACAATTATTACACTAAATAATATAAAAATCTCAATGTAAATTCTATCTGAAACTTTATTCTCTATTATTTATTTATTTATTTTAGGATATTTGTCTGAGAAAGTAATGTGGTAGACATTATAATGACATAACATTGATATTTGATGACATTACAAGTGTTTATGTCAATTTATATACATCATAACCCGTTCTAAACTTTAACGCGCCACGATATGGAGTTGACAAATTGTATTTTGCACGCCACACGGTGAGTTATCTATGTGCAGTTTTTGATTTCACATTACGGGTACGTCAATGAATCTAACATCGGTTTTTATTCGAAGGTCCCGGTTTTAAAAAGATTTTAATTATTTGATTTTACCTTAAATTTATTTTCAAGCTACCGTAAATCTTATTTTATAATGTTATTAGAATTTTTGTAGGTTTGAAACCAAAAAAATAATCTTAAAATCTTTCTATATTACCGATTAGTTTTAGAACGAAAATAGGAAAAAATTTTAAGTAACAAGTTTTGAGTGTTTTGTCTTGTTTATTGTATTTTTAATTGCAATTTATAATTAGGTAATAAATAAACTCTTTTTTCAATGGCATTTTAAATGATCGTTTTAATACATTACATAACGATAAAGCTACAAAAGAACCATCATACATGTTTTGGTAATGCTCGTATTTATTAAATTAAAAATAATTGTAAAGAATGTAAATTATAATTATAATAAAGAATATAAGTTATTTTTTAACTTTATAATACTTTTTAAAATTAAATACCGATATATTTATTTTTTTAGAAACGTGCCAACACTTACCACGTTTTTTGTAAACGCGAGATTTCACAACATGTTATTTTGACATTTAAAAACAAGCCCATAACGCACGACAACATGTTTTTAGATTTGACAATGGCATAGACAATACGATCCCATGAAGATTTCACGAATTTATCGTAACGCGGTACGTAACGTGACTATTTGCTTATAGAGAATAAGGGCCCTGATTAGTCAAAGCGTCAATAACATATTATGTCTTTATTCTCTAGAATCTAGATATGTATTTGTTTATACAATCGACAAGTTAAAACAAGTGATCTACGTTGACTGGAGATTTTCCCGTTTTGACAACTTCAAAATTAAATTATATACGGAATCGACTCGGTAACGTGAAATAAATAAATAAGTGCAAATTTATGTTGACAGGGAGCTAAATAGTGTTTTCTGAGGTTTTCACGAGTACTACACATTGAAATAAAACTATTTTTACAGATTTAACTCGCGTATTTTGAATTAAATTTTAAATTTACATTTTAAATCTAACCAGACGTTTCGAAAAAAGGTTTCTATTAGAACTATCTACAACCTCAAAGGAAAGTGAGCCAATTCTTGAGACCTATCAAAAGTAATATTCCTTTACAATGTGCTGGAGTATATAAACTTGACTGTGATTGTGGCTTGTCATACATAGGTCAAACAAAGAGGATAATCGGTAAAAGAGTTAAGGAACACATATCGGATATCAAGCTTAGGTGTACATCGAAGTCTGCAGTGTGCGAGCATACCATAGACAAGCCCAATCATTATATAAGATTTGATAAACCTAAAATCCTCGCTAAAGAACAACGTTACATTCCAAGAATGGTTAGGCTATTGAAATTAAAAAACATCCTAATTTTAATAGAGAAGATGGTTAGGGATTATCTAACACCTGGGACCCACTTTTGAAAAATATAAAATCCCATGTCTGTGACCGCACTGTAAGACCTCAAGCTTAGAAACCGTTGGAGGTAGATGACTAATTAACTGACTTACTGACAGACACCTCCATCTCGTCTTACCGTGAACACGATTGCTGCAAAGCATTCGAAACGTCGAGTACATAAAACTTAATCGACGAAGTTTTGTTATTTTGGTTTATGAAAATCGGCAGATTAGATATTTTTCGTTATCCTTATATTATTACCTTTAAAATAAAAATGTAGACTTTTAGCATGTACTTAACCTCCCATTTCTTAATCTGACGCGCTCGAGAATTTCTGATGATCATTTATTTTTTACTAATCTGATCGCTTATATCAAAGGCGGCCGTGAATATGAAGCTCATATTTACTGGAAATACACAAGTAGGTACAAGAAATTTCCTGTATCTTAATCTGCCGCGCTCGAGTAAATCCCCAAATCCCCTCTTGGACTCCCTACTATTAGTAGATACTAATCCATATATGCAAAAAAAAATATTTTTAATATTAATCAGTGTACTATACTGTAATAAGAATCATATTATACTCTCATAAAACCAATAATTAATGGTAGAGAAAATATTGAAACTGCTTGTCAAATAATATTTGAAATTTATTATTTATTCAACAAACTAGTAGAAGCCGATTTTTATGAAATTCTTTGTGTGTGGTCAAGGGGACTTGAGAATTGTTTAGATTCAGAATTTGGTCCACTGGAAAATGGTTTTTTGATTAATTTATTAATGTGTAAGTAGGTGGTGATTTTGGAATGTTTCACATTGGTTCCGACGGACTGAGTTTCCATGGCAATGTCAAATATTAAATAATATTATATTTTAATTATAGTCTGCCCTGACAGTTGGCGTTGCGATAGAAATAAGAAATATTTTAGTACTAGCGGCCCGATACGTGCTTCGCTACGTAAAAAGTGAAATTTAAAAAAAAATATTGGCACATATTCATTTATTCAAATAAAAAATCTTTATTTACATATTCATACGGTATCGATTGGTCGAATTATGATAAATGTACATGTAATGACGTTAGACATTGTGATAACTTTAATTTTTTTTTTTATAAGTTTGATTTTTTAAATTAAAGACGCGTGTACAAGACAACGTCTTTCGGATCCGCTAGTAACTATATATATACTTTAAAAAAAAATAACCATTGATTATCTATGTTATGTTACATTTCTCTGATATAATATCCTTATTAATATGAATATTGGAAATAAACTTACCTCCACAAACTCTTCAATCATCCTAAAAATATCACTATCTACTAGTGAACGCAAAAATTCTTTTTGTCTTCGATATGCATTCAGCTTTTTGTTAAATAGTAAAGTCTGGCACTCATCTTCAGAACTTATTTTTTCCATTTTTATTTTGTAGCTTTTGATGCTGCAATAAGATAAATATCACTGATTAAAATAAACTTAAATTGATGTAAGATTTTTAGATTTACTTAGATGGGAATTATAATAGTCTTAATAATTAAATACTGTACTGAAATATTGCACACAAAGCATCTACACTGGTAGGTTGTATTGGATATTGCTTATTTGTAAAAGCACTAATAATTTTTTTGCATCAATACAATTAGTGTTGCATATTAATAATGGCAGTAGTAAAATACTCGCGGAATGGCCCCCAAACTTAAATTTTAATGCTACTTAATATAATAGTAATGAATATATTTAATTTTATGCTTGCAATTAACAAGATTTTGCAGGTTTTCTAGCACTCATTATTAAACTTAACTGCCACTGCTTTGAGTAAGTACTAGAGAGGAGATATTTATAGTGTAGTGAAATAAATATGAATTATAATGTAAAAGCTATTTATGTCTATACTTATTAAATTGATGCTTCATAATCATGAATTCTTTATTATTTCGCTAGGCTTTTACATATTGTTATAAATCGAAATAATAATCACGTACTATGTAGGTATTAACAGGCTAATATTTATATTTATGTTAATTTAAAAATATTTGTTTAATGGAGAATTAAATTCGCTGGAAGGATCTGATATTAATGCATGTTGCATACAAAATTCGTTGTACTATAATGAAATATAAATGTCGTATGGTCACGGGAGACTCGTACGACGTAATACTTAGGGAGTGCCGACCTGATCTCGCGCTGCACGCACACGTCACACATCGCGTCGTCGGGCTTCGCCTCCTCCGTCTTGCGCAATTTGAATGGACCAGCTGCGGACAGACCGAAGTCGCAGAGCCATACACAACAGTCATTGACGAACACATTAATGTATATACACTCTATCAGCACGTAAACACTTAATACATAAGTTTGGAGTAATAAAATACATGGCATTCAGACAAACTTGTTTCCATAAACAATTTTGTCTTACTTGTAAATTGTTGAGTTTCTATTTATTTAAATTTTAATATTGTGTTACATTCAATAGGAAAACTCGTATTTATTACAAAGAAAATAAAGGTTGTTTTTTTTTAGTTTCGCTTTTGCAACTAAATATTCATTTTTGTCCTTCATTGTTCACAAAATCGCACAGCTTAAATAATGATTCCACAGTTAATATCAAAGTACAAATACTAGTAAGTAAGGCATTTTGGAGTTCCAATGTTGTTACTTTATCCAGAATTAACCACTTTCCTATAGTGAACTTCTATTTTAATTTAAATATATATAATTCTTCAACAAATCATAAAATTCAAAAAAATTCATAGTGAAAAACTTCAAATTCAATTTCAAAAATAAAGTAGTTTGTATACAAATTAATATCAAATAATAGGTAAATTGATAGTGTACTTTTAGGTACAATATTAATTGAGAATACTGTATATCCTTTTTAAAGAAACTTTGATAATAATTCTTGTACTATCTTACCTGTACAGCTAGTTGACATTGGTCTTCTTGAGGAATTATTATTAAGTTGCACATGAGTGTGTATGGGTGGTGGTGGTCTGGTCGCATCAAACCTTAAGATTTGACATTTCATATAGTAAATAAAATATTCATCTACAATATATTTTTTTACATTAGACAATTATATTGATAAATAAATATCCTCACATGGGAACTGCGGTTGGGGAATGAGATATTGCAGATGTATTTGATGGCTGCGGGCACAGACCTACACAAATAATCAAAATTATTTTAGGAAATTAGGTGTACATTGTAGTAACAACATATTATTTAATGATACCTTTAATGACTTACCATGATAAACTGGATGATGCCGCTGTGAAGTAGTATTTGTAGGTACCACAGAAGGTGGGGGAGGTGGTGGTGGTGGTGCTAAATGCTGCAAAGCTATGTTCATAGGCCTAGTGGCTTGTACAGATATTCGGGGCACTGAGCTTGAAGTAGCTTGAGGCGGTGGAGGAGGAGGTCTAACCGAAGATTCTTGGATAAATAACGCTATTTGAGGTATTGTTTCCTCAGAATTGGCAGACATTTTGGGAGGTGTTTGCTAAATACACGTGAAAATTAAGGTTCCCGAAAGAGGCTTTCTTCTTCTTTGTTAGTCTGAAGGCAACTTCAATGGTCATGAGTGCAAACAGCCGGTTTTTAGAATACGTAACATAGCTTCAGTCTTTATCTTAGCTTGATCACAAGTGTGCGTCGATGTTTGAATTAGGTAACTATAGTATACTACACATAAGTCAATTAGCATCGCATATTTTTACAAAATCTTTTATTATTTTCTGATTCAGATAAAAACAATATTGGTGGTCTTGTACTGCTTTCATATCTTAATCCACTGTGAACTTTGTAGGTATTTAGATTTTAAGAGAATATAAGTTAAGACTATAAGTCGTAGGAAGCACCCAGTTAGAAATATAACATTTCAAAGGAACACTACTCAAAAATGATGTATAATGGTGTAATCATTAAAAAACAAAAGTTATTTTATTAAACTTATCTGAGTCAAGTTAAGACGGACTTAACAAATAACATTAGTGCTCACTGCTCTGTGCTACCAATAACCAAAAGCAAGGAACGAAAAATGTTGCAATTTGAAAATTAGCTGTTACCAAAAACATTGTCTTAAAATTTCAGAATAATAACTAAATTATTGTTCTGAGCTTAAAATGTACTAAAACTAACTACAAAATGTATTGAAAAATATTGTTTAAGAAAGAATACAACTGTTAGAATACAATAATTTATTGATATATTTTTTTAAGTTTAGGTAAATGTCCCCGTTTCCGGTACTGTTTTACTAACTTTATTATCAGCTTAGACTGCTTTCATATATCAATCAGTTAGACGTCTTAATATATTTATATAAACCTTATAGTATTTAATTAGATGAAACAAGTGACAACTCATTTTACAAAAAACATATATATATATATATATATATATATATATATATATATATTTAAGTGGTTAAAGACTAACTGTTATCACTATACTGAATTGCAGCTGGTGTAGGGGCTGACTACTACAACTAAGCTAGTATCATTCTGTCGTGGATGAAGGGCTAGCCGTACCCACGACTCCGCCAATAAGGCGAGGAAGGAGCGCCGCGGGGTTTTTAGTGGGTACACCGTTTTCGGGAGTCCCACACACGCCCCTTGCTTCCCCCGCGAGGGGTACGGTGCGCAAAGCATTTTCCCCGCGGAAAAAAAAAAAAAAAAAAAAAATCATTCTGTACCGACAGAGGTTTTAAATTGACTAGATTCCCAATCTCTTTTCCTTCTATCTCTTCGTATTTCTTAAGGTTGATCGTTAGGCAACGTTATTACTATACGTTATTACTATATCAATAGTACTGAAAATAAAAGAGAAAAAAGTATTTTATTATGTAGACAATGGATTTGTTAACGCACAATTCAATTGCGAAATCTTGAAAGGAAATATTGATCACTGATTCCCATATCACGACAGCCCTACACCAACCTCCACCCAAACATGGCCTGCACCTAAATAAATTCACCAGACTTAAGAGATTTAGCTTGCTTAGGACCACACGTAAATCTTAATTTACGTGTGGTTGGTACCGCCGTTTACGAACACCTTGAGACCACGCAACTGGTCGAGTGATTCCTAACGACGATGTAAAAAATTTGATAGAACGACACATCATATCTTCTCCGATTGAAGACCACTTAATACCTCTAGCCAGGTGTTCCTATTAGAGAATATCTACTTAGCCCCACTGGAAATACTCTGGTTAGGCACAATCATGTCAAAGTTTACGCGTGTGTCTACATTTCCCTTATTGGTAACTTAGAGATAATTCTTCTTTCCATTATCTCTATGCATCGGCCATATACATTTAAAGGCTTACTCGTTTTCCCTCGTTCATAAGACGACTGGGCTGGATGGAAAACCGTAAAAATGCCCCATGTTAACTTCGATGCTAACGTGTCTATTTCTGTACTGATACATAAAAGGTACAGTCTCCGACGCATGGAAATCTACCCTTGTCATTTGTCAATGTGATCCCTTAAAAAGGTAATGCTTAATACTGGGATTACGCTAAAACAAATTTATAGACTTCGTCTAGTTCTTGCGATATCCATAGGATAGACACTTGATCAATGATCAGCAATATTGCTTTCGCTATGATCGTGAACCATGATTGACCATAAAGGTGTTCCTAAAAAATATGAACTGAAGACGACGAATCTACCTGCTAACCTAACCAGACTTCTTTAATATATTTTTGTAATTTTGGAGCCGTTATTTTTAATTTTCTGGGCATGGTTAAACAATGAAAGAGCAAACGCTGGTGATTTGTCTTTGCCGAATCTCGCTTCTAATGAAGATTTAAGACTTTAAAGTGTTTGCTAAAAAAAATACTATATAATTGTATTTGTTTGTAATACATAGATCTATAAACTGAAAAGCCACTTTTTTGTCCCCGACTAACCTTCCTGAGAACGCATTTCTAAACCTTCTTCAATTTTTAAAACTTAATTGGTTTAATTTTATAACGTAAAATATCACTTAATTTTTTTTATTATTAATTGTCTTGTCACAAATGGACAGACAAATTTATCAGTTTATGATTAGTATCATTTCTAAATGAAAAATATTTTTTAAATTAAGGACCAAAATTATATATTTTTAGACAGACTAATATAGTCAGACAATTCTGTATATATGTACATATGAATTAGGTTTCTCATTACATTGTATAATTCACAATCTTCTGACCTATATTACGGTTGTAATGGTTTGGATATAGGCCTGTAGACATTAGGCACTATTAGTAAAACATAAACATTAATTTTAGCACATATACAAGCAACATAATATTTAGCAAATTAAAAATATAGCAAATTGAAAAGTTACCATAAAGTACTAATTATAAAGCACCTACCAGAGAAGTGCTTACTCTGTGGTTCAACGTTAATCGTAATTAGTACCACAGAGTACTATAAAATTAGTACACACTACACCGTACACGGTACAGTATAAGACAAAAATTAAGTATGTAACTTTAAACATAACTTTCCATGAGTTAAAGAAAGTAAAACTGACTATTATTTACAGCAATTTAAGAAACTATTCTTGTAAAGTGATTGTTAGTAACATTTATCTAGATGAGCAACAAGAACGATCAAAACTCCCTTCAGCCATCGCTGTCGGGGCAACTTGATGCACCCCCAAGTAACAGTGTAATTAACGAAAATTTTAAACAAATATGCAGAGATTTCATCTGGGGATTGTGTAATAAAGGGGCACTGTGCAAATACCGACACGAACTTGATTTCGAAGCTATGAAAAAGACTCTTAAATTCTGTCACGATTACCAAAATCCTTCTGGATGTACGCGTGAACACTGCACTTACCTTCATACTAGTAAGGAAGAAGAAAGTTCTTTCTTTGCTACAAGAACTTTGCCACGTGAACTCGCGAAGCGACATGCAAATATAAGTGTTACTTCTGCTGAGACAATACCACAGATAGAATTGTTTATACAAGAGTCTCTGGTTGGAGCTCCTCCACCGCCACCATCTGCTGTTTCTGCCGCTGCACCGTTGTCGCCGCAGATCGTGCGACCTGCCACCATGCCCTTACAGCAGTTTCCCCCTCCACCACCGCCTCCACCACCCATCCCACCCGTCACCACTTCAGCAAACACAATTAAACCAAGTCAACTTTTTACAGGTGCATTCAGTAACATAAATGTTTATATTTTTGCTTTTAAAGTCAAATGTAGTTAAATAATAATCTTTATAATAGATTTGGATAAATTTGTAACAAAATAAATAACAATCACTTTGTTGTAAAGCTATGACTAAAACTAAACTATTTAGCTTTACTAATTATTATTCTAATGTCTTAGTATTAAATCAATAATATTTAATTATAAAACTTTGTTTTTAGTTCCTCCACCACAGCCTACACCTGCATTTTCAATAACTAGACCACCACCGCCACTTCCAGTGTAAGTGTAAAAACAGCACCAATTAAGTGATTGAATGTTGCAGTTATAATATAAAATATTACCTATGTGTATAAAAGCTGTTCAGTCCCAATATATGAAAAACCCACTGTTTTATTTTAATATCTTCTTAGTAATAATACTTTAAATTATATTATGTTAAAGGTTTGATGCAAGTAGGCCTCCCCCACCTATTCCAGCAATTGTTCAACCAAAAAATACATCTCAAAAACGACAGGCACCTAATGATACAAGTGGTGAGAATACTTTGCAATGTTTTAGATATTTGTTTAAAAATAAATTGAAAAAATATTTGTATTGATTAAGGTGGACCTATGCTGTAGATGTTTTGCTTAAGCGACTATTTATATATTATTAATTATTTATTGATGTTCATTTAATTATATATTTTAGATATTATTTCCATATATACTGTCATACAGTATATGTGAATACTATATATAAAATTGGTTTCTTTATGAAATTAATGACTTGTGTATGGCTCTGCGACCCCGGTCTGTCCACAGCTGCGTCGAGGAAATTGCGCAAGACGGAGGAGGCGAAGTCCGACGACGCGATGTGCGACCAGTGCGTGCAGCGCGAGATCAGGTCGGCACTCGCTAAGTATTATGTCGTACGAGTCTCCCGTGACTATACGACATTTATATTTTTATTGCAACGCGCAACAAATACCTGAGATATGTAGCGAATTGAAAATGTTTATTTCATATAACTTGCTAGAATACAATTTTGGGAGTACATGTCTTATGTCTTCATATTGGGTGGGGACTTTAAAATGAATTTTATAATTCTGTAAAGTAGTTTAACTACTAAAACTTCTGTATTGTAGTTGAAAAATTCCAAAAAATTAAAATAACTACTTACATGTGATAAATGATGATAGAATAAAGTTTCCTAAGAATTTATGTTTGTCATTGTTTCTGTATTTATAATTTTGGTTGCAGATTTCTTAAAGAATTTACCCCTCAATCTTATGCATTTGTTTTTCATGACGGAACTTGTATTATTTTTTTTTATTTTTAATAAAACACAATTAACTTACATCAATTTCCCCATTAAATTTATAGTTCGTCTTACATAATACAATATATAAATATTACAGTAACTTTTATATTTTCCGAATTTTGTTTATAAACTATTTTTTCAAAATAATAGTAATGTTACATAAGCATCAATTACGGCATTTAGATTTTTCTAATTACAGTATTCAATAAACATATAAGCGCAATTTTCCAAAAATGAGTGATTATGGCCCGATTATAAAAAAAAAAACAGAAATTTTGACATACCTTAAATTCAGAGTGGACCCTTTCCTGTTCCTCTCATATATGATCTTGCTGATTTATTGTGACCAAGTGTATCCATGTTAGGCTGAGCTGCTGGCGCAAGACATATCTCTTTCTTCCCATATTGATTTGCCTGCAACTGTTTTTTATTACTGCATAGCTTCGAATGTGCTCCTATATTGGCCGCACCTGTAATTTATTTTTTACATATATTTCATTGGATGGCCTGAAGTTGAATAATTGGAATGTAATCGACAAATGTAAATAATTGTATTTAATAAACACAGCACCTCATTTCATTATAATCGTGATAAATTAAGTGGTTTAATGATTTCAATGATTATAACAATTCTTATAATTGGTAATAAGTGTTTTTTCGCCACAACAGATTTCATAAAGCTTTCATTAAAGTTTTATAAATTAATTTCGCTCAATATAGCCATTCAAGACTAGAAGATATATTTTAAAATAATCTATCTATACTTAAATGAATTGAAAATCATTTGTTACATACAATCTTAATTAGGTTTTAAATAAATTTATCACAGGAATTTTGCTTGGCAATACTTATGGGTTTTCATAAAACTATTATTTGAGTATAAAATTACCAAGATATAAAAAAAGCATTAATGACAATAAATTAATAAAAACAAGTAAAATATAGAAAATGACGGGAGTGGAATGTTAGAAAGTCAGCAATGAAGAAGTGATGTGCAAAGTATGAATAATGGAAAGGCTGTTAGGCTGAATGCACTACTGGATCTGAGTGTTGAGCGTTGAAAGCAATGGATGATGCGAATATTGACATGGATGTGTGGGGTAACAAGAAAGGAAAGGATGAGAAATGAGTATGTTAGGGATAGCTTGGGAGTACCGCCAAAGAGAAAAAATAGAGTAAGTCTTTCATGGTATGGGCATATTATGAGGAGGTATGAAAGGCATGTGTTAGATATGAAATTGGAGGGATGCAATGGAAGTGAAGGAATGCAATGGAAGTGGAGGGGTGCAATGGAAGTGGAGGGGTGCAATGGAAGTGGAGGGGTCCAATGGAAGTGGAGGGGTGCAATGGAAGTGGAGGGGTGCAATGAAAGTGGAGGGGTGCAATGGATGTGGAGGGTTGCAATGGAAGTGGAGGGAGGCAATGTACAATGTAAGTAGAAGGATGCAATGGAAGTGAAGAGATGTAAAGAAAGAGGACATGCTAAAAAAAATGGATGGATTAAAAAAAGGCGATATAGAGCAGAAGTCTACAGAAATGAGTGACAGGTAAGAATGGAAGATCCTTAAACTGAGATAGGTACAGGGAGATGACGAGAAGATTTTTTTTTTAATAAAATACCACTGTCATTGTATTTTTCAATAGTAAAGTTTACAAATATTGCAATTTTGTATACATTTTAATTTTCTGAATAAAAGCTATCTAATTATTTACCTATTCATTTCTTTGCATTTTTCTTCACAAGTTCACAAGCACAAGAGCCTTCGCTTAGGTTACAATCACTGATGGTCCTAAAAAAACAATTTTAAAAAATATATATAAATATATACTTTGTTGAATTATTTGACCATGCTTTCAGATACCTAATTTAAAGATTTGCAAATGAAAGAAAAAAAATATATTTAAAGACCAAATTTTAACTTCTCTTTATTGCAAGGTAAATGCATGTTGATTGTAGCATTTTGTATTTTCTTTAATATATTGGGTAAAGACAAACATTTCTAAAGTAAGTTCTTCAGTGCGATTCAATTGCTTGCAGAATAGCCAGACCTAAGCACTGCCATATTTATCTAACAGCTAGCGATGGAAAATATATATTGTTATAGTGGTGTTAAAAAAGATATTGTGTTACTCTAGAGTACACTTAAAATGAACTTATTAAACTCATAAATAAATCTGTATGCGTAACAAAATATGTATGCATTCTGAGACAAGTAGTTATTAGATTTTTTTACAATAATAAACTCGAAACTCTTTTTTTTTATAATAAAAGAAGATCTTCATAAAAATAACCTGAATTTGATAACTAAGTAAAGTTGTTGTTGATGGTTGTTTTTTTAAATATTTGTAGAATAATTTAATATATTTGATACAGCTGCAGACATAGTAAATTTATGCCAATCAGAAAGTTATCTAATTAGAATTTTTGAATTTATCCTGAACTCAAACTAACAACTCTTTGTTCTGATCCAAAGGAAAATATGTTTGTAACTTGTTAATTTATTTGTTATTGTTTGAAATTATTAAAATAGGTTTACTTGGACATTAACATTTTCTTGAGACAAATAGTATATATTGAGCTAACAATCACTATTTAACTATAGGAAGTTCTAATACCCAACATCAGTTTTATAAAACAATTTATCACTTTATTCAGAAATAGCTCCAAAATTGTGAAAATTTAAGAATAAACAGTTTGTAATTGAAGCAAAGAGCTTTTTGAAAATTCTGATAAAATTCCTATTACCTTCATTATAACCTCATGTTGCTTGCACTACAGTTTCTACACTCCCTGAATACATACCAAATTGTTTCAGAACAGCAGACATGTCTTATAATTCCTAATTGATCTTGATTTCACAATACAAAAATTTTCTAACAAACGATATTTAATATTTATTAATTGTCATGATTTCTTTTTCGCCTAATTACAAGATAGAGTGTAGTCAGTAGAGATAAATTGTTGTGAAATGTGAATAATGAATTATGGATTATGAATTATTGTATTGTACCATAGACATCATATTGATATTGATCGCTGAAAAAAAATCTTACACTAGATAAGGTTACCAGCACCTATAATATGATTACATTTTATATCCAGTACTTTAATAACAAGATCATATTTTTCTTTTATAAAATTCAACACGTATATACCGAAAATCCCTGTGGGTGATGCTGCTCCCGAGAATCACTAACTTTCATAGATAGTTCTTTATGACGGCAACCATTCCGCAAATAATAAAGATCACTGAATATATAAGCTCCTAAAATTTATTTCCAAAAAGCCACGATAACACACAGTAAAAAAACTAGACTACCACACCTCACAAGTGTTGAGGATATTGCTTGGACACAGATTGTCGCTGGATTGTAATGCTCCCATTATATGCGGTAAAAAAAAAACCAATTTCTTTAAAACTATATGAGTCAGGATTCTTGCGAGTAGAGGTAATATAAAAACAATACTCAATGGAGCTCAAAGACGACAACTACACTTAATAAAACTTAGGTACAAAATCAAACGAGGACGGAAGTCAAACAAAAAATGAAACCCTATGTCTCTGCTCTTTGAGAGCGCTTTTCTAACTATCTGATTAAATATCCGAGTGTTCCTCCTTGATATTTCAAGCGATAGTACGCTTCGAGGGAACCTAAAGAGGAAAATCAAACCAACCGCTAAGATATTGAAAGTGATCAATAGAGTGATACAGCACTGGATACTACTTGTCGAGGACCTCGGTCTTAGTGAAAGCAAACGTTACATCTCCAAGCGTCTTTTACCGCACATATCATACAAAATTTTCAATTTATTGAACCGATTTTGAAAAGTTACCTGACGATCATACAAATAAATCAGTTTCTCATGTTACAATTTTAATATCAAAAGCATTTTAGAATGTTTAAAAACCAAATTAATTCAATTGTTTACAAGCATTGCAATTGCTGAAAAGAAAAAAAAACAAGTACAAAAATGGCCTCATTTTTACCCTAAAACTCGAGCCACATGCCTATGTGGCTCGAGTTTTAGAGTACAAAAATATTGCTCGATGTAATACATTACCAACATACCTTTTGAACTGAAACTGAAAGTGCTTATTTCTATCTATCTACTGAGACACCCGGCGATAGATAGGTTTGCAACTGAATTAAGGGTCAGCTAGGGTAGGGTAACTGAGGTAAGGGTAATGTTAGCTGTAAAGATTCAGCGCTGTTCGTCTTTGTTCCCACAGCTGTTGGGGGCTCGTTGGATCTTGTGCGCAGCTAGAGGTGATTGACCAGCCTAAGGCGAAGGGCTGCTGCGGTTTTTCACTTCGGGGCTTGGAAAGGCCCTTGAGCAAAGATACTTTCGGGGGTTCGAAAGTTCGGGTACCCTCTGCTTAGAGGTTAGATGGATGTGCTAGCATCTATCCAGTCACCCGACTGTATCCCGAGGTAGGATTACGGCCTGACTGTCTGTCGGGAAGTGAACGTCCCTTACAGCTGCGGCGCCAGCTGGAAACTGATAGTTAGCCCCTCTGACGTTCTTAGCAAGTGAATTGCAAGTGTGAGAAATCACACGGTAAGTGAGCGTGCTGAAAAAAGGTAGCTTGGTGGTTGCGATTGGACTTGTCTATGACCGATAGCCTTGCGAGCTTACTAGTCTTATAGTACCGTTGTCAGACGACTTCGGAGGTCAGACCTCCAACGAAAAAATCCTGTATTCCTTCTCTACCGTCCTCGTTCCTCGTCTTTCTGGAGCACTTTAATGCTTGTCATTAGGACTAGCTGTTCCCGTACCAGTAGACTGACCATGCTGGGAGAGAAGCATTTAACTTTGCGTTGTCTTTGGACCTCTTTCAGTTGGTGAAACAAGCGACAAGGGTACGAGATGTAGTAGATCATCAGCCAATTGCTTGGACCTTCTGCTGACAACTGATCCGGACAGGTATCGTGTAGAGGTCATCTTCCCCTTGGACACTACCTATCACTGTCTGGTGATATCTGTGTTTTCATATTCCCCACCAGCTTTCGAAGCACATGGTTTTATGGAAATACAAGTCAGCAGATTGGGATGAGATGCGGCACTTTAATGCGTCTTATTCTTGGCGGCAGGTCTGCTTCTCTTATTTTGATCCATAGAGCTGAGTGGATGCTATACCAATTTAGTATTTCCTTCCTTTTGGTCTGCCAGAGAGAGAGCCACCGATTTGTAGGCTCTCTCTCTGGCACCAAAACACAGACGCTTCTGTTCATCGCGTAAAGGAGCCTTTTTACCTTAGCTCATACTTTCCAGATCATACTTTTCTCAACTTTGGTCGGTGCATTGATTCCAAAGCAAGAGCAGCTGCAAAAAAGCTTGCCTTTCTTGCGACACAGGCATAGAATTGCTATCCTCTCAGTATTCTATAGAATAATTTTGGTGCGTATGCGCAGAAATTACACTACTTAATTCCCCCGTTCTCCCTTCCATCACCGGACATTCCGATGCACGGGAGGTATAAATCCGTACGTGGACATTCCTGTCCGAACGAAGCGATTAGTTTCGTTTTTTTTAGTTCGTACAGCGAAGGACTGGAACAGCGTGACTGCGTTTATATTTCCGTCCGAATACAATGTGGGTGTCTTCAAGTGGTTACTACGCCTTTCCATTTAACATTTCCATTTTCCATCAGAAGGAATGTAGTTAAGCATTAACTTAGAAGATATAAAAAAACATAGGTCAGAATGCGTCAAAGCACCATAAGACGTCGCAATTTATTAATTTATTATTTTTTTGGTCATCATCCTGAGTCCGTTATGGTTTAGTGGACTTACCAAAGATTCACAATATATTTCTTATGATAAAGTATTCGAAATGTCGTCAATCGTATCAAGTAACCGTTTCAGAGTATTGTCAATCACCATAAAAATACACTTTAAGAATGTGCAATGAATTTAACAGTCGAGACTGTTTCTGGTTTCAAAAGGCTACCAAACTACAAAAAACTACCTGGCTCAAAGACAAGCTTGGCTTTAAGTACTCTATAAGTCCTGAAGACTTGCCCTCGCTTAACTTCAACTACAAATTGAACATTATTTTTTTTATTTAATTTATTCAATATTACACAAACGTATTCCGTTTAAGAAAAAAAAAACAATATATTTAGGTATAATGTACTATGACTGTCTCTTTAAGATATGGAGGCTTAGTAAAAAACTGCTAATATATCTTTATGCTCTTAGTGATTAAATAACCCACAGTTTTTACCATTATAATTTAGATAGCGAAGTTGCTCTAAATAATTAATAGAATTAAAAACATCAACCCATGATTTCAGCGATGTAATCTAATTGTTTAAAAATGGATGTAAACAATTGGTTCGATTGAGATAAATATTAAAAGTATTATAGAAGACTATTTATTTAAAAAAAAATACGGTACTACGTTCCAATTAATAAAGGCAGGTACAATTGATTAATGATATGTTATGCTTTCAGAATAGAGACATACAGGCAAGAGATGGAGAAACTGAGCACTGAAGACGAGTACCAGACTTTACTGTACAAAAAGAAACTAATGGAATATCAGAAACAGAGAGATATTCTGCGAAAGTTAATAAACAGCGACTACAAATTTGTGCAGGAATTTCTAGATGTAATTTGTTATTTGACTTTGAGGGAATTAAATTAATACAAATATAATAATAGAAGTAAGAGTTATGTCTTTTCAGGATGCTCCACAATATTCTTTTCGAGAACCTTCGAGCAATTTAAACCCATCATTTCTGGCGGTAAGTTCATTTATCTATCATAATTTAAAGCTTTATTACTTAAGATTGCAATGAGCGTAAGAGTGAGGACAACGAATACATATATTAACTTTATTTAAATAAAAATAATTCAGTTGCCATATTTTACTCTTTCACTCGCAATCTCAGAGCGGCAACAGTGAAATAATATTCATTGGGTTTTTTTTTAGGGAATGTCTCCTTCTGGTCCAAAACAAAATCATCAACAGATTCTATTACAATTCATGGAATACATGTTTTCAAATTCAAGAGGCTTTGAGGTAAATAATTAATGCTCTATTTATTATTTAACTTAAAGCAAAGTTATGTAAGCACCTACCTGCACGGAATAGATAAATAAAACTAAAAAGATTCCTTCCTCACTTGCATTTTAGGACAAGTGTCGCTGCTAGTTCCGTATCGTTTTATTTTTAAAAGAAACGTAAACGTACTTTCTCACTCTTTATAATTTACTGTTCTATTAACATTATTAAGATTATGTATATATAATTTTAATTACTATTGTTATTAAAAATATATTTTTACTTACTTTACTTGATTATACACAGCTTTGGGACACATATTTTTGATAAAGGATATACTACAATTATATATTATTATAGAATACATCTTTGCGTGTTTGATGTGATGTTAGTCGCACACTTCCATTGTATAACTTATTTTCCTTCTTGTGGACAGATTTGATTACGGGACAAATGGTACCATGATGATTTTTTGTATTTGTTCGGATTTCGGCATTTTGATGTTTAAGAGCCACAAAAATGACATATTTAAATGAGTAAAACTGCAGAAACTGTTAAGTTTGATTGTTTCAGTCTTCGTCAGTACGCGTTGAGGAATCTCTCCGAACTTTATCCACTACGCCAAGAAGAACCAACCATCCATCTCCCGATATTTTGCAGACGTTAAAAGACATTTTAAGTCACGGTGAGTAAATTTTTTTCTTTTATTTTTTCATATTAATGGCCTGTATATTAGTGATATTGCTAATAGATTAAACATAAAAAACATTAAAGGTCTTATGTAACCTCCGTATTTTTATAACATTTTTTTTCTCAGTTTAGTAGATATGTAATGACTTATCATCTACGAATAGGCTTAATTGTACAAATCTGACTCTGACAAATATATAAATAGGATTGTTGGATGGATGGATGTTTGTTACTCAATCACGCCAAAACTAGTGAACGGATTTTGATGAAACTTAGCAATATTGTAGCTTTTGTACCAGAATAACAGATAGACAGAAATACTAACTTACACGTGGTTTTGTCTGTGATGTTTGTTACTCAATCACTCTTAAACTAATGAATGGATGTTGATAAAACTTAGTAATATTGTAGTTTATACATAAAAATGACCCATAGACTATAGAAATACTAACTTTTGCATGTGTCTGTGACATAACATAGATTGTAGCTCGATAACTAATTGCCACGGGAGATCCTGTTTTTAATCGTTTGGTTCACTGAATTTTACATAATTATTTGTGAATATAGTTCTTATTACCCGATGACTTTAGTTAGTAAGGAGTAGGTATTATGTTATTCAAATATGTTAATAGAAATATAGCCCATTATGCTATTTTCCCTACCCTGCTACAGTCTAAAGTCTAAACGGATTAAAGGATTTTGACGTATGAGGTATCGGTAGATACGTCATAAATAATCGAAAATAAATTTTTTATATCTTATGTTCCTAGCCATAAAAATATTATTTTTACAGTCTACGTGGACGAAGTCACGGGCAACAGCTAGTACAATACATAAAGATTATTTAAAATGGTTCAGGGTAAAAGCTTGATAGCTTGTAATATTTGTGGAAAACTTTCTTGCCTATTTTTCCTTGATTAGCTCAGACCCATAAAAAAAATTATGAATTATTGTACAGCCTTCGTTACAATTATTCATTTTTTTTTTTATTATTCGCCATATTCTTTTAATATAGTTCGTTACACCGTGGTTGTGTGACATAATATAGGAATTTCAGTAGCTCGCACTTGTCTTTTATATATTCCTTTCGTAGCTTAGCGTTCTGATCCATTAGGTATAGTTCATAAATCGCAAGAGACAAAGATTTAATTCTAAGAGAAGCAGTCTGACGTCTTTCGAGAAATTATTAACCGACTTCTTCAAAAAGTAGGAGAATTTACGTAATTCTTTTTTTGTTTGATGCGAAATAGTTTCGAATTGGTCCCATAAAAACTTGATTCAGGTAGGCCTATTAGTTTTTATTTTATGATCATTTTTGTCCAAGTTTTGTACTAGCTCCTCCGGAAGGAAATCAAAACATGCTGTAACTAATGACGTCTGTTGTTTTGGATATAATAATTTACATGGCACCATATTGATTTATGGTGGTTATAATATTACGCTCATTCATTTAACGAAGGCTTTGTGAAGTCTGACGTGCTTCTAGCCGTTTCAAATGTTGCTAAGCAGACTCGGTTGATGTACGGTTTCGTATCACTTCTAATCTATGAGCCCTCTGCTCAGTCGACTCGTTCTCTAAACGTTCATTAATGAGACCAAGTCTATGAGTCCTCTGCTTGGCTTGGCTGACTTGTTGGCCAGACGCTCATTAATTAGACCAAGTCTATTAGCTCTCTCCTCAAAATACTCATTCGCAAGACGTTCTTGAATCTCACCGGGTCTAGAATTATGCTGATCAAGAGTTTCACGTTTTATACGATCTTTAATAGTCTCATAAGAACGAGAAATTGTGTTTCGAAGAACATTTTTACGGAGACGACTACTTTTATCGGTGCCCGTTTCTTGAGATCTATATTTTTTAAGGCTCACAACACCTTTTGTAGGTCTGCCCATGGGTACTTGACAATGTAGCAATAAACAAAAAAAGTATTCAATAAAAATAACTACGTTAAAATAATCGACTTCAAAACTAAAAAGTAAAAAATAATGAAGATTTAATATTTATTATATGCTATCTATTATTTATATGTCCTATTTACTAATTGGTTTGAAGTATGTGCCAAGCCTTATACAAATAATTATATTTAACCACTTAAATGAATACGAGCAAATTAATACAATGAAATGCCTACTTCAATGAATAAGATACATAAATAAACATAATTAAGATCAATTAAATCCTAATATTATATAAGCAGCTCAATCAATACGAAGTATAGTGAAAAAAAAAACAAAATTATGAATATGTATACAACAGAATTCTTAAACTAAATGAACATGTAAATTGTAAGAGCAATTAAATCTTAATATGATTACTAGCTTGAATCGATACCAAGAAAAACAAAAAAATAAATAATTACAAAAATGTATTCAACCGAATTCCTATACTAAATGGCTTGGCACCGACTTCAAACCTATTAGTAAATAGGACATATAAATAATAGGTAGTATATAATAAATATTAAATCTTCATTATTTTTTACTTTTTAGTTTTAAAGTTGGTTTTTTTAACGTATTTTTTTTTTCATTTGTTATAAGATAATCAATATGTGTTTTGTGGTTGTCAGTTTTGAGGTGATGGTTCATCTTATTACTTTTAAACAAAGTATTTATAATAAATTAATCATTTTTTTAACATTTTGCAAACTTCTCTTTTATACCCTTCCTAATGCCACATTTTGGTGCATACACACTAAAACAATGTAACTCTTCCAATAAGTGAAGCGGAATCGTTTTCACAGAAATTATATCTTGGCTTTTTTTATTTTCACATCTACAAGACTTTTTTTATATCACTATCCACACACACCCACATTGGGTATGCCTGTTGGCGGGATTTAAACCATTATAGTAGTAAACCAGGATAGTAACCATTTGTACATTGTCCTTAAATCGGCTCTTACGTCACCCTCGGGAAAGTATGGAACCGACCGCAAAGACAAAAAAGTATTTATTTATGCCAATGATCCTTGTTAGTTTAAGATCCTGAATAATCCAAAAGTACTTAGTGCAATGTAATAATCAATACTTAGCGGATTTAGGATAGCGAGAGTTTTTTTTCCGTATCTAATAACTGTCTCTAGGGAGTAAATTCATTGTAGCTTTTTATATATATATAAATATAATCAATCAAACTGTTTTAGCTTATAATAGTTTAAATTCTGCAGCGACTTCGTCTGAACGTTCTGTGTCAGGGGAGATGAGCGTGGAGAGCGTACAGAGCCCCGACGCCAGTAGCGTTCCGAACTATCGTCCGTACTCAAACGGACAACGCGTGGAGCAGCGCGCACCGCCGCCGCCCGCACCTCTCCCGCCGCCAGCACCAGCTCCGCAGCCGTCAGCAGCACCAGTCGCATCTCCCGCGCCACCCCCCGTCGTCAACTACTCTCACTACCCGCCCCCCTACATGTCCGCACCACGTACGCCAGCCATCCGGCCTCCATTACCGCCGTACTACCATTATCATTAGGTGCGTCGGTGCCAACTTATATTTAGTAAGATTATACATGTCGCTGTAACATTATATATAAAGTCATTTTTCATAAACTATCAACATTCATATCCTTTCGAGTGACAGCAACTTTCGAACGCTCTTTTATTAGTATTACTTTTGGATGTTTTCCGTCCATTACATTCTAGAATGCTCTCAACTCACTCTTGTTAATTTGTTACCCAAGTTTTTGAATAATATACGGATCAAATTTGTGAACAAGAGTTTTGTAATAATCATTGTATTATTTCTTAGCAGCATTTTATTTCACTCCATACGCACATGTACATATATAGTTTTATTTAATTATTCCTTATTTTGATCATAAGCTACTAGATATAAAACCTTTTCATTGTTGTTGTTTCATTGTGCCTACTTTAATATTATGTATATTAATTGTACGACATCTGTGGACACATCACTCTTTGAAATATGTATAGTTAATAAAAAGTTTGAAGTTAATAAAACATGTAACTCAAAAAGTACTTTTATTAAGCCTTACTCAACACATGTTATCCTTCTTACGTCTAATAATTTTTAGTGCAATTAGTTTTAAACATTGTTGATCCTACAACCATGGGGTAATTTATTATTCATATAGTCAAGTCACATAGACTTACTAGACTATATGAATATATTGCTCTCCTTGGCATTGAATAAAAAAATGGCATTTAATAAAATAAATATTACAAAAGGACAAAAGAAGCAATATAAGAAAGTACGTATAGGTAAGATGGCTCATCTTATGTCTATTTTAATGTCCTAATATTGTACAGATATTGCGCAAGACAACAATACCAAAATATAAAATTACATATAAAAACGTTGCGAGTATATTCGATCTTTTCTTATTAGTATTATTTTTTAAACTGTCTTATTTGTTAAAATCAGTATAAATATTAAAATGTACCTTACCGCCATAGTCAGACCGATACATTTTCATCGTATTAATAACGCATATATGATCATGATCAATGAAAACACTCAATTTAATTGAGTCTTATCTCCATAGTTAGAAAGATACATTTCCATCATAATAATAAAAGCTAATATGCTTATGATTATTAATGAAATAAAAAAATATATAAAATTGAGTCTTATCTCTATAGTTAAAACAATAAATTTTCGTAGTTGCTTTTGACTATTGATGAAATTAATAAAAATATTAAATTGAGTCTTATTTCTATGTGCAAAAAGGTACATTTTTATTGTATTAACAAAAGCTAATATTATGCTCATGCTTGTTTAAATCAATGAAAATATAAAATAGGGAATATTCATGTTTTTTTTTACTTTAATTAATTATTTACCTCTTTATATCCTAGAAAAAATATTAATATGCTTGAAAATATTCTAGTTATTTTTTGAAGTGAAAATTAAAACATTGAGTAAATTTGAGCCGTTCAAACGCTGTCATTTTGCGCGCTTTACGTGAAATGACAATGACACGCTCAGTGAATTTTTACTATTGACTTGTTAGTTACTTCATACATATTTTAAGTTTTATTTGCAATATAAATCTGGGGACATGGTATCGATTAAAAGTATCGATACTGTACTCATAAGATGAAGCTTCTTAGCATTCCATGGATTCACCGTGCGGGTGCCGCGCCTAACGCGTTGCAAGGACTTGCGACCCAGGAGTAGGTTTAAGGGGCCCCTTTATTATGCGCAAAAACGCTTACCTTCACCCTCCACACTCCTCTCCCTACCTAACCAAATTTGGAAAGAACCTACTAATGCCGCTTTTGAAATACGTTCTAGAAATGAACCGATGCTTGTTCTAGAAAGGCCAAGGTCTTTAAGTAGGCTATAGGCTATAGTATCGAAAAAAAAGTATCGTACTCATAAAAGTATCGCAACAAAAGTACTTCAAGGTATCGAGTACTTTTTTAGGGTCTAATCCCATAGAGTTATTATAATAGTATAATGCACACAGAGATACGGTATCGATTAACAAGTATCTATACAAATTACATATAATTAATTACTCATGAGTAATTTGAAAAAAAGTATCGTACTTATAAAAGTATCTAAACAAATATCTAAGTATCTTAACAAATACTTCAAAATACCGAGTACTTGGAAGTTTCAAACTTGTATCTTAAGGCTTAATGCTTAAACGTTAAGCCAACAATCTCAGTCAATAAGTATAGTTATTTTAGAATTAATGGGACAGAAGAACTAAACTGTGATAAATTTTAAAAATTGTATTTGGGGGTCAAAATTAACCTAACTTAGTTCCCAAAAGTTTAGTACGACTTTCTATAAAAACCCTATTCTTTTTTTGGTTTTACGAAGTTTTTATGGTTTAAAACCAGTTGAGAGAATGAGAATGTGCGTAGTCAAAAGGCAAATATTGACACCGGTTAATGAAACCTTTTTAGAGTTGGCTATCAAAAGTAGTCATGTTTCAAAAAATGGTGAACCTTCACAAAGAAGTGATCACAAAGTAAATCCTAGTACTGCCCATACAAATGTCTGTGATATTAATCAACCAAGATTCAGTATTTCTCCTATTAAATGTGATGATCAAAAGTCAGAGCCTTGCTTTCCGCATATTGAAAATAAATTACCGAGAGACTACGCTGTGCAAGTCGATATTAAACCGAAGTATAGAAGTTAAGGGGTCAATGTAAATATACCTGCTGAAAAACAAAATGTAGTATTGTCATCATTTCCGCATTCAACACACAATATTAGAACTTTACCATTAAAACTATTTGTTATAAAAGTGTTCTTAAGATTACCTAAACAATTGTATCATTTAATAAAACTTTTAAGCACGAAAATATAGGTTTAAACTATTTATTTTTCTCAGAAATACTAATACCACATTATGAACTTCGATGCCGATAATTTGAATGACGAGTCCAATGACGTCAATTCCTTTCGACCAATGGTGGTGGTTTTGGAAGTTTGAATTTCGCTCTCTTAATTTACACTTTTCACAAATTATTTTAGGACCTTAATTAATTAGTAAATAAAAAAAAAGTTAGGCTATTGCATAGCTTTTATCGCGGGCCTTGAGCGTGGAGACCGAATCTAGAAATTCCGTAACGAAAATACCTAACACCCCCGGGCCCCCACTCCGCCTAATATGTAGGTCGGCTGAGTATTGTGTATATATCATTTAAAAATAGCGTAAGCGCCATGTTGATAATATATATTATATATTTACTTATTGCCTACTAGTTAATTTTTAGTTAAGAATAAATGTTTTACTTGTACAAAGGTATTTTTTTTCAACAAGCCTTTTCATTCTGTTATCGTGTTACAAAAGACCCTTAAAAGTATAAAGTACTTAACAAACGTAAATATTAGTACTTAACAAACGTAATTGAACTCTATTTCTGAGATGTTAAGGTTGAAAATATTTTTAGCTAATGATAATATTAACCTTTTTATGACATTACATAGCAATGACAACTTCTCATAGTCATTGGTTCAATAAAAAAAAATGTTTTCTTATCGGTCACCACGCTCAACTTCAATTAATATAAAAGAAAAAAACTAGAATTAACATCAATAAAAAAATATACTGCATAAATAATTATAATTGCATAAGTTGATAAAAAATGCTATGCAATAGCTTTACCGCGGCAGTCCCCGAGTGCCGCACTTTTTTTTTTAATATAATAAGATGATAATAAGTATCCGAGAAACAAATATTTGAGAAAATTTAAAATTTTACACATATTCTTTCTTCTCGTGCTTGTTTATTTAAGTTAAAACTTTAAAATGAATCTTCAGTTAAGAGCTCTAAGATTCCTTTTAAAATAGACGAATTGTTGTCAAAACATTTAAACGTTATCGGCTTATTCCTTTAAACAGACTTTCGTGTTTATTCTGAAAAGCAGACTTTATTAAATGCTTGAAGCTTAAGTTGCCTTCTCTATAATTCTATATTGTTCAATATTCATATTTCATATTTAGAGTTTAGACTTTAGTTCTAAGTTGTAACTTGTAAGCACAGTTACTTGTAAGTTAAGTAATTTTACCCTGTGACAATAACCAATTTTTCTTAACTTTTCTAAAAGGTAATTATTTCGACTTTTTTTTTATTAAACTGGAAACCATTGCTTTATTTTTATATGGTTGTCTTTAGCTGGGTACATTTTATTTTTAAAATAATTTTTTTTACTATTTATATTAAATATCGATATAACCTTAACATTAGAATGTAAATTTTAAATTGCAGGTCTTATCCAGTGTAGAAAGCCGAAGTTTCTATTTATCAAAATGGCCCAGTAAGTTTTCCTTAATTATTTTGATTTATGAATAACTATTACCTGTACTTGTATGTTGTGAAAAGTTTATCAATATTTATTTGTGTGCTGCTAAAGTACCTTGCTAAAAATAATTGCAAGACAAATATTTAAAATGTTTAGCCAAGCAAGTTGTTTGTCATAATTTCAATTATATGTACTACATGGACACCGAAATTTTTGCATATTTTGCAATAGTGGGGCAGATTCGTTAATTATTAATGAAATTGCTTGTATCTCTAAAATAAAAAAAGTTTATCATTTGTAATTTTATAAAACTGTTTAAATATACATACAGCTTATTAAAACTGATAAATACTATTTGAGAATGCAAAATGTGCAAAGGTTATTTGAAGGTTAAAACTTGCATTGAACTGTAATAATACTATTCAATTTATTATTAAAATGACATTAAGATTACATTCAATCCTAATAAGAATAAATACTAACATTTATTTATTTAAACTTTATTGTACAAAATTATACAATTGGTGGACTTAATGCTAAAGCATTCTCTACCAGACAACTGCACCACTATACAGAGAAATAAAAACTACTAGGGTACAATACAGAAAAAAATGAAATAAAATTCTGACTACAAATCTAAAATATATAATACATGTTCAAACTAAAGTATCATAAGTTAACAAACTTAAACATATACCATATAACTAATACATAAAAATAATGCTGTTATATGTCAAATATTTGTTTTCATTTTAGACCTACAGCAGATATTGCTCTTATTGGGCTGGCAGTTATGGGACAGAATTTAATATTGAATATGGATTCTAAAGGATTTGTTGTTTGTGCATTTAATAGAACTGTAGAAAAGGTAGGTTTTGAAATAATGTTTTATAAAATTCTATTCCTAAATAAAATATTACAGTACAAAGGTAAATTGTAATACAGGTTGATCAATTTCTTCAAAATGAAGCAAAGGGTACCAAAGTTATTGGTGCCAAAAGCCTTGAAGATATGGTTTTTAAATTAAAGAAACCTAGAAAAGTAATGTTGCTGGTAAAAGGTAAATTTAGTTTAAAATAGGTGTTTAATTAAATTTTCATCATTGTTAAGAAAGTTTTTCTTAAATAAAACTAATCCAGTTTTAGATTTTCCTGAAGTTGTACCTTTAACAAAATATTATCAAAGCATGTTTTTCAATATAATTGTCATCATTTCAAATCCTAATTTGTATCACAATGTTTTGAAATTTTCATATATTTTGTAGCGGGATCAGGTGTTAACGAATTTGTAAAAAAATTAATACCATTGCTGCAAAAGGGAGACATCATTATTGACGGAGGAAATTCACAGTACATAGACACCCAGAGATGGTGCGATGGCCTTTCAGTCACTGGAATACATTATATCGGCATGGGTGTAAGTACACACCATTATGTAGTAATTATTTTTTTTTACAATTGTCAACTCAGGCAAATAATAAAATGTACTGAGCACTAAAATGTAATAGTAACTCATAACCACAGGTATCAATATTTTTATCACTACATACTTCACTATTTATAGTTCTACTTAACTTATCCTTAAGTTGTTATTGGTTTATATAACATTACAAGTTTATTAGTACTAATGAATACAATAATTAATAATGTCAGGTGAGTGGTGGCGAAGATGGGGCACGTTATGGACCCTCTCTAATGCCTGGAGGCCATCCCGAAGCTTGGCCTCATGTTAAACCTATATTCCAGGTATCTATCAATATTGCCATAATTATATAATTTGGTCTTAATTAATTTAATCTAACTCATATTAACTTAAAATTGAACTTGATTTTATTTAAAATGAAAGAACCAATAAGGAGAGAAAAATAAATGAAAAATGTTAATACATTACTATAAATGAGAATTTATATAAATTTAAATATGCAATTCAAATTATAAATTAATTAATTACTTTAAGTTTTTTTTACAAACTGGGTTAAGAAGCAATTGTTACAATATTTTGTTCCTTCAAGAAACTAGTATTAGTTCAAAGTAATTCACATAATACTGATTTTGTAATTTTTGATAAACTTGTATAAAACATTGTAGTTTCCTATTGCTTATCCTGCTCCTTCTCCCCTTTCATGAGGAAGGAACATAATAAAACAGTTAACTAAACAGTTTCGGAAATACCTACCACAAGTTTTATTTATATATGCAATTATTGAATGTATATATATGTATGTATCATATAAAATAGAAAATATATTTTTACTATTTATTAACCATATTACAATTTTTGTTTTCTTATTTTACTTTTTTTTAATACCACTTTGTAGGCAATTTGTGCTAAAGTCAACAATGAACCTTGTTGTGACTGGGTGGGAGAGAATGGGGCTGGACACTTTGTAAAAATGGTGCACAATGGTATTGAATATGGTGACATGCAACTTATATGCGAGGCTTATCATATTATGAAGGATATTTTGGGTATGATTTTATGATGTATAGTTTTATTTCAATATGGATTGTTAAGTAAATATTACTCAGTTTAGCTTGACTATTAATCTATAAGGAATGAGCTTGCAGGAAGAAAAATGAAATTGATAAAAATACATTTTTAATTCTAGGTATGGAACAAGATGAAATGGCCCAAGCTTTTGACGAGTGGAACAAGGGTGAACTGGATTCATTCCTCATTGAAATAACCCGAGATATATTGAAATTCAAGGATTCTGATGGTTAGAATTTTGTTATATACTTATATTTTACATATATTTTACTAAGTTAAGACGTGCTTTTGGTGTTGTATTAATGTTAGTTATTCTTACATTAAAAAAATACCACTCCCATAGGTAAATATCTCCTGCCCAAGATCCGGGATGCGGCAGGTCAAAAAGGAACGGGCAAGTGGACAGGCATTAGTGCATTGGAGTATGGAGTTCCAGTAACACTAATTGGTGAAGCTGTGTTCTCTAGATGTCTCTCCTCTTTGAAAGGTATGACTTTTATGTTTAACTAGAATAATTAAAAAAGAAATGGTTTTTACTATATATTGTATAATTTTAAATTAATTTATATTTTTAAATGCGTTTAAGTAAAGTTGGAAATGAAATAAATTGTTAATTTTACCAGATGAGCGAGTCATAGCAAGCAAAACACTGCCTGGGTCTACAGTCAAGTTCACTGGCAATAAGAAAGAGTTTTTGGAACATTTGCGTAAGGCCTTATTCGCGAGCAAGGTTATATCGTACGCTCAAGGTTTTATGTTGCTGCGCGAGGCGGCCAAGGTATTTAATTAAATAAATTTTTAGGAATACTATATTAACTGTTGTATCGTCATTTAATATTGCGTTTTAATTTGCAAGAATATTATAGTCAAAGTCGAGTCAAAGTCAAAAATTCCTTATACCATGAAATAAGTTAAATTCCATGTAATAGTATAAGTACGTCGTATTAATATTAAGTGATGATTATGGTCTTTGATTATATCATAATAGATAAAAAATAATTGAGTAGCAATTTCAAATTAACCCACAAGTAAAAACATTTTCTTTATTTTTATTATATGAATAATTTATAGGTACACAATTGGAATTTGAACTATGGCAGTATAGCACTAATGTGGCGCGGAGGATGCATCATTAGAAGCGCCTTCCTCGGTAACATTAAGGTATATCTTAAGTGTATTAAAATTTCTTTGAAGGAATTAATTAATTAAATATGTATGTAAATTTTACACAATTTTATTTGTAGCGTGTGAATTACTTGATTGTTATATTTAATTAAATATATTATTTACTAACCTATCAACTTATTCAATTCAGTACGAAATTATATAAAACTATTCAAATAGTAAGGTATTTAAATTTTAAATAAATATAGAATTAACTATTCTTCAACACGAATATTACTGGAATTTGTAAGTTCATCAGAGCAACGGAGGTTTATTTCAGAAGGTGTCCGTGTTGATGAAGTTTTCATTCAGTATTTATTTAAAGTTTAAAAAAATATATAGTTTCAAATAATTTATATATTTATTTATAAATAACTAACATCATCTGTGAAGTGTGAAATAAGTATGGTAACAATGTTTTTCATACTGACAATATTATAAGAAAATAAAAGAATATAAAAAGATTTATGAATGGAAAACATTTTTTTGTCTATCCAGGACGCATTCAAGAAGAACCCTCAATTATCTAATCTGTTGTTGGATCCTTACTTTTGCGATCGTATCAGCGTGTCGCAGACGTCGTTACGACAAGTCGTATCGCAGGCGGCCCTACTAGGAGTACCAGTTCCCGCCTTCGGGGCAGCTCTTGCCTTTTATGATGGCTACCGTTCTGATATGCTGCCTGCCAATTTGTTGCAGGTAAATTATTATTTTACCAAAATATATTGAAAATATCGGTAATACCTTCTCCATTTTCTACAGGTTATACCATAGATGATAAATGTTATAAAGCTCTGATTTTATATAAAAGTCAATAATCGTAATTAGATTTTAAATCTCACAATATGAATATAAATTTATTTTCAGGCACAAAGAGATTACTTCGGCGCGCACACATACGAGTTGCTGACGAAGCCGAATAATTTTGTTCACACCAACTGGACCGGTCACGGCGGTAACGTGTCCGCCTCCACATACAACAACTAACATGTTCAATGTTTTTACAATTTTTAAACGTTACTGTTAAAAATATTTTATATCGTTAGCATTCCTCGACATTTTGCATTCCAATCGCATTGTGTTGTTGACATCTCTATTAATTAAGTTTTTATATTGTTGTTATGCTTTTATTAAACCCAGTAGGTAAATAAGTAATTAAAATTATGTAAACATACTGGGTTTGGAAATTGAACAATCTTTTTTAAAGACTCGAACCTTGGTATAGGTATCAACATTGACGAAAAGTTCTGGGCGAAGTAACTGTGCATCTGTACTGTCGCGCACACAATACTTTTGTAAAAATTAATATTTTTTATTTATTTTAAATAGTAGGTAATGTAATAATTACCTAAAAGTCGCATGGTATTAATTTAAAATTTATATTATATAAATTTATTGATAATTATTGGCTAACTATGGTTTATAAAAAAAGTCAAAAATGAAAACGTAATAACAACGGACGGACGGTACCCTGGAAGCGAGCGGGACGTAACGTGACTGGAGAGCCAGTCAGTGCTGGATACGTCTTTCATCCCTCGCCGTCCCCTCAGATACCTTAATTTAGACTGCTGCGCAGTTTAGTCCATGTACACTTTTTCATGCCGATAGTTATATAGATAATGTATATCATGTCCGTGGACTTAGTGTTCACGCACCTTTATATTGTAATCTGTATACGTTCACAAATATAAATATTTATATGCTTTTTATATATTTGGGTGATATGAGAATTTGAATTTTAATTAAATGATCTATTTTTATATTGGGAACAATTTACTATTTATATTTGTCGCTTTAATAATAGAAGTAAGAATTAAAAGGGTGCTTTTTGGTAAATTGTGATTTTATTTTAACAATATCCTTTCTATATAAACGGTGAAACAAATTGATGTTTTTATAGCTAGAAAGAGATCTCTTCTAAGCAACCATTTACAATGTAAGTATTTGAGACGTAGCGTAACAAAGTTATATACATGTCTATATAAAATATGTAAGTGATACATATATAAAAAAAAAGTAATAAAATATATATTTATATCCAATACAGATATGTAGATTCAAAAACAATGAAACAATTAACTATATGCTAAGAAAATTGTTTTTAGTTGTTCTTTTTCGCAAAGGCGGGTAACCTTATACAGTAAATGAGTCGATAAAAGGACGATCTTCAAGGATAAGGTTTGACCGGTAAGGATCTGACCGTTATTTAGAAACTCTTACGTAGGTAAGTACCTACTTTCAATTTGGTAGATGTTCCTATTCTGAACCTATCTGTTCCAATAGATAGGTTTTTATATATTGTGAGCGGGATGACACGGGCATCTTCCAAACTGTCGGCAAATAACACAAATTAATAAAATCTTAAATATAGACGTCATGAAAGGCTCTAGTAGAATCTTTAAAATGGGGAAAAGCCTTTTACGACCGATATCAGAACCGGTTTCATCACAGCTCATAGATATAATATTTTCATATATATATGTATATATATATATATATATATATATATATATATATATATATATATATATATATATATATATATATATATATATATATATATATATATATATATATATATATATATATATATATATATATATATATATATATATAATATTCTTTACATTACAAAAGGAAAACTGACTTAAATTTGATACGGAGTGAGAAGAAATGAAAGTTGATTTAAAAGAGTAGCCGTTATAACCTAATTTTTAGATGTTGAGGCACAATATTAAATATTATTATTTAAACTGAGACTTGTACAAATTTAAATATCATATCATATTTCTATAACACATGCGTCCAAGCTTCAAAGTTCGTTAATGTGCTAGCTTTGTCTAGGATCATATCCTCTAGCATAATCTTGGTGCATTGGGCCGTGACAACAATTGGGTCGTTAGATGGCGTCGTATATTTGGCTTTGCCTGTTCGCTTCGTCTCTTCCCTATTGGTCCAAGAGCTAGTGGTCCATCCGAGTAACGGTATGCCTGTAAGGCTAAAAATTCTTATAGTGATGAGTCATAGCATCCTAAGTACGATAACCATCGCCTGGCAAACATCAGCCCTGCACGTCATCAACCCCTATGTTTTTGAAACTGCAAAAAATAAAATAAAAAAAAACTTGGCTCTGTAAGCTTGAAACTTTTATATGATTTTGTTCATTAGAAGGGAAGTTTAAAAAAAAATTGACAGGCGTGTGCAACGAGCACAAGTACCTGCCAGGTGAACCGAAAGGTGTGTAATATATAAGTTGAAATAAATTTTTTCCTGTAAAGTTGAAATTTATATATGTGCTTGTCTAGGCTATTTAAAGTAAGTATGTACAATGACAGGCGGTTCTGGCTAGCACAAGTACTTGACAGGTGAGGGGAAAGATGCTAGAGGAGTGCGAGATAAATTAATATGTAAGAGTAAAAATCAAGGGTAAAATATATGTATTTTATAAGTTTTAATTAAATCTACATAAGTTTTTAAATTAATCTCCATTTTCATCTGATAAGTCATCATTACTGTCATCATAATAATAATAATAATAATAATATCAGGACAAATTACACACATTGATCTAACCCCTAAGTAAGCAAATTATTTGCTTCGGTTAAGGGTGTTAGACAACGATACAAATACATAGAAATACACATATAAATACTGAGAATATATATAATAAACGACCAAACCCAGAAACACAGACATCTATGCTCATCACATAAATGACTGTCTCCGCCGGGAATCGAACCCAACCCCCATTGCGCCGTGACACGTTAGGCGTCTGCGCTAACCACTCGACCAACGGGGCGGTTAAATCATCATAAGTATCTTCATGTCAGATGTCATCTTCTGAAAGGAAACAAAGTTTGAATAGATTAATAATAACATTATATCTTGGATCTTGCGCTCAATTACATAGAATTCTATATATTTTTTATTAAATGAAAAAGTTGTGTATTACCGTTCACCTGTTCTTCAGTTTCACTTGACTCATTTTCGGCAGTATCAGGAGGCTGTTGTAATATTTCGTAGATGGAAGAAGGCAATGTATCCCCCTCAAACCAATTAAAATCATATTCTCCATCCACTAAGTTCCAACAAAGATTTTCAGGTTTGAGAACTGTTGGCTCTTTTAAATGAACATTTGCAATGTATACAGTTCGCAATAATTGTTGTTGTAGTTCCCGGTGACACGGAGGGAAAATTAATAAAATATTTAATAAAAAATATATAGAATTCTATATAATTGAGCGCAAGATCCAAGATATAATGTTATTATTAATCTATTCAAACTTTGTTTCCTTTCAGAAGATGACATCTGACATGAAGATACTTATGATGATTTAACCGCCCCGTTGGTCGAGTGGTTAGCGCAGACGCCTAACGTGTCACGGCGCAATGGGGGTTGGGTTCGATTCCCGGCGGAGACAGTCATTTATGTGATGAGCATAGATGTCTGTGTTTCTGGGTTTGGTCGTTTATTATATATATTCTCAGTATTTATATGTGTATTTCTATGTATTTGTATCGTTGTCTAACATCCTTAACCGAAGCAAATAATTTGCTTACTTAGGGGTTAGATCAATGTGTGTAATTTGTCCTGATATTATTATTATTATTATTATTATTATGACAGTAATGATGACTTATCAGATGAAAATGGAGATTAATTTAAAAACTTATGTATTTTTAATTAAAACTTATAAAATACATATATTTTACCCTTGATTTTTACTCTTACATATTAATTTATCTCGCACTCCTCTAGCATCTTTCCCCTCACCTGTCAAGTACTTGTGCTAGCCAGAACCGCCTGTCATTGTACATACTTACTTTAAATAGCCTAGACAAGCACATATATAAATTTCAACTTTACAGGAAAAAATTTATTTCAACTTATATATTACACACCTTTCGGTTCACCTGGCAGGTACTTGTGCTCGTTGCACACGCCTGTCAATTTTTTTTTAAACTTCCCTTCTTATGAACAAAATCATATAAAAGTTTCAAGCTTACAGCGCCAAGTTTTTTTTTATTTTTTTTTTTGCAGTTTCAAAAACATAGGGGTTGATGACGTGCAGGGCTGATGTTTGCCAGGCGATGGTTATCGTACTTAGGATGCTATGACTCATCACTATAAGAATTTTTAGCCTTACAGGCATACCGTTACTCGGATGGACCACTAGCTCTCCTACTATATCCAACATAACGAAACCACTGGTCTCATTGTATGCTGCCATATGCTCTCCTGCCATTGTGCCGTGTATTATCTTTGCAGTTTGGTTGTTGTATATAGCTGCATCTGCCTCCTTGAGTTTCAGCTCCAAGAACTTCCGATTACCGATTTTAAAGGCCTGAAGAATTTCTTCAAGAGGTATTGATTTAGCCTGTTTAGTCGCTTTTGTTAAAGCTTGAAACTCAAGGAAAGCATTTATGAAGTGATCAAGTGGTCCCTCTGCCAGACGAAGACAAGGCGAACTGACTATTCCCATCTTTGCCTTTGTTTTTTTTTGAGGTTTTACGGATTCAGAGCTGGTTTTATTTTTCATGGACCCTACGGCGGTTGTGATTGCCTTCATGAAAGATTTTGATGTCAGGCTAGGTTTTGACGTGGAGGCTTCTGCTTGTTGATGTGCTTTTGCTTTCTCCTGTAGTCGTTCCGAACCACTCTTTGATGCTGGTTCTGTATCTCCTCCGTTGCCCGGGGGCTTGGTTGGTCCCAAAACATGATGTGGCCTGAGGTATTCAAGGTTTTCTCCTCGGTCTTCATAGACAACTATCTCGTGGTGTATGGAGGCCTTTAAAATACCAATCCTTTGTGATACTTCAGCCTTCTCATACACCAGTACCATAGCATCAACACTGATTGTTCGGGGAGTGATGTTTTCCCCTCCTAACGGCTCTCCGAATTTCGTCAGCAGACAACTAGCCTGAGCGTAAGGTGGCTCCACGTAAGTCATGTATTGCAACACTGTTTAAGCCCGACTCAGAAAGTTATAAGTTTGACCTGTCGATCTGTGTATCTGTGTCTGTCTGTGGCAATGCAGCAGCCAAACGCGTGGACGGATTTGATTGTGTTTTTTTTTATTCGAAACACTGGTTCGTCGTCCGACGATTCTTCGAGATGATTTTTAGCTATGTTTGGTTGAAATAGAAACAGTCGTCTCCAAGATATTGATGTTTTATTGGTGCGGCGGTTCTTGTGCAATATTGATAGAAATACTTAAACAAGTGAAAATTTCTGTCTTTCAGAACAATAAAGTAAAAGTTTAAAGTAAAACTTTTAAAAGCAAAAAATCAAATTAAATTAAAAATTAGAAAAACCCCTGATACAAATATACCTCTAAAATGAATAAAAATAATACTATTACGTACTTATTGAAGTCGATGCGGCGGGGGGCGGCTTAAAAATTAAAAAGCAAGTACCTAAGTTACCAAGGCAAATAAAGAATTTACGATATCGAATTGTATAGAGTCTAAGCCCTCGTAATTTCGTAAAATAGATACCATCGTGAACGTACGTATAATGGTCCCCAGACGCAACGACTTCATTAAGTACATAATATTATTATTTTAATTTTTTTTCGAGATTTTTTATATGGCGTTTTTTTAAATTTTTAATTAAATTTTTATTTTATTAATTTAGACTAGACTTGTAAAAACAATCACAGTTACTATACTAGGCTGACAGCCACTCTGACTGTAGATTGAACACAGATTCAATGATTTTATTTGTACATTTTGCGAAATTTTGTTTCTAGTAATTATTTCTCAACATTCACTCAATTAGGTCACTGTTTTTTTAGTTGCTAAACCTTCAATATAATGCTGCTATCAAGAAAAGAAACCCAAAGGCAAACGGTTTAGTAGTCCTGGAGAAGAAGTATCAGGGAGATCGCATTGAAGCCAATATGAGCTTCGCTCGTCGCTTCGCTCGTCGCTTCGCTCGTCGCTTCGCTCGTCGCTGCGCTCTATATCTATAATATGTAGCTAGATATTGACTGATTGATTCAGCTTTAAATCTTAATATAATTTGTAATCTTTTTAGATTAGATTCAGCTTTAAATCTTAATATAATTTTTAATCTTTTTAGTTTCTGGAGTGTTAATGACATTCAATGTCACAAAATATCAAATAAAATAAATTGCTTACAAAAAGAAGTTCGGTTTTAAGATTCTATTTTCATGATTAGTTTCTGGTTTGAAATTTGAGTTTGTAATGGTTCTGATAAATTAAATAAACATGATATATGGGTTATTTTTAACTTCACTTGTGGTCCTTTTGTGGGCTCCATGTATTAGGATGGGTCTGTGGGCAGAAGAAGCTGGTCCGGTGTTTGCGAAGGACCGTAAAAATCGAATATTTCGAATAACTCCAACTGGAGAATGTTGTAGAGGAGCAAATAATGTTGAGTACGTATTCTAGTTTAAAGAATATTAAAACAATATAAAAATCTTAAACGCTTCTTAAATAATAGCAGTTACAAGTAAAAAAACCTTTACAAAATTATAAATATTAAGAATAGGATTACTTACACATTTCCTGAATTGTATTTACTGGGCTCAATGAAAACAAGTTTAGATATAAAAATAATTAACAAGACCCTTTTATTAATTTATTTATATTTTAAACCAATAATGTAATGTTTTCTAGACAAGTGGAGGACGAAGAAATAAGAGAAGAGATATGAAGAAGGAAATTATTTTCATCTTGGAAAGAAAGTGAAAGGTTCATTTTCTTTATAAAAAATACCTTTAAAAAATTACTTGCATATTTTTCATGTAAGTAGCCAGACATGATATAAATAAAAAAAAAACTTATTTATTTTAAATATGTTTTATTTTTTCTTGATTTATTTTTGAATACTTACTTACAAGATAACAATATAATATGACAAGGATAACAATTACCTAAACAAGTTTTGTATAAATACCTAATAATCTTAGTATAATGTATATAATAAATTATTAATAAATTACCTTATACCTAATGATAATTGTCATTTAAATTTTTTTATGTTTAAAATATTTTACTGCCGTTTAAGTAACGTTTCAAATGTCGCCCTTATCTATAATATTTATATACAGCAAAAATGTTTAAATCTAAGCTTAATCCGAAATAACTTTTTTAGATATTATTGACTATTAGCTTAATAAGTCTAAGAATATCGAATATATATATAAATGAAATACATATGTTTTAAACATTACCAAAGTTCGTTTCAAAACGCTTAGGTGCCGTTGTAATAATTGCTCTATTTTCAAATGTAAATGTTAAATAGTAAAGTTTATGGGATAAATTATAAGAAAATACATAAATTGATCTATTAGGAATATTATTCGATAGTGGATCAGCATAGAATTATTAATAAGTTGATTAAACCCAGTCTTTGGTAGCATTGAAAAATAAAAAAAAAATCTCGCCCTGGATTCGTAAATCTTAAATAAAAATACTCATTAAGATCTTAATTGAATTGATGCAAAATGCTTTATTATTTTTTAATTATTTTGAAAATGAAAGTTAAAATAAAATTGTCGAAAAAATATGTCTGTAAAAATAAGTAAATGATCCTAATACGTTTACAAAACTACTAATTTTAACTATATTCGTCTACGTATTGATTGATGTCTCGATGCTTTTGCCTATTACACTCATTTTTAATTCAACACTTCTAATGTTATCACTCGTAATGTTAAATCATATTCTCTATATCCAATATCAGAATTTTAACTACTCGGTCCGTGTTTCAATTTTATTTTTGTTTAGTTTGATTGATGCTTTAGTGCCTTTGGTTATTTCTTTCATTTTTAATTCATCATTACTATCATTAGCAGTTTTGAAAGAAACTACGTACACCAATTATAAGTCCATTCAAATCGTAGTTCCTTTGACAAATATCAAAACCTTCTAAACCACCTGCGCCGTCCGGTTTCTGATTTTTTGCTTTTGCTACTAGAGGTCGGACTTTTGCTAATCGATTCCAATTCTTGAGATTTGGGAGTTGTACGAAAACTATCAATTTTTGTATTGGGACCGTCTTCATTTTTTCGCAAACGTCGAAAGAAACTTTTCCGTATATCTCTTGTTCTTTGTCTGAAGCTGGAACTAGAAAACTCTGGTTTCTGACTGGTAGTTGGTACGTCTTGTATGCGACTTGGGCCAGCTGATGATTCAATAATGTTGGAACTAGATTCCCCTAGGTAAAAAGTGGGCATCTCACAGAGAACTACAGGACTTTGACTTCGAATTCTGCGACTAGGTCCAGGTGTCTGCTCTCGAGTTGGTCGAATTATAGTTATTTTCTTGTCTAAACGCTCTGTGCTGTCGCTTTCCCAACTATCGTCCGTAAATCGTCCGCTAGGACTTTTATCTCTTTTAAGATGATTAGCACTTTTTTGAGACTGATCTTCTTTGAGACTTGAACGAGAACTTTCACCGATACTAAGACCGGGAATTTCATCGGTACTAGCAATTGGGCTGAGGCTAACAGCTTTACTGCTAAAGCTTTTTTTCCTCTGGGCAGGGTCCGGGCTTGCGCTCCCACGACTTGGGCTAGGACTCATGTCTTTGTGTCGATCGGAACTACTGCTATCTCTATGTCGGTCGGGACTTTTGTCTTTGCTAGAACCGAAGCTCATCTCTACACTTTTTAAATCTGGACTTTCATCTGCTTGGCTTCTATCTAGACTTTTATCTCTACCACTAGAGCTACGCCTATATTCCCTGTAAGCAGGGCTCTCCCCTCTGTAACTGGTTCCAGGGCTTTCATCTCTATGGCTAAGACTAGAACTTCTATCAATGCCACTTAAGTCAGTACTTTCATCTCTATAACTAGTTCCAGGACTTTCGTCTCTGTAGCTTGGGGTGGGGCTTTCATCTCGGCGCAAAGGATCAGGGCTCTCATCTCGGCGACTTGTGCATGGTTCGGAGTGTCTGTCTTCGCTTTTATCCCGTCGTTTGCGCCTTAAAAGTAAGGAAATTAATAACCTCTGTACAATTATAGGCTTGTTATTTGAAAGTTATATATGACGAACTTATAGATTAGTTTTAACAGACCTTATGAAGCGCCAGCCTCTTCTTTGTCATCCATCTCGTTTCGTGTTCCATCCACCTGAGCCGAAGAATGAACTAAAATTCAAAGTTAATATAATGTTAATGTACGAAAATAACTATGATTTTACCTGTTCAACTATAAAATATGAAAAAAGTCTATTTTGGTATATTTTTTTATAAAAATATATGCGCAATTTGTACCTGCTGCTGGAGAGTTTTGTTTTCTTGTCGCTTTTGTCTAAACTTGTGCTGGGTTTTGGGCTACTTGCTCTCTCGACCTAGATTGGGAATAAAAAAAAATAGCAATACTTTTAGAACACTAAGAGGGGAAAAAATAAATGGTTAAACTGGTCGTACCTAATTAAACGTAATTTTTTTAGACTTCTGTTAGGACCCAGAATTTTGTGTAAATTTACATAAAATATTTACCTGTTGACTGGTAGACGCGCCAGGGTCAATTTGGGTTGTTGATTGACTCGCTACATGACCCATTTTATGGAGAGGTGGATTTTTGAAGGAGTACGAGAATGCAAGACCACGCTTAAGAGAACCTCTGTAAATTAGAAAATTAAAGATATATTCCGATGTCTAAGTGCATACCAAAATAACTGATTACAAAACGAAAGAAAGATAATAAATTTATTAAGATTGTAAACTTCTTGATTGCTGAAGCCAAATTACCTCGTGGGGCTTGGCGGGGGATAGCTGGACCCTCGATTATCAGGAGATAGATATTGCTGTCCTTGTGCAGAAGCCAATTTCTGACGTTGTAATAGCTGTTGGTGCGATTTGTATAGCTTGCTCGACGCGGACATGTGCATTGGGTGGGTTGGACTGTTAAAATTTGAATGTTTCGTAAATAGAAAATTGAATTACTCTGGTAGAAATATAATTAAAATCATGTCTAACTGTCCCAAGTATCCAAAATACCTTGAAGTGCTCCTAGGCGTGGAAGGCTCTATTGTTAAATCGGGAAGGCTATGAATGAGAGTGGCCACGGCATCTTTTTGATCTTGTACTTGCAATGTGTTAGTGCTGCAAACCCGGTCTGAAGGCTTTGGAGGAGACGAAGAAGATTGCTCCTGGTAAAAGTGTTTTTTTTGTAAGTTGTCTGTTTGAGTTTGTAATGTAAAGATGTTGGTACAGCGGTGTTCCACGTGACATGAAGGGAAGTTCTAGTAAGACAACTCAACTTGGAATTTAGGACATGTTGCGACTAATAATGCGGAAGTTATTTTTAAAAATTAAGGTCTAAACAATCCAACAGTGAAAATTTTGATACTTTTTGTGAATAGCAGCTACTTTAAAATAAGAATGTCTCCCTAGTGTTTGCATATGTCAATTACAAATGTTGTCTTCTCTTAATGTTTTTTATTGTATTAATTATAATGAGTTGGTTAAGTTTATAAAGACAGGTCTAAAAATTAATAAAAATTATCCTTGAAATACTTAAGACCTTCTGATGAACGTTTGCACTTATATGCCACAATAAAAAAAACACTGTCTACGCTTTCATTACCTTAGAAAAAAATTATTCGTCCTTTGTTATAGGTATTTACAATTCTAGATTAAGAAAAAACTTTTTACACTTACCTATATGTTCTGAAGATAACAACATAAGACGGAATATAGATTACCGTCACCTCATATTATCGGAACCTACATTTTTTAGTATTGTTAAATAATTACCTTAATTTCTGGCGGTGCCACCGGCTCGGAGTCCTCGGTTATCACCTTCACCGTGATTGGTGGAGCTGCAAAGAAGATAACTTCATTACTTAGATCAATTTAAGTTTACTTTTTATCGATTTCAATAACTTACTCTAGCTAGCTGGACACTTATTTTAGCGCTAAATCTTGCTACACTAGATAACTTAGTACCATTCATAAAGTACTTTTTATATAATAACAAGGTAGGTTTCTTATATAGATAGCAAACGTTAAACTAGAAATATCTGAAAGTCATACATAGGAGCCCTTTCACCTTGGCTCCTACTTTCCAGAATGTATCCTTGGAATACAGTGACTGTTGTGACTTCAGTTGGTTAGGCTTAGAGTTCTCCTCGAACCTCAACTTTGGTCGGTACGTTGAGTCCAGAGCAAGAGCAGTTGCAGGAAAGCTTGCCGTACTTGCGAAGGTGCGACAGTACTTTACACCGGGACAGCTTCTTGTATTATACAAAGCACAGATCCGGTCGTGTGTAGAGTACTGTAGCCACATATTTGCTGGTGCCGCAAAGACTCATCTTGCGGTTCTGGACTCAATTGAGAGGCGAGCAAAGAGGCTTATTGGCGACCCTAAATTGGTTGACGCCAATCTCCATAGCCTTGAATATAGGCGTAGAATTGCTAGCCTCACAGTATTCTATAGGATATATTTTGGTGAGTGTGAGCAGGAATTACACGATTTAATTCCCCCATCCCCGTTCCATTAACGGACGTTACAACGCACGGCAGGTATCCATCCCTACGTTGTGGACATTCCACCTGTCCGAACAAAGCGCTATGCTTCGTCTTTTTTAGTTCGAAGGACTGGAACAATCTGAATGCGTCGGTATTTCCGGCCAAATATAATTTGGGTGGTGAGTAGGCTGCTAGGTTAATGCGCGTTACCACCTAAGACTACATTTCACTTAACATCAGGTGGAATGTAGTCAAGTAATAACCTAGTTTTGTATAAAAAAAAATCATATACATTATCATTTGTTCTTCTATAAATATAACTTTAAAAAACATATTTTTTATTATAACATTTTCTGTAGCTATAATGCTAAAGAAATGGGGTACCTATTAAAATTATGCTAGTTTTCTATAACAATATTAAGGTTTTATTATGTGTTGGATTGTTGGAACTAATAGGAAATTTGTAATTTTGATATGTTTATGAAGCATATTATGTAAGATATAAAATACTAACCTGTGACGATTGGTGGAGGTTGTAGATATTCTACGGAACCGCTGGGACGCGGTACTGGCGTTCCGCTCGTAGCTGGCTCTTGCAGCGACAGTGTACTGAATAATGGTTGTATTATTAAAACAGATAATATTTTTTATAATTACTATATAGTTATAGTTTAAGACAAAGGCACCTGGATCGTTGAGGTGTAACCCAATTTGAACGAGAAGTTGCAGCTGCTTTAGAAGTTCGGTGGACAAATCTTGGCATGTTGTTACGACCTGGTGGCCGCGCACTTACTCCCATTACTAAAGCTATATGTTTAATTGTAAATAAACCAATAAATGAGTCATTGAATGTAATACATATTAAATAAATATTAATGCAAGAAGCACGTACTATCCAAAGTGTAAAAAGGTGGTGTGGTCATAATATTTGTATCGTTTTTCGCCCCCATGTTCTTCTTTAACAAAGTGATGACTCTCTCCCTTGCGTCTTGCTCTATGACTTGTTCGTCAGCGGTACTGCGCGTCTAAGATATTACATTTTTATTTTGTAGGTTTTATTTATTTATGAAATATTTTTATCTTTGACGACCTTTCTCTTACCTTTTTATAATGAGCGAATTCCGCCTTTAGATCTATATCCAGTAAGCTCAGATCTCGAGTTTGATGTTGGGACAGCCAGATAACAATTTCGTAAGTGTATCTAGCTTCCATCAATTTCGTCGCAAGGGTCTAAAATTATTTTGAAACAATGATTAGAGATCAGTATTGTAGATAATTTTGAGACATATTAAAAACATATTTGTGTAAGGAAAACAAATACCTTTAATGTAAGATGCGGATTGGGATCCTTTGACGGCTCGGAGATTGTAAAACTGGTATAGGCCGTACCAAGGTCATCCAACACCGCAAATACGAGACTATCCTCGCTAGAATTTCTGCTCACAGATTTGTTGATCTGAACTATCTTATCTATCATATAACGAGGCCTAAAATAAAACAAACGACCCCTCATGACTTGTATCATCTTAAGTAATAAATTTCGCGCTGCGCTTGAATAATGTACGAGCATAGTATATATTAAATAAATTTACCCATTACCTAATCAACTTATACGGATAACCTCTAGAAAACTTTCGACAAAATATCAACATATCGGTTAGCAGAAAAACTCGGCAATCGATCTGTAAAAGATTAATTGTTTCTACAAAGATTTCTATTAAATAAATACATGTAATAATTAATGTTATATAATTAATTATTTAGTATTTTTTGTAGAAATTATTATAGAAATTTGATTAGTACATTCGCATTACAGTTGAATAACAAAAATACAAGATGAAGAAAACAGTCGCAATTTTGCTTAAAATTGCATTTGAAGGATAGATAAAAAAAATAAAGTTCGTAATAAAAAGATATTGCTATTAATGGATAATTCTTTAAATTAAATCGAAAATGGCGTTAATTTGCTGAATGCAACGTTAACAAGCAGTAAGTATATGCTTGCCTCCTTGGTAGCATCGCGGAAGCGTACATCAGCTTGGTGAATCACAGTGCGGGGAAAGTCAGGAATACAGTAGAGCATGGGGGCCGATAAATTCAATTTGCCATACGAATTATATAGGCTTTCAACTTGGGTATCCTTGACTTCCTAAAAGTTTACTTTATTTTAGTAATCGGTGTGGAAATTATATTGAAATTATTTGTAGTCTAGTTTAGAAATCAGTTTGAGATAAACACCATTTTCAATAAATGATTACAATTACAATAAACAAAAAATAATATGGTAATTAAACTTACACAATCAAGGTTTTCAAGATTATCTTGTAGGTTCGTAATTATTTCCATTTCTTGGCGATAACGGACTGAGCGGTTAATGTCAACCAAAGTGCTAGTATTTACTTGCTCCTTAAAGAATACGAAATACATATTCACTTTTAACATTATATTTTTAGAGGGCCAAGGCACTAGTTTGAAGTCTAGACCATATTAAATAATGGAGATATTGGTTTTATTAAGATAATCGTAATAATAATCCCGACTTATCAAGAACTATAACTGAATAAACAATATTTAACAGAAACTATAGACTATAAATAAATGTATATTTTGTCTATTATAATTTCAAGTAGAGTATCATCGTTTCATACACGAACTGTCGAAAACAGCGCCGAAGACAAGGTATTATATGATGAGAACATGGTTGGATAGTCCTAATGTCTATAAGCTTTGGAAGGTTACAAGTTTGAATAATTTACTAAAATTTATTAGAAAATAGTTAGGCACCCTAAATACATTTCAGTATTTTGTCATATAAATTAAAAGTTCTCTGAAAAATGTTTTGTTTTCTATGACTAATGGAAGTGGGAACCTGCTTATCTAATAGTGAAGTTAACCTATAAGAAATACTACAAGAGCCAATGAAATAATTGGGTAATAATCAGTTTTTTCGTAATGTTAAATTGTGTTACCATGGACTCTAAGACTAGCTGTTCATTTTTATCCCGAGTGTAATGAACAATCCGGTTCAACAAAAGACCGTATTTGGTAAGTCGTTGCATTGGCTTCACAAGGAAGTCCATTAGTTGCAGCCTGAAAAATATTAATTAATTAAATATCTACCGTAGAGCAATCTGGGAAGGTACGGAGCCAAGTTTAAGGGTGATCATATTTCTGTATGAGGTTTCCTTTATCGTTATTTTTATATTTATTTTCATTTCTTTTTCTCTAAAATATTTCTTTTTAATTTTGGGAACCAAATTTTATAAATACAATTTTATATATGAGTTAATTTTGTTTAAATCATATTATTATAGAAAATTCGTCTTTGTTCAATAACACATATATTACATTATGTTAATGTTGTGTGGATACTATACAATTCCATGAGTAGTTTTTCCGTGTCCATTAGGCCATTAGGGTCATTAGAACAATGTAAATTGTATTTTTATAAATGATTTAATTTTAAATAAAATATATACCGATTGCACTCTTTTCGTGCATGACACCACGACAGATACAAAGCAAACTCAGGGTCCTTTTGACTTCTCTGACGGCTGTATTCGAGAAGCTTGGTTTGGTCTGCCAAAAATATTTCATATGGAATCACAAGGTCTCTAAACAGGGAGAAACCTTCGACCATCAACTGGGCATCAAATCTGAAAATTGTTTTTCTTATATTTATAAACTTAACGAATTATAAAATGTTTTTAAATAATTTGTAAATACTTACGGTTGTGAATTGGTAAAAGCCCTTCTCATCATGGGCAAGAAAGTAAAATGCCAAAAATACAGATTTGCGTTCAAAATGTCGGGAAGGTTGGAGAATATTTTAGAAGTATCAATGCTTAAAAGATATCCTTTATCTTGCAGGGCATGTGCAGCTCCAATGAACACCTGGTATAATAAACCATGTCTCTTCATAATAATAATGATAATTTGTTTCCAAAAAAAAATATATATAAATATTTTAAAACAATAGGATACAAGGAGTCCAAAACAAAAACCTTATAAGGTTATAGTTAAAAAAAAATATATAGTAATTTATTTATTAAATTTCACCTCATATATATAAAACAAGGTTTGATGAATGTAAATGCAATCCCCGTACAATAAAAACAGTTACAACCAAAATAATATTATTCTTTCATTCTCTATTATTAATCAAAAACTATATTAGTTAATTATTATTCACTACAAATGAAAAATAAATAATAACTGTATAAATAATCATCATGAAATAAAAAAAATACTGTAATCTTATAATATGCCAAACACTAGGTAAATGAATTGTATACAATCTTTCGTCTACTCATTATATATTATTATATTCTGTTTTATTATACTCATTGTATAATATTATACATTATATACTGTGTATAAAAGCTATATAGTATGCGTTGTTCCATAAACTACTTCGAGTTGGTTTTATAATCCTCAGATAAAAATGAAATTAATTTATTGTAATTGTTAAAATATTGAAGTTAACTGCCTACTTATTTAAAAGTTGTAAAAGCCTACTTATTTAAAGTGTTGTTTTTTTTAATGTAAACTAGCAGTCAAATACATTATATGCTTAAATGAAGAAAAATGTTTAACGAATAGCAAAACTCTCCGTCTATACATTATACTCTCAAATTCGGGCTGAGGTTGTAAATTGGTTTTACTAATTCAGAGACCATGGCGGGCGTGTGAACGATAACTAACAAAAGAATATCACAATCCGACCAAAAGCTAAAGAATATATACACAACAGTATATATATGTTATAAAAGTATAAGATATATATTTATTTGTTGCAGTTTTAAGACACTAAATTATTATTAGGTATCTAGTAAAAGATTAAAAATAAAATCGAAATAAATATAGCATCAACTTTGTTTTGTAAGCTTATTTTTCTATTTTCAAGGCTTTATACTAATTCCTTTTATTCGCGAACGAATGAACACAATTGAATGGAAGTTTGCAGACTCAACCCTTTTCTTGATATTTATTTTAACGATTTATTGACTTATATTAGTCGCTCAGAGCGAATATTCAATTTCGTAATATCTTTAGGTTTGGACTATCTAAAGCTATTGTTGAAGTTCTGCGATCGAAATTACATTACAGAAGAAAACATATTATCCTTAGTAGGAAGGCAATATCTTAAAAGAAGCAATATCAAGACGTGGATTTTCAAATTTAGGACCTATATCTCTATTACACATATTGAAATGTTAGGTACATTTCTAGTTTCAGTTAAGCAATGTAATATCAAAATAACAATCTTGATAACATGTCAATTTATTTAAATCACAATCAAAATATATTTACTTTTATATTTCAAAAACAGATAATCTTTAAATTATAAATTAAAAGCTAAAGGCTTAAATATTTTTTACTTTATAAAAAAGAAAATCTTTTTAACTTTGGCATGTGATTGTCATTTGTAAATTAAAAATATGTCCGAATTTAAAAATAACTTTTACAAATTTATTATTAAAACATGTATAGTGGTTACTACACATGTTTTAATAATAAATTAACACATGTTTCGATTAAAGTAGTCTTTATACAAATGTTGTTAGATAAAGGTATAAAGGGGAAAAAAATATTAATATAAAATTAATAAATGAGTTAGATTATTATATAATTAAATTACTTTATAATGAAATCACGTGGAAAGAAGCTAAAAAATATTTTTTAAATAGTTTTAATGCCTTCACCTATTTATTTTAAATCACATTTGTATATAGATTATTAAAGAAATATATATTATCTGCGATGGAAATAATTGGATTAAAACAGAAAGAGATAATAAATATTGTCTCTCTTTTATTTGACACATATAAAGAGTTATTTTATTATACTAATTCATACGAAAGTTGTTTACTTAGCTACAAATATAATAGAATATATGTATATTGATATGTCTCTATACCTTAACTGGGCTACGGTATTAAAATAACAATGGGTAAATATAACAATTAAACTACATCTTATTTTAGATATTGTATATCTATACTAATATTATAAAGAGGAAATGTTTGATTATTTTTTTGTATGTTTGAAATGAATAGGCTCCGAAACTACTGGACCGATTTCAAAAATTCTTTCACAGTTGGCAAGCTACACTATTCCCGAGTGACATAGGCTATGTTTCATTTTCAAAAAATTAGGGATGATTACTAAAACTTGAATATTCTAACGCAAGGTGTAAAAAAAATAAACAAAAAATTGCGTGCGCTGCGAAAACGGTGACAGTTACCCAAAAATGATGTTCTATGAAATTGTTTCTCTTTAAAAGTTTTAAAAAGAAGTCCGCGACAAGATATATCTAACTTTTAAGGTTGACTCACTATAACGTTTTCTATGGTTATGAAATTAGTTCTAAAATAATATCGTCTATTATATAATATAATATAGTCTATTATAGGTCTGGATAATTGTAGTTTCCACAGATTACGCGAAAAGCGACCTACACGCGGGCGGAGCCGCGGGCAACAGCTAGTATTATTATAAAACATTAAAGGAGTGTATCCACATTATTATTATAGGTTATTAGATTAATTACATTAAAAAATAATGTGATTCACGTGATTAATCCGTTTTAACTGTTTTTTGAATGAATTAATTTTGAATGTCACATGGAAATGAGAGCTATTCCGATAATAAAGCGTTATAATGCTCTTTAAATGGCTTTGAAAATTAGCATTGGTCTGGTCGGAATAATTAAATTTTCAGGCAATTCAGCAAGATGGGCCATAAAGTGACAATTGTTACTTCTTGTTATTTTATGTTTTGTTATAGAGAAGAGTTATAATGAAATGAAATAACACCTATTAAAGTGGATATTCACAGAATGTTTATGTTAAAAAAAAGAATGTGTTTCAACAACAAATTTTACTACAATGGTTAAAGGATGTGATCAAATCAAACTCCGAGTCGTGTTGCCTTGGATTGCTTTGACTCTTAACGTCAAAATTAAATAATTTGCAAACAACTATCACACGACAACCAAATTTTCGTGAAATAGCCAATTATTCGTGAAAAACTAAAACCTACCACAGACAGATAATAAAATAATTTCAATACTCTGCCAGACTCACAAACAAATATTTGATTCACTAAAATATATGTTTTTCTAGCTCTGCCTGCGACTTCCTAATCATAGAATTCGATATACAATCATACAACATACAGACGAACAGATAAAATGAAAAAACACATTGTTTTGGGTTCTCTTGCTTAAATAAATATTATGATGAAGTAAATATCTTAAATTTACAGACAGCGATCAGTTACAGTTTTATTAAATTAAAAAAATAATAATTCTGGAACATATTATATTTACATTAACTATATATTTTTTTTTATTTTGCGTGCACAACTAAAAAAATAAACAGATAAACAGACAAAAATTGCAAAAATGTTAGAAATGTTTTCTGTTAGTTATCCCTTTACAAACTGACGATATTATTTTCATTGTACAGAAATTACTCCTCTACAGATTTATTACATGTACTAGCTGTGCCTGCGACTTCGTACGCGTAGATTTCGATTGCGTTAAAACACCCTTTGTACCCTTACCTACCTTGTACCGTACCCTTTGTACATATTAATGTATAACCTTCAAAGTTTCATTATACTCCTTCAAGTAGTTTTTGCGTGTAGAAGTATTTCTAGTTTACATTCATCCCCTATTATAATTTTTTTAAATATTTTCCATGTACAGATAGCGAACATTTACAGTTTCATTGTATGTATATAGATACGTATCTTAAACACTTAAAATACATATATCTTTTGATATAGTGAAGAGTGTGCAGTAAAAGTAAATGTTATTCAGAATAACACTCCATTTCAAAAATGCTAGAAATGGATTCTGTTAATTCCCCGTTCACATCCGGGCTATATGTTTTTAATATTTTAAATGTACAGAGACTACTCCTCAACAGATTCGTTACATGTATAGAAGAAGATTTGCATGGTACCTATTACGTGATTGACATAAATTGAGATAACTTTTTTCTTTCTTAACCGATTTAAATAAAACAAACACTAAATGTTAAGTGAAGACTATTGCAATATATTACTGAAAACTGCATCCAAATTGGTTAAGTAGTTTTGAGATTAGCGTGCACAAACATACAGACATGCAGATATACAGATATACAGACATACAGACATACAGACACACAGACAAAATGAAAAACCATTGTTTTGGGTTCTTTGCTCTTATAAAAGCCCCCATTATGTTTGATTTTTTTATATTTTCCATGTACAGATATCAATCAGTGTCAATTTTATTATATACTAGCTGTGCCTGCGACTTCGTATGCGTAGATTTCGTATTTGATAAAATGTACCCTTTGTGCTTACCAATGTATGTAAAAATTATAAACCTTTAAACTGGTAAGCAGCAATGCTACGACAATAAGATATTATTAACTTTTTTATTTGTTAACCAATTGTTAAAAAAAAACAAATTGTAAAGTGATTCCCATGACAATATATTCCCGGAAACTGCATCCAAATCGATTAACCCGTTACTGAGGTTAGCGTGCACTAACATACAGACATATAGATTAACAGACAAAATGAAAAAACATTGTTTTGGGTTCTCTTGCTTATATAATGGTCTCCCTGTATGAATTTTTGAATTTTTTTTTTTTCGTGTTGTGTGCACAACTAAAAGACAAAAATTTAAACAGACAAAGATTTTAAAAATGCTGAAAATGGATTCTGTTAGCTATCACTTCACATCCTGGTATAGTTTTTTAAATATTTTCAATGTACAAAGACTACTTACTCCTCTACAGATTTATTACACGTATAGAATAAAATTTGCATGGTATCTATTACGGGATAGACATAAATTGTCATAACTTTTTTATTTCTTAACCGATTTAGATTAAATAAACACTAAATGTTAAGTGAAGACTATGATAATACGTTGCTGAAAACCGCATTTAACCGCATGTTTTGGATTCTCTTGCTCTTATAAAGCCCCCCTATGATGTTTTTTTTTAATTCATTGTACAGGAATGGATCAGTGACAATTTTATCATATGTATAGATATAGATAACTGTCTGCTTCCCGCGATTCCATAGCTACAGGCTCGTGTTATATTTTCTAAACATTCATTTAGTTCTAGCTACTAACATAAAGGAAAAAATAGGAGTCTCTAGTTGTTAGAAATAAGTTGTAGGTATAGGTATGGTATATTATAATAAAAACATTTGGTTGTCTGAACTTGTAATTAAAGTACACTTAGAATTCTATTTCAAATGTATTGGAAATACATACTATAATAATTTTAAAAATGAATAATCTTGTTTCCATCAACAGTTCAGTACAGAATAAATTTTACAGAGGTGTACCGCAATTGTATAATCTACGAGGAAGGAGTCGCGAGTCACAACTAATATTAAATAATATGAGAATCTATTTTCCAGTACGTTTCAACGTGTCCCAAATAAACTGCTAAGGTAGCCTCATTACATTTTGCAATGAATGACATTCATGGAACTCCATATGGTTGTGAATTAATATTCAATTATTTTTAATAAAACCTTATTTGTTTTTTTTTAATATACAATCTTTATAGTTGTAACTGAACATTATCTATATAATTAAAAAAATGCAAACTGAATCTTGCTTTATCGATGTCTATTTTAGGGTTTAATTGTTTTTATTTAATTAAGTTCTTAAGTATAATGTAGTATTTACCTATATATATATATATATATATACTAGTAGTCCGATGTACGTACAACGTTGAGAACTTTATGTCCTAATAATCATTTTCAATTTAAACTTAAAAAAGAAAGAGACAGGTAAACGAAAGGTGAGCTTTGACTTTCATTCACAATACACGAGACAGACTTACGTCAAATAATAAGTTACGAATTCATGTTGTCAGTTTCTTATAATATTAAATTCTTTTTGTTGAGATCTTTTTATTGTGAAAGGAGAACAAATAATACATACCAATTAGACTTTAACATGAAATCTTCTTTGCCCAGGGACGTGTACATTTTTTGATTTAAAGATAAGAATTTGTAATAAAAATAATTTTCAGCACAACAGCGCGAAATGTTTTTAATAAGAACATAATTCACTGAATCCGAATTTGTAGTCGCGGTTAGGATTTAATCAAATTTAATAAATTTGAAATAATTTAATAAATTGTAAATATATTTACCGAAATGAAAGTAGTCTAGGAGTGAAAAATTGTTTCGGAATTATTATTAATAAGTATTTGAATATTTATTTATATTTATAATAATACTACACTCATGTATTAAGATAATGTTGTTTTATTAATTTAAAACACCTATAAAATAAAAGTTTGTTTATTATATAAGCTTGTGATGCTGTGGATATGACGGATCTTGAAAATACCTAATACCACGTATCCTTTTGGAGGCCTAAATAAGTACTTACTTAGGACATCTCTTACAGAACGTTGTTTTAGGATAAAAAGGTAATAATTTATAAAATTAACCACGACGACCACGACCGCCACGTTAACTTACGTTGATATTTTTGTGAGTCATTATGGAGACTGAAGTGGCCAATGACAAAACGACTAACTTTATGCGTTGCAATTCATATATATATATCCAATTATACTCAAATCAGTTGTTAAACACTTTAACGACCGTCCCAAATGGTTTTTTTCTTAGAAACATTTATCAGTACAACTGACTTTACAACGGAAACGAACATAAAACGGAAGGCTTTTTTTACTATCATCCAATATTACTGTCTCATTCAATATTTTGGAAAAAAAAAAAGTTATTTATTCATTAATAATGTAACAATTCTTGAAACAAAACACTTGAATAAAGTGATTGTAAAATACTAACCAATTTTTAATATAAACCAGCTAAGACCAAAGAATACTTATATGTATAGGTCTACTTAATTTTGCTTTCTCATAAATCATTGTAGCTACGTCGTGTCCTTGATATTCTTCGGATTAACCTTCGTGGGAACTTTGACTGTTCCTATATTGCCTTGTGTATCGTATGCCAGGGGTCTTATACGTTACAAGCAATGAATTTAATATCGTTTCATATTGCCGTGGTTTTGATGTTATGAGAGAATATTTGATAGGAATTAAGTTTTTATTTTAGGAGTATATTATTACGTAAAGAACTAACCAATTAAATAAAGAGAAAGAGGTATTTTATACCGGCTACTTAGTATAATTGGATATATTAGCATTTGTTTAGTTGGTTTTGAAATCGCAAATTTGATTTGCCTTCTTTAAATTTAGTCTTTGAGTCGTAATTGACACGACAGTAGCACAAAAGACCGGAAACAAAGTGTTCATTCACAGCTTTTGGGTACAGAGATCCGTCTAAATAACAAAAGTGAACGTCAACGATTTTGCCGTTTATTTAAGCAACAAAATGTGTTCCGTGACTTAATAATCTGATAATAACATTACTCTGTACTTCATGCACCACCTTCATCGATCCCTGCTCTGATCCTGAATATTAATGATATTATACATGTCGGGAAGGGCGAGCCTGTGTCAGTGTAAGTGTTTAAAAATAGACCTGTATATAGGCTGTATTAAATATATAAAGCTACGTTCAGACTTCAGACTAATTGATGACTAATTTAATTCAAGTTGTAAGAATGCGAATTATGCGATTAAAAATATAATTAAATAGATGAATGGTTATTAAAATCCTTTACTGTAAAGTGTAGTTGAAAAAAAATACTTTTAAATGAACAAAAGAAACCATTATGGGCAGAGATTCGAACTCGTGACCACTGGGAAATCGTCCCGTCGCTTTATGAATTGAGCTACCTTATCGTTGCCCACTTCAAATGACTATTGTATAACTATTGTATGTTAAATATATTACTTACATTTACAATCGCCATGAGGTGGTTGATATATTCCGCTTCAGTGTATATCATTTCTTTGATCACTGTTTGGCGTGACTCATCGTCGGGGGTCAATGCTGCAAAATATCCTCCATTATTATATTTGTTAATTTAGCTGTAATTTATATAATAAGGTTTTACAAAATGATTTGAAATTTAAGTATGTAATAATAATATAACAGCTAGTTATGTTTAATCTAAATTTAGCAGACATAATTAAAATATATAAAAGTGCAATTTGAGAAACAAGATCTTAATATTCTGAGGACTGATCGTGATATTTTAATAATGAAGCCACTTACTTAAAATTAAATTTTATTCGAATGTTACAAATAGGTCTGTATAAAATTGAACACTGAATTAAAAACAAGTTTGTACTATTTTATATAATTGCTTTAGAATAAATATATGTATAAATATTTTCATCACAAAATTTTTCAGTGTGTATATAATAGTATAATAGTCTTCATTACACAGATTAAAATAATATATTGCTTGAGTAATTATTATATATCTATATAAATATGTAAGTTTGGATGTTTATCACACTAGACGTCGTATACCATACCGAAAGACAAATGAGGTTCTATAGACTCGTCTTATTTTATCTTCTACTTATACTTTTATCTATGATTTTATCTTGTAAAAAGTTTTCAAATAGTTTTATATTATTGTACCTTATTATATTTTCAGATTAGATAACGTCTTGTTATATATATATAATATAATCTTGAAAACATTCAAATTGGCCATATTGGAATTTAATTGGCAACGAGACATGGTATTGCTTTTATACGTTAGTTAAAGATTCTCTTAACTTTATGGTCAGTCCATTATTTGGTACGTCGTAAAATCATCGTGAAAATTATCTAGGTCGCTAAAACCATTACAGTTTTCCATTTTCTTTCCGTGGTGATTATCAAATTGAACTCATAATAAAGGTAGCTTTTTATTTTAAATATGGGAAGATATATTGAAAAAAAAATTGCAATCTACATACAGGTGAATGAATATGCATTTATTTTAAGTATTTTTTTAATATGATTTTCTTTGTATTTGTTACACTAGAAGAAAAAAAAAAATAAGTTACCTAATTTTGGTATTGATAACATCCATCCAATTATTTTGACAGGGAACCGATCGCTTTTATTATATTATATACATACTTTTAAATATATTTTATAAACAAACGCGATTCTCACTACAAGCTTGTTATACATATATTAAATAAATATAAAGCAGCTTAGATGATTTTATTTACCAAACTCCTATATACTTAATATAACAGTCCTATTAACATTTTAATGAATGATTTTGAATGAAAAGTGTAATAAAATAAGAACTAAGAAGTCGTTGTCAAGAGACCCAAAGAGGCTAAGCAAGGAGATTTTCGCGCCAATTTAGAACAGATTACAAATTACATTTTATAAAAATGAGTGGAATTCTTCATTTAACGTTCTTTATCTTTTGGCTTTTGTTAGGGCGCGTAATATCTTTAATTGAGGTTATAATTCTTTCTTATTGTAGTTATAAATCACTTAACGAAGTAAACGACGCCTTCAGTGTCCCATAAAAATATTATTTTTATTTATGGTCTTTTATCCCAACAAATCGTGGTTTGAAGAGGAACTTGAACTGAGGTTTGAGGTAACCTTAACTTCATAGTTTGATTTTGTAATTTTAATCTTTTTGTTAACTTGTATTGGATTGTATTACCTCAAGTTAATATTAAGGTGGGATCGCAATTTTTTTGTTTGTATTAATTCTTAATGATTTTAAAAATAAGAGTCATATCTTTAGTTAAGTTGATTATTTTAAAGATTATTGCAAATATCACGAAAGAAAAAAATAATGAAAATCCCTGTAGTGATACTTCGTACAATATACCAAGTTAGGATTGAATTATGTTGACTTTTATGTTTATCAGACTTAGTTTGATTATTTAAACAAGTCTCAGTCGGAGTACTTTAATAGTTTAATTAATAAATGTAAGTATTTACTTTGTAACACATACTCATAATAAAATTTACAAAAGATAAATATTAAAAAGAAGTTTTTTCTTTATTCAGTTTTTGATCTATTAAAATAGAAGTTACTAAATCCATTAAAATATTGTTTTCACAACTAAATAGCCTTAAATATTGTGATGAATGCTGTATTAGCAACATCTAAAATAATGGTTATAAGTTTTATATAATATATCTCCACTAATAATAAAAAATAAAAAAAAAACTAGAAAAACAACTTCAAGACGACCTTTTGACTGAGGCTATTTTTTAACGAAACAGCGCGAAGGAACTTTGCAAAATTTAGTTCATATTTCTGGTTTCTTCTGGAAAATTCTGGAAATATAGTGCGGAAATCAATTTTGGGTTAACCCTTATCACGCCATCAGCGTGTTGGCTATCGTTAGGTTATCGAACTATACCTGGATTAGAACTACAATTTGTTCACTATTAATTCCAATATCAATATATTTACTAAAAATATGTTTTCTATTTCTGTTGTTATTAGAAACAGTATTTGTAATTTACTATGCAAAATGAGATATTCTATTATTATTACTTTTTTAAATTATATAATAAAGGTGGCTTATATTTTGTTTGTTTGAAAAAATTAATCATATTTGATGAATTGTTTTTATATTGCGTAGCCGTCAATCTTAGTCGTAGCGTGAAGAACAAAATAAAATATATAGAAATTTATGATCAGTATTATAAGATACCGCCTAAGGTACATGAAATACAGTCATGCTAAGGTGTATACAATGAATGTAATTATTCTTAATTTGAAAAAACGATATGTAAAGGCTTTTAGTATTAAACAATAATAGGTACAATTGTAGGTACAAACATTCAAATCGGATATTACCTCTCTAAAAGCAAAGTTTCTTCAGTACAAAGCTGACAATAATTGCATTCATATACTATTCATACCTTATTAAGTCATGTGATTTTCAACACATGGAACTTGATTGCTGACTACATAAAGACTCTTTGAGTCTTTAGTTACATGTAATTAAAGACTCAAATAAGAAATATACACTAAACTAAGAAATAGACACTTATCACTTAAATATATTAAGATTTTAGCTCATTATTAGAAATTATGTTCGCGGAAATGCAAGTGGCTTGGGAATATACTCGTTTGATAAAATATAAGCAAGAATTTAAACTATTCAAAGCCGTAACACGATTCTAATTTAAGTTGTGTATTCGTGATTGAATTCAGGATTCATCAAACAAACTTAAGCCCTAGTATTAAGGTGTCTATCTACGATTGTTTAAATTATATGGTTCTGAAGCTAAGGGCTATCAAATGTAAACTTAATTTGTCCAAAGCTACACTTGTGATTTTTGATAGCCAGTTCTGATAGAACCCAGTGTGGGTTACCAAGATTCAAACAAAAAAAAGAACAGCAATATTTCAGCTTTATAATAATATTATAGATTAGTTTTTGAGGGTTACTTTGGTGTCTTAAAATAAATGGTTAATAATAATATTTTAACGCAGCACTATTGATATTTTTCAATTTGTTAAAGTAGTATAATTTTTTTAGAACACCACAACAATGACAACTATGAATGAAAAGGCGTAAAAAAAATATTTGTTAAAATTTCTTGAAATAAAGACAGTGTGTGACATTGACACACACAGATCTATTGTACATACTAACATCTCTTCAACTAACTACAAGTACATTCGCCTTTTTTTCCGTTAATGTTTCTGATGCAATATTTATTTATTTATTTACCCTTTATTGCATTAACAAATGGCATTCTCTCCTAGTTAACGTCTGTGTATGGTGAAAAATTGAGGTAGGCGTTTAAAAAAAATAAAAATAAATTAGAAAAAAAGGACATGATAAATATTAAATATATGCAGATGTATATAGATAGATATCTATAAACACTTACACACTGATACATAAATTGAATAAACGTTTACATATATCTAAATACATACATATACATATTACTATTAATATAACATCATGCATGTTGAAGATTTATATTGGGAGATACACATTTCAAATTAACACACGGGTTATGGTGACTTTAAAAAGTACTCATTAACAAGTTTTTTAAAGGTGACTTTGGATGGTTGGTTCCAAAGAAGTGAGGCTTGGATAGGATTTTTGGAAGAGGTCGCTGGTGTGTGTCATGGAAGAGTTGGAATTTTTCTTTGAGGTATGGAGGAGAGTTTGGATTGTTTAATATTGAGAAGAGGAGATGAAGAATTCTACAGCTACGCTTCTGACGAATCGTGAGCCATTTAAGTTGACACCGATATTAAGAGACGTGATCGTATTTACGCAAACCGAAGATGTAGCGAATGCAATTGTTGAGGAGGCGTTCTATTTTATCAAGAAGTTCATTATTCATTTTTGGATAGCAAACATCTGCGTAATCGATAATAGGTAAGATGAGGGCGTTAACTAAAATATTTTGGTTTTAAGGGGCAACAATTTTTTAGTCCGATATCGCTATATCGTTGCTACTGTATACTGTCGCTACCGTAGAGTACAGGTAACTTTACGAGATAACCCTTTTACCTGCTGATGCCAACTCAGTCTATTATCCATGCATAATCCCAGATTTTTCATAGACATAGAAAAAGGTATTGTGTTGCCATTATACTGTAGGGATTTCAAGCTTGTAAAATCCGTTTTGGCTAAGAGACTAGAGCTTCTGATCACTATAGCCTGACACTTATCGGGATTTACTGCTACGTTAAATCTGTGTAACCTTCGCCTTAACATTGACATAATAGTGTGTTCCTTTTGCACTTCGCTGTATTCCTTGCGCTTTTTCTAACACGATAGTGCCGTTACGGAAACAATTACTCAACCTTTTCTAATTATTCAACTTAAAACCGCCGGATTTAAATGTATCGTACACGAATCTGCTCTACATTATAAGATTTATAATGTTTAAAATAAAATTTTAATCGGTTTATAAAGAAATAAATATCTTTAATAACTCTAAATCTACACATAGCCTTTTCTGATGCAGCTGGGTATATAATTTTTTTATTTATTACAAAGGCTATATATTTTTATATATATATATTTTTATTTATTTCTTTTTATAGTTGCATCATTATTCAAAATAATAGATGTAGCAACATCAAATGACAGTAAAAAAAATAAGTCTAAGAACACTGCGTTATATTTTCTACTTCACCACAAAGAATGTTTATGATAATAACAATTTTATGGTGGTACTTACATTTCCAATCATAGAAACTCTCGATGTCAGTTTTTTGTAAAGCCATGTGGAGGTAAGAGAAGGTATCTTCAGACAGACTTGCCATGTCGAATCCTTCTAGCTTTGGTACACCATTTCGATTGAAATCCTCCAGTATACTCGTCATCGCAGCCTGAAAACATTCTTTAATTGAATAAAGTTTTAAGAGGTGAAGGCTGATTTTTAGACTTTCAGAAAATATTTAATACATGTTTCGGAGGTTTTCTTTATACATTTTCTGTCAAAATGTAAAAGTCATTAATTTTAAGATCAATTAAATCGAACTGCAGTCATTCAATTGCAGCTGAAATATGGTGGATCGAAAATAACCAAACTCTCTCAGAAGATTGACTGACTGACTGGAAGTAGCTGTTATAGCTACTTCCAGTCAATCCAGTCTTTATAAGACGAGAGGAAGAGCCGGACGCTTAAACACCCAATCTTCCTATAAGTCTCTTTTATCTCTCCTGATTTCTTAATAATGGCAACGGATTAACAATTACATTTGTCATGGGAGATCGCACTTACCTTTACATGGACCGCTGCTAGCTTGTCTTTCTTTACGATAAAAAATAGAATAATCTCGACCCTGACTAACTAGACTAACTCAGGCCTAGCTCAGAGCCTTTCAGACACAATTGATATGCCTACTCTATAAAAAAATGACTCAATACTAGAAGACACAAAATAATATAAAAAAATCTAATTTAATGATTTATGGAGTACCTTTTATAAAATATTTAGACTGAAAATAAAACCCATCATAATCATTAATACGTCACTGCCTGCTTCTAATGATCATTCTAACCATTTCTCGTTTCAGCTATTACGTTTTTGTAAAATTGTACGAAAGGTCAAAATTTTAGATAAAAAATATTATTTGCACTGACATTTTTTCATTGGCGATGAGTAATATTTAATAAATGCAGTTACTCAATGCGATTGAGTTTATATAGAGTTAAAATTTTATTTATTTATATAATTTAGTTAAAATTTATACTGAGTTATGAATATTAGATATATATAATTAAGGATTGATTGTGTACTCACAGGACAAATGTAGCAATTCAATCTCTAATCAATAAGTGTATGCTAAATGTAAATAAAGACTAATGAAGTCTAAACTGATTAAAAATAATCGTTTACTGGCAATTACGTTTTGAAATGAATAAAAAGAATATTTGTGTTTTGTAAAGCACTTGTGTGAACTTGTTTTTGTAAAATAAATCAAAGTACTTGTGTAAATTCAAAAAGAATAGAGTTGCTTAGCAGCTGAAATATTCTAAAAAGTTTAGAAATATTTTAAAAACAAAAGTTAATATTTGGTATGATATTGTATATATATATATATATATATATATATATATATATATACATATATAAAAGAGTCTTATTAATCTTTGGAACTGGAAAGATTAACACCGTCTTTTATTATTTGGTATTCAAAATTGTCATCCAAACTCCGTTGATACCGCTGAACGAAAATAACCTACATACATACCACTACTTTGGGTTGTCATCTTATATCCGTGGATCTTTTTAATAACTTAAATTTTGAAGTATTATTTTATAAGAAAGTAGTATCTTTAAGATCTTCCACAATAAAGTCCTGATTAATGTTGAGAAGCGAAACAAAACATATTCTTAACATCTAAGACAATTACATCATTAGAAAACCGTTACGTGAAATTCAATTAAATAATTTCTTTACTTATAGATCGGAAAATGAAATAAATGACTAATGACAACAACAGAGAATAATTTGGTCAGTAGCTTTTCTAAATAACAAGAGAGCAAGATAAATTTAAGTTGATAAATTGAGGTCGTAAGATAAATGTTCATTAATCAATCCATTTTAATATTTTGATATTATCAAGCTAATTTACTGAACATAACTTTTACTTTAAAAAAAACTCAAACAAAAGGAGATTGAAGCTCGTAGCAATTGCTACGATTGCTACGCTGCTACTGGATACTAAATATAGAGTTCATACTGACAGATGAAATAATTTCAATGATTTATTGCCGACCGTATAAGTTTTGAATGACTTGACCAAATTAAGCCGTATTCTATCCATGATCGCAATAAATGTTGGTTTAATGTCAAAAAGAAGGTATGCTAAATCATTATTTTTTAAATGCGGTAGGAGCCACGAGCGAAAATTAGTTGCTTATAGATAAATTATATCTTTTCGTCTCTGTTGTAGACTTCTGTAAGAATTGTTTTATTTGTTTTTTTTTACCTTATAATCTTAGGATAAGCCAGCTTTACAAGCCCCACTCAGGAAGAGTGAGTACTGCTGAGTACGCTAAACTAGCTAAAAAGATGAGTAGCTTTTAGCGGTCTTGAAGAAAAAATATAATTCAGAAAAAGGAAACAGACTGACATTTAATTAAGGTAAAAGATGCAGATGTTTTTATTAAGAAATGTTCCGCACAATTTCACCCAGAAGGCAAACTCTGAAGTTATAAGGATACCAAAATTAAAAATAAGTTTCTAACTAAAACCAGACAACAGAGTTGGATCCTACAAGTTTGAAAATATTGTTGTTTGAATTCTCATAAGTCAACTCTTTAATTATTTATCATCATCTAATACTATATTATTATAATAGGCGAGAACTTTTGAATTACAAATACAACACACAGAGATATTAATGTTTATAAATATTCAAAGTCTTATACTACATACATGGTCAAATCATAAACCCTCCTTTTGCTGTAGTCGGATGAAAAAGTAAGTAAACCTAAAGCAAAGAAATCCCGGATTAACGTGGGTATCTCAGGTGAAGTATTACTGTTTATCTACGGCGAAGCTATTTGAGCGTGTGATTCATACACACCGGGCAACTTAGTTTTGTTCACATTTTTAATATTTCGACTTTACCAAAACCACTGTAGCCTGGCTTTATTGTTAACATGTTTCACTTTACGTCTTCATATCAAATGTTTGTCTTAAAGACCGCTAGAGGTTTCAAGTTTGTTACAGTTTATACAAGCAAGATATACCATATACAGATTTCTACAAAACGTTATTAAAATTGAACAAGAATTAAATCTTTGTCAACGTTAACGTTCTAATTATAAAATGAGCCTCATTACTTGTAATATATACATCTATATATAATATTAGCCGACTTCAAATTACTATTTAAGTGTTATACTAAATACACATGTGTATAATATACATATGTAAACTAAGGGAAAAAAAAGAAAAGTGTAATATACACTATACACTTTTCGTTTTTTATATAATATATATATATATAATGTTTCCCTCTTAGGTAGGAATATTGCCTATTGATAGAATTAGAAAATGTGTTACTTATATCATTAGTTTTGATAGAAAATAGTTTCTATTATGTTATTTTTAACAGGACAGGGGTCACGAGTTGAGCCGATTTTATTGTATTCTTACGAGTATTCTCATAACATAAATGGAAGGAATGGACCCTTGTATGTCATTGTAGAATGGACGACCAAATTTTTTTTTTCATGTTTTACATTTACAAGCACGATAATAATATACAAATATAATATTAATTTATGTTATTAAACATATGAATTAAAAATAAATGAAATTGTATTTTTGTTTATTATATATATAAATTTATTAACCTTAATTTATAAACCTTACTATACATGTAAAATGAAAATGATATTAATAAATTAGCAGAACTTAAAATTAAAAAGTACTACATGTAAGTAGTGCTTAGGTTTCACGAGCAATTGTGGTGCAAATGTTGATGTAATTATCTGTAGCCTTTACTACCACCCCCCCTCCCCACATTCTTCTAGGTTCAAAAAACGTATTTCTCTTGTTATAGTACAGAAATTGCGTAATATAAGCATACATAGTATACTTATTTAAATTTTAAATTAATATAGAATAAAAAATACTTGGTTACGGGCAGGGGTTCGAACCGGTGATCTCTAGGAATCTGTACCTATGAGCTACTGTATAGCTATCCGCATTTACCCGCATGATTTAAGCATTTAATGTGTGGGTAGAATTCGTTATAAATGATTTAAATATTTTTGTTTTATGAATGTTGTAGTTTTTTATGCCCCTAAGAAAACATTCGCCCGGGTATTATGTATTAACTAAAAATGAAATAATGATTTACTGTAATAAAAACTAAAATTAAGATACCGAAATTCTATATTATTAAAAACTAAAGTGTTTTCTTTTTTTTTTTACTTAGTTTCCATTGTACATGTACATTGTACATTCGGTGACCAAATCTTAACGTGGCGTCTAACTCGTTAGGTTTCTTTGACAGAGTTGACCTAATACATCGACCTTTATTTGACATTTGCAACTTTAAAATATTAAATATATTATTAGCACCTATGATTATATTTAACATTTAATAAAACTGAAAATTGTAAATATTTCAGACAGTCAAAAAAAATTACGTTCGTGGTTTTATCAAATAAAAATTAGACAGTTAATTGTAATACATTTTTGGATTACTAATAACTACTAGTAGCGACTTGTTCCGGTAAACATTCACTGACTGCGCAAATATATTTTATAATATAATTGCTTATAAGCAAATGTGTAAAATGTTCATTTATAAGCAATGTTTGGACTGACAGAGATAAATATAGTAGATTTTTTATTCATAGCCTTTAACAGCTTTGAATTTTGATTTTGTAATTAATTATACGTATTACTATGCACATGATTATAATATTGTATCTTTTTATTTGTATGGGGTTATTTTTTTCCAACCAACCAAACCAGAAAAAACGAACCAAATCAAGTTATGACGATAAATACATTTTGTAAAAATATATTGCACTGAATAAAACAATACAAGCTTCTAAATCCAGCATTGTAGAGTGTGGTAATAAGATGAGTTCGCTAAATTGCAACTCCCATATCATTTCGGAATGAGTTTGTAAAAACTATTTTGTTATTTTTGGGGCGGAAATTAATGTATCCTACAACCGTTTTTAATAGTAACGTTAATTTAAGTATTTTCAAAACGTGCATCAAGAATTATATGACATTAATTAATATTAAGAGGACTTTTTTATTAACCTGATATATAATTTTGAAGTATTTGATATCAAGATAAAATAGAAGAACTTATATAACTGCTTTCTCATACCTATTATGGTAATAAAAATTCAACCTGGGACATATCGATGCATCCTATATATATGGGACAAAATGCAAAATTACATCTTAACAGAAGAGGCTTTCAACGTTTAAAGTTATTATAACTCCAGGATAACAAAACCGAAGTTTACGAAACTTTTCTTGCTTGCTAAGAGAACTATCTTCCTCATTTATACTATAGTATTTTATACCTACATTTATTGTTTTTTTTTACGTAACATTAGCCTTTCTATGTCAGTTTTTGTTAAAACTTTTTTTCTTTAAAAACAGTATACGTGTGTTACGCTAATTAGAATAAAGTATATATATTATATATTATCGTCGTTTTACCTACATCATTTAACTGTGCACTGTTATTTATATTTCCCAGTGATTTACTAAGTACCGACTTTTACACAACTTAACCTAACTCAAAAACACAACAGTTATATTTTGTGTTTATAAAATCGCGGCCGTTGCTCCGTTCAACGTTTAAATGTCCAATCAACTGATTGGTCCAAACTTGAAACAAACGCGCGGGTACTCCCCGCTTATAAGTCTTAAACTACTCTTAAGACCTTGTACGTTTAAATTCATGTTACATATGCCCTTATACTGAAATAAAAAGTCGTTTCTATGCAGAAATAACTTTTCTTTTAAGCGCACATAAGTAATTATATCGATAAGATGCTTTTACCATAAAGAAGTAAAAATGGCCAAATTGTTATTTTGGCCCATATACATATGACTAATCGATATATTGCTTAACACTATCTACAACCACTAGTGTTTGCGGTTTATAATATAATAATATAATATTTAGTTACCTTCCAATAAGCTTCTAGAATTATAGACATAGAATTAGGTCTGTATCGCGTTATAGGTTTTAGTTAATAACTGTGACACTTCTGCATGTAAAGCTGTAGCATTCATTTACCTAATATTTTTAAAGCCAATACCAGAGAGTTACATCATAAATATAAAAAAGCGAATCGAATATACTCATGTTAGACAATTAATGTGCGACCCTTTTTGGTTCTGACCTTCATTCACGATGACGACCCCTAATAAAGGCTGTTAAGCCTTTGTTATACTTATTTCTCTATCCATTTTACTGTAAAAAATATAACATACTCTTTATAGATATACGTTAATATATTGTAATGTTCTTCCGAAGACGTATTCATCATATATAGTGTAGAAAAACTAAAACATATGTAAATAAAATCTCGATAATTTAAGATTTTCTTCACTTGACTTGGCTGAAGGAAGATCATATTAGTAAGATTAAGGACTTTTTCTATAAAAAAAAGTCATTGTAATTGTAAAAATATAAATGCAAAAAAAGAACATTTCAACTATCGGCGTGATGTTCTACTATTTTAATTATTAATTAATAATCAGTGAATAGGCGCTCTTCATTAAGCCACGAAATAAATAAAAATACTCGTCGGGCTTTCATCGTGGCAAGCGAAATTATTTTATTAAAGCCAACTTTGAACTCTAATGGTATTTTAGATGTCTGTTATTCCGCTTTTCATTTTGCTTTAATATTCACTATTACCCATCAAGCAAATCAATTAATTCAAATTGAACAAAACTATTCAACAGACTTATGCTATTTCCATATACTTATATTTTAGCGTCCTGAATATTATATTAGAATAAAACATGGAAATAAATAAAATATTGTAAACATTTCTATTGTGAACTACATGCTTGATTTATCTAAATTGTTGCTTATTTTTTGTACTTTAAGTATAATAAAAATAAATAATGATAACAACAACAACAACGACAAAATAACTAAAATAAATGTAGCTAGAAAGAAATATTTTGCCAAAGAGAAGACGGCACATGCTTACGAATTTGTAAGTGACAATTCAAAACAAAAGTGAACAGTTAACAGTCAAGACATGCGCAGACTTACGACGTCACCGCAAGGAGACACTGAGCCAGACTTAGCTGGACTCTCGCTGCGAGTCCTCTCACGAATTAGGGATTTCATGTTTGCGTTTATTTACCACTTAGGTAAATATAAGTTCAATTCACACCTGTATAAAAACATAAAACTGTAAGTAACGTATTTTAAAATTAATGCGTAGGTATTACCCTAAATAAGCAATTGAACACTCTAATTTACTTATATTTTTATATATGTGCAGAACAAATTAAATGTTTTTTAGTAATTTTATTTTATTTTACTTATAAGACGTTAACAATAATTTGTGGCTAAAGGAATAACTTGCACGTAAAAGGGTGCCTGTAAATATTACGACGAGGTAAATGGTGAGGTCACAAGGTGAGGTTTACAACAGGGGGTGCCCTACCCGAGATAGTGGCCAAACATTCTTTGAAACGCACTACTAACGTAGTAACCACTTCTAACTTCTCAATACATGTTATTATATACCTTATGTTCGTTCAGTTCGTAAAATATTTTCAATTTCTTTAGTCACCTTCAACTAAAGTATCAAAATTGGAACAACTTAAGTACGCCATTATTTTACAAAACCAGTACTCTTTTTGTTTGGTATTATAACGCTGGGGCTACGTAATGTTAAACTTAATTTAAAAAGTTGAGACGAGAATTATGAAACCAGAAAAAGAACCATTTTTAACATAATTTAGAAGTTATTAAAACGATTAAAGTATGTTTGAACTTGAAAAGTATATTCTAAATTAAACTCTGTTTTTTTTTTAATTTTGTTGCCCTATGAATATTTTTCAGTTACATCATCAGTTACTAACTGATAAACATTCATGATTCGCCACGAAAATCTTTAAAACAAGTCCAATGACGTCAAACAGGTTGATTCCTTGATAGTAAAGTTCCAATGTAAAAGTAAAGTTCCAATGATAACTGCCTAGTTCCACCATCAAGTTTATCAAGATGATTTCAATGAGAGCAAACTAAATTTATTTATTTGAAAACCTTAGAAATCCAATGATGACCTTTCAATTACCTCAACATTTTGTATAAAAAAAAAAAACAGTCTTCATCCATTCACTGTTGACCACTAAAGTATCTATCAAAATTAGTTCCACAAGACTAATACTGATACAACTATATCACTATTTTGAAGAGTTTAATACGACCACCTTTCAGTTCCATCCTTAAACATTGTTCATCATCTACAAGTAATGTGATCACCGATATAAGTTCGACAAGACCAGATTCAGTATATTTATCTCGAATCGTTGTAGACCTTCTATGGTCACCATTCACTTTTATGAGGCACTGTCGAGCACGAAAGTGAGTATCAAGGTGAGTCACCGTCTGATCACCCACCGCAAAAGTTTTGATCGATCGAGATGAGTCCATCAAAATCAAGCTTGATATGTTGAATCCAAAATTTTATAAACTTCTTATGGTTACCTTCTGTTTTCATCATCAGGCATTCTTCATCATTTTCCACGAAAGTACGAATCAATCAACTAGACTAAACTTGATATGTATATTTCAAATAGTTTACCATATTACAGTTCCATCATCAATAACGGTTCACCATCCACCGTCAAAGTGTTTAACGAGATAGACCCAGTGAGACCAAAGTTAAATATGGTATTTTATGTTAGATGGCTGAAGACTTCCTTTCATCACCTTTTTTTTTACTTCCATAATCAAGCATTGCTTCACGTAAAAAAGAAAAGAAAGTCGAGATGAAATGAATAATACCAAAAGTGAGATTCCACGGTCACCTTCTGTTCCATCACCACCTCGAAAGTATTTATCAAAAGGAATACTAATACCGTGAAATGTATATTTTGTGACGTAATGTAAATTTTTGCATTTTCAGAATATTTGCATTTTTTATATTTTTGTTTGTGATTCAAATATATATTTATTTAATGTTAAAGGCTTAAGCTATAATTGTCGAAGAAATTTAGAAAAATAAATGACTTCTAATAATATTTTAAGTTATAATACCAGTAGTATAACTTAATTACACGTAATTTTATTTCTAGTCAAAGAATAAAAAAATAACAATGATAAAATATAATAAAAGGTTTTCCCTTTTTTGGTTTAATGTTAGTAAAAAAGTAAAAACCCTATTTTTCGCACGCCTTTGTGCGCTTGGACGATAGAAAGGACACTTGGAAGATTAGTTTGAAACAAAGCAAAAGTACAATTTAGGAAAATATTATAAAATATTTAAGAAATCTATAAAATTAAGAAAGATATCATTTAGATTTCATTGTTTTTATTGTTATACTTCTTTATTTTAAAAACACATCTATCAGAAGATAAATATATATATAAACTAGCGGACCCGACAGACGTTGTCTTGTACACGCGTCTTTAATTTAAAAAAAAAACAAAATTTAAAAAAAATATATTAAAAAGTTATCACAATGTCTAACGTGTCTAATTACATGTTCATTTATCATAATTCTACCAATCGATACCATATGAATATGTAAATAAAGATTTTTTGTTTGAATAAATAAATTGGTTTCAATATATTTTTTTAAATTTCACTTTTTACGTAGCGAAGCACGTATCGGGTCGCTAGTACTAAAATATTTTTCTTATTTCTATCGCAACGCCAACTGTCAGGGCAGACTATAATTAAAATATAATATTATTTAATATTTGACATTGCCATGGTAACGCAGTCCGTCGGAACCAATGTGAAACATTCCAAAACCACCAACCACCTACTTACACATTAAAAATTAATCATAAAACCATTTTCCAGTGGACCAAATTGTGAATCAAAACAATTCTCAAGTTCCCTTGAACACACAAAGAATTTCATAAAAATCGGTCTAGTCGTTTAGGAGTTCAGTGACATACACACGCATACAAGAAATATATATATAAAGATATATATTACTAATTTATTACTTTTAAATTTATATTGTTGTTTGCTTTTACATTATTTATTTAGTTTACATTATTTATTTACTTTTTTTATTTAGTAAGATATCATATAAGACGATGATTCTATAGTTGACGAATTGCGTTACCAAACATCATTAGGTACTACGGGTCTTTATGAAATGATTTCCTCAGATTTTCCAAATTAAAAGCAATAAACGTTTTAGTCTTTCATTATTAACTAATGACTAAATTACAGCGAACCTTAAATAACCGTTTTTGTTATTCCTAATTTACCTGACACTGTGGTGGATTATATATTTTTATAAGTAATGATAATTAAACGTAAACTTTTTTAAACGCAAAGTCGAATAAAAGTTAATGGACATAATATCTCCGGAAAGCATTAAAAGTGTATATATTATTGTCGCCACTTAGTGATTAATAAAATGGATTTCAAAGGCAACACTACTAATATTCCGATGATGAATATCACTCGACGAACACACGAGAATTTCGCACTTATCACAAATTATACTAAACCATTTTGCTCAATTACAAAAAGTATTTTTGTATAAATTAAAATATATTTTAAATATAACTTGAAAACCGCTTTATTAAAAAATACGCATACAATAAATAAAACTAAAAAAAAAAATCTGGTTAACGAATTACGCAGAGTGATGCTCTCACCTGTGCTGGAGCAGCAGAGCTAACAGGCTCGATCGCGGGCACTATACCACTGATGATGGGGTAGATCCTCCCCTTACTTTTATACCCCAGGACCTGCGTCAGTTACCTGCGCATGCCTCCACACCTCCAGCCCACCTCCACCACATTTGCATTTTAACGCCTATCTTTTCTCAATAAATATTTTCTGTGAGATTGATTTCATATTGGTTTAAACCGGCTAAACTAACTAAGGATTAATAACCAGTTAGTAATATTTTAATATGATAACGCTTAAAACAATTAGATTTATTGATTTATAAGCTCGTTACATCATTCATTAGGTAATGTAATTCGTACGTGATATAAACAATTCGGCAAAATAAACCTCAATCGTTTAAATTTTTGATTTTAATAATTAATTAGTTTTAATTGAAATTGCAATTTTTATATCTATTGTTAATATTGTTTTTTAACTTAATTTTAAACATCATAAAAGATATCGTTATAATTAATATTATAATTTTAGTAATAATCTTCAGGGTGTTGACCAACACATGTGTGAAGATGTGTGGAAAATTATTCATAAAGGTTCTGAAAAAAAATGAAGGTAGTTTGACAATACAGTCCAGAATTGTTTTGTTTGACTGTCTGTTACTGTATCCACCGATATTAACACGGAGTTGAAGAACTAAATAGTTTTTGTGATATATTATATTCATTAGATTTGAAAAAATAGGTTTTATTAAATTTTCCATAACATATAGCAATAGAATTCGCAAGTAAATCTATGTGTGCAATTATTTATTTACCATGGGTTCTTATATTTTTAATTAAAGTTGACTTGTATGAACTTAAAATAAATAACGATTTATTAGTAAATAAATACGGTATTAAAATGGTATTTAAGATTTTAAGTAAACTTTTCGTGATTAAAATTACTTAAGGAAAGAAAAGCAACAAACCTTCTCAATAAAATTTACTACACATTAATAATGCACTAGTACGGAAATCAATCAAGAAAACATTTAATCCGTTTAAAAACATCATCAACAATTCTCACAGAAAACCAAAGAGGACGTCTTCTTAAGAAAAGTTTATTTTTAAGAGAGCTTAAAATTGGGGCTTAAATGTTAAAATGATAAAATATAAACCATGAAAAATATTCGGCTCTTAGTGTTTTAACATTATTAAGTTTTATTTCTCTTTAGTATAAACATATTGGCTTTGAGTTTCAGTATCAAGATATATGAACATACAATAATTTTAAATTATTATGAAATTAATGCTAAATAAAATCTAAGGTATGCATTCCTAAGATTACATTTTTCAAGAAGTAAATGCTAAAATACCAGTGTATTTTTTATATTCATCAACAATCGAATCATAGATAAATTTATTTGTACGATACATCTTTTGAGTTTTTTAAATGAGAGAGAATAAATTTATGAATTTGACTAATTTTTTTTAAGATTTTGTTCAGAAGCTTCGTTTATCTAGTGGAGCAAGTAAAAGCCAAGATAGAAAATAACTTGCCAAGGACAAGATGTAACACTCATAGTTTACCACAAAATGTGGAGGAGCGTCGTTGGAGGAAGTGTTAGAGGCTGCAGCCTCACATTCACTCACATCAGAATACAGTGCAACGCTACCACCTTCTTCACACTCACACATATATGTATGTACACATACAAATAGAGTTTTTTTGTCAATTGAAAAGCCACGTCCAACCACTCCCACTTTCTCCTTCGTCCCTGTCGTTCTCAGGGGTACCAACTGATTTCCAAATGTCGATAGCTATATATCTATGGCTGACGGTAATAATTTAGTATAAGATGGATCGTGGGCTCAATTTGTCTCTCTAGTAAAATAAAATTATTTATTTTGATGAATGATGCTCGAATTTTTTGGTCAGCAATATTCTAAAAATATAAGAGATATATCTATTGTTATTCAATCATTCAATACCATAGTCATATAATATAAATTTAAACATGAAACGGATATGAGAACACATGAGAACATACGAGAATTTATTCTTACCCATTATTATACGACCAGATAGAAATTTTATTGCGATGTAAAAGCCTCATACGTACAAACATATTTATACCCGTTTTGAATGTTTTCACAACGCAAACTTTTGTCACTGTCCGACTATACTAAGGTTTTATGTTGTTGTTAAAAGTATAAGAAAAACCTATATTAAAACTTTGGATTTATACACAAATTACTATATACATCGACTTAAGAATAACATCAATCAATAGATAAACAATTTATGAATTTTATTATTTAAAATGATTATAGTCATTTATAATTACTTAAACTTTACTTTGTAATTAGTAAAACATATGGTAGTATTGACTTTTACTTTTGTATTATACATTAGCAAAGTAATTGTATTAGTATTATTTTAAAATTAATGTTTCTAAATCCCTACTAATATTATAAATGCGAATGTAAGTTTGTTTGTTACGTTTTCACCCGAAAACACATACTTTTGGAAGTATTAGAAGTAAGTAGTAACATAGGATACTTTTTTTTTTTTTTTTAGCGGGAAGTTTAAAAAAACATCGTTTGTGAATAAATCACAATATGCTATAGAAATACTAACTTTTGTACGTGGTTTTGTCTGTGACATAACATAGATTGTAGCGCGATACCTAATTGCCACGGGATATCCTGTTTTTAATTGTTCGATTTCCTGAATTTAACGTAATTATTTGTGAAAGCCTTCTTATTACCCGAGGACTTTAGAAGGAGTGTTATGTTGTTCAAATATATACACTCATGGACATATTTAGGGGAACGCAAAAAAAAGGTCGAATAACGGAAAATATTTTCATATTTTCGTACTGGCCACTATACCAATATTATGTATTAAAAAAAAAGATGATTTTAAAAATAATTTTATTTTAAATTTCATTTGTTTTTTTTGTTTATCTGCTAATTTCTGAGACACGTAGTGTATGGAATTTTCGTCGGCTTTTGTTGTTTTTAACAAAAACTTTATTTCTGTTGTTTTTTTGACGAAAAATTGTCATTATTGAGTGAAGTGAACTTAATTCGATAAATTTAGGCGATAATGCCGGATCTCAGCGTTGCTCTGGTTTCTAAAGCTGTAACTTTAATTGAAAATGGTTACACTTACAATGAAGTGGCTCAAACATTACATGTTTCCAAGTCTGTGATTTTCCGCAATGTTAAACGATACCGGCAGACTGGAGAGTATACCAGGCGTAAAGGACAAGGTCGCAAAAGAGTAACAGGAGGGAGAGACGATAGATTTATTGTCAGCAGTGTTCTCAGAAACCGTACCTTGACTTCTTCTGAGGCACGAAACCAGCTGCAGGAAGTTCGACAAGTGATAATTAGTACCAAAACCGTCAGAAGAAGACTGAAGGCAGCTGGTATAGGGGCGTACTTGCCTGCCAGAGGTCCACAGCTCACCGCAGGTCATCGAGTGGCTCGGGCCAGCTTTGCTCGTTTCCACCTAAATTGGAATAATGACGCTTGGGGAAAAGTTCTTTTTAGTGATGAGTCCAGATTTTGTCTCAAACCAGATGATGGAAGGACCAAAGTATGGCGACGACCCGGAGAAAAATACGCTCAGTGTAACATTATTGGGAGAGAGCCGTATGGTGGAGGGTCAGTAATGGTATGGGGCGGTATTTACTTAGGAGCACGCACGGAGCTACACATCGTAGAAAACGGCTCCCTGACTGCGGCAAGATACGTAACCGACATTTTAGAGCAGATTGTGATGCCTTTTGCCCCTTTCATTGGAGACAATTTTCTTCTAATGCATGACAACGCTCGACCTCACATTGCGGCATTAGTTTCGGAATATCTTAATGAGGTCGGAATCCAGGTTTTGGGGTGGCCGACACGCTCGCCAGACCTAAATCCAATAGAACACGTTTGGGACAAACTGGGAAGACAAATTAAACAAAGAAATCCATCACCTGTCAACGTAAGAGACCTCAAAACCGCATTGGTTGAAGAATGGAACTCAATGCCGCAAAGTTTTATTGACAATTTAATAGAGAGCATGCCCAGACGCATGCAGGCAGTTTTAACAGCAAGAGGTGGCAACACTAAATACTGATTGTATCACCCATCGCGAAAAAACCAGTCATTTGGACAATATTAACTTTTCTTTAGTTTTCATTGTGTTAGGTCAAAACTCTTCAGAATTAAGTCACTGACCTTATTGTCTTTAATTTCGTTTCTTTCGCTTTAATTTTGTGATTTTTTATGTTCAAAAATGTTAATTTAATTAATTCAGAATAATAATCAAATGTATTGTACAACAAAAATGTGTTTTCATATGATCTTGCAGTCTGTTTTTTGCGTTCCGCTAAATATGTCCACCGGTTTATATTATGTTTCCTGCTACAATCTAAACTCGTAAAAGGATTTTGACGTATGAGGTAACTACGTCAAAAATAATCGGAAATAATATTTTTATGGCTTATGTTCCTAGCCATAAAAATATTATTTTTACAGTCTACCTAGATACGGGCAACAGCTAGTAAATAATAAGTTAAAATGTATAACTAATTGATTAAACAATAATTACTTATAGTCTTAACAATGATTTAAATTTAATAAACTACTTTTTATTTAAACTTGCATTTGTAATGCTAAGACAACTTTATATTATTCAGTGATTCTTATTCCGGGGAAGCGAGCAAGTGAATATAATGAGGAAATATTAGAAATTAAAAATATCTTGCTCGAATAGTCGCACGGTAGAAAAGTTCTGGAAAGTTGTAACGTGTCCATTGAATAAACGAAGCTATAATTAGTTTGGAGTTTTCTTTCGAAGACCCAATAATGAGCCTTCATCACGAGGACTACAATTGTAACGCAGAAACGCTAACTTCACACTTTTTAACAGAATCGGATGACATTTCGGATGCCATATATTTATAATATGTAGATATATAAAGTGAATGATCGTCATGACAATGTTAATCTTTTACCTGAAAGTATAGAGTAATAATATCTAAAGCAAATTTTTGTAATTTTTTTTAATTTATATTTATAATACACAATGAAGTATTTAAGAGAAACAACAATAATATTGAAAATCATATTTTAATTCTGTAATTAAAACCGGGTAAAGTAAAAACCAGACCTAGCGTCAACATGGATTAAAATATGATTATTGACAATGCGCTTAATTTTTAATCGTATTACGCAAATGTACCCAGAGTATCATTTTGTACACCAAATCGAACAAAATTACGATAATTACATTGTCATCATAAGTAACTAAAAAAAAACTAAATATTAATTAACAACGACCTGATTCACTTAACGAAGCGTTTTATATAGAACATTAAAGATGTTCCAGATGAACTGTGAGGGACGAATTAAAATAGTATACAGGTAATAGAAAGACTCCTTTCTACCGGTACAGGCAGTCATTCACCTTAAGAAACGTAGCTTCTGAAGTTATGTATAAAAATAGTTTCACGCCGATCTTTTTTTACGAGAATAGTTCGTTCGAGTTCGTACGAATATATTCGGTTCGAATATTTCGGTTATACATATTTCGGTTATATTCCGGTTTTGGTGACGAATATATTCGGTTCGAATATTTCTATTTTCTTGGATTAACTAAGATTTATGTCTTTTTATAAATCAAATAAATCCTATAAAGTTGTTGAATAAAACTTAATAATATATAGCAATTAAGCTTCCAATCAACTTTTATTTCGAAAAATATCGAGTCAACAGATTTATTTTATTATTTCTTATCTACCATTAGTATCTGGTATATTCAACAGTTAGTATATTCTGGTATATTGAACCTTTAATCATTATTTTTAAACCTCAAAACAATATTTTAAAACTATAAAATTAACATATTTATTCATCCAGGTAGTACACGTAACGTACATGCTATAGAACATGTATGACAAACAAACAATGAAATGGTAAACCGAATATCCGGTACGGTAAAAGAAATCAGTGAAACCACTATTCGACGCATCTCAATTTGACATATATCCTCGTAGACAATATATGAATAGTAATAAAGTAACAAAATAGTATATTTTTTAGTACCTTTAGTCCGTAAAACTATGATAGAAGGCAATAGTCATTAAATAACTTTGGAGGATAAACCATAATATACAACAAACCTATTGCATGCAAATAAACTTCAGAAAGTTATTGTGAATACATTTTTTTGATATTTGATATCGTTTCGTTTGTACCACATTCAAATGATTATTAGTAGTATGTAATATGTATATACTAAGCCCGCCGGCTCTGCAGGGGTAGAAGTTTCAGTATTTGAGTTAAATACTAATATAGATTGTAAATGTCCGACTAATTAAGAGATGTTTTTTAACTTCTGTAACTAAGTAACTCTTTATACGTTCAATCTTTAATTAGATAAGTGATAGTATTATGCCAGTAATTAGAATTTCGTAGCTCTCATCACCAATACAGGCTTTATTTTTCGAGGTCTTATTTAAAGTCTTTGATACCTTCTAAATGTAAGTTATATATTTATGCCATAGAGATGATATTAATTACAATATTTAACTATTTGTTAACGAGACAAATAAGCATATAATAATTTTAGGTCCAATGAAATATAATGAAATAAAAATTCCTAATATTTAAATTATAAATTTTTATATTTTTTTTATAAAACGTAATTGTACCTTGTGAATCGATTTAAAGGCAGTTGTCTTGTGAAGTTATTAAGAAGACATAAAGAGTGGATGGATTGGATTGGATATGGAATACCGTAGTAGACGTTCCTGAATAGAACTCAGCACAGGAACGCTGAATATTTAACAAACTAATGGCCTTTATGCCTGTATGAAAACAATCAATGATACTGAATCTAGGTAAGATAGCAGTTTAAGGAAAGGGTGCGAGTCCAGCCGAATAGATTTTGCGTGATACACGCGATCAAACCATAAACCAATTTCGACGTGACGTCAAAAGTACTTCGAAGCTTAACAAGAATACTTCGCCATACTAACTAGTGGCATTCAAGTGCCAAAGATGGAGTTTTTGGCGCCAGTTTTTGAAAAATGATACATACTGATACATTTCTAGAAATGTAAGTGTAAGATAAGTATTATAGTATACCGAAGTACATATATATTTTACATACATATTTAGTGTATAACTAAAAAATTTACACGTTTACATTTGTATTCACTAAGTAATTATTTTATAAAATATATAGAAAAATAATACTACTGATCCGGTGCTAGATTGCTAATTCAAAAACTCGAATGCTTTATAATTGTATTGCCTAAATCTTTGATTTAGTACTTACCAAAAATTCTACGTAGAATTTAAAGATATCATGTATATATATTTATGAGCTTAGGACATTATTTCTTTTTTCATATAAATAACATTTAATACAAATATTAATTATGAATATAACACAGGTCTAGTAAAGGAACTGATTTTACTTTTATTTAATTTAATAATAAAATAATCTTACCTCATTGTGTTCAGAAGTCTGATGTTTCCTTCTTATACTAGAGTCCTGTGCCCTCATATGTAACGCTGGGTCATCTCCAGATACAGCTCGTTGATAAGACAGCTTTCTTCCTCTACTTTCTGGTTGACGATTGTATAATTCATTTTCCGGAATGCTTGAGAAATCTTGATATGAACGACAACTTTGTAACTCTTTACTCTTTTCATCTTGAATTAATCGGCGAAAATAGTTGGTCAGTCCTTCGCTGGCTACCCAAGTCACCCTAAAATATTAATAGTACAGTTGTAACAATTTAAGCGTGAAAATTCATAAAAAGATTATCTGAAAAGCAATTCTAAGAAAAAAATATAATCTTGTATCGGAAGAAATCCTCGATTCAGGGATATTTTCAAACTTTGTCTCCTAGTAATACATTAGATATCAGCTAAAAAAAATAGATTTTTGTTTGCATTTAAAAATACAATCATTATAATAGTCAAACAATAATTAATAAATATTTTTGTTACCGTCGTACAATTTAAAACTAAAAGCACTGTATGAACTATTTTGTCAAAAAAATTTAAGTCGTTATTTAATATAACAACGAATTTGTGTGATATCATATTTTTAAGGTAGGACTCTCTCAAAATATTTTAGATAATATGTTCTGAAAGTCAAAAACTTCTTAGTTTGTCATATAGTGTTTGTTTTGTGTCAACATCGACATAGCAGAAGTTTATTTTTTTAAGAAACTACGATAATAATGTCACTTATATCGAGTTGCTTTCATTATCTATAATGTAATTTAACTTTAACCTATAATATTGTGTACACAGTTAAGTTAATTGGACGAGTGTGACAGAGATAGGATATTAATTTATGTAACGGAATATTTCTTTGACGTCGGCACAAATCCGCATTTTTCTGAATTTTTGTCCTAAGTAATAATAATAGTAATACAGAACAAGTTACACACATTGATCTAACCCCTAAGTAAGCAAATTATTTGCTTGTGTTAAGGGTGTTAGACAACGATACAAAAATACATAGAAATACACATTAGAAATACTGAGAATATATTTAATAAACGACCAAACCCAGAAATAAAGACATCTATGCTCATCACATACTTGCCTTTCCCTATCGGGAATCGAATCCGAGCCCCATTGCGTCGCTATACGTTAAGCGTCTGCGCTAACCACTCGACCAAGCGACGACGGGGCGGTAAAAGGGGGCAAAGTGAATTTCTCGTCACAAACTGACAAAATCTGTTATATATGTTTATTACTATTACCTGTTTGAGCGAGATGCTTTTCTGCGATTTTGGTCAAGTGGCGAGTCCAAGCCCGAACTCATGGAAATGGCTCTTGAATTTAGCATAGCTTCTTTTAAATAAGCCTCATTTAAACCTGCCAAAAAAAATAACTGGTAAAAAAAATTATTCTCCCTATATACGGTATATAGTATGTCATTTATAAGTGTGGTAAGTATGAGAAGTTTAACTCGCCATGCTGCTTACTTGTTGGTATATTACGTATCAGTTGGGCATCGAACCCGCTGTTCAAAGGTATTGGCACCACTACGCCATAACGTCGATATAACAACACGCAAACATATATATATTTTATGGTGTTATGTTAAGACTATAGCTTTGCTTTTAAAAGTTATATAAATACTAGCGGACCCGACAGACGTTGTCTTGTACACGCGTCTTTAATTTAAAAAATCAAACTTTAAAAAAATATATTAAAAAGTTATCACAATGTCTAACGTCATTACATGTACATTTATTATAATTCGACCAATCGATACTGTATGAATAAGTAAATAAAGATTTTTTGTTTGAATAAATGAATTTGTTCCAATATTTTTTTTTAAATTTCACTTTTTAAGTAGCGAAGCACGTATCGGGCCGCTAGTACTAAAATATTTTTCTCATTTCTATCGCAACGCCAACTGTCAGGGCAGACTATAATTAAAATATAATATTATTTAATATTTTGACATTGCCATGGTAACGCAGTCCGTCGGAACCAATGTGAAAAATTCTAAAATAACCACCTACTTACACATTAAAAATTAATCAAAAAACCATTTTCCAGTGGACCAAATTGTGAATCTAAACAATTCTCCAGTCCCCTTGAACACACACAAAGAATTTCATAAAAATCGGTCCAGTCGTTTAGGAGGAGTTCAGTGACATACACACTCACACAAGAAATATATATATAAAGATAAAAAAAAATGTTGTTTTCTTACTATGTACACTGTTTGAATGGATGCCTTCAAGTGTTGAGCTGGAGCCGGAGTGTGCGTGGAGTGCAGGCTGGCTGCCAGCGAAGTCATGTTCTGAGGCAGCACATGACGGACCACTTTGTCTCATTGATAGACTGGAATTACTGCGTGCTATAGATGAATCCGTTTGTAAGCTCGTTCTACTAGTGCTTAGCGGCTCCTTAAAAATAAAAGATAGATAAGTAAAGAATTAAAAAGTAATATGTGTATAATGTAAGTACCAAAAATCAGTTAAGTGTGCACTCATATAAATCTAACAAATTATCAAAAATAAGTAAAGTCAGGTCACTTTCAAAGTTGTACGGGCTATTAAGATTATTTTTCATTTCATATCTATTTACTGCTTCCTTTTTATATTTTTATAAATATTTTCTTCTTTGCAGTATTATATATTTTTTCTATTCTTCTACAGCAAAACAATAAAGATAATTGATATAACTATTTTGTTATTTTCTATATTTTCATTCTAATTGGCAAATGTTGAGATTGAAGCATCTTATAACAATGGAATCATGTCTTATAATCTCACATTTTTTACTTCAGACAACATACTTTCTATATATACTAAATATATCTAGAGGTCTGAAAGATATTTATTTCATGAATCACTGAGTGAACTATCATAAAAACATATTTCTTAATATATGTAAATGAAATGAGTAAAAAAATATATATTTAATTCTTTGGTATATTTATTTGTTTCTTTCCATTTTGTGTGTGTATGTGTAAAATTTTATCGTATCTTACTATGGTCTAAAGGTCGACAATTATTTAAAGTTGCCGCAGTAAATACAAGTAAAACAATATATGTACTTATTAAAAACCTGTTCACAACGCAGTTGAAGTCACTGGCTTGTGTAATAGTTGTTATAGATTCCTACAAACATATCTACATTAAATATTAAAAACGCATTTTAATAATAAAATGTATACTTTAATCATTATTCTACTAATTATGTTTATTAAATATTTAAACAAATACAAAGAAACTATAAAAATATATTTGACCATTATTAGAGGTTTATATGATTTCGGTGGTTAGATAATGATGAAAACATTATAATATTTTTTAAATAATTGCAAAATTTAATTCAATTAAGTTGAGTCAAAACATTTTATTAGTGATTTATCTAAAATCCACAAGCTTTAGTTAGAGGAGTAAAAGTTATAATTAAACCCACACCTCAAAAATTATTATTCTTGTCTAATATAATGTCATAACAAATACCACCTCCAAATTATTCGTTAAATAATGACCTTTGTGTCTTTCTAAAGAGCCACCCTACAGTTTTAAAGGTTATGGAGTGTGATAGAGATTATTAATATAATTATAAATAAATTCTTCCATACTAAGAGTAATTTAGCATAAAATTTAACGTTTTTTAGACATAATTACGTATTATATAATCTTTAGTAGTTATTTGAATAATTCAAGAAATGTTTAATACCAATTTTGATAGTACAAATTTTGATTTTAAATTCCGCAAATCGTCCCAGCGTAAATATCGTATGTCGTCAATTGGCTTTCGTGATTCGCTTTACTAATTCGTTTAAATTCACAAGCTGCGTCCAAAATTACTATTTGCAACCATTTCTGAAACCTATACACAAAGGCCAGGTACAACTATTTGATAGACTGTTCTTCATTTTTTATCTGGGACCGTCAATCTCATTTGTCCTTCCAAACAAATTTGTCGCCTAATTAAAATGAGCGAAACGCAACGGTCTAGCTCAAACGCCGATTATTTGCTAGATAGGTCTAACATTGTCGATTTATTTGTTCTATGCTCGTGTTTGGCAGCAACAAGTCGCCAAAATATCATCAATATTTGAAAACTAAATAAAATTAGCAATTTAATTAAAACTGAATAATCAATACTTAAAGACAGTGCAATTACAATAAATGCGATGCTGTGAAGATGTCTTCGCGATCACCAACGCTATAAGAAAACTATGCGTCTACGTCAGTACAATACCAGTCGCGATGTTATTTCGTACTTTGGAATGTTCTAATCAATGTGCATTATACTAATATAGAGTCGCGGATAATAGCATTCTAACCTTTGTTTATATAATACATTATATGTCGAATGTTATATATGATAATGGGACATAATATCTAAATCCATATACAATGGTAAAAACCCTTATTTTCCTGGAATGCATCATACATGGCTAATAACCCTTTTAACAAAAAGATGCAATTATTACAAATGAACATTAATAGAGTGAGTATAATTTATTCAGAAATAAAGCCGCTCTTGCATAATTGTATCATATTAAATATTCCGTCAGTGTAATTAACGGAAGCCGCATTTGCTGAAAGCTGAAATTGAATAATCCATTTCATTTTTCATTGAATAAATGACCAAACAGCTTTTTATCTGGTATCATAAATACATTTTTTTACACTATTGTTTACTGCCTAGTATTACCATTATACATTACAAATTATATAACAAGTTATTCAGAAATATTAAAATTTGACTTCTAGCCTCAAATAATATTCGGCGACAGAAAGTCTAAGAAATCAGCGACATAATTTACGTTGATTTTTGGCCTATACCAAAGAGGTAAAACGTTTTTATTACGTTTTTCAGCGTACATAATTAACGTATAGAAAGTCGTAAACCAAATGCATTGTTGTGATATCAGAGCTCTTTACGCAATTTGGGTGTTATCACCCTTACAATTTTTAAGAAATTTTAGACTAAACAATGATTGTATGAAACGATGACCAAGATTGCATGCATTTTCAGAGACACTCTAGAGTCTAGATACTTAACTACTTCCTTTGAAACTGAGTGAATCAAATGCACTGACACAACACTTTAATGTGATAAAACTGAATATATTACCTACGATACGTAAGTAAAATATGTAGGTACAGGATATGACCACCCCTCCAGTTGATAGTTTGTGAACCTTTATACTGCAGCGATATTGTACTATAACCCCAATTAATAGGTTCATAAACTAACTTAAAAATGGCTCTTCTGTTATCTTATTTTGATAAAAATATTATTTGTATTTGAATAATATTTTCTTGGACATACAACATACAAACGTATAACAAATTATTTTTAATATTTTTTATGTATAATTATTTTGCCTAAATCGAATTTTGCTTTGCATGAAAGTAAATATGACGCTGGTATAGATAGTAACATGCCATAGAATACTATAAATAATGGTCAATGCTAATAAAATGTTCGTAATAATTCAGTCTATTCCCAAAAAAAATGAAACTTTATTTGGTATTGTAATTTTTCATGTGAAATTTAAATTCAAAGTATTCAATCAATTATTTAGAAAATCGTCAACAAATTAAACAAAAATACTGTGTCAGTTGTCAATAACCTTTGACCCTAAAAGAGGGGTGTTATAAGTTTTGACCTGTGTATCTGCGTGTCTGTCTGTCTCATCCTAGCGGCCAAACGCGTCGACGGATTTGATTGGGGTTTTTTTAATCGAAAACCTGTTCCATCGAGATGGTTCTTAGCTATATTTGGTCGAAATAAAAGCAGTCCTCTCTAAGATATTAAGCTTTTATTGGTGATGGTGAAAGGTTCTTATGAAAAATTGATATTATCATAAAATCTTTTTATACAAGTGAAAATTTGTGTGTTTATACATGTACATTTAGTATAATATAGAAACCAGTAACAAAACTTTAAAAAGCAGAAAAAAATATAAAAACCCCCCATACATAAAGACCTCTAAAAATAATAAAATAATATTATAAAGTACTAATTGAAGTCGTTGCGTCGGGGGATCGCTAGTAAACTACCAAGGAAAATAATAAAATAACAATATCCAATCGTATAGTCTAAGTCCCCATTAATTAGTTCCGAAAACTTAGTCAAATAGGCACTACGTGCAACGGTCCCCCGACGCAAGGACTTTAATTAATACATAAAAATATTATTTTATTATTTTAGAGGTCTTTTATAAATTTTGAATTTAATCTTTTTAACATTGTTTGTATTCGTACATTGGAATATCAAAACAAAAAAGATATATTTTTCAAACTAAATCAATATGTTATTTTAAGAAAAAACTAACTAACTAGGTAACGTGGTAACATAAACTAGGTAACATCACTAATGATTTTGTGTTTTTATTTCTTGTAACAATTTTTACTTCTTCTCATGTTCAAATTGTGTAACATTTATAAACTAATTTTATGTGTGCAATAAAATACTTTTCCATTATATAATTCCTACACTAGCAATATAATTTTATTAAACATTTTATTTTATTATGACAATACCATTTGCGGCAATACACATGTTTAATAAATTAATAATTGAAACTTATCAGAGATGACTATCTGTATATTAGCTAACGATATAATACCTATTTGGCTTAAATTATATTTTTGACAAACACCTGAATTTATAATATTTTATATATGTTTTTTTTATATTTCACTAATAATAAAGTTACTTACTTGTTCTTTAGTAACCGGAACCTCATTGTGAATTTTGATATTAGATGGATCATTTAATGAATGAAGAGACACAGACATAGAGCCTCGACGTTGTAGAGAACTGTTTTGTCTTTTAAACATTTCAGATGTGTTTCTCACAAAACTGTCCATTTTCTTTCTGAAAAAGGAAACTTTTCGCTCAAGTGGCGATTTTCCCATTGAATGCAAATCTAATTCTGACTGTGAGAAACCTTGTCGTCGAGAAAGCATTGATTGATCCAGAGATAACTTTCTGTCCCATACCTTCTCTGTTTTAATGCTACGTGTATTTATACTGTTCTTAAGTTCACTATAAGCTTCATTTACTTTAAGTTTATCTGGAACAACTTCACTGTCTAGAACCACTTCATTGTCTGGAACAACATCGCTGTCTAGAACAACCTCGTTGTCTGGAGCAACATCGCTGTCTGGAACAACATTGCTGTCTGGAACAACATTGTTGTCTGGAACAACATCGCTGCCTGGAACAACATCGCTGTCTGGAACAACATCGCTGTCTGGAACAACATCGCACTCTGGAACAACATCGCTGTCTGGAACAACATCGCTGTCTGGAACTACCTCGTTGTCTGGAACGACTTCATTAGTTTCAGTTGGTTCAATTTTGGTAAATGATTCACTATCTACTATCAAATTATTTTCATTTTCTGTGGCAGGGACAGCTTTGGTATTTTGTTCACTGTGGCTTATGGAACTATCGTCTTTTTCTTCGCTCTCATTATTTTTTTCTAATTCCAAAACTATGACATCTGGATTTGAAGCACTTAATGGTTCATTGGAGATATGGTTCACTGCAGACTCCTCGAAACAGTCTTCATCATTAAAATCCTTGTTAGACATAATTTTACTTCCCCGTGGTGCCTTTAACCGCATACTACTATTCATTTTAACAGTTCGGAGAATCTCCTTTATTTTGAGACTCTCTTTAATACTTTTAACATCCGTTATAAATACATATTTTTCTTTTGGTGTACTTGTCACTGATTTCTCTTTTTTTAACCTTTGCTTAAATCTATCCATATTCACACTATCACTAAAAAGCGTCCAATGTCACCTATTAGGCCACAATTCACTAAACTATTTCACATAGTTATTGTAAAATTTATCAGCTGCGAGCTAACGTCACACCTGTATAAATCGTTTAATCGCAGTGAAGGAAACGTGACGATAACATTTTATCACCAAACCTAATTTGATGTTACACTAAACTGTTGTTGAGTATTAAAATGAAATATAAATCATATTCTATTTTTGCAAAACATTTGTAATTTCTTAGAATAAATAATAATAGTAGAAAATGAATGTTTGACCCACAATCAATATTGTTTCAACAATATCTAACTCCTTGAGATTATCTTAGATAAGAAGTACTATATTGCCCTCAATGTTTATGATCTACACGTAGGTAACATTATGCTTTTACGCACAACATATTCATTTTATTTTACTGGCATATGCTTCAACAAATATTTGTATTATAACTGTTTACATGTCAGAAGATAAACACGATAACGAAATTACTTGCGTCTGAACTGTACGGGACTCGTATCTTAATGTGAGTTCTATAATGGATGATCTTTGAACCTTGATCAAGGTACTAATCGCTTTGGAATATATTATTGCACATAATCAATCCTTTCTATGTAATTTAAAATTTATTATTGGTCAGAATTTACAAAAGGAAAAATCTAGTTAGAATTATATATGGAATTTAATAAAGTTGTTGTCTGTCTGTCTCTTTAAACGTATCCCTCTATAACCTCTAGAGAAATGTTATACAATAACAATGTTTATTATGGTTAATATTTAAAATACATTTATCTCAAAAAAACTAAAGGTTTCCTAGGGAATAGCCATTAAAAATATTTTCGTGCAGCAGCTAGTTTTCAAATGTAAGTATTATTAAAAGATATTTCTTATCTGGATTGCTGACTAAGAAAACTTCGTTAATATATTTAGCTGTAAGAGAATATGGCATGGATTAAGATAGTTTTTATTTCCTTATAATAAATAGATAGATTTAAAACGAATGATACAATTGTGTTTTTATTAATACTATCGACATTGCGATGTGTGATAGTTAATTAGTAAGTACTTCGTGTCTGTGATAAGAATAATCGTTATCTGTTGTTTATAGATAAATTTCTACATATTTCTTCACACTGTTTATAATTATAATACTTGTTTCAATGTTATGAAAATTTAAGTATATATAACATAATTCCACTATGCATGTATCTGCATCGTAAAAACGAGGTTTTTGAATAGTTTTTAAGTTAAGTTATTCTACTACAATATACAAATATATTTATGTACATAGAATAATAAATAAGAAGTATTATAGAATAAAGATTTATTGATCAAAAACAATTGTTTAAATAGTTTAGACAAACCATCACATTTAAGAATAATATGGACAAAATAAATAATGTTACACTAAAACAATTTAAATTTAGATAATATTGCATAGAAAAATATATCCAAAATCTTAGTATGTTAACTATTTCTTAGCAGGAACATCCGGTACATCAAATTCGCTAACCTGCGCGTCCACCAGTTGCTTACTCCTTAGTTTGACAACGGCGTGACTTGGAACATTTGGATCTTCCATTTCAAATTCAATTAATCCTGTTAAAACATATATTAAGTTAGTTATTTTTTTGGTATTCAACATTTGGGTATGACATAAATTACCTTCCCTTTCCGCTATAAATTGACGAAATTTTAATTTAAAACTCATAAATTCATACTTAAATATAAAATAAAATTATCACGACTAAAAAAAAAGTCTGTTAACTTTTAAGCAATAAAGACATGTTTGATACAACTTTCGAAAATGATTATCTATGGTTAAGGGAACAATTTTTCATGGATCTATATGAAAGATGTAAATCTTGACACAAGACACATCCGAAATAAATTGTATTTGGCCAGTGTTCGGTAACATGAAAACCTTTACAGTAATGAATAGTTAATAAATACCGACATTAAAACAAATCATTTAATTATTCAATCCTTAAAAATACTTATATCTATATAATAAATATCTATGGAATCATTTATTGTCGTAAACATGTTTCTCGATAATTTATAAAAAACATATATATGTATAGGTAATATGCTAATTTTATGGGTTGTAAAGAAATATATGAAAATTAGAATATATAATTTAAAGTAACTATAATTTTACTTAATAATGTAGTAATAATAACTTGTGTAAGAAATTATCTAACTAGAATTATTTAGTAAACATAGCAAGACTATTTTATTATGATGTCACTTTTATATAATAAATCTTTATATATTTTTTATTATTAAATGTACTAAATAGAAATAATAAAGCCATTTAAAAATTGATAATTGAGATAATTGGCCAATTTAGTAGGTACTACTGCCGTAAATAATTTAATTCCAGTGCTACTTGTGTTCACTACGAATATAAACCAAAAACTATTTTATATCGAACGATGATCAAGCATTTTGTGAACAGGATGATTTATCATTTCCATTGAAGGTTAAAGACTGATGAGAGCTTTTCCAGCCTGAACTATTACGCACACTTAATTATGAAAAAATAGACAAATCCAATAAAATATAGGTCTAACCTACACTACTATTATAAAGAGGTAAAGTTTGTATATATAAGATAATATTCGAAAATGCTCTTAATATCTTTTGTTTTATTTATTTTAAGAGAGGACCTGTTTCTTTTCTGTTAAATAAATATTCCTTTTTTTTTATTGCCTCATAAGTTAACATTACATATATATAATACAATATATAATTATAGAGTATTATACAATAGTATTATATTTAGTTTTCAATAATTGTCAAAATATTCATAATATTTTATTCTCCTTAATAGAAATCCGCGCAATGTTACACTGATATAATAAAACATTCAACAACTACATATATTTCAGAAATGTATAATATTATAGAATTCCGTCCATAACTATGGGATAATTTCAAACATGTAATTATTGCAGACAGAATATGAAAGTAACTAAAATATTACATTTAATAGTGTATTACAAAATTAATGCTCCTCGTAACTTTATTTAAATTTCATTGCATATAAAACTTCAAGTAAACTGTTATAAACCAAGACATAACAGAATATAAATTTACCTTTATAGAAGTTACCCATCACAATTTTATTAAACCATATTACATATCACAAAAGAGCGGACCGGAAAGCCGAGCTTTTGTTCAATATAAAAGCCTAACGAACTTTACACGCCTCACAATATAAAAGAGAATAAACCAAAAACCTCACAATGTAGTTAAAACTGCATTAATTTTCATATGCTTTAACAATGTTATTCTCACGTGCCTTGTGCATTATTTTAATGTTTTACTATTTTGGATACAAGTTTTCTTTTATTCATTGTCTAAAATTTATTGTACATTGTACATATTTTTTAAATACGCCACCGCGTATAACTGTAATAAAAAATAACATGAAATACTTACATGCGAATTGAAAAAAAAATAAGATTTGCGATTTTTTTATTTTTATAATTTATTTATATTTTCGTGATTCATTATGTTTCGAATCTGGACGATATCTGAATAACCCTAAATGTGTTCAAAACTTGTCGGAAAAAAAATCAATATAATTTACGTGATTTTACTGTAAATTAAAAAAAAAGGCGGCCAAGACGCGTGAGATCACTTGTATTGACTAATTCACAATAAGTGTAATTCTAGTTCAGAATTATAATTAAGAACCTGCTCTCTCAACACGAATATCTGGTGGAACACTTGTGTAAATATAATTCGAAGCAACTGTAAGGTTATTATACAGATTCGTTTTTCTATTATTGTTACATCCGTCGACTATTTTCCGACTATTTTTGTAGGACAAAGATTCTTACGACTAATACATTTTGATTGCATTTTTAATATATATTATCTGAACGTGTTTGTTCAGTTGTTTATCGTCACACCGTAAGCAACTGACATAATTAGAATTCTTGAAAATTGTTTGAATGAAATTTGAATTCCGCGACATCTCCACTCGCTATCTCCCTCTTTTTTTATTAAAACCTTGTTAAAATATGCTTATACTCTCGTATAAGATTTGTGTTGTAGTGTAGGTTTAACCTCTTACTTAATCTCTTTACACCATACAAAAATGGACATAAAAATAATGCTCTTGGAGTTTTTAAACATAAATAAATGAACGCTAGCTATACTTTCAACACAATATTAAATATTCAATTGTATATTAAATGTCAAAATTAAAATTATTCGTTTGAACAAATAAAAAAAAAACACCTTATAAACACAAGTAAAAGGTGTGAAGACCTCTACAATGTCATTCAACATCCCGAATGTACTCATATTTTAAAACAAAAGTTGTGATTTTTAAAGCAATAATATTTAATTTTTATTAATTTAGAACATAAATAAAAATGTTTGCAGATGGTGAATGTATTCAAGTTCAAAGTTGAACTTTAGAGAATTGTTAGACGCGGACGCAGACAATAAGTATAATTTCATAATAGACAATAAGTATATAACATTTCTTGTCTGAGAATTAAATAATTTAAAATACTGTTCATTAGCGAAATATTAAATTTAAGCCGCTCAAATTATGATAATATATTAATATTATGTGTATAAATTAATACTTAAGTCTCAATAAGTAGTTTTAAGGAGATAGTTTCGCATATTTTCTTTTAAAAAAGAAATACGACAATTGAAATGAATTAAAAAAAAAAATATTTAGAGTTTATAACGAATTTTAAATTTTTTCGTTTCGTACAAGTAAGCAATGCATATACACAAAAAATTAAAATCAATAACAATAGGTAAAAAGCATAACAAACGAAAAATGCTAAAATAGACTAAAGTAGTGTTTTACAAGTCTAATAGGTTATATTACAAAGATGTAAACAAGTTCTCGTAGCAGTTCGTAGCGTAAACGTCAAGGGTTAGCCTGGCTCTACGACAACTACAGCTGGTTATGAAAATATGTAATAAACGTTAAACAAAAATTAATAATGGTTCTTAACTTGAGCTTATTTAAATTTTAAATAAATATAGATTTAAACATAAACCAAAAACAATTCCAAGATCTCCGCGAAACCATTCCGTCGCTCTACCTATTGAGCTACCGTATCGCGTGCCACCATACCAATAACTGAATACGGGAAGGGTTTCTTGCCGGACGCGGGTCTTCCATGCCTGTATAGGTTTATTTTTAATTTCTTATATTTAATATACAATAAATAATTAATTGTTATTACTATATTTTTAAAGCAAACGATGCAATAATAATTTAGAGTTTAAAGTTATAAAATATTTATATATTTGGAAATATATAGGCTTGCAAATGTCTTGTTTGTCCAATGCCTCTTATGCATAAGCTTATGACAATGTCTCTACAACACGAAATTTGTTTTCAATTTTTCAATCTGCCTTCAATTTTTTATCATTCATTTTGTATAAAGCTCGATACAAACCAGAATTTACATTTCATTCGAAACATGTTTCCAAAATCATGAAATGTTTGAAATTGTTTTTGATTCCAGACAGACAAAAGCAAACCGAATTGACATTATAGACGTGTGAAAATATGAATTTAAATATGTGTTATTTTATTTATAATGCCATCGCGTGACTACAACGTCCTCTTAATATCATGGCATGACGTCTTAAGGGTTACTATATTATTTACACGATCTCATAGACAAATACCAGGGTGTTGCATCCGAGTAACCTAATATAAATTTACGGTTACCGACACGTTGTACTTGTATCAATTATCTTATTAGACCTTACTATCCACTTTATCAGTAAAAAGTAGGTAAGCCCATTAAAGGATTTCGTTAAATTTATTTTAAAAAATACAGAAAAAAAAACAATGCATGGAAATCATTTAACCAGTATTTCTATTCAACCGGAATAAAACTTGACAAGGAATAACTTATACGTTTTGTTTTTCATACAACATCTATAAACTAAATAATTCCGTAGTTTACAGCTATTTCAGTTATAAGCGATCGGTTGAATACACAAAGGAAATACACAGATACACATACAAATTACACCGCAAATACGAGTACACATACGGACCGTTCAGAATTCACAAAGTTCAAGTCTATTACACTAAAACGTATTGCAAATGTTATCTAGATACTGTTGTTTGAATCATTTGATGCACCAGATTCTATTGGACGTTTCCAATACTCAAAGCTGTTACATAAGTATAGTTCAGTTCAAGCTTCGACCCTAGTGGTTTATATGCGGTCACGTTGATCCCGTATATATTTGTACTCAATCCGGCTTATACTATTGAAACACTATTGAAACGTTGGACAATGAAATATATATTCTATTACCATTTAATTTATCAAGTTAAGACAAGAATAAGTTGATAAAAGATGGTGGTTTTAAAAACATTCTTATTTTGCCGTTATAGACAAATATAACATTTTTTATGTGCTTCTTTTATTTATTAAGAAATCCAAATTACCTCCTTCAGCAACAATCTCTTCCTTGTAATTATCCCTCATAAACCTGGCGAGTATATTATGATAAAATATTCTAGCGTTTTCACGGACTTCTTCATTCACTTCCATCTTTGATACAGCCTGTATAAGCATGTTTAGTTTTTGGCGCGCATTTAGAAGCAACTTGTCAACTGTTAAATGAGATTTGTTTTTAATTATTATTCATTATAAATAGTTATCGTAAATTTATTTGATAATAATTGATTAAATGTTTAAAAGAATATATAAGAATATATAATATATATATATATATTATATATTCTTATATATATATATATATGCATATACATATATATATTATCTATCTATAGACTTTATTGAAATCTACGCTATTTGTTCTCTCTCTTTTCTCAAGTTCTCTATACCTCTTTAAGTTCCCCGTTTATGTAATTTGTTGAAACGTAAATTCGATGTCTGTACTTATCTACGAAACGAAAAGATAACTACACTGCTTTTAGAATAGAATATATTAATTATTATTACTAACAATCCGCTTCTACTTCGGGTACTGGTTGGATCATATCTTCAAGTGCATAATGCATATCAGATGCTTTTCCAACAAACGGCCTCGGGACATTCGGTGCACCTGTTCAAATCAAAATGTAAATTATGTGCTAAAATTATATTAAACTAAGTAGATAAATTGTCTGTAAATTATTTTTGTTTTAATTAAGTAAACTGAAAACAATTTAAGTAGTCCATTTTATTTCTTTATTTGATCTACTTGTTGCAATAATTGCAAATATTCAAGTATTATTATTATTAGTATCCCAAATCACGTAGACAGCCATCAATAAAAAATATTTATTTGTATATATAGGATATTATAGTTTAGACAATTTATTTGTTTCGAGTTATAAACTATACTAATATTAGAAATACAAAATAAACGATAAACTGTAGGTACGTTTTGCTAAATTATCTCTAAAAACAATTTCACGTTTCCGTTTTTGATATTTGTATAGCGTAGTGTGTAAATACAGAAAGTTGTATTGGTAGATCCACGTAAGGTGGTGTCAAAACTTTATAGTGTTTGTCGGTCTGTGTCTGTGTATGATATTGAATCTCTCGAACGTATGGACTGATTTCAAATTTACTGTTCTGTGTTTGTTTTATTATTTGCTCGGCATGATTTGCACTGAAACCTGATAGTATGTTTCATTCGCTTTGAGGTACACCGCGCTTAAAATACGAATGGCGAGTTGCTTAATAATCATAGACCTCATTAGAATATCGCGGTAATTAAACATTGGACGGCTGAATTTACTATTCCAACGCTAATATTCATAGTCTGAGAGCTATTGATATAAATTATAATTTAAATAAGTTTTATATTTACATTATTTACTGTATCCATATCTTTTAAAGCCTTAGAATATTATTTATTTCTAATAATATTGCAGACAAATTAGTGACATCAAAATAAACAAAATAAAAAAAAAACAAAATACAAAAAACAAATTATTGCAATTAAACACGTATGTACGTGCTGTCTACATCAGGGTACTGTCAGTCACTGTCCGTCCGTCAGTCAAATCCGTTGTGAATGATTTCCAAAATACAAAAGATTTGAATACATGCCATTCTTTATGATTGCTTCGACGGTCCACGAATATGTATATTTTTTAAAATATCAAGCACCAGAAACCATTACAGATAAATAACTAAGTGAAGTGAAGAGGGTATTTTTTTTTCGTAACATATCTACCATAGATTATAAAATAAGAACATATGCGACGTTTGAATAGTAATAGTATGATTATAAGATTAAAGTATTTATAGATAAAAAGAGACTCTAAGAGTTATAAGAATGTGAAGAAATTTGGCAATATATAAATTCATGGGTTAAAAAAAAATCTTCTACCTGTACAGCGCAGACCAACAGAAGCAGGAAAGCTGTTCAGGAAAGCAATTTATTCGATTTAGAGATTTGTTAAAATCAAGTTATTAATATATTGCTATCTCTTACACTAGATATCAACGCTCTGTACGGTCAAACAAATATCCTTTGACAACTCAATAAGGCTTTGACTTCATAGATGAGAAAGCATCTACATTAGTAAATAAATACGTCAATAAATCAATACGCCATCTGTGTAGTTACTTGTAATACGCATGTGAGCACTAATCCTGGGCCTTTATTCTGTATGATACACTAGATTTCTTACGAATAACGCGTGACGTCACAACGCGCTGTAGACCTAAACGCGATACATAAACGCGGCAAGATGTGAAATTAAAAATTGTATGCAATAACGTATTCGCTATGACCAGTTACGCACCGCATTACGATAAAATCGTGGAATCGTGTTCACTATACCAATGTCATATATTAAAACACGTTGTCGTGTGTTATGGGCTTGTTTTCAAAAGTCAAAATTAACGTGCTTTGAGCTTGCGCGTTTATAATAACGTCAGTACGTTTTGGTACTTTTCTATTAAAATCAATTTATTAATTATTCAATTTAACAAAGTGTTATTAAAATTAAGAAATAACGTACATTATTTATAATAATTATAAACTATATTTTTTATAAATATTGTTATTGTAATAAATGCGACTACTACCAAAGCTCTGTCATTGTTTCTTCGTTATCTTCTTCTTCTTTTATATTTATGTTCTATGTTATAGGGATAATTTAAAATACCTCTTAAAGAGAGATGTTATTTATTATGAAATTAAAACATAATTGTAAACACAATCAATAACACAAAACACTCAAAACTTATAACTTTAAAAAAATTTTCTCAAATTTTTGTCTATGACGTATAAATGGTCTTCTAGTTTTCTTCAACACCGACTTTGTAATGCAACAATTTTTACACTAAATAATATAAAAATCTCAATGTTAATTCTATCTGAAACTTTATTCTCTATTATTTATTTATTTTAGGATATTTGTCTGAGAAAGTAATGTGGTAGACATTACAATGACATGATATTGATATTTCATGACATTACAAGTATTTATGTCAATTTATATACATCATAACGCGTTCTAAACTTTAACGCGCCACGATATGGAGTTGACAAATTGTATTTTGCACGCCACATGGTGAGTTATCTATGTGCAGTTTTTGATTTCACATTACGGGTACGTCAATGAATCTAACATCGGTTTTTATTCGAAGGTACCGGTTTTAAAAAGATTCTTATTATTTGTTTTTAATGTGTGTTTTTAGTAGGTTTATTTTAAATAAAGCGTTACCTTAAATTTATTTTCAAGCTACCGTAAATCTTATTTTATAATGTAATTAGAATTTTTGTAGGTTTGAAACCAAAAAATATTCTTAAAATCTTTCTAAATTACCGATTAGTTTAGAACGAAAATAGGAAGAAAGTTTAAGTAACAAGTTTTGAGTGTTTTGTGTTGTTTATTGTATTTTTAGTTGTAATTTATAGTTAGGTAATAAATAAACTCTTTTTTTAAAGGCATTTCAAATGATCGTTTTAATACATTACATAACGATAAAGCTACAAAAGAACCATCATACATGTTTTGGTAGTGCTTGTAATTATTAAATTAAAAATAATTGTAAAGATTGTAAATTATAATTATAATAAAGAATATAAGTTATTTTTTAACTTTATAATACTTTTTAAAATTAAATACTGAATTAATTTATTTTTATAGAAACGTGCCAACACTTACCACGTTTTTTGTAAACGCGCGAGTTCACAACATATTATTTTGACATTTAAAAAGAAGCCCGTAACGCACGACAACATGTTTTTAGATTTGACAATGGCATAGACAATACGATCCCATGAAGATTTCACACATTTATCGTAACGCGGTACGTAACGCGGCTATTTGCTCATAGCGAATAAGGGCCCTGCTAGATAATTTATTAATTATATAAATTAATGAAAATTTACTTTATAATATAATTATAATATGATATGATTGAAATTATCATCGCTTACCAAAAAACTGAGGTAAAAGTGGTATTTATTTAATTCAAAGGTCAGTTATTATTCATGGAGTACCTAAGGAAACCAGCCTAAAACGTGTCCATTTAAAAAAAATAAAAACCAAATGAGGTGATCTATTTGTCCCTCTTTCTTACATATTCGAGTAGACACAAATGACAATGGGTACCTCATCTTTGCTCTTTTTTTATTTATTAGACACTCGCACTTACAGGCCGACCTATGACATTACTCGATGTATAATAACTATGCTGATTACAGCATAATTAAATTAATCTATCTATCTATATCTATAGATATTAATCTATCTATCGTATCTCTCACAATATTTTCGTCCATTTTGATATGGATGTTTGAATTTAGTAATCTCTTTGCCCGGTGCATTTACGTATTGGTTAAATGATTTAAACATGGATTGAATGAACATTTATTATTATGACTATATATGATAAATATTTATGTTTATATAACCATATGTTTATATATACTTTTGAACTCATATGTTACGTATAAACAATTTACGATTTTTTCTTACCAACGCTAGATAGGAGCTGGTTTATTTGCTGAAGAGAAGTCTTCATCTCAATAATAAGGCGTCCTTTTTCATCAAGGGCCTTTGTGATATTCTCTTCTTCCCGTTGCTCTGCTTCCAACTCAGCTCGAAGTCGTTTCTTTTCCCTTATATATCTAGTTATCACAATAACATTGTTAATTATTTAATAATTTTATCCATCTATTTTACAGATGATTTATTTATAATCAAAATTTAAACATTCTTTGATATCGTAATCGAATAATCATAATAGATTGGTTTATTTTTAAATACATTTTATTTTTTAACGATCGTCCTGTCCTTTATTTGCTGGAATCTAATTATTCGCATTTATATATAAAATTAAGCAAATGCAACCCACCAGCTGGTTCCCACTATTCTAGGTACTGGGACCTAATTTTTTGGATCAATATTGGCAGCAGGTGATTTCATAATTCATGAATTGATTTTCAACCTATGCTATATCTAATCTAATGATGTCTATCTAATGATATTCACTTAAATTAGGGGCAGCGTGAAAAAAATATATCTAATATGTTAACAGCACAAAGAATAATATTATGTTCTAAAAGAAAATTTCAAAAAAAAGAATGGTGGAGATCTCTTAAAAAAATAAATTGTGCTTTGTACACTTATTTTTTCAATTTATAATTTTTCTTGTAATGTTTTTTTATTAGAACATAAATAAATACAAAATATAACTAGGTGTCATTTTAAAAGTATGACTTAATTTATTTTTATTTAATTCTAAATCTGTTAAAAATATTTTCATATAATTTGAAGATATAAGGTAAGTAATAAAACAATTTTCACAAGTCGTCTTCTTCACATATTGTCTCTGTTGACTTATTTGTTGAGTTATGCAAAACTTTTTTAATAAAACCATCAAAGCTTTATCTTTGTACGGATAAAATAACCTATAAAAAAAACCGTTTTTTCAAATTATATCAATGAAGTTAAATAAATCTATAATAAATTATTAAATATGAAAATATTAAATATAATTTTAGTTTTAATTAATACATTACATCAAATGTGAATTGAGGCAATATATATTTTTTTTCCCTCCACACGTCTCTATCATATGTCATCTCGTTACGGACTTATCATTCTTGCACAACAGACATCTTTTTTCAGACACTCTCTTATCTTATACCAAAATATCTCATAGTAGGCCATCCACACACTTAACACATATTTATATACATGTAGAGATATTATATAAAGTAAAAATATTTTTTAATATAAAGGTTTTTAAACAAAAAAAAAATTGGCTTGGATTAAAAAAATCTTCCATTTATATAAAACTACATTGTCTGTGTGAAATTTATTTTAATTTATAAAATAACGTTATCACACTTTTTGTTTCTTCTAAATTAGCAAGGGTTAATAGGTAAAACAATCCGTACTTACTAAAACCATTATATAATATTACAATATAATATTATACATATTCTAAAATTTCGAAGGTGTTTTAATAATTACGATATTATTCCTTGGCCCTTATTCTCTATAAGCAAAGAGTCGCGTTACGTACCGCGTTACGATAAATTCGTGAAATCTTAATGGAATCGTATTGTCTATGCCATTGTCAAATCCAAAAACATGTTGTCGTGCGTTATGGGCTTGTTTTTAAATGTCAAAATAACATGTTGTGAAATCGCACGTTTACAAAAAACGTGGTAAGTGTTGGCACGTTTCTATAAAAATAAATTTATTCGGTATTTAATTTTGAAAAGTATTATAAAGTTAAAAAATAACTTGAATTCTTTATTATAATTATAATTTACATTCTTTACAATTATTTTTAATTTAATAATTACGAGCATTACCAAAACATGTATGATGGTTCTTTTGTAGCTTTATCGTTATGTAATGTATTAAAACGATCATTTAAAATGCCATTGAAAAAAAGAGTTTATTGATTACCTAACTATAAATTACAATTAAAAATACAATAAACAACACAAAACACTCAAAACTTGTTACTTAAATTTTTTTCCTATTTTCGTTCTAAAACTAATCGGTAATTTAGAAAAATTTTAAGATTATTTTTAGTTTCAAACCTACAAAAATTCTAATAACATTATAAAATAAGACTTACGATAGCTTAAAAATAAATTTAAGGTAACGCTTTATTTAAAATAAACCTACTAAAAACAAATATTAAAAACAAATAATAAAAATCTTTTTAAAACCGGTACCTTCGAATAAAAACCGATGTTAGATTCATTGACGTACCCGTAATGTGAACTCAAAAACTGCACATAGATAACTCACCGTGTGGCGTGCAAAATACAATTTGCCAATTCCATATCGTGGCACGTTAAAGTTTAGAACGCGTTATGATGTATATAAATTGACATAAATACTTGTAATGTCATCAAATATCAATTTTATGTCATTGTAATGTCTACCACATTACTTTCTTAGAAAAATATTCTAAAATAAATAAATAAATAATAGAGATTAAAGTTTCAGATAGAATTTACATTGAGATTTTTATATTATTTAGTGTAATAATTGTTGCATTACAAAGTCGGTGTTGAAGAAAACTAGAAGACCATTTATATGTCATAGACGGGAATTTGAGAAACATTTTTTTAAAGTTACAAGTTTTGAGTGTTTTGTGTTATTGATTGTGTTTAATTGTTGTAATTTCATAATAAATAAAATCTCTTTTTAAGAGGTATTTTAAATTATCCCTATAACATAGAAACATAAATATAAAATAACGAAGAAACAATGACAGAGCTTTGGTAGTAGTCGCATTTATTAGAATAACAACATTTATAAAGAATTTAGTTTATAATTATTGTAAATAATGTACGTTATTTCTTAACTTTAATAATACTTTGTTAAATACTTTGTTAATTTTTTAACTTAATAAATTTATTTTAATAGAAAAGTACCAAAACGTACTAGTACGTTAGTTAACGTTATTATAAACGTGCAAGCTCAAAGCACGTTATTTTGAATTTTGAAAACAAGACCATTACACACGACAACGTGTTTTAATATTTGACATTGGCATAGTGAACCGCGATTCCACGATTTTATCGTAACGCGGTGCGTAACTGGGCCCTTATTCGCTATGAGCAAATAGTCGCGTTACGTACCGCGTTACGATAAATGTGTGAAATCTTCATGGGATCGTATTGTCTATGCCATTGTCAAATCTAAAAACATGCTGTCGTGCGTTATGGGCTTGTTTTTAAATGTCAAAATAATATGTTGTGAGATCGCTCGTTTACAAAAAACGTGGTAAGTGTTGGCACGTTTCTATAAAAATAAATTAATACGGTATTTAATTTTAAAAAGTATTATAAAGTTAAAAAATAACTTATTTTCTTTATTATAATTATAATTTACATTAAATTTATATAAATATAGAATGTAAAAACACCGATACGGGCAGGGATTCGAACCCGCGACTACTGGGAAACCGTCCCGTTCGCTCGTTTTTATTAAATTAAAAATAATTGTAATTTACATTCTTTACAATTATTTTTAATTTAATAAAAACGAGCATTACCAAAACATGTATGATGGTTCTTTTGTATCTTTATCGTTATGTAATGTATTAAAACGATCATTTGAAATGCCATTAAAAAAAGAGTTTATTTATTACCTAACAATAAATTACAACTATAAATACAATAAACAACACAAAACACTCAAAACTTGTTACTTAAAATTTCTTCCTATTTTCGTTCTAAACTAATCGGTAATTTAGAAAGATTTTAAGATTATTTTTTGGTTGGTAACATTATAAAATAAGATTTACGGTAGCTTGAAAATAAATTTAAGGTAAAAAACAAATAATAAAAATCTTTTTAAAACCGGTACCTTCGAATAAAAACCGATGTTAGATTCATTGACGTACCCGTAATGTGAAATCAAAAACTGCACATATACATATAACTCACCGTGTGGCGTGCAAAATACAATTCGTCAATTCCATATCGTGGCGCGTTAAAGTTTAGAACGCGTTGTGATATATATACATTGACATAAATACTTGTAATGTCATCAAATATGAATGTTATATCATTGTAATGTCTACCACATTACTTTCTCAGACAAATATCCTAAAATAAATAAATAAATAATAGAGAATAAATTTTCAGATAGAATTGACATTGAGATTTTTATATTATTTAGTGTAATAATTGTTGCATTACAAAGTCGGTGTTGAAGAAAACTAGAAGACCATTTATACGTCATAGACGAGAATTTGAGAAACATTTTTTAAAGTTACAAGTTTTGAGTGTTTTGTGTTATTGATTGTGTTTACAATTATGTTTTAATTTCATAATAAATAAAACCTCTCTTTAAGGGGTATTTTAAATTATCCCTAAAACATAGAACATAAATATAAAATAACGAAGAAATAATGACAGAGCTTTGGTAGTAGTCGCATTTATTAGAATAACAACATTTATAAAGAATATAGTTTATGATTATTATAAATAATGTACGTTATTTCTTAATTTTAGTAATACTTTGTTAAATTGAATAATTAATAAATTGATTTTAATAGAAAAGTACCAAAACGTATTGACGTTATTATAAACGCGCAAGCTCAAAGCACGTTAATTTTGACTTTTGAAAACAAGCCCATAACACACGACAACGTGTTTTAATATTTGACATTGGCATAGTGAACACGATTCCACAATTTTATCGTAACGCGGTGCGTAACTGGTCATAGCGAATACGTATTGCATACAATTTTTAATTTCACATCTTGCCGCGTTTATGTATCGCGTTCAGGTTTACAGCGCGTTGTGACGTCACGCGTTATTCGTAAGAAATCTCGTGTATCATAGAGAATAAGGGCCCTGGTCATAGCGAATACGTTATTGCATACAATTTTTAATTTCACATCTTGCCGCGTTTATGTATCGCGTTTAGGTTTACAGCGCGTTGTGACGTCACGCGTTATTCGTAAGAAATCTCGTGTATCATACAGAATAAGGGCCCTGGTCATAGCGAATACGTTATTGCATACAATTTTTAATTTCACATCTTGCCGCGTTTATGTATCGCGTTTAGGTTTACAGCGCGTTGTGACGTCACGCGTTATTCGTAAGAAATCTCGTGTATCATACAGAATAAGGGCCCTTATCCAAATAAATTATTTAAATGTCACAGACATTCAATTATGAACAACATCGCTCTAAACAGCATTTGATTTTCTATATCTATATCTATACTAATATTATAAAGAGGAAAGGTTTGATTATTTTTTTGTTTGTTTGAAATGAATAGGCTCCAAAACTACTGGACCGATTTCAAAAATTCTTTCACCGTTGGCAAGCTACACTATTCCCGAGTGACATAGGCTAGAGCTAGGCTCATTATAAATTATTTTCTATGCTGTATGGTATTTTTCTGTTGTTTTTTTTTTGTTTATTCTTCTAAAGTTTATTTATTAAATGCCAATGCAATTATGCATAATCAATATCGTAGTTAATCATATGTATTGTTTTAATTATTAATCTCAAATATATAATAAGACAGTAAAAATCGAGTGTCTGTACAATTCAAAATGAGTAACAGAAACTAAAAAATAAATCTTGGAATTTTTGTCTCTCTGTCTGACTGTCTGGTACTTTATAACGTCGAAACTACTTAACGGATATGAACGCGGTTTTTACAAGTGGATTATGTATAATCTGGAGCCTAAAACTTTGTTTCGTTAAAATCAGTTAAGGGTAAAAGAAGTTATGGTCATTTTAAAATTTACTTCAAGCACTGTTTCCAAACTTTTAAACAGAATTGAATGCGGTTTACATGAACGTATTTAATTAAGATAAAGCTAGAATTTCTACTTTGTTTTATCTGAATTGTAAAATAATTTAACAAATTGAATATTAGCATTTTAAATTTAGTCACATAAAATCTCAGTAGATCGCGTTGACTTTTTTTACAACTCGCTTTGATTTTCTATTCACTTTTATATTTATTTTTTATGAAAAAGTTAAAAAAAAGGAACAAGGTTACACAGCGGTTGCACTCCTCCTCATATAAAGTGCACCTCACTAATATCAGGGGTTTGCACTCAAATCTTTTAGCTGTCCACCACTACCTGGAGACAGAGCAGCCGCACTTGCTCTTTTTGACGGAGACGCAGATACAATGTCCTTTGAGCGCTGCATACTTGGATTATCCCGGTTACTCGTTAGAGCACAACTTTCGCTCACGGGCCGGAGTCAGTATGTACGCGCGGAACGACCTCTGTATTCAGCGTCTCCGTCACCTTGAAGACCCCACTTTTTCTTCCCTATGGGTTTTAGTGGACACAGGAAACGAAAAAATCCTGTATTCCTGTGTCTATCGTTCGCACAGCGGTGACCAGGAGACAACTCGTTTATTTGAGTATCTCAGTGAGGCTGCAGATATGGCTCTATATCAGTACCCTTCGTCGCAGCTCGTCTTTCTAGGGGACTTTAATGCGTGTCATCAGGACTGGCTGTTCCCGTACCAAAAGACCGACCATGCTGGAAGAGAAGCGCAGAACTTTGCGTTGTCCTTGGACCTCTTTCAGCTGCCAGATGTGGTAGGCCATACAGCCAATTGCCTGGACCTTCTGCTGACAACTGATCCGGACAGGTATCGTGTAGAGGTCACGTCCCCCTTGGGAACCTCCGATCACTGTCTGGTGAAATCTGTATTTACATATTCCCCACCAGCTTTCGAACCACATGGTGTTAGGCGAGTATGGAAATACAAATCAGCAGATTGGGATGAGATGCGGCACTTTTTTGCGTCTTATCCTTGGCGGCAGGTCTGCTTCTCTTCTTTGGATCTATCGAGTTGAGCGGATGCTATAACCGATGTGGTGCATCAGGCAATGGAGTATTTTATTCCTTTTGCTGACGTACCCATCGGTGGCAAAGCTCGCCCATGGTTTAATGCCGAATGTCGTCATGCACATGACCGAAAACATTCGGCATACCTCGTTTGGGCTGATGCTCGAAGCCGCAAAACTCCGGATGTAAGTACAAAGAAGAGAGCCTTTAACCAAGCTGCCAAGTCCTACAAAAAGGCATTGCGGAAGGCTCGTCTCGATCGAATCGCTAAGAATGGCGAAAAGCTCTCTGTCAGACCAATTGGCAGTCGAGCTTTCTGGTCTCTTGCGAAAGCGATCGAGTCGAATTTCTGCCAACCCTCACTGCCTGCTCTGCTGAAGCCAGATGGATCCCTGGCCCACACAGCAACAGAGAAAGCGAATGTATTTGCTTCTCTGTTTGCTGATGATTCGCATCTAGAACCTGGCAATGCTTCTCCAGCACATCTTCCTCACTGCGGTATTTCGATTCCTGAAATCCGTATCACTAACAAAGAGGTTTGGAGAACATTGTGTCGTTTAGATGTGAATAAAGCCAATGGTCCTGATGGTATACCAGCCATTCTGCTCAAGACATGCGCAGCTGAGTTGTCTCCTGTACTGACACGACTGTATCGTCTCTCTTTCATGACTGGAATAGTGCCGAAATCCTGGAAGCTTGCTAATGTGCAACCCGTGCCCAAAAAAGGCAGCCGTGCCGAGCCTGTCAATTACAGACCGATTTCAATCACCTCCATACTCTGCAAGATTATGGAGCGTGTATTGAACTCGCGCCTACTAGCATACCTAGAAGGTAACGATCTCCTCAGTGACCGACAGTACGGGTTTCGCCGTAATAGGTCTACTGGGGACCTCCTAGTGTATGCTACACACATTTTAGGCGAGGCCATCGAGAAGAACGGAGAAGCGGTCGCCGTCTCTCTGGACGTCTCGAGGGCATTTGACAGGGTCTGGCATGCGAGCCTTATAAGCAAGGTTTCAGCGTACGGTATATCTCCTGGTCTGATCGGCTGGGTAACGGACTTTTTGAGCCAGAGGTCTCTCCGAGTAGTTGTTGACGGGTGTTCCTCGGAACCCTTGACAATAAATGCCGGAGTGCCTCAGGGGTCCGTTCTTTCTGCAACTCTTTTTCTGCTGCACATTAATAATCTGTTGAAGCTGAAGATATGGGTATGCAGACGACAGTACAGTTGTAGAAAGATATCTGCCGAGTAGTCGGGCTAGTCGAGATCAAGTGCAGTCTGAAAGAGAAGCCATGGTGCAACGTTTGAATGACAAACTTCAGGCAGTCTCCGCATGGAGCAATGCCAATCTTGTCAAGTTCAACGCCACCAAAACGCAGACGTGTCTGTTCACGGCCAAAAAGAGCCCTTTCACCTTGGCTCCTACTTTCCAGAATGTATCCTTGGAATACAGTGACCGGCTTCAGTTGTTAGGTTTAGAGATTTCCTCGAACCTCAACTTTGGTCGGTTCATTGAGTCCAGAGCAAGAGCAGCAGCAGCAAAGCTTGCCGTTCTTGCGAAGGTTCGGCAGTACTTTACACCGGGACAGCTTCTTGTTCTATGCAAAGCACAGATCCGGTCGTGTGTAGAGTACTGTGGTCACATATTTGCTGGTGCCGCAAAGTCTCATCTTGCGGTTCTGGACTCAATTGAGAGGCGAACAAAGAGGCTTATAGGCGATCCCGAATTGGTCGAAGCCGACCTCCAAAGCCTAGAACACAGGCGTAAAATTGCTAGCCTCTCAGTATTCTATAGGATACATTTTGGTGAGTGTGCGCAGGAATTACACGACTTAATTCCCCCATCCCCCTTCCATCACCGGACGTCCCGACGCACGGCAGGTATCCATCCTTTTGTTGTGGACATTCCACCTGTCCGAACGAAGCGCTTTGCTTCCTCATTTATAGTGCGTACAGCGAAGGACTGGAACAATTTGCCTGCGTCGGTATTTCCGGCCAAATATAATGTGGGTGTCTTCAAGAGAAGAGTGAATAGGTTGCTAGGGCAATGCGCCTTACCATCTAAGACTACATTCCACTTACCATCAGGTGGAATGTAGTCAAGCATTGCCCTAGATCATATAAAAAAAAAAAAAAAAAGATTATGTTTTGGCATTTGGTATAGCAGTTTGAAATTCTACAAAGAAATTTTTAAATTGACTATGTCTCAAAAACATAATATTTCGAATCCATATGCTTTAATACGTATATCTGAATAATGTCCTGGTCGTGTGTGTGTGATGTGGATGTATGTTATTATTTTCAGTTTGATATCGTAGCAATGTAATGCCTATATATATAAAATTTCCACGGGAATAGAATACTATAGAATTAACTATAAGTCTATTATAGGTCTGGATAATTGTAGTTTCCACAGATTACGCGAAAAGCAACCTACACGCGGGCGGAGCCGCGGGCAACAGCTAGTTATATAATATATTTATAAAATAAGCAAGTCAATGTACTTTATATACATTGACTTGTTTACTTGCTTGTAAATGTACTTTATATACATTGACAAGATATATATATATATTTAATATTATTGAGGTGCTTTTACCACAGCAATATAATAATAGGGTACTTAAATAGCAGACAAAGGAATAACTTTTTTGATATCATAATAATAATAATCTTTATTGGACACATCATAAATCATACAGAAAACAGATTACCCTGACTCCTGCACTAGCAGTGCTGTGTTGCGGAAGCCAGTATCCTCTCCTTGATAACAAGTTACAACATCTTATGCCCTTAGGAATGAGTTATTACAAATTGTAAAAAAAAAAAAAAAAACAAAAAAAAAATTACAATGTGAGATTTATTAACATTAAATTATAAACTAAAAATAATACTTTTTTGCATAATTTTAGAAGGCAATAAAATATGCATCTTATTTTATACGCTAGTTAGGCATTAATTGCTAAACTCATGGCATAAACAGACGCAACGAACACGAAAAATTACGTAAAATAAATATTTAAGGGCTGTCCATACAACCAACGTTAACTTATTGTTTGATATTAATAGTAGGGTTGCCAACCATACTTTATAATAAAGTATTATACTTTATTTTTGGCAATTATATATTATACTTTTGCATACAAATAAATGAAATGTACCTAACATTTTATTTAGTCAGTCAGATGTTAATTTGAATGTATGACACATTTAAAATATTTAAATAATCGAAATCTATATCATTATTATATTATATTTTTGTATATGGAAAATATTAAAAAAAACATCATGGGGGCCTTTATAAGAGTGAGAGAACCCAAAACAATGGTTTTTCAGCTTGTCTGTATGTCTGTATGCTTGTGCACGCTAATCTCAGAAACAGCTTAATCAATTTGGATGCGGTTGCAAGGCACATATTATCACAGTATTCACTTAACATTTAGTGTTTATTTCATTTAAATCGGTTAAGAAATAAAAAAGTTATATTAATTTATGTCAATCAAGTAATAAGTACCAAGAAAATGTTCTACACGTGTAATAAATCTGTATAGAAGTGGTTCTGTATATTGAAAATAATAAAAAAATATATAAACTGGATGTGAATATATTATTAACAGAAGCCATTTCTTACATTTTATCAGTTTATCAGTTTTTCTTTTAGAAGTGCACGCAACACAAAAAAAAATATATGGCCAATGTAAATAACTTTTAAAAATTGAGCGTCACTCTGAATAACATTTAATTTTTCACTTTCATTGCACACTATTCACTCCATCAATAGATAAATGTATTTAAAGTGTTCAAGTAATGTATCTACTATATACATAAAATAAAGCTGTTACTGATCGCTGTCTGTACATGGAAAATATTTACAAAACATTATAATGGTGGACCTATATATAAGCAAGAGAACCTAAAGCTATGGTTTTTTATTTTATCCGTTCGTCTGTATGTTTGTGCACATTAATCTAGGAAACGGATTAACCGATTTAAATGCAGTTTTTGGTAACATATTGTCATAGGCTTCACTTAAAATTTAGTGTCTATTTTATCCAAATCGGTTAGGAGATAAAAAGTTATCTCAATTTCTGTCAATCACGTAATAGGTACCATGCAAATCGTATTCTATACATTTAATAAATCTGTAAAAGAGTAGTTTTTGTACATTGAAAAAAAATATATACCAGGATGTGAAGTGATAACTAACGAAATCCATTTTCAGCATTTTTAAATTTTTTGTCTGTTTATCTAGTTATATTTTGGTTGTGCACGCATCACGAAAAAAATATATAGCTAAAGTAAACTTTTATACATAGAAATTGAGCGTCACTCTGATCAACATTTAGTTTTTAACTTTCATTACACACTCTTCACTCTATCAAAAGATATATGTATTAAAAGTATATGTTGGTAGAGCGACGGGACGGTTTCCTAGTAGTCACGGGTTCGAATCCCTGCCCGTATCGGTTTATTTTTCATTCTGTATTTGTATAAAATTCCTAACATGTCTTAAAAAATGAGGTTAAATATGAACATTTGAAAATGGTAAATTTAATTAGAAACGAACTGTTTATTTGTTTAAATTTATATGTTTATTGTCAAATAAACTTTGACACCTTTCAAAATAGTAAAAATATATATATATGTAATGCTAAAAGTACACAAAAATACGTTTTAGGGCACTAAAAGCATAACATTTTAAAAATACTTTTTTTTTTTTATCCAAATCATTTTATACTTTTTTTTTCTTAAAAAAAAGTTGGCAACCCTAATTAATAGCGCCAACAGAAAGATATTTGAAATATTCACATAATATTCAGCTATATATACATATATTTTTACAAATCTCGTGTGTGTTTAAAGAATATTTTATATTTATAACTTAGTAAGCTTCGCAGGCTCAGGAATATTTGCTTTGCAGCGATGAAATCGTATCTAAATCAACTAATCGATACCGTCCGATGATTAGCAGTGCCCATCACTACATGTAACAGTAGTAACTGAACGCCGCCAGGTATACCAATTTGCATCCTCTACCTCCCTCCCCCTGCACTCCTTCGGGAAAGTGCTGTCAAAGCAAAACCAATCGGCTTAATAGCATATGTACTAAAATTTCTCAATTACAATAATTTATATAATATAATACACCTCGATATCTCACTACTTTTATAAAATAGAAACGCTAATAAAAAAAAATATTCTTGAGACAAATTTATTGCATTTATAACTTGATTATTGTTTTCAGTTTTAATTTTACTTTCACGGTTTCTCATACATTTTTAAAATTACCCTAAAATACAATGTTTCTTCAAAGGCTTAAAATGCTTAAATTTGGAATTTAATTTTAAAATGACGTCTGTTTCATTATGATACTAATTACTACCAAACTTAAAACAACATGAATTATTTATTTAATTTCCTTGATTTATGTATAAAATTTTACAAAAATGCTTGACGAGGTCGAAATCCTTAAGGTACAAGTCTGGTTATTCTTTTTTTATGGACCTCGAAATACTGAAATCTACGTGTCAAGAGGCCAATAACGTCTGAAGACGGTCTTGAGCGTAACCTCAGATACGGCGCAGCTTTATAATGGGTACTTGTATGTTATATAAAAAATAATAAATAAACAACAACTTCTGAATATAGACATTTTTAAGACTTAAAAGACTATTTATACAAGAGTAAGAGTTTACTTAATTACTTAGGATTATTTTAATTAGTTGAGAATTTAAGGAAATGTAAAAAATCCTCTATTACAAAAAATATACAAAAATACCAACGAGACAGCAACGTCAGGTTTAAAATAAAAATTGTGAAACAAACTCGTGTTACAACCCTTAAAAATACACATCGTTAAATTTGTTGATGTTTGTCCTAAAGGTTTCTATAATAAACCAAGTTTGAATAAATAAATACAGTGGGGATTTTTACTAATAGATAAAATATTATATGATATTTTAAAAATATTTGTAAATATGTATAGTCATGTTAAGATTATTTCAATTTTATATCAATATAGAATAAAAAATAAATCGATATGGTAGGTCAGCTGCTAGAGCGACAGGACAGTTTCTCAGAGATGGATTCGAACACCTGTCTGTATCAAAACAAATTAATTAAAACTATTTATTTTTCCTTTGTTATTTATTTATAGCTAATTCATTTCGATTCTTTTTGCGATTCAATCTTTTATTAGGTTTTCTAATTGAATAGAAAGATTCAGGATAGCTTTTCTACAATACTTGCCAAGCGAGAAGCAAATCTATTTCATCTAACAAAAGCCAAATCTGTTTATGTTCGATTTAAAATAAGTTAACTTCGGAAACGAACTTGTCTTTCATAAAACGTTTTAAAATTTAATTAAGTTTCAAAAGGAAAACAAATTACATATTACCAGATACTTAAAAAAATATATAAAAATGTATACAAAACCTAGTTACGGTTTTTTAAAATAATAAGAGGGAAAACAAGCCTGGTTAGTATCAGAGGAAGTGAAGGAGGGTAACTCACTTATTCTTCAAGTTAAAAATACTAGCAAAATAATATGCTTGTCTCTTTTAGTCATGTTGATAGATTTAGTTGTTGTTTTTCCGAGTAACATAAAGGAACATATTCTAAGGCCCTGTCCCATATGTCCCATAATAGCATGCCCTATCGAATAGGTCCTCCTACCTTATTGATGTATGATATATCAAAATGAACATTTGTAATCGTATCTCATTGCACAATGATTTGAGCATTTTGTTTTTACAATTTCTTGTGTTATTGGTACGTGCTGCAATTTTGTTTAAGCATCAATCGACACCTTTCTCGTAAATAAAACCAACGGCATATTACAAGGAATGCATAAATATTAAAAATTCATGTCTTGTCCCATATATTTATTGTCAATAAAGCAACGGCGTGTTGTATTTGATCGCCTTTTAATGATTAGTAACAAGTCCTCAAGGTGAGCCGTGATATATGACATTAAATCGTATCAAATATCGTGCACATTATCAAAACATGTTATACTATCGTCCAGATACGCGTATCTGAGAAGATGTATTAAATACATATTTATATAGACAGCGGTGTTTATCAAACACATTATTATAAAGGCATCTCACATGGTCGTGTATCATTTTTACTTTGGTTTGCGTTGGTACTACTTTTACAATTGTAGAATTGTAAAAGACCTAGTGTAAAATGAAGAATAAACCTTTTCTTTGGTTTAGGTTGGAATGGCCCTTGAGTTATTTAAGAACAAATTTTAATATGGAGTCCGCCAAAATGTGATGCTTTAGTAGGTAGTGTGGACAAAAACATTGCGAATCATTTTCATAATGTAACAAAAAAGTACGCTGGTTATGAAACTATTTTTAATATTTGCATTGTTTAATTTATAATACTAGTATTAAATAAAACTTTAATTTAAAATCATATAGTAGAGCTTGACAATTGCTTGCGACATATTATAATGTCACAGTCTCCGAAGACACTGAACTAGACTAAACGTAACATTAAACGAGTTAGAATGAAACAATCAGAAACATGAACATGCCAAAGGAAGTGATTTAACTGTAAGCTATTTTAGAGTTTCAAATTTAGAAAGAGTTAAAATTAATTTAAATTGAAAGTTAGAATTAAACAAGAAGTTGCTTCTTTTTTTGTTAATAACTTATATAGTAAAATAGGAAATAGAATCATGAATATTATATTTTTTATGAGGCGTAAATACTTAGCGCCTCTCACTTATTAGGTCTGCTGGAATATACTTCACTTTTAAAGAATGTTTGTTTATTGTATTTAATATCTTTGCACGTGAATGTTTAATAGATATTTCACAATATTCTAAAACTTATATTCTATTCTAAAATTTATTTAATTTCTAGTCTAAAATTTTTTTTTCGATACCATTACCATTATTCATAATAATTATTAATCTTGTGTCAAAACGATGGATACTTTTTTAATCATAACATAGACGTTTAGAAATGACGATAGATATAAGAATTAGGACCAGTATAGAAGGACCCATATACTTGTTAGTACACAGATGTACCTTAAATGATATCTTAAAATAAATAATATACCTATATGAAACGGCATTTTAGTAGACATTATAATTTTATGTCATCTGTTCTAGTAATAATATATCAAAACAAAAACAAACCGAGAACTTTATCTGTTTTAATTATGTGTTTGGTAAGTCATGCCCCACTTGTGTTACAGTTGAAAATGTAAATAATATATTTTCTCTCAAGCAAATAGTAATATGCGAAGTTTATAACGGACAGCATTTAAAAGAGCAGTGTTTCTCAGTGTGTATATTTCCTTGAGGTGGGGTTATTAAATCTGTTTGACTATAAACTGAAAACTGTCTGTCTGTTCAAATTTACAGTTTGCATATAAGACTGTCATATACAATACTCGCTTAATATAATATTAAATAACATATTCATTTTAACATTTTGTTGGACACAATTTACCCAAAACGTTTTTCCGCTTTCGGTAAATTGTTTACAATTTAATATTTGATTGTAAAACAGTGCTTCAGAAAAGTAATATTTAGTACAGAATAATATCATTCAGAAATATATTTTGCTGTGAAAAAAATTATAATATTGATTAAAGATTTATTAACGAGTGCTTTACTCTTTTAATGAACTAACTTTGCTAACAATTATTCATCTAGATCACACCAGATTCTAAGCTTCTCTAGTTTATTGCAATCCACTCTACCTTTAATTTGAGAGATGAAATCAAAGACACACCATCAAGACGCATACACAGAAATGCGAGCTAGGTAATTATGTAAATTTATGATAATAATTAAAAATTTCAATACATATAGCATAGTGAAATTGTTAGAATAATCTATCAAACAAACAAATCAGTCGATTTGTTTGTATTTCGAAAATCCTTTAAAGTATGAAATAATAATTAAATATATAATATAAACCAACAGCAACGTAGCTTTTCCCTTGTTAATGACTTCGTGTCATCAATAAGAACTTTTTTATTATAATTGATATTGTACCGACATTTTTTATATATGTACAATGAATGATACAATGAAGGAGCCTGCAAACTAAAATGTTTTCTTAAAATATTCAATACTGTTTACGTGGACGAATACTAGGAATCATCTATAGATAAAAACTAACAATTTAAAGCGACAAATTGACGTTCAAAGCACACCATAACCGGATATAAAAAGTTTAGCACTACACTTCTTTTTATGGTGATGAGATGTGATGAAACGCTTTGATAATTCAAACCCTAGATAGAAATGGGAGATGAAAATTATTGTGGTAATCAGTTCTGAGGATTAGATTCCTGTTTCGTAGCCTGGAAGTGGCAGTTGTTGTCGGTGTGTGTAAACTTAAATCGATTTTGATGAGACATCCACAGGAAATTAGGATTCAGTTTTAAAATAGAGCGAGAAAAGCTGACAATAAATATAAAGTTTTGGGAGTCTTAATATTATATCATTATTTTTTTAAAAACAGACCTAATTCTTTCCACTGAACTGTGTAAGTGCTCAAGATTTTTTTTAAATTGAGAAACGTAAGTCAAATTAATAATTTTAAGGTTGTATTTAATAAATATTTATTTTAATTAATGAAGTAATATATTTCAACACAATAAAACATAATATAGACAAATAATAATTGGTATAAGTATCATAAAGCAGAAAAATTCCAATTTTATTTAAAATTTGGTTATTTCGCATCTTTCATGTGGTTATTGCTGTTTAATCACAATCCACATAATTAAAATTATAATCAGTATATTGAGAATACAATAATTAAAACATATTTTGTAAATGAATTTAAAATATGTAGATATATTCTAGGTATTAAAAATGCTGAAAGTAAAATATGTTCGAACCCGTTCGGGGTTCCTATTCATGCGCTCGAAGCAGTGTGGACTCTCGACGAAGTAGTCGAAATAGTCGATTATTGTCGGGTAAATAAACAGGGTTATTTGTAATTAGTTGACCACCTTTTGCAGGCAGCTTTTCTACATAAATCCCAACAACATTTGTTCTACGACTTTTTAAAAATCTTGATAAACAACACGAAAAACGCAAACCAAAAAAATATTGCTCCCTCTTTTACTTATTACTCTGTATTTTGTAAGAAGTGCTTAAAACGTCAACGTCCGGGTGCCATACTTACGCTCAGAGTTAATGTCAGTTCAGAGGCAACGAATAAATTTTGTATGGAAAAACTTAAAATTTAAAAACTAATAATTTAAAAAAATCGTAGAACAAATGTTGTTAGGATTCAACAAATGATGTAGAGAGGCGGCCTGCAAGAGGTGGTAAACTAATTAAAAATAACCCTGTATATTTAACCTACACGTTTGTAATATTGTTTCAGTATTAATGATAACTCTTGCATGAAACCATTGTAAGAACTTATTTCCTAATACTGAATGCTGAAAAAAAAAATCTGTGCAAAATACTAACATAATTTTTAAGATGCCTACTACTAATACCTTTATGGTATTATCTCAAATTTCAATGTGTAATGTGACAAATACACACTAAATGTGAAAAGTGCATATAAGTGGATAAAAGTTAAAACATATATTTAAAAAAATACTGAATGCAATAGTCAGTGCAATGCGCTCACATCCATATCTTGATAAACAAAAAACAGTTTATTATATTAATATACTTTTGAATACTATTTCTATTAAAAAAATATATAGAAAAATGTGATTGATATGTGTGTATATAATATACAACGTAAGTTTGAATTGCATAATGTTTTAAATGCCTTCCTAAACTTATTTGTAAAGCTCTACTAGATACGCTAAGTTTTCGTATACCTATTGCTAAGCTATTTCAAAAGACCCTTTGACAATAACTTACAAAGCAGTACCTAGTTGCTCAGTTAATCAAGCTCATTTGAAACACATAAATTGTTTTGTTTGTAACGTGCTTTTGTCAAAGCAAGAGTATCTGGTTATCTCATTCTAAGTATTCATTTCATGAAATGTAATTATAGCATGTACGTGACATATGTTTTCAAACATGAAAATGTTTTAGTATTTATTTGAAATTAATAGCAAAATAATGACCGAACCAGAGAACGAATAACATATATTCTTTAGTTCAATCTCTTATTACAATCATATCATTTGAGAATTTTAACTACAGTTTTTTTTACACAATTTAATTAGATAACAGCACTGTAAATAATAATTCAAAATATTCAAAGTTATATTAAAATGAAATGGCTATTTATCAGTCATGCGAAATCTTCATAATTTGTATAACGTATAATGATAAATATCTTAAAATACTAATACTTATAATATCTTAATGACGTTATAAAATACAAACAAACTTTAATTTTTCATTTTAATTAAATATAACTATAGTGATTTTTTATCGAATTATAATAATACGATAATAATAATACAAGACAAGTTATACACATTGATCTAACCCCTAAGTAAGCAAATTATTTGCTTGTGATAAGGGTGTTAGACAGCGTTACAAATACATAGAAATACACATATAAATACTGAGAACATATTTAATAAACGACTAAACCCGGAAATACAGACATCTATGCCCATCACATACATGCCTGTCCCTTTCGGAAATCGAACCCGAGCCCCATTGCGTCGCTATACGTTAGGCGTCTGCACTAACCACTCGACGGGCGGTAATTGCAATGGTTCTAGTTGTTTGTAACATATACACCAAATATGGACGTTTGTGAAACAGTGATTACAGTTTAGACACAAGTGATAAACAAATCGACTGTTAATGATTCAAACTAGAAATGTATAAGCAATAAAATATTATAATGTATTTCTGTAATTTACTCTTTAAATATTTGAAAATATCTTTAAACATGTATAGCCATGTTAAGCTTATTTAAATTTAAATAAATAAATATAGAATGAAAAATAAACCGATACGTGCAGGGATTCGAACCCGCGACTACTGGGAAACCGTCCCGTCGCTCTACCAACTGAGCTACCGTAGCGATCCCTGCCCGTATCGGTTTATTTTTCATTCTATATTTATTTTCTTTAAATATTTTTTCATAATATAAAGAAAGATAAGCGCGCTAAGTTTTTAAACGGGCGGTAGTTTTGACATATTTTGTTTAAAGCTGGCTGTCAATAAAGATTCTGATTTTATTTTATACTTTATAACATAAAATAACTATCCACCTAAATATCAAACAAGAATTATCAACTTATAAGAACCGAGGTACATACATAATCTATTATTTACATATCTTACTTTAGCATTCCAAACACAATCTATTCAGATTTACAATACAATACTGATATACTATTCTTGACTAAAGCCGCAAACTTCGTCCAACCCCCCCGTGTAGGTACGTGGAAGGGGTATTCCACCCACACATACGAATTGCACTCCATTTGCGGTTTAAACTTCTTTATATATTTTACTATTATTTTCAATTCTATAAACGCAACTTATTTATAGAAAAACTTAAAAATAGATGAATGTTATATGCTATCGTTTTCCAGTATTCTATAAATTAATTACAAGTTGGTTTTAAAGTGTACCATTTTTTAATGAACTTGTCTTCAAAATACTGGAATACATGTATTGGTATTGAACTTAGCATAAAATTAGAAATAAACTTTTGATTTAATAATTTATAATATACGAAATATTTCACTTACTTTGATCAACATTTTATAAGAAATATGCTTGTATATAACTATGAATATGTGTATGATTTGATAGACATGTCACGATTGTATTATCAGTATGTGTGTGTGTTTGGAGTGTTTGTGTGTGTGTATAGGTATGTGTTCAATGCTATGTTCAAAAATGATGATTGAATAAAAGAATACACAGTTTCGAGGCACACAAAATACACTATCTATACAATTTATCAAATTGCCTTGATGTTTCGGTAAAAAATTTAACATCGTATTGAAATTGAATATTGAATGGTAAATCCATTTCTGCCAGCTTCATCTAATTACGACATCAATACTATGAATATGGAATTATATGATATCGGCATACATTTATTACAATATAACATAATTCACTTCCATGATATTGATATTTGCATAACAAATAGGAGCACTATATTAACAATAAATAAAGACAAATATAAACATTTTATTAATATAGCACTATTTACTTAAAAGAATTAACCAGCGGCATTAATTAAATGAGATAACCTTTTTTTCCTTTAATCAATTTGTAATTAAAAAGCAAACAATTATTTATTATGAAGAGAAAAATATCACCATTTCTATATTTTATCAGAGATGCGAATAAAATTAACATCCTGTATATTTATCATATAATATATACTAATAATAATTAGAATAGTGAATAAAACATATTTCAGATGTAATATAAATCTGGTTCAGAGTAGAGACGAATTATATTTTACAAAAGAGAGTTCGGGAGATACTTACTTAGTAGTAAGTATCTCATGGATTCCTTGGAAACGTGTTCAAAGACTTTGACACATTTATTTCAATACTTGTACTTTATATTACAACTCTAGGACAAGTTCAATGTTAAAATGAATTCGGAATAGAAATAAATACTTGGGTATCAAGATGATGGAATACAAATAGTAATTTGTAATCAATAGTAATTATAATTATTGTTTGATAATTATAATTAAAAAATCTTTCAAACGTATTTAGAATCAATTTTAATAAATGGTATAATATATAGTTAATGTGGGGTAGAAAAATAATCTAGTATGGACGCACATTTATTTTTTATAAATTTAGATCTGTTTCTAACAGATTCCGTTGGAATGGTCTATTATTTAATTGATGGCTAGACTCATCGATTTTAAAAATGTGATTGACAAATGATATGAAAGGAAAATTCATTGATAAGCTTTAAAAATCATCAATTTATCATACTTCGGGGTATTCGGCTATTTAAAGAAACTTTAAAATTTGGTTTGTTGGTTTGCAATTCTCTGTAAACCTGTTAAGCTTGTTTAAGCTTGTTTAAGCTTTTTTAACATAATAAACCAAAGTCAAACTAATTGAAGAAGCGTAATAGATAGTGTTCGTCCCGATATAACGGCTATATTATATCGAATGCTAAATTCATCTCTGGTAGCGATACGATAGCTTAATTGATATTACGACGTGGCTGCTTCTCGTAGGTAACTAATCCTATCAGTATCGATTAATTGTTAATTCTATATTTGTTTGTTTATTTGTAAGTTGTAAAACTTATATATAAAATACGTCATTTCACTAATCATTTAGTGTTTAGGACGTACAATGTAACTTAACAAATGTAAAGTTAAAATTATCATAGGTATGTATATGCTACTATTTAATATTAAAATTACACATACAGTGCGGTGCTCTCCTGCCCTACATTTTTGAGTGAATCCAGCATAAGCATCGCGTGCTTGCGGTCTTCCAGTAGTGCATCCCGCTTCATACCGTTGACCTGCAGCTGGATAGTCAGACGTTGAGTTTGATAAGTCTGTTCTTTAAGCCTTAAATTCGTAAAAAATATATATATCAAATTAATATGATTTTTGTTACAAAGAAACGTACAACATCCAAAAATATATTTTATTAAACTTCATTATAAATAACAGACCTTAGAAGTATTTTGTCAAAAGAAGATACGAGTGTTGCTTTCTGGAGGCGCTTACAGATTCCCATCACTTCTTCTAACTCCCAATGCACAGAATGGTGACTTACAGCATCTTCGTCTTCATACAAGTCATCAAGATTCGTAACTTCCTGTGCAAATAAATATACAAACCCTTATATCTTTACACACACACAGACATACACACACATAATAACATCCAATTATTATAAATCTAGTTGTTCCGATCTGTGTGAGACATCGAGTATCAAAACTATTAGTAATTAAATTAAAACTTTCGAGGTTATAAATCCAAACAAAGACGAAACTATTAAATATCTCAAAGTCACTTCTAACTATAAAACCTTCTTCAACCGAGTATTCCTGGACTAAAGAGGTTAAATATTGCTAACAATTCAATCGTAAAAACAATATTTTTTGCTAAAACCTCCAGAAGTTTAAAAAATAAGACAAAGGTATAAATTTTTAATTGATATAAGAATTATTTACTTCAAACTAAACTGATTGAGCCATTAATAAATATAAAATTATTCTTGACAAGTCTTATTTGTCAATTTGTTCTTCAACAGTAAGTAAATTACCACAGCGCTAATGACTGCTGCCTTCGGTCTTCCGTACGGCGGAAAACGGAAGCAATCATTTTATTTAATTTTAAAAATTAATCTACCTTTTAGTAAGTAATTCACTTACAAATATATATAAATTTAAACTCTTATATTACGGTTCACAAGAATCTTTTACAGGCTCTTAAATTAATATGAAAGTAACCAAAAATTAATTAAGCAAATTGGGAAATACCTCTTTACGTATTAAGTTTGGGAATGAATCCGTTAAATAAGCCACCTCCCTTCGCACGAGTTTTAAAGTTCTTTCCCTTTCCTTCATATTAGCCTTAATTTCTTTTTCAAGCTTACTAAATTCGAATTTTCGATCGTCAAGATATTCCATAGCGAGTTGGCCCATTTCCGTGGCACCCATCAAGCATTTCCCTTGAGCTCGGCAGTCTAGTTTTAAGGCTTCTAAAACTACTGTAAAGTAGGAAGAATCCTAAAAGTATATATTTTTATTATTTTTGGTCGAAGAAGTATTGCTTATCTTTAAAAAAAGAATTGTATTCTTTTTATTTTCGTTATAAACATTTTTTTTAAATGAACACCTTTTTGAGTATATCCAATATCTTCTTATACATGACTTTTATGGCCAAAGCCGCGTTTTTCTTAATATTCGCTCTTTGGACGTAATTAGCCACTGCCTGTTCTTTCTTCTCGGCGGGAAGTTTACCGCTAACTTCATAGAGAAGGCGATCTCGTAATTCGGCTGATTGAAGCTATAATTATTAAGACAAATTGTACAAATTGTTTTATTTTGTCAACACAATATATAACAATTTCGTTGTAATATTTTTTATGACTATCGGATCTTTTTATCAGTTAACACCAAAACTAAATAGCGAACAAACATATAAATATCTAAATATACAACCGGTTAACGACCATTTGTCTGAAGTTAATACTACTTTCAAATCTAGAGACTTGTTTATGATATGCAAATAATATTTTTTTTATAAATCACCTGAATTTGTCGAAATTGTTCCATTTTTTTCTTTTTTGTATATCTTATTCTATCGAGCTGCTTTCTTTTATTAAAATTTTCTTGATGAATACTTTCCAGGACTTTCTGAAACAACAGTTAGTTTTATTCGTCGTTAATTGTTAAACCGATGTTTGAAAAAAGCCAAAGAATTATTATAGGAGGAACTATTTAAAGAAATCATATCCGTTCTGTTCAATTAAAATTTTAATAAGCGAAGGAAAGCTTTGTTTGGTTTTGCATCTATTGGGTTTGGAAATTGCCGGATTGTTATATATTTAATTGTTTTACTTTAAATAACAAAATTTTTCCTGAAATAAAGTAAAGGTTTATTTATTTATTATCTTGGTTAAAATTCCATCTTGCAATTCTGAGATTTTTCTCCAGTCAAAGAAATAAAAGCTAAGTGTTATTACAGTCCCCACGATACTAATATTGCTAGCATTTCCTAATGATATCTGCGAGTATATTGCCAGGAGATATGTATTGAGAAGGATGGGAAGGAGATTGTTCATCCGGCAGTCTCACCCACCACAGGACACGCAGTTATTAGCCTATTTACAACCTCTTTAGCGGGAGGAAGTTACAACGAAGCTATTCCATATACGAGCAGTTTACAGTTAGACGTCGGTATACATGTTTTATACTTGAGTATTGTTTTATTATTCTAGATGAATAATTCATAGATATAAAGACTTCTCCAGACTGATCAATTCACAGTCTTTAAACTCACAATTTTTTAACAGATATTTCATACGATATATATAGATGATACAGCCTTAGCACGTGTTAATATTAGACTATCAGCAACCAACTTTTCTTGCTTTTACTACAAGAAGCATTGGCCTTTTGCCTGAATCTAGAGATGCAATATGTACAGGAAGGACCTTTTTTAATTTTCCACTATTATCTTTTGATTATATTGAGACATCTTTTGGTAACGTACTTGACATATTATCGCGCAGATAGCTTTTCAAAGTAGGACTAACAATTTAAGCATTAATGACAATGCTAGTGCCATGCTATGGTTTTTGGCTTATGGCTTTGAGACCTTAATCCTTTTCAGTTTTCCTACTAAAATTTCACAATCAATGGTTACAATTCCATAAAGCCTTCCTACGATACATCTAAAAACACATTTGCATACAAGTGTAAAGGTGCAAGTGTATGTGTGTGTGTGAACACTTAGTTCAAGTAGTTAAATTTGTCTTTATTGCTCAAGATGTAGCAACCGTCATAAATTCTTAACGTTATAATGATATTTCATTGAGACCATCTTGTGAATTTTTCTTTATTATTTATTTATGTATCAATAAAATCTTCTAAATAATATTCTTTACATTTAAAAAAATATAATATTGTTTATTCATCAGTCAGTTTCATATAATATTATTGTAATTAAAAATTACATTCCATATATTTATTTATTTATATATAAACATAGCTGTAGTCAAATATACTTTCTTGTTTTATTTACATAGATTTATTATTATCTGAGAAGTGATGCAAACCTTTATATAAATACCAAGAACATATAAGGTTATCACAAAATAGTTTATTAATATTCAGTGAATAATTTAATAACTATAATATTATAAAAGATTGCAGTATTTCGTCAACCCTGAATATCTTATTACACTCATATCACTCATATATCCAAATATTTGATTACTGTAATTAACCTTTAATTCATTACTTTTAAACTGATATGTACAATACAACCTAACACTAATATTATCATTATTTTCAAAGCAGTGTCAACCCTGCTCTAATCTTGGACAAAGCTCAAATTGTTAAGTGAAGTTGATAACTATCGGACTCGTGTCGCCCCGAGCTTACGCGCTGACTTCCAATTCAATTTGGTCCAATGCATCGAGTCAAAGGTTGCAACTTACAAGTATTGTACTTATTCAATGTTTATTAAGAGATTCACTGTGGAAGTTTGGAAACTCGTGGAACCAAACATTCAAAGGTTAATAGGTTGGTAGTATGTCTCACGTCAATACCTTATTTAAGTAAAATTATCACATGTATATGATTATAATGTTATAAAACGAGAGAGAGAAGGACAGGGATGTGTTGATTTATTATACATTCCTTAGAATAATTTTATTCATAGTAAATTTCATAATTTTTGCTCCAGTTATAACTAATCGGCGTGTTGATATGATTCGGGTGACTATAAAGTATTGTTCCAAAAATTTAGAGTAATGTAGGATATATGCATATTAATAAGTTTTAATATAAAGTGAAAAAATATAAATTAAGATTGTTTCTCCAATAATAATGAAAAGTTACGTTAAAGTAGTCTTTTATCGTATCTTTATATGGCTAATGTATACCTACATTGGAAGGGTTAAATGTAGGTAAATGTTTTACAATTAATTCCCAAAAAACAAATCCAACTTACAATAATGTAACTTGTATAATGTGTAAATTTAATTTAACTATATATGAAATGTAATTTTGATGTATTTGTTGTATAGTTATTTTGAATACACACAAATAACTGTTAATCATATATAAAAAAAAACAATAAGTTTACATACCATGTAAACTTGAACACCTTGATACTTATTTTATATTATACTACAAAAACCTCGTTACAATACTTTAAAAACATATACTCTACACTAGATTCCCAAATCTCATAAGAAAATAGATTACAAAAAAACATGACTCGGAACAACCAAAAAACGATATTTATAAAGTCATATGTTTTATTTTTCGAATAATATAATACATTTTCATTATATAATGGATATTGTAATATCATTTTCAATAACAAAGATATTAAGAAATGAAAAATTTTAAATATTTTTCATTGGAAGTGTAAAAGAAGGGTTTTAACTATTTTTAAAAGAATACATTATGACGGCTTATCTGCCAATTATTTGTTGACAACATAAGCAAAGAGCTTTTGAAAGAAAATGCATAATGTTTATGCAATGGTAGTCATTTCATTATAATTTTTTCTAGTACTAGATTTATTTATTTATATATTTTATTTATTTATTTATATCTTTTCCACTTAGAATCATAATCAGTGATCACTTGTGTACGTCAACATGGAAGTGTCAGGAGGGCCTATTACGATACTAGATTTATCGTAATAAGCCCTTCTGTAAGAGCACTTTCCATCTTAATGTTAAAGCTATGAGGGTTCCAAACGCATCCTGGTCTGAGAAGAACCACACAACAAACTCAGCCGGATACATTTTTTGTTATTGTGATCACTGTTTCACAAACGTCAATCTTAAATGCAATTTTGGAATAACTATCAATCGGAAATGAAGCCTAATGATTTCAGGCAACGAAAATGATAAAATAATAATAACAGTTAAAAAAATAAAAAATAATTAAGGAACTACGTTCCAAAAATCTTCGGCCTGCCACACAACCAGTTACCGCAAGCAGCACCCGTTCACGAGCATAACACAAGAGCCAGCCATCACCGCCTTCGCCATATTTGAGGGAGGAAGGCAACCCGACTCCCGACGCTACCGCAAGAAATGACTTCTAAGGAATCGGTGTGATGCAACAGGTCGATAAAACAAATTAATTTACAACAAAACACAAATTGCGGAGATTACTAGCTATTCGCAATACAATACAATTCATTCCCAGGCCATACCGTCGCGTCGTCGATGTAATCCTTTACACTATAGTAGGATATTTTTTTCAAATTGTTTATAACATATAATTTAAATTTATTTAATGATAGGCTTAAGGGAGGGAGGGAGGCTTCATTTGGGAGTTTTTTATAAAATGATACAATTATCCTTAAATGATTTACCTATTTTATGGAGCCTAGTGCCGGGCATAGCGTGTTTATTTTTGTCTTGTATTAATTTTATGTAAATCACAATTTTTCTTGAACTTTGAAATATTTTTATGAAGGAAAAAAAATTTTTCATAAGTATATTGATTATAAACAGTCATAATTTTAAATTCTTTAAATTTGTTTCTTAAAGAGTCTTTTAATTAATCTTTTAATTAATTTATCCAGCGCTATGTAGAAAACAACCCTGTTACGTTCGGAAAGCCGTTCTTATTCTATGCCTCGGGAAAGTACTTTTTTAGAAATGAATTGTATTTTGTTCTTATCTATAACCCTGGTAATGTGTGAGCGAAGTGTCATGATTATCAGATAAGTAGTTAATACATGTAAGTACCTACCCCTCAAGTAGGTATTTAATTATAATAATACTGTACTGAATTATCTTAATTAATAGGTATATATTTATGTATCTGTTCTATTGTTCTAATTCTAATTCTTATACTCAAGTTCTAATTATCTGAGATCTTCAATCCCTCTAATTAATACATATTATTCATTCTTACATCAGCTTGACTGTTCATATATGTCAACTGCAGCCGTCGGTGCTCTTGAAAGGCATTGCGGAGGAACTGCTTGTCTCCATATACAGCCACCTCCAACTCTTCTCGTTTATTTGTAATATCTTTTCGTAGTTGACGAATATCGCGCGAGTATCTCTTCTTTTGTTTTGCCAAATCACCTTCATGAATCTTCCGATCTCTCTCTGCATGTAAGAAAATATCATTATTACTCTAATATTTCAGAATTTTAGCGTTGCGAAACGAAATTAATTCTAACTTGAGTATAGATCATAATCAACATAATATTAAAAATAAGTATGAAAAGTTAATAATTTCACTTATTAACGTTTAAAAACTAGATACCGTAAAGTTTTATAAGTCCTCTATATTGATTGATTTTGTCCTTTATAACCCAGTTCTCATCTTGCATCCCATGAATACGTACTTTCGCAGCAGACAACATCTTGAATGATTGTAATCACAATAGTTAATAAATATTTATTTTATATTGTGTATCAAAATTAAAATGTCTTATAGCAATACACAATTTTCTAAAAGATTCATTTTGTTTTAACTTGACATTTTATATAAAAAGTTCTTATATCATTCATATGAAATAATAATCTTTATTATGATACTATACCCTCATGAATACTCGAACAATGTTAAGTTTATATAATCCGATTTATATTTTTTTAAAACGCTAATATTATTTCGTAATTTGAAAATACTAAATGTAACGTATAAATAATTATATAAAAAATCCACAAAAAAGTGAAAACATGGCAAACAATTCAAATAAAACTAAATCGTTCAAACATTTCTGTAAAAAAGGCATTTAACCTACCAAAAATAGAAACTACTTCTAAATAGTATACAAGGACGATAATTGAAAAGTATGTGACATGTTCTTAGAAATGGCTTTGAAATAGACATGTAAAATGTATTTCATGTAAATAGACATATAAACTGTATTTCAGGTAAAAAGACGTGTAAACTGTATTTCATGTAAATAGACATGTAAACTGTATTTCATGTAAATAGACGTGTAAACTGTATTTCATGTAAATAGACATGTAAACTGTATTTCATGTAAATAGACGTGTAAACTGTATTTCATGTAAATAGACATGTAAATTATATTTCATGTAAATAGACATGTAAACTGTATTTCAGGTAAAAAGACGTGTAAACTGTAGTTCATGTAAATGGACATGTAAACTGTATTTCATGTAAATAGATGTGTAAACTGTATTTCATGTAAATACACATGTAAACTGTATTTCATGTAAATAGACATGTAAACTGTATTTCATGTAAATAGACATGTAAACTGTATTTCGGACTAATGGAAAATAAATCAAAGACATACTTGCAAGCGGTATTTCACTGAGCCAACTAAAACATTTGACACAGTATGAATTTATGTTAATAACAATAATTTTAACCCTTTGTCGTAAAACATTTGTTTGTGGTAAACTATGTTCTATTGTGATTCGAATATTATAACAGTTTATTATTAAATGGAAATTTGTTTTTAAATATTTGAGTACGATTAAATATGACGTTAGTTTTTATCTAGGCTGTTTATATTTTGTACTGCAATGACTTATCAATATAATTACCCACCTGGTTAATTTTATAAGATGTTATTTATTATTAACTAAATAATATAAGAAATATCATAACATGTCGATAAATTCCAAATCCTCGAGCCGCACGGCTATTTAATTACTTATCAAGACATTTATTTTATATTTGTAGGCAAGAGAGATTTTTACTTGTTCAAAGAGAATATCTAAAAGTAAATCTATAGATATCTAAAACTAATACTACTAACAATTACTTAGTCCGTGAGAGGGTGGATTAGAATGAAATCGCTAGCAACAGCTGTTAATATATAAGTATGATAATTCATAATATAAACTTATAGCTTGCTGTCAATAAATAATAATAAAGTTAAAGCTGATCTCAGCTGACTGAATTATCTAATTGCATTAAATTGTCACAGATAAAAGCAGTCATCTCTGCACTCGGCCATAAAAGTTTCAGGATTTAATTAATAAACTTACTATCATTTAAAATATTTGTAAATATCATGACGACAACTTCCAGTAAGTTTCTAGTACTTTTTCTTATTTCTAATTCTGTTACCTCTATTTGCTTTGAGATAAGGATAAGGATGGATAGAAACATGTGTAGTGTGTAGAAATGCATAATAAATAAAACTGATATTGTTGATATCATTGTTTTCATTATTTCTGCAAGAGATTTCGGTTGTGGTATAATATAGAGATTTTATAGCGCCATACGGTTTACCGTTTTTAACTAATTGTCCCGACTCAAAGTACTGTTATATATATATATAGATATATATATATATATATATATATATATATATATATATATATATATATATATATATATATATATATATATATATTCCATATTGAGCCAGTTGCTCTACCAATTGAGCTGCCGTATCGCTTCCGGCTGATATGAAAAGTTCAGTTGGTAGCCCGACGCGACGGTTACCGGAATCCGGCCGTCTAGTTATTTATTTATTCTATATTTATTTAATATTTTAATAAAAACACAAAATATCTCCAGTTTTACTTTAACTAGTTTACCCTGAAATCCTAATCATTAAATCATTATTGATGCGAACCCAACTGAGACATTAAATTAAAGAAACATTTAATTAAATTATTAAAGAAATCGTATTTTTATATATGTATTTATATTTTGAATTACAGTGCGCTCATAACAACACACTAGCCAAAATTAAGGACACGTGCTGTTACATAATGTAATAATTAAAAACGAAATCAAATATATATTGTTGTGGATTACATTTCTAAACGCCGTTATTACAAATACATTTATAATAAGAGGAAAAATAAATAAGTCGATTATATGAACTTCAAGGATTATGCCAAGAGTGTTTGTTTGCTCATCTCAATAAACTTGATCAAGGTAGAAAAAAGGTTCGCTCTATAGTCTAGAGTTGTAATATTAACGTATAGTCTAGAGTTACTACATTATACGTTAATATTTAACGATGTGTTCTATAAATTCTCACTAACAAATTCTCGCAGATTGGAGTATCGACGAGCAATTAGTGAAAACTATTTCCATTTTATTAAAAGCATAACAGATACTGCGAAACTCGAAAAAACAAGCAAACTGCTGAGCAAATTTTATAACACAACGTAACAATAAACTTAAGAGCTTTATTCTAAATTCATTTCCGCTAGTGAAGCAATTAATTAGAATTGATTCATTCAAAGAAGCATCGGAGACGACTAAATAATAAGGTTAAAATTTAAATTGGAGAGTCCCAGGTTCGAACAGTAGTACTTACTTATGTAAAACGACTAGTCCACGTGGACGGACGAACTATAATATTTATTTATTTATTTTATTTATTTATATCTTTTCCACTTAGAATCATAATCAGTGATCACTTGTGTACGTCAACATGGAAGTGTCAGGAGGGCCTATTACGATACTAGATTTATCGTAATAAGCCCTTCTGAAAAAGCACTTTCCATCTTAATGTTAAAGCTATGAGGGTTCCAAACGCGTCCTGGTCTGAGAAGAACCACACAACAAACTCAGCCGGATATATTTTTTGTTATTGTGATCACTGTTTCACAAACGTCAAACTTAAATGCAATTTTGGAACAACTAGAACGGTCGCAATCAATCAGAAAAGAAGCTTAATGATTTCAGGCAACGAAAATTAAATAATAATAACAGAAAAAATATATATATATAAATCTTCGGCCTGCCACACAACCAGTCACCGCAAGCAGCACCCGTTCACGAGCATAACACAAGAGCCAGCCATCACCCCCTTCGCACATATTTGAGGGAGGGAGGCAACCCGACTCCCGATGCTACCGCAAGTAGTGACTTCTAAGGAATCGGTGTGATGCAGAAGGTCGATAAAGCAAAATAATTTAAAACAAAAAAACAAATTGCGGAGATTACTAGCTATTCGCAATACAATACAGATTCATTCCCAGGCCATACCGTCGTCGATGTAATCCTTTACACTATAGTAGGATTTTTTTATTAAATTATTTTTAACATATAATTTAAACTTATTTAATGATAGGCTTAAGGCTTCATTTGGGAGTTTATTATAAAAACGTATACAATTACCCTTAAAGGATTTACCTATTTTATGAGCCTCGTGCCGGGCATAGCGAGTTTATTTTTTTGTCTTGTATTAATTTTATGTAAATCACAATTTTTCTTGAACTTTGAAATATATTTATGAACGTAAATTAAATTTTCATAAATATATGGATTGTAAACAGTCATAATTTTAAATTCTTTAAATTTGTTTCTTAAAGAGTCTCTTGGTCTCATATTATATATTGCGCGAACAGCCCTCTTCTGCAATGTAAATATGGTATCAATGTCAGTCGCATTGCCCCATAAGAGTATACCGTATGACATTAAGCTATGAAAGCAACTAAAGTAAACTAATCGAGCAGTTTCCATATTTGTTAATCGACGTATTTTTTTAACCGCGTATGCAGCAGAACTTAGTCTGCTTGACAAATCAAATATATGAGGACCCCATTGCAATTTTTCATCTAAAGTAATGCCCAAGAAAGAAGTAGATTTGACCAAGTCCAAATCCTTATTATTTAATTTTACATTGGTTCTAACATTTTTAACATTTGGTAAACTAAATTTGACACATTTTGTCTTTTTTTTTATTAAGCAACAAATTATTGGCGTTAAACCATTGTACAACATCTGAGAGAGCATTGTTTACATCGTCAATAACAGATTGCAGTCTATTAACTTTAAAAGTAAGAGAAGTACATCAGCAAACAACACTATCCCATGTTTTTCCCTGACTAGGTGAGGTAAGGTATTATACCGGATACACAATTTCAAATAAAATATTATACCAGTCAATGTAGTTTCTTACGTCGTTGTTTGATTCTTCTTTAATTCAGTAAGTGAGTATATTTATTTGAACCACTGCATATGTATCACTTACTGACGGCTTCGACAACACCAAAAATCGTGAATGGGTGTAAGTTATTAGGTTCATTCTTAATTAATACTATTATTTATTCTACGCTTTAGATTGAGATTCACAGAGAATTTATTCTTTTTAGCTATGATATTTTAATTATATCTTCTAGTGATTATAATATTATATAAATACTTCCGGATAAGAACTACTTTTAGGCTTAAATCAGTTCTGCTTTCAATACGCGACTAGTGTTGAAAGTTAATCTAGATAGAGAAACATATATTATTAAATATTTAACTCGGGTTTTGGTAAAATGCTAGTGACAAGATTTATTCGTCGGATAAAGAGTTATCTACATATAAAATATGCGAAATAGTTATTAAAACAAATTACATAATTGAATAATACCTATTATTCATTTAAATATTTTCATTATTTTAACGTATAAAGTGATAAAATATTAATTGATAGGGAATGTAAAACTATTTTTTTTTTGTATAATTTCAGACTACATAAAGAGATATGGTATCAAGGCTTATTATCTGGATCATCTGAGAGTGAGCACAGACCCCTGTGAGTTCCGACGCTACACTTTGTCCCAGAAGGACAATTACTGCAAGTAGCACCTGGTTCATATATTGGGAACCCGTCTATATTTCCAGCAGGACCATAATTACAAAACGTATATGCAATTATACTTGGTTCTTTGCGTTCTATTGTTTTTTTCTCCGAAACTCCTCGGTGTAATGGAGATCGGTCGCTTTTCGATGCTGTCTCGTAATCTTCAAAGGTTTTCTTTTTCGCTGTTGTCATATAATTAGTTCGTAACAGTATGTTTTCACTGGCCGTAGTCCTTGTAACATTTTCTAATGTGTCTTCAGAAACAGAGCTAGGGGACCGCCTCTTACGGAAAAGCACACAAGCACTTTGTCTTACAGTGCACAGCGCTTGAGAGCAACCTATTCTCCATGTCGAGGCCCAAGCCGCTGCGGAATACCAATGAGCATTGCATCCACCTGAAGCACTGCAGTTAGAAGGTCTAAATGACCACACATGCTCTGGTGGTAAAGTCCTAGATCCTGAAAACCATGCTCCCACAGCGTCGGCTAAAATCTGTGCTTCGGTTACTCGTGGTACCACCGGACGCACGTCCATGTTTTGTATTACATTGAACCGAATAGTATTTCTACACTCGTCGTGTCTTTTCTGACATTGTCGCGCCCAAATCTCGGCCATCTTTTCAAGTTCATAATCCCAATACATCTTTCGCATGTTAGCTGCCGGCGGCTGGCCTGCTTCGAGGCCCGTTGCTATGTTATCTCTATGTCGGTTATGTAGTAGTAATATTTGGTATTTCATCCAGGTAGTCATCCCCGAAGCGAACAGCCGCGGGCTCTGCTTGTTTATCGCAGCACACATAGTGTGCTGATTTTTTATAGAACAGTCTGGATGTTCACAATAATCAAAGGTTTCGTTATCATTATGTATATTACTAAAAACATATTTGAATATAGAGAAAGTATAAACTAAATAAACAAAGTACATGATTGAATGAAAATATAGTTAACAAAAATCAGATAAGTTTGAATATTCACACGTCAAAAAAATATGGAAACAGAAGTAAAGTTGTCATACGTATTGCTACAAACCTCTACGAATATAATATTCATAAGTAACATTACTAAAATTACTTTTAGAGAAAAATGTAATACACATTATATTCTCCGTTGGAAAAGAAAAATCTAGAAATTCTCTCTGAATTTATTCCCGTCACCTGTAAACAGTGTAATCTTGGATGCAGAATGGAATTTTTGAGCGCTCATATATCGTTGCCTGGATGGAAAATAAATTCGCCTTTCGCAAATACCATTAATGAAATTCTTTACATATTTTTATTATGCATGTGTTCATATTTTACTCATACTTGAACAACAAAGCTATTGTGTTACCTTTTAAAATCCGACAAATTATGCAAACACATTTTTTAAATGTATAATATCTGTCCATGCTCATACCACATTCACCCTATTGCACTTTTGTGTTTTGGTATTGATAGATTTATGCATAATAAGGAATATCACATGTTATTATATAGAGATGTGCTTATGAAAATCGAAGTGTCGAGTCATCCGCTAACCGGATAAATAACATAAATTATTCGTCCTATAAATAAATTAATTTAAGAGTTAATATAAGCGGTTATGTTAATTTAAGAATTAGTATTCAATAAATAAATAGATGCTATCGGACGATTAAACTATTTTAATTCGCAACAACCTATAAAATACATAGTTGGTCTTTGTCTCCGTATTATAAAATTGCAGTAGGAACTAATAAAATTATTATATTATCTGTGGGCGTGTCAACGTCAGTTTTGATGACAATATTCTTCATTTACTATTCTCTAACCTTGAACCGTTTCATATTTAGATTAAGATTTTATTAATATTTTTTGTCTATTCAATGTTTGTTTTAATATATTTGGAAAATGACTTACAAAATGATACAAATGGTCCTTCGAGGCGTCACATTAGCACTGACGGTGTTAGGATTCTTCTATATATCGGAGAGTAAATATCTTACTAGAATTGACAACTTTACAATATTGGGTATATGGGCAAGTTATTCGATAATTACGCTAGGACTGTTAATGGAAGCGGGTTTGCAACTTAGTTCTGACAAGATGATGGAGACTAGCCTCCTAGGTGGTGGTATAGCACTTGCTCTACTTAGCGGTATACTATCCTTCACAAATTTGTGGATATCCCCAGGATACAGAGAAACAGACAGAAATGACGTTAACAACGGTGTAGTATCATCGTTGGCTATTATTGTTTTCGGTTCTGATTTATTATTGTTATATCATTGACTATTTACAATACATAGTTTTACTATCGTTTTTGTAGTTTCTGTTTGATTTCTTATGATCTTATCTGACCCATCCCTTACTTAGAAGTATCAACTAGATAATAATTTTAAAGCAATGTTGAAATCTCGTTTTTGTAAATGAATTAATTCCATATTTTTCACATGGTTTTAAAGACGCGTTTACAAAACTTATAGGTAGAAAATCGCATCACTACATAGACAAATCTCGACTTCGCACACTTACGCATCTATAGTGCGAGAATATTGTGTGTATGAAACAATTGTGATATTTTCGATATATATGTATGTATATATATATATATACATACATATATATATATATATATATATATATATATATATATATATATATATATATATATATATATATATATATATATATATATATATATATATATATATATCGAAATATATATTTTTTTTCTCATATATTTAATGTTTAAATATTACTTCTTTTAAATATTTTTTATATTCTTGATGATTAAGTATGTACATATTAAGTGTTTTACTAAAATACACGGCGTTGAGATGAAGAAAGCTGTAGAACTTACCCTAATTTTCCTTAAATATATACTTATCTCTCTCTTCTTCTCTAAGAAGAGGACACTTGACTAGAACCGGTAAATTGTCATAGCGTTTGTAAATTTTGCCTGTGAGACATCAAAATTTATAAAATATAAAAAAATAAGTGTTGAAATTAAATATATGTTATATTTTTAATTAACATACAGTGTCCTTTCAATTTAAGTGTTATTTTTTACTTTAGTTAACTAGGATTTAAGATGAATCCGGACGAAAGTGTAAGTACACGTGTTTCGCATGTTGATGCTTCGGATGGAGATCAACTGTCGAACAACAACAGATCTGATGATTCGCCATCATCATCTTCTTCATCCGCGGAGGATGAAGAAGGCATATCATCACTTCCGCCCAACAAAATACGTAAGTGCAAAACTTATTCAGATCCACGTATAGATACTCTCGTACAACAAGTAGGCTTTATTTCTAATTATTTAACTAGTTTACCTCTCGCACCATCTAATACTAGTCAATCGTATGATAAACAAGATATTTCTCCCGGTCCATCCAAATCAGATTTTTTAAGGAATCCTACAACAGCCTGTAAACTGTCTTTAAGTGTGCTTGGTACAGAGTTTGATGAAAGAACATTAGTTCCTCAAGCTGATACCGAACGCCTACAGGCACTGTCTAGCTTACAAAAATTTGACACACCCTCTTGGAAAGGTATTCGTTACCAAAAAGCCTTACAAGCTTGTATCGCTAGTCCCGGGTTTATAGGTCTTAAGGTTAATAATAATAATAATAATAATAATAATAATATCGGACAAATTACACACATTGATCTAACCCCTAAGTAAGCAAATTATTTGCTTGTGTTAAGGGTGTTAGACAACGTTACTAATACATAGAAATACACATATAAATACTGAGAATATATTTAATAAACGACCAAACCCAGAAACACAGACATCTATGCTCATCACATAAATGCCTGTGCTCTGCCGGGAATCGAACCCGAACCCCGTTGCGCCGTGACACGTTAGGCGTCTGCGCTAACCACTCGACCAACGAGGCGGTAAATACAAGGTTAATAAGGAGTAAAAGTAAGGGGTAAAAACGAGGTTAATAAGGAGTTATGTCATTTTAGTAAAAATAAAAATTATTTAGCTTTCACTGAACAATTATTAGCCGGTTTATCTAATAATATTCTAGAGCAGCGACAGTTATTAAACTCAGGTTTACAAGAAGTGCTTAATTGGGCATTAACATGCCAAAACAATTTGAGTTCCAACACATTGTTTGAAAAGATCTCTAGCATATTTGGTCCAGGGTCCCCATCACATAAGAACTCTGAGACTGCCATGCAAATTGTACCTGGTAAAAGAGCAGAGTGCATAGAGGTGAGACGAGACCGTATATTAAAGGTAATTGAAAATCCAAATTTAAGATCTACTCTTCAGACTGTTCCTCCAAGTCTGAAGAATATCTGTTTAGTCAAGGGGCTCTAAAACCAATAATAGCATCTTTAGGAGGATCTCAAATGTGGCTGTGCACTCCACCTTACATTAAGGAGAAAATAACTTTTAATATACCTCATTCTCAAAGTAAAAGACAACACAACCATGTCAAGGTAACAATATAAGAATTTTAAAACAGAAAAGAAACAAAACCTTAAGTTTAAAAAGAACGAACCCTTTCGTAGAAATTATTCAAGAAAAGATATGCCATCAAATAACAGTACCTACAATAAACAGTGACAACCAGTTCAGAGGAGGTTATTTGCAGTACCACATACAGATGTGGGCACAAAGGGGTGCAAACAATAATATAATAAAACTATTAACAGGTGCACCGATCCCATTTCTAAGGAAGCCTCCTCTTCAATATCCAAACAAACAAGTTTTAAAGAAATTTGCAACCAGAGTATCCGAGGACATGACAGCAGTTATTTCCAGATTAAAGAAGCAAAAAAATCTAGAAATACCAATTCTAGAAGTTCTCAATCCAGGTTTTTTTTATGTCGAATCTTCCTATTAAAGAAATCAGATCGTCCTATCTTCGACCTCAGAGGTCTGTACAAATATGTTTCAGTGAAACATTTCCATTTAATTTCAGTAACCGATATAGCCAATTTTATTCAGAGAGACGACTAGTTAATCAAAATAGACATCCATCAGGCTTATTTCCATTTGCCCATATCAGAAAAACCCAAAAGATTTCTCCGGGTCAATTACAACCGAAGTGTTAAAATTGACAGCCCTGCCTTTTGGCCTATCATTAACTCCAAGGATGTTTGCTACGTTAACAAATTGGATTGCGGAGATCCTACGAAACCAGGGCTTCCGGATAATTGTGTACCTAGACGATTTCCTCCTGGCTCATCAGAACCATTCAATACTGGTGTCTCAAGTTGCGGAAACTCTGAGAACATTAGAAATTATCAGAAATCCGTTCTGGAACCCACTCAAAAAATAGAGAATCTCGGCCTGGTATGGAATACCCAACAAAACTGGTTAGAGCTTCCAGTCAGGAAAAAGGTCAAAATAAAGCGAAACATTTCCAAGATGTTGAGCAGGGGAAACAGTTCTCTTCTAGAAACTCAGATCTTATTAGAATTACAAAATTTTGCAAATTACGCAGAGTCATGGGGTCGACTACACTGTCGCAGAACACAAATATTTCTGAGGATCTTTCAGCACAACAGACCAAGGGAAAGAAGAGATCTCCCTCTTCTAGTTCGACTAACTAAAATGGTGGTTAAAAACTGTAGGAAACAGCTCAAAAACAATAGTCAAGAGGGGCATGACTCACTTTTTGACTAAGGATGCCGCAGACTCGGGATTAAACAGTACATACCTGTCAGGAAAGTGGTTCCCCTTCCAGAAACTCTGCAGAAGCACTCAAACATAAAGGAGATGTATGTCATTTTTGCAGCCATAAACAGTCAGCGGATAGCTTTACAGGGTGCTCACATATTGATTCAGAGGGACAACAAGACCCTAGTATCGTCCCTCAGGAACGAGAGGGGGACACAGTCCCTAGCGTTTTTGGGACAACTACCAGGCTACTGATTATATTATATTTTATGGCCAAGATTTGGCTCAAAGACAGATTCGGAAACCAACAGACAACCAGGTTGGGTATTGCAGAGACACCCCGATCATCGTGTTTGCCCTGTCTACCATTACAATATTTTCTCTAAGGACACTAAAGATTAAGAAACATTCTACGCGTTGCAATTATTGGTTTCACTACATTAAGTTAGATTTTGTAGCATTGTGTACCGAAAAGTTGATCATTTTAGGCATAACCGTAAACGCGTACTTAATATTTAGACCTAACTATGCCGATATATAGACAGTAAAGGCTATACTAGATATTACACTTTAAAAAAATACGCAATATCATTTATTTTTGAAAAGATAGCATAATTTATTTTCTTAAACGAAACCTAAGCATCCTCTTGGGTAAAAAAAAATATGAATAGGTAGGCACATGAAATACAAGTAATTGATTTTTGTTATTTTTTCTGAACGTAAAGAGAAAATAAGAATAACAAGTATACAAAAATATATAACGTAAATTTCTATATAGGTTACATTAAAAGAAATGTAAATAAGAGTTTTTAGAAATTTATTTATTTTTGAAAAGATGGTATAAACCATATGTGGGCAACAACCGGCCCGCGGGCCGGATCCGGCCCGCTGTATGATTTGATCGGGCCCGCAAGACATTTTGTAAAACCTAATTTAAAAAAAATATTACACTACTTACTCATACTCACGGAATCAAGTGAGCGAGCAAGTCGAGTGGCGGTGATCATCAAAGAGTGAGGCGACAAACATAAAAGCCTTTGATGTTTGCCGCCTCACTGGCGGCGCAACAAAAGATTATTTCTTCTGAACTGTTCTACACTAGACGATTCTAGATCATTCCTTCATTTTGCCTATATAAGCGAGTGGATGGCCCGAACTTAAGTTCAGTTCTATTTGAGCTACCGAGGTGATAACTTCGACAAGCGATATCCTAGAGAACTGCTAGTGCCGTCAATTTGCTTTGTGATTTTGTGTGCATCTTGAGTGCCTACTATGTCATGACATGGTCTGATATATAGATATTTGCAATAGTGCAAAAAATTATGAACACTACTTGACAACACTACTTTAAAATGAACTAGTTTTAAACGCGGCCCGCGAATGTATTTGCACACTAAAGTTTGGCCCACAACTTGTCAAAGGTTGCCCATACATGGTATAAACGATATATTAACAATCATATCTAATCAATGTTTTCTATGCAAGTTTAAAATACACCGACATTACTGCATAAAATATGGAAATTTCTAATATACATTGGTATATTTAAGACATAAACATTATTACAATATATACTAATCCCAAATATAAATAGTTTGAAGTTGGTTTGCGTTTGTTGCATTCAAAATGATTTTTAAATAGATACCTATTTAAAAATCATTTTGAATGCAACAAACGCAAACCAACTTCAAACTATTTATATTTGGGATTAGTATAAAGACTTTCATAGTTACTAGTATAGGTTTCACTTGCTTGTGGGATACATTCCGCGGATTAAAATTTCCAATGATGTTAAAAAGGTTGTCTCTTCTTCCTCTCCTCTTCCTTTTGCTTTTCCTCATCCTGCACGAATATGGCCTTTATTTGATTCATTGTAAAATTTTGTCAAAATATATGTATTATACATATTATATTATTCCTAGTTCCTATTATGTAGTAGAACGTATGTTCAGTAACGTTCAGAAAATATACACAAACAAAAAACAATTATTTGTCACTCACGTAAGTACCTATTCATATTTTCTTATACCCAAGATGCTTAAATTTCATAAAAAACTATTTTTTTCTATCTTGTAAAAAATAAACCAAATTGATTATTTTTTAAAGTGCAATAACTAAATTAGTTTATTTACTGTCTATCTATTAATTTAGTTAGTTCTAAATATGAAAACAACGTGAAACCTATGGAATGAATTAATTTTAGATTTTGGTCAAGAAAGTAAAATATGTTTAAAATTTATTTCTCTAAACATATTTATATAAGTACTAGTCATGATAGACTTGATTGAGTAGTCTAATGTTTTAATATGAAGCATTTCGACGTTGTTTATTACTTGTAGGAACAAATAAATATGACAATTTTTCCAAATGTCAAAATTATGTTAATTAATTTTATAAACTAGCAGCCTAAATGACGTAGCTATTTTTTATTCTTATCATTTTATATAAATGCACTCACTTCAAATTGAATAATATTTTAAAAACGTTATAGAAACTTTTCAATTGTTAAAAAGACAGACATATAAGGTTACTGTGAATAGAAAATAAGTTGATAAGTAGATAAAAGCTTTTAACGAACAGAACTTATACCATTTTTTTTTTGTTTTTTTTTTTAAACAGAATAGAAATTTGCGAAAGTAGCTCCAAGGAGGACATTAAAGTTTTACAATCTTTTCCTATTTTAGATAGCAGTCTGTTCAAAAATAGTGAGATATTCTTTTTACTATAAAGCTTTAGTTTTTAAGTAAATTTTAATATTGTCTGAAAGTTTTAAGATTCTTTGGAATTTTTAATGGGCATGAATTTATTAGATGCTGAAATGTCTTAATTAAAATGATTTATACGTTATTAAATTTCATAAGCAATTCAGTAAGTATTAAAGATCTTACGTCACTGTTGCAACACATACCTACCTACTCCATTTCTCTAGGTCTCTTTATTTATATTATAGTTAGAGTTATTAGTATGATTTTGAATCATAATTCATCATGAAAAAAATATTTTAACAAAGGTGCAAACAACACAATAATCATATACAGTATACTTGAAACAATGTACTAAATCAAGTATCAAAAAATATATAGGTATATTAATATTGTGTTGACATTCTTTCTAATTAAGTTAATTATAAGCATTGTAACTTTTAATAATTCAATATCACTGCATAATAAGTACACTATCAACACTTCTTTACTTGTGTTTTGTTAATATTGTGCTACTCATTTGTATGAAGAAAATAACTTAATGTAACGATATTACAAGTTAACTTTAATACCATTGAATAATAAACAGTTCTAAGTGAGTGTAGCAATGAAAATGGACTGGAAGAGGAATTAAATGACTGAAGTTAGGAAGCTAAGCTTGAATTTTAAAGTCTTCGAAATGAAAATACTTTTCTGCATTTTTAAATAATTTAAAAAAGTCACAGCCATGAAATGTTTTTATGTCAGTCTTGAAATATTTTCATTTCAGTCTTGAAATATTTTTATTTTATTTTGTTGAGAATCAGTAAGAACATCAAATTATCTTAATAAACAAATGCAATTTAATTTCATATTGTTAACTCAATATTTTGTTGTTTTCTAACATCTCACAAGTTTTGCCATTTTCAACAACTAGAATATTGTGAAACTGGTGACAGTTTCTATAGCATTCAATATTTTTAACTTCCCTTTTTACCAAACTTCCACTGTCGACGATACATCTAGTCTCTAGATGTCAGGTAGATAAAAATAAAAAAATATACTTAGTTTGGCCATAAATACTGTTACAATTAAAAATAAAAAAATATTACATTTAAATTAGGAATCTGTCATTTTTATACGATTGTTCATTGTGTTTTTTTTAATTTTGGCGCCAATACATTGTACAATATTTGGCGATATTAAAATGGAGTGGGGTGGTAAAGAGAACAGAATCGCTGTGATTGCATTACACAAGGTAGGTCTATACCTACACACTATTGACACTATTGTCAAATGCAATTTTTAAAACTCTCCATACACTTGGTATTAGTTAGATGTCTGTGTACCGGGCTATTAATAGGTACAATGAGACTCTGGCCATCCACATAGTGTTCATATGAAAAAGGTGGTGGTATGTCAACAAGTTACTTCTTCTCATAGATCGAAACATCTTAGTCTTTAGTCGCGAAAATATTTAGTCATTTTTATATTTTTACTTCAACTCCAAACAAAACATAATACTCATTTTTCTATCGCGTTCTTTATGTAAAATTGACCATCTGATTTAGTAAAGACGAGTCCGTCAATTGTGCTAACACAGGAAAATAATTATGTTAACCAAGAACGCTCTTCCGTTTTTTTAATAGGTTTAATTATTTCATCTTTGATATTTCGGAAAACTTAATGTTATTTATTTTAGGTATACCTGCATCAACGTACTCATAATTACTTTGTTACGAAACTTTCCTAGGTTTAATTCTAAAAATTATGAGATGGCAGCACTCAAACATAAGATAATACAAAAGTTCATGAAATGCGTTATTTAACTTTTAGTACCCTAAAAATTATGATAGCTTAATTTATTCAGGCATAGTTTCAATAAAAACATTATTTGACTAGTAGTAGATTTTTATCAGGGGATACTATGTAAATAGATATTCAAACACAAAATATTATGCTTAAGAATTGAAAATTAATAAACTTTCCAAAATGGCTTACAATGACACTATCCTGACTTTGATAAGTCTACAATTTTTTTTTAACTTAACTTTAGAAACTATTGTATAGCTTAACACTCATAATGTCGAACGATTCTATAACGCTAAACACCATTAATTTATAAAGGTCTGTGCACATAATCCGCTTAAAATTGAACTTGGGTTTTAAAGAATTGTAAAATAATCTTAGATAAAATAAATAGCACCAACCCGCAATACATCACACCCTAAAACAAATAAAAATAATAACCAAAATAAATAAACACAAACGCAATTATTTTTGAATAAAGTTTACTTATGGTCTGTATAATTTTTGAAGCTTTAACATCTTATTTGTTTACTATTAAAGTCGTTACATAAATCGAACATGTAGACTATGTAAGAATATCGATGCTTTGGTGTGAACAAATTTAAATAAACATTGATCGCAGTTTGAATACGATATTATCTTTATACACGTTTAGAATTAAGTCTTTAAGATCTCCACACCAGTTATTTTTGCCATAGCGGTATAATATGTAACTTTAGGCTGCTTGTTTCACACTTTATAGTACTCTGTGTTTCTCACTGGCATTGCATGTGTATTGCGTATAGAAGTGAAGAATGTCAATGTCATAAGTCAGTATCAAACTTCAAAGTTAAAAATTAATAAATAAGAGGCGGACTTCAAATTAGTGTTGATTCTTCTAATTTGAATGACGATTTTACAAATAACAATAGTGAATACGTGTTGGAATTTCTATTGAGATTTAATATTTTAGTTTAAATATTTTTCCTCTCTCTAATTGAGTACATCAAAAAAATTGCGAAAATTGAGAATTTTGTACTAAAATTTACCACTTTAAAAAACTATATATTAGGATTAAAAATGAGTTTACATAAAGCCAGGTAAGTCCCATTTTTAATATATTTAAATATTAACAATGACACTGCTTAGAAATAGTTAAAACAATAACAGACAAAAGACGGTTTTAATTTTCATCTAAAATGTTTGATTGTAGTTCAGTGGTTCTCAAATAGTTTTTACTTCTGTCCCAACGAAATTATTAATTCTAGAATGATTATGATAAGCCCCCACATATGTGAAATGATGTAAATTAAATATTTTTCATAAAATGTATAAGCATTACAAGTGTTTGTCTAAACTAGATTGAGATTGAACCTATCATAATGTATTATACCTTGTTTCTCCCAACATTGGAAAAAAGCTCCCATGTTGTATATAATATGTTTTGATCATTGAAAATATATGCAATAAAAACTTTTAAATTTCTATTCTCATAATAATAAAACTTCACAAGCAAATAATAGATCTTATGGGAATAGTAGAATAGGACTCCAAAGTATACTGTTTGGATTAAACTGAATAACATTAGTATCCAGGAAACATACCTCTACCTTATGTACCAATGACGGTATACATAATACTCATTTAGAACCAACAGAAAAGTCTGTTCTAGCATCTGACTATACTAATAAGAGCATTAGTTGTCTATATCAAAATAAACAATAATTATGTGAAATTTCAATGTTATTTATTATTTGAATATACTGACCTTTATAGAATTAAACAAATCTTGTTTGTTAATGCTATCCATGTTAATGTTTATTTAAATGGCACAAAGATATATTAATATCAATGTCCATTCTATAAATAATAAACAAATAAATAAATCAAAATTGTGTACCATATTTATGTTGAGTATCTAAAATAGATATTGAATTGTAAATGAAATCAAAGTATGTCATGACCCTCAGACTGCAATCCAATATAAGAAAATATTACACAAAGAGAGCTTTTCTTTCTTTAAATTATATTGAAGGTTCTAGAGCTATTTGGTCTAAGAGGCATAACAATCACACAAAGAGACCTTTTCTTTTCTATATTAAGGCTTTCAGAGCTATTTAAAATTAGTATTTTTTTTTCCAAATATATGTGTAATTACATGTCTCAAAAAAAAAATTGTGAGATACCTAGCCCTGGAACTATTCTAGATGGATTTTTCTATCTTTAATGTTTAGAAATCTGTATTCAGTTACCTTGAAATTAGTATTTGGAAAGTTCATGCAAACCTTTTTCTAATGATTGATAATCATGTTACAAATCTAGTTTTAAATACATATGTTCATCTAAAATTTTGTAAATAGTGTGTTGTTATAAACAACTCTTCTAAATATACAAGGTTTTATGTCTTTGCAGAATTAAATTGTTTGAAGAGATTTTAAATCAAGATGTTATTGATATTGGAAAACTACAAAAACTGGCATTTAATGGTAATTTGAATATTTTTTCATGATCAAATATTAAATAAATAAGAAAGTAATATCATGAATTTTGTAGGTGTGCCTGAGGAAAAGGGATTACGCTCTCTTGTTTGGAAAATTCTCTTGCACTACATACCCACAGAAAAAGATTCTTGGGATTCCACACTTGTGAAAAAGAGGCAACTCTATCAACAGTTTATTGGTATATATATTATTTTCTACAATATCTATTTGAATCATAAAGAGTTAATTAAAAAAAATACTAGCTTCTATCATGTTAGCAATATATGTACATACATATTGAGATGCACTATGGTCACTACCACTCAGTTAGAAAAGCGACGGTGACAGACTGCAACAGGCCGCAGGTTCGACCCCTGCTAATTGTTAATTTTTTTAATATAAGTTTGTTTTTATTCAGGTTTTCAATCAATTCTATGGTCTATTGTATAATGATTGTATTTCCAGAAGAGATAATAGTATCTCCAGGTGGTCCGTCCGATCATCCCTTGAACATGAGTCCAGATAGTTCCTGGAGCAACTACTTCAAAGATAATGAAGTTCTCCTGCAAATTGATAAGGATGTGAGGAGATTATGTCCGGATATTTCGTTCTTTCAATCTGCAACTGAATACCCATGTCCAGAAGTGAGTAATCACTTAAATATAAATTTATTCATTACAACAAAATAATTTATTTATTATATACTTGTACATATTTCTATTAAAACTGTTATTTATTTCTAGATAGTTAACAGCAATGGTGTAAAACGTCTCCACAAAAGAGTTGAACAATCAGTCCTGAAGTATTCTACATTGGAACGAAGAGGACTTGGTGTTGCTAAAGTATGTTAATATTCTATTGTTTCCTACATTAAAAAGTCGTTATTTATAATAAAATTGTGGTCATAAAAATATTTTGGATTATTAATTACAATACGAATTTATGTTTTAAAAATGACAATAATAATTGTATTGGATATAATGTTATATTACAAAGTACAAAGAGAGGTTTGTTTTAAATTAAGCAATAGGTCATTGGCTCATGTTACCATGTATCAATTCCTTTTAAGCATGTCAAAGTGAGTGACGTTCTGTAGGTAATTAAATATAGATCGTATTACATTGAATCCACACGATTTCAATTGATATATTTGTATTTTACGCCTGCTATTAGGTTTTTTAATTATTTCTAATAAGTTGATAAATAAATTGTTAGATATTTATAAGAAATGTTATAGCCATTGTTAGATTAAAGTAGAAATAGCAGTCTGGTAGTGTGTGGTCTAACATGATAGTCTATACCATTCACAATAACCTTCGTGGTTTTTGAATAGAGATACCTGCAACTCTAATATATGTAATATTTGTTTTTTCGCGCATCAAGCAATTCATTTGAGTGGACACATAGGGAATAAAAATTTAATTTCGTATGTATGTTAGTAATTGAGTAAATGACACCACTGGAACATCTACTAAGACAGTATTATTTATTTTAGTGTGCAATAAATCATATCGTATTATATTATTTAAGCTGAGCAACGAGATCCGTCGAACAGACGGTCTATCAGGCGGGGATTACACACCGTTGAAAGAAGGTTGCGAGGCGCACTGGGAGGTCGTGGAACGGATGCTGTTCCTGTACGCAAAGCTCAACCCTGGCCAAGGATACGTGCAAGGCATGAACGAGATCATCGGACCCATATACCATACCTTCGCTTCTAATTCTGATGTGGAATACCGTAGTAAGTTCTTGAAGTTTCTAGATGTAATAGCCTCAGCGAATGTCATAATCAATGTATCCAAAAGCGATAAAAATAATGTTAAAAAGTAAATAGTCATATGTATTTTATAATATTATAAGGCGGTGAATCAACTGCGAATGAACAGTCTTATCATATATAATTAATTGTAATACGCCCACGTACTGTTAATGCAACATTGACCCTACGGTCAATTATCCCTCCTTCAATTGTAAGCAATTAACAATCTACATTGTTGGATGCAAATTAAGATTATAAGGCATGAAGGCGCGGGATAAAAATAATACAAATCGTTAATATCTGTAACATTATAAAATATTCAACTTGAGCAATCATTGTAATATTGCAAAGCGATTATTATCTATAGTCTTGTTAGCATAATTAAAATATCATAATCCTGTTTTTTGCTGCTGATATTTTATTCCATGAATAATTAATATCTAACACAATAATTATTTAATATTTCAGAGCATGCAGAAGCCGACTGTTTCTTCTGCTTCACGAACCTGATGGCGGAGATACGGGACTTCTTCATCCGTACTCTGGATGAGACGGAAAGTGGTATCAACTACATGATGTCTAAATTGAGCGAATGTGTCAAAAAGCACGATCGCCCCGTGTGGGACCGCCTCGCCAAGCAGGAACTCCGGCCGCAGTACTATAGCTTCAGGTGTTTAAAAACATACATACATATTTAGAGTAAATATTGGTCATATTTAATATAAAATGAAAAGAATGGTAGATAGTACTGTTAATTTTTCAAATGTACACAAAAATTCTTAGTGTGCAAATTTTAATCATATGCCGAAAATTACTGTGAATAATATGTAAAGTTCAGTTCTTGCCGCTTATTACTTTCCACTTCTCATCTGTATATGTATTTTATTACTGATGTTGCTGACTGTTAATCCCATATAACAGCCCGGCATTTTTGTTTTTTGTCAAAACGTATTATTAACAATTTAAATTTGATTTAAATTAAATTCAATAGTAATTAAAATTTCATGATAATCTTAGATACAGGTGTCATATGTAACGTTCATTTACTTATGCCAAATTTTAAATGAAGATAATTTTATGTCAATATTCAATAGTATATGTTAACAAAGCATTATTCAAAATGTCTATTCAGTGCATACACATTTATAGTAAATTGTAAATACTTATTATGCGTTCATTTAAGTAAGGAAAGTGGTAGGTTTTCTTAATCAAGATGATTAAGATATCTTTTGCCCCATTCCTAGAAAGAAAATCAAATTTTCTTACTTCTCAGATATAAGTATGTTCGAAAGTTTAATATTTTGTTCATAGACAAAGACTGAAGTTTAAAAATTTAAAAGGAAAAATAAAAGTTGGTAACTGCCATACATTTTAATTAAGAAGTGCCATATATTTAGTTACATTTCCAATTCTAAGATTACCTACATGAAACTTGACTAATTATCTGCATAACGAAATAGTTTACACTAATATATTACAATTTTAATTGTATTTCTTTATTGAACAATATTTGATTGTTTAAAAAATCAGTAAGTACATTAAATAACTTCTCTAAGAATAAAAATATTGGTTTAACATTATTAAACTATTTAAATATTCAATAAGACTTCCATTTTTATTTTTCAAGGTGGCTGACATTGCTGTTGTCCCAAGAATTCTCTTTACCAGATGTAGAAAGAATTTGGGATTCCCTGTTCGCAGACACCCAAAGATTTGACTTTCTCATATATATTTGCTGTGCCATGATTTTGTAAGTAATAAGTATTATCCTTCTTTTCCAAGTAATAACCTTAGCATTTATATTATGTAAAGTATTATGACGTGTCCGAAAATAAAAATTAACGGTAAACTAATTTGTGAGTACATTTGAGTGATTAATCACAGCTTTTATGCTTTCAATACAAAATAGCATAAACTTTTCAACCTTTTGGCTTTGCCAGTGTTGTATATATAGATTTTTCAGCAAAAGAAATCTAAATATCACTCGGTTTTTTCGAATTACCTAAAATACATAGAGTAGAAATTCTCCAAACAAACAAAAATAATTGACAATCAAAACCACTTTTACCAAAACTCAAGAGATTTAATCAACCAGCTTACCTTAACGTCAGCAACAGCTAAAAATTTTTCGTTTACTAATAAAACTAAATATGCTAGCTAGATAGCAATTTACAAAATAATACCTACTCTAAAAGTACAATAATACATTTATTGGATTTATTTAGCTTTCATTGTATATACAAAGACTTAAATTTAACTTCATGGTGGTACCTCGAGTACTTTATAGGTTCCCTATTTAACTTGCGTGAGTTAGGGCTTATCTTATACATTGAATGTCAAGGGTTACACCTATCTAAAAACTTCATATTATCGGTTTTTTAAGTTTTTTTTTTTTCAGGCTTGTAAGAGACAACATACTCAACGGTGACTTTGCATCAAACGTGAAGTTGCTCCAAAACTTCCCACCGATGGACGTGTCTTTGATACTTAACAAGGCACTTGAAATATCAAAAACGTCAATTATATAAGGATTAAAATTCAATGTTTTCTACCTATCATTATGAAATTTATGTTTATAGTTTTTCTTCCTATGATATATTTGGGACAAGTACATAATATGAATGAAGTTCAAAGTATATAAAGTTAAATACGTAAGTATATAAGAAGTTTTTCTCTTAAGACTGCTATAAAACCCCTTATTTTGATATTCATTGTAAGCTAAATCGAATTTATTTTTTTATATAAATTTAATTCTATTTTTTTAACAAAAATTATAATTCTATGTAAACTAAAACGAATATTTTATTTTTTACTTGTAAACAAATAAATGTCTAGTTTTTAAATAGAATTAGTTGAGAATTTAATAACTTTAGTGCCGATTTTTCAACCCTAAAAATACATATTCTACAGATGTTTTGTGGATAAACTTTTTGAACATTACATTTTTTTTCGGTTAATTTTATGAATATTGAAAAATCGGCTCTTTATATATTAGTTACCATTTTATGGCCAATTTTGTAATCTAAAGTATAGTATTCCATTTGGACCAGAGTAATAAATAATCTAAATCATTATTAACATCAAGGCCAATAACATTAGTTTGCAAAAATGAATTTATATTGATAATTAATTTTCTAAAGTGACTGATATAATTTAGTTGTTTAAGTATAGGTTATCTATAACTGTATTAACTCTTTAGAAAAGTTTTATAAATTACTAATTATTTCAATACTGTTTGTTATTTTTGTTATAAAAGCTATATTATAATTTAGTGAACTTTCTTTTCGTGTTTTTATTTAATGGTTTACGGTTACTAAAGTGGGGTTCGAAAGTACTTAAATCTGTACACATAATATTAAAACTAAAGTACACTTTATATGTAAACGTTCGTGATTGATGATGACTATTAAAATATATTTAACTGTACTCACGTTAATTATATTGGAATTTTGCCCGATTAGTTTGCCTGTCATCAGCGTGGATACCTTTACAAGAGTACACTGTCACTTCTTCAGTATTAGAAAACTCTAGATCATCAATTACCTATCACTTAACAAATAATTTAATTTAAAGTTTTTGATTAATTGCATGCAAATATCTTCAGTAAGCATACATATCGAGAATTTTTAGTGCCTAATAAGTTTTATAAAACAAAAATCTTAATGTGGCCCTTGAAGTGTTTCATAAATGTGTAATTAATAACCATTACTTAATTAATAATAAATTTATACTCATACAGTTGATATTGCTTATATATTCAAAAACAAAATCTAAAACCTTTTAATTCTAATGAGGTCATTGAACTTTAGAAGATTATATAAAAGAAATCGAGGACTAAAAAAATTGTCATTTCATAAGTCATGTAGGTGTAGGTAACATTTGATGATTAAAACGGGTAGACAAATCTAAGAGTACAAGTAGACAAACTAGATTATTTAAAAATAAATATACTACAAAAAGGAACACCGTACTTTAGTACACATATGGTTTAAAACTTCGTAATCTTCGAATTTTACATAACTCCCAGTGTCCTGTAGTTCGCTATGTAAGGAAGGAAACAGGTATAGCAAGTGGGTCACGAACATGATGTGAGAGCACAATATTGGGTAATGTTTTACGAAATAAGATACTGAATGACTTCTGCAAAATATATTTTTTTATTTCAAATAATTTACAACATACTCTGCATATTTTAACTATAGATTTTTTTTTTATTTACTAGACAATAACTTTGAAAGACGTTTCTTATAATACTAAAAAATCTTCATCACAATACTTTTTTCATTACTCTCGACCCTAAAAGCACTCTCGTGTTTTTTCAGCTATCATAACTAATCTAACCTAAACTGATCTAGTCAAAAAATATGTATTGTTGTTGGTAACGTCTCATAGTACTGATTATAATTCTGAAATCCCAATCTAGCTTTTTTGTTTAATTTCTGTATGTTATTACAATAATACACACGATATGTACCTGTATGAAATACACTTATAACGAAAACTGAATTATTTAATCATTTATATGGCATGGCAAAATAACAATAATAATTAACTAATAATAATTAGTTATTAGTTTAAAAATATGATTTTTTTTTTAATTTTTGAATAGCTTCAGATAGCTAATTACAAAATCATCAATCTTTAGGATAATCTAAGGATTTAAATAAAAAAATAATCTGCATTTAAATATTTAATATAAATAATTACAATGTAATCGATTTGTACATATTCATTGATTGATAATAATAATAGAAAGTAAATATTTTATACAAATATAATGTCATTTTAGATTTAGTTTTCTATTACACATCTAATCATTGTAAAATATTGGAAACAAGAATATACTTAATTTTAGGTCTTAATGTCGTAACGTAAAATTGAACTATTCTTTCAAAAATGAAGCAAGCCGTCGCGTTTTTATCGATATATAGAACCTTAATGACAGTATTTTATTAACAAATAAAAAACATTATCAAGGAACATATGATAAACGCAAACCGTGAAGAATACTTTATCAATCTCAGTACACACAATGTCATTGCCGTAACTAAGGGAAGCATTACGCGCAAACCGTCCAGACCGACTGACCTATCACGTACGTACCTACTGGTTTATAGTGTCAGCGTCCAAACCCCATATGGTACCACGCCATACATGTATATGGCATTGCCTCAATGTAATTTACAACGCAAATACATTGGGGACTACTGTTCTGCAATTTCAATTTCGATGCGCAAAGTCATGACAGCTTGGAAAAATTTCGGTCTTCCATTCAATTAAATTCGAATCCATTCACTTATAGAGATTATCATGTCTTTCGTAAACTCTTCATAAACTGAGAGCTTCATTTTATACTTCCAACAAATGAACCCATGTAAAGAAAATATAAGATGGGAGCTTCGACATTATGTAGGAGTATATTATAACTACTGATCTTGGGCCCAATATGACTCCGGGAACTAATACTTTTATAGCGAAACACAGCACCAATATCGAAATAATATAGTTTATATTCTATAACACCGTGTCACTGCTCCCATTTTATTAATACACTATTTATATATTTAAATATGTATTGAAATTATTATGACCAAACGTTTGTGCCCTAATAGATGCACTTAGAAGTAAAATGATGTAAAAATATCAAAATAAAAATAACAGTTAACAAGCATTATTATTACACTAAAATATACTTAAAGTAAAATAAATATAAAATTAAAACTATTTAAAACAAGCTTTTATTCAATTCGCCATTGTATCGTTGTCCTTTTAGGTTTTTAATTTTAGATTTATATATAGCTTATTGAATTCTGCTGCTTGACTTAATTTTACAAGTATACCAAAATAATTATTAAGAATATCTTTATTTGGACAAATTAAAGTATTTATAGCATGGTTAGATTTTAACTAAAAATTAAATAAAAGCTTGTAATGAGATTAATAATGAAGAAACTACTAAAGATATAGCCAATATATATATATATATATATAGATATGTAACTACTATATAAAATGTCATCAATGTATATGTATATATAGCAGGACAAGTCAGAAACTAATATGTTTTAATTACTAACTGATCTACTCTCTAGTGCAGTATGTTAATCAGTAATCAGTGATAACATGGATTTGTTTAAAATAAAATTTTAGTGCCCTGGCAACATCGATGAAAGCACTACAGGAGCGAGTACCCAGATGAGTGATCTAACAAGCAACACTTGAACTATCAAATTGATAAAGATACATCTCAACTCTCAAGCTACCACAAACTGGCAAATACTTATCAACTTTTGTCATATTCAGTAGTTCTCCAATAAGTATTATTAGTAACACATAGTTTACACCGACGGACTGCCTCGTATTTCACTGCCGCTTAGAACTAGATACAAAATCTATTGAAAAGTCAAAATAATTTATTTTAAATAACCATCAATAACAAATAACTGAATAATTAAAAATTGTCTTAAATATTACCATTCTATTAACCTATCTACTTAAGGGAACATCCATTCAAATGAGAAGCTAGTCAATTTTTTTTACTATTTTCATTAATTTATGTTCAAATTTTTTACTTCTCCTATCCTTTATTTCCCATCTCTTGAATATCAGAACTTTTCTATCTATCTGTAAGTAGGCTGTTTAATTCTACTATAGCACTATTATTACAATTCACTATAAAATGTAAAATAAATAGCCCATTTCTATAAATTTTTCTTTGTTGAAACAAGATTACAATAGGAAATGTAGCCTAAAAGACTTTTAAATGCCTTCTACACACATCGGACCTCAGAAATGAACATTATTTTTTTATTTTGTCACTAACCAGTTATTAAGGATTTACAAGCACCCTACTTGGCAACATGTTTTATATAAAATAACACAAAAAATACTATTATTACCAGAATACATTTCTAAAGATATATATTCAGAGATGTTATAATCATAATTACATATAATGCAATATTATTTACATATCATAAATATTGTAACTGGACGCAAGCAAGTAGCTACGACATGGGGCTACTAATGTATAGGTACTTTTAATAGTAATAATATATTGTATGGGCTACTCTCAAATACTATGGAGGCTTTTGGTTTCTATTGAATAAGCAGTCTTAATTCCAACACCATAGGTTCCTATTCCTCTATATCAATACTATAGAACTGAATAAACGAGATCATTACTGCTTATAGCCAGTCAACCCTTCATAACAACTGACAGTATCCCAGAATTGATTATAAAATATATCGTGCATGTAGTATCTAATGTTACTGTCATTGACTTTTAAAAACTAGTAATTACTTAAATTGTTTTGTTGTTAATAAATATATAAAAATATACACTTAAATAATATAAAACAGGTTAAACTTTTTAAATAATAATATATTAACTCACTTTTGGTTCTAAAAGATAAATGTAATTTTATATAGGAAATTGTAATAATTATGATTTTGGGTAAATAATGTATTATATTTTTCTTGACATATTATATATCTCTCTCCTCGGTAGCTCTTTTAATTGATACCAGAGTAAAATTTCTGAGATTCTCTTATCATACTAATCAAGGCTCATAAATTTAATTAAATACTGTATGGGCTCTTGTAACTTAAAAATCAAAATAATAATTTTACATATTCTAAAACAGTACCATTTACGTCACCGGACTAGTCAAATAATAAAAGTTTATATCCTAATCAAATAATATAAGTGTTTAAAAGTAATTATAAAAACAATGTAGTAATAACAAAACAAAAACGTTACATCCAAATGCAACCGTGAATCATAATAAAAAAATGAAACGCATATATCAAAGTAAGCAAAAGTACAGGCCAGACTTGTAATGCAAAATTATAGGTAAGAATGAACACATAGGCGTTCTGAACATTATGACTTTAGGTACTTCTTGTGGTACAAATGATATAGCACCGAGTAAACATCGTAAATTGGAATATGCTGGTTACAGAAAGCATATGTTACCGGCGTGTGATGGTGTGGGTTCTGGTGACAGTAAATTTACTGGATGACGCAACACTTGCACTTCGGTTTCTTCTTGAGAGTGATGTGTTCCGGCTGCAGTGGTTCCTGTGGCATTGAACGCTGCACCTCCACCTGACCGGGCCGCACTTCGCCTACTCCACCATTCTTTGTGCCATTCGCGGCCTTCGGGGTGCTCTGCTGCACCGGAATTGCCACCTTCGTTTGCGGTGATGCTGGAGGACTCGACTGTATAATTCAATTGTTTATAGTGGCCATTTATAATTTATTACTTAAGATCTTCATTAAAAATATTTTTTAAAATATATATTTACATTAACATTGTTTGATTGCACTTTCTCCTCTTTCTCGTCACAGATAGGAGTCTGGTTCCCAATGGGTGGAGTTGGTGTAATTGGTTTACCACCCTTGATCAGTGAGACAATCTCGTCTGCCTCACGACTCAGATCACCATCTGGGCGAAATGGATTGTCCCATCCGCTTTCAGTACTAAATAAAATAACACACTTAATTTACGTCCAATTGTACAAGTGAAATAAATTACAAACTAAAAAAATATAACAAATAGTGTTATAATGCAGTGTAAATATAATTAGAAGTTATGCTTCTGATAAGATTTTAATCAAGGTATAATGATGTTCATGCTTATTGTGTTGCATACAAGGTCAGTCTGTAAGCAACAATGATCAACATTAGAAATGATGACATCACTGGCCTCTGGGATGATTTTCTATGGGTTATGTCATCTACCATAAAACACTTTAAAAACTTTTGAAATACTATGTTACTTAAACATTTTTATAGTATAATTATAGCTTTAAATTTCAAAAGAAATGTTGACTATACCATATACTAATAGTAGATTAGGAATAATATAATAAATATGTTGACTTGATATATTTTGAAATAGATGTTGCTTTATAAGAATTCTTTGACTTCGAATATAACATACATCTTAGTTTTGTCTTTTAGTTCTTTACCATGTCGTGTAGTCAAAAAATAGAAATACTCGAATTGAAAATATATATATACCAAAACCGAATAATTCGGCCGAATACGAATAGCGTAAAAGATACCGAATACACCAAATACTTACCAAATATTCGGGGCATCTCTAGTAAGCAATATCTAACCATTCTCAATAATATGCTTACCTAATTTGTCTATTGTACATAGCGTGTTCTGCCATGTCAATGTTAGCAGCAGCTGAGAGCTGGTCTGCGTAGAGAATGTGCAAGTCCTGGGATGGAGGAGGTGAAAGACACTGTGGCCGGACCCCCTGGTAGAATGATACACGGACCTTCGATCGCTCAGACCTGTAAGCATTGTAATTAGAATTAATAACTTCTTTTCTCGGAAAGATAACAATACTTTGCATTGCCATGGTTATGTTCGCAATAGCTATAGTTAACAAATAAACAAATATTTTAAGTGCCCTGACTTTTTATTCATAAATTTTAATGACTGTGGTATTATTCTATTATACATATTCAATTGTTCAAGAAAGATTTCTAAGATTAAAGATATTTTTCAATACTCAATACAATATTATCATTTCGCATAAACAAATTTATGTAACATTTGCCTTGCATTCATGGCACAAAAGCAAGCACACATCTATAAAGTTAATTCAAATGCTAATTTAGAAAATTGTGTTCTTTTAATAGTGGATGACTCTTCTCCACCCACAGTGCCATCTTGTTAGTTGATGTGATTGTAAGTCACCTCTTAGTGTGTGTAAAACAGAGCTGTAAAGGTGTTGTAAGTATTGGTTGGATAATGACACAATTTACACTTGTCCTCAAAAAGGCTGCACCCACATGTTTTAAAAATGTTTAAGGTCATTCTTTAAATGAACCTATGACATCAGACAATCTTTAAACAGCTCTTAGGTTCACTATATCAAATAGCTACAAAATATTTGTTGCCATGTTCCAACACTAAATGTAATCACCATGTAATTAGGATATTATGTATAAATCAATAAAATTGAAATAAAGCTTGGCTTAAAGTAGCTTTTAAAATATTACTTATTCCATATAGCATTAAAAAAAAGTAAAAGTGATTTATAATGACCATTGAAAATAATAGTGAATGTTATAACTTGGTGTAACCTCTGATGACAATAATTTGTGAACATTTGAACAAATATGTACCTATTACATGTTAAGTAAAAAACCAATGATTACAAAGTTATTCTAGTTTGAATAGTATTTTTAATAACAATGTAAGAGATGACGCTAGCGCCACGACCTTGTACTGGGCCACAGGGCGGGTCCTCAATTTAGGATTGCGATCGGTGATAGTGGCATTATAAATAGAAGATCCTAGTGTTTGCCAGTCTATGTTTACTTTTCATATACATGTTGAATTGTGACCTTGAGCTGCACATTGCTGGTTAGAATTAAAAGTCATTTTATGTTCTTAATTCAGTCCTAATGACGTCATTCGGGCCGAATTCTCAACACAATATTCGCGGACTTAAGATTCAATATGACGCTTTATCAATTTTCAGATAAACGATGTGAATAAAGATGAAGTAAAAATAATGTTTGTATTACATTGTTGTGAGATTGTATTCATAAAATCATAGTGCGCAGCATAATAAGAATGATTAACTTGTAAATAACATACCTTACTATTCACAAATATGACCGGTGTACACTAACATTAAATTCAAGTCACTAAGTGCTAGGAAGATTACAATTTCAGAACAATTTAAAACATTGGCCCAATTTATGGTACAAAATTCGTTCGGCGCTTTACAAAGAACAGTTTCACTGCGTTCACAACATCGATCTCGGAAGTCGCGGTCGCGCGCGGCCGTTGCGAATGGAGCGAAGCGGGAGGAGCAATCAGCATTCAGTGCGATTCGTGCCAACGTAGTGACGTCCTTATCGTTCACGAGCACGATTCACGACTTTCATTCGATATCGATTATTTTTATCGAAATTATAAAACTTCCTGTATTATAATAACGATTGCTTTATCGTTGGGTATTGTTATCGTTGAAACAAATTGTTTGTTTGGTAATAATTGTTATAATATTATACAAATGTAATGTACGTCATAGAACTATTCCAAAATTATCAACTAAACAATATAGAAATTGTCAAGTCACTGGATATAACACGTTTTGAATATCCCTCATGTTTTTTAATTTCAATAATAACTATACAATTGGAGTAAGACCTATCCGAAAAAAAAAAGATTTATTGATAGTACATATTGGGTTTCTCAATTCAATTTATGCCAATCGTACGATTTAATGAGTTTAGATAAATTACATTACCAGTACGCCTGTTTGATTAAACCTTCGTTACAAGTTAGGGACTTGCCAAAATGTCAAAAACGTTTTTAATCGATAGACGAGTTGTTTCGAGAAATCGAATTAGTAAAAAATATATCAAGTATCTCTAATACTTTAATCAAAAAACATTTATATTTGTAATCTATTACTTATTCACTTAAAATTGTATCAACTTTGTTCTACCTAGTTTCTATTAAACTACAGGTATGGTGCAGCACTAGCACTATACCGCGCCTTTTTACTCCCTATGTACTCACTCATACAAATAACACAGAGGTCAGAGTGAAAAAGACAATCACAGTTCTGTCAAATCGAGTTTTACATGACAATTCAAAGTTTATACTCTGCATTACTTTACAATCCAAATCATTGCTCCTATCCGAGGATACATCATCACGGTGAACCTGAATCCGTGAATGAAGTCACGTCATAATATTTGGACTAAATCCCTAGTTTTGATTGTGATCATACCTCAAACTCATTTTATGTTTTCCTCGGAATTACACATTATCCGCAATAAAAAGTATCTTATTAACTCGGCCAGGGGCTTTCAAGACACCAAATTTCATGTCATTAGTTTAAGGCTTTAGCGCTAACAATCTTATGAACTAATAAACATAAAACATTTTATAATTTGTTATTGCTTACTTAAAATACAATTAAAGAACGATTTAAATCAATATTTAATGCCCAATGTATATTTTTATATAACTATAGATTATTATGAAACTATAGCCCGTTATATAACTAAAGATTATTCACCCTTTCGGATAAAAAAAAAATTGCACGTAAACTTTAAATAGATATATGATATCTTCAAAAGTATTTATGTTAAGAATTATGATATATTTTGTTTTTACACATATGTACATTAAATAGTAATTAACGTTTATAGAGATAAGGAAGAACTAGGTAGGTCTAGGTAGAACAGACACTTTATTAGTCAGAATACCTTTTTGAATATTTTTTTATCAAGATATACCTATTTACAAAATGCAAATATTTTTTTTGCTCAACCCTAGGGGACTTATTATAAATTTTTCTATTATTTACCTACTAACAGTCACTATTAAAAATCTCTTTATGTTAATTATACAAAAAACAATCTACAGGGTACCTTTCTATTATTTACTAATAGTCACTATTAAGAATCTCTTTATATTAATTATACAAAAAACAATTTACAGGGTACCTATGTTATTTCAGTTATTTAATTAAATTTATGGAATAAGAACTAGGCCTTATAGAACCTTTTTACAATTTTCTAGTAGAGCATAATAACTGGCAATTTGTATGCTCTCGGGAAAAACTTAACCTAACAAGGTCTCAACAACTGCGGCTTTCCTGTAACGCACTACATTAATATATTCTCTAACTTTATTTAATATATATGACAGAATACCATATATATTATTTTTAATTAACTATACCATACTAATTGTTCATAACTAACATTATTTAAAAATAAATTTACTTTTAATTATTGACTGTTATGTACAATAAGTTTTAAAATATCACATAAATGAAACATTTTTATTTATTAATCTACAATAGCAATAAACAAAAATAATAATAAAAATATTACCGAACCTTCGTATTTGCTCTACAGACAACTTTCAAAATATAAAAAGCTTTTATTGTTTTTATTTACCAAATAAGGTTCCAATTACATGACAACGGTTTCGTAAACTAAGTTAATGTGTTCCTTGAACTTAGTGTAGATAAATTCTCGTAAGTAGAGATAGGAGTCAAAAAATGTTTAATCCGTTACAAGTAGTTTTATAAATAAGAATGTCACACTTTTAAGCGTTTCTTAAAAATATTATGGTGGCACAACTGTTATTTTTTTAAATATCGTGAAGTTTTATGAAATGTACATTACCAGTCGGCATTTATGATCACCATGGCACCATAAATTTAAATATTTTCGAGTAATATTTATGAAAAGAAACAGAGTGTTAAAAAAATTTAGTTAAATATATATAAAAAACTAATGTTCATGTATCGCTAAAAAAGAGGACGTTATTATAACTCATTTTATTTGTACCGTAATATTTTTTAGGTCAAGAATGTTTATATATTTTATTTCTATAAATCGACTATTTATATGAAAAGAGAATAAGTACATTAAAATTATCTATTTCATTATGAAATAAATATGCGTGCACCAATATATGTTGCTTGTGACACAGACTGGACTGCAGAATGTAGCGTTCGTAAGGAAAACATTCCCTTAATCTTTTTTGTCAATTTAAATTGCGTTTAATTATTATTTTTAATTATATAAACGTTGGTTTTATTACAAACAACCAGCAATCCATATGACAATACATTGGCGGAAAAAATTATTTAGCTTTGATTAATAACCAACTTAAAAATAAGTAAAATAATTCTGTAAATTATTTATTTGTTTTAATTTTGAAATAAAACGGTTTACTGCATGTTCCTGAGGTATCCTTGGGAAGTTTTATTATACGTGATACGGGTTTCTCGGTTATATGTTTATTACCTTGCCTTGACCTACCAAATGATATACCTAAAAATAATTAAATTGTAGTATGTGTTTGATAGATAGTGCATAATAAATTTAAAAACATATATCTAAAGACTTGTATGTAACGCGGTAAAACAATATGTTTGTTTCTTTCAGGCTTGTTCCATTACATCGCAATTCGCATCCAGACAACAGGATATTGTCTATTCTGGAACTCGAAAGAAATTACGAATAAACGACGGAACTAGCTTTTAGATAGAACATTATTGCATGACTTGTAGATTTTATGTAACATCTGAAATCATATGACTACACTAGCCAAAACACGTGGTGTCACCCGCGGGCAAATAATTAAAATAACTAGACAGCGCCACCTACTTACATTCACCGGACTTAGTACCCATAACGCCCTCTTTAGTATTTGGTTAAATCTTTTTTACTAGCAGAAGTGAGATATTGTCCGCAAAAAAAATTGCTCATCTCTCTCGCCAGCCCGTTGAATCCCTTGCTTCTAAAATAACATTCGTTACTCCATTTTAATGTAAAAGAATGACAAACTAACAAAATAAACACACAATCTCACATAAAATATTTTTTATGAATATTCTAGTAGACCAAAAATCTCTAAAAATAAAAAGGTTCCGTAATTTACTTTCAAAATTAGTATTAAAATGTTCGGAGGCATCGATGATACAAGCTATGTATAAAAATGAAATCTACTCACCTCGTCCTTTCTATTTGATGTAGGTACTAAACTACTTCATAAACAAGTAGGGGACCGAAGTTCGTCCTGAGTTTGATTGATGGGTTCGAATTAAAAAGAAAAAGGACTATATCTAGCTATTTTTATTCTAATATAGAAGGGATAAATATTGCCATTTCATTGTCCTTTTATAGTACAATAAAATATAAAACTACCTTTCTGTAGACATTGTACTTTATATGTGAAATTGATATATAAAGAAAAACCTCTTGTTTTCAAAATATATGCTGTATAGTAAGTAATAAATATAGAAATTCGTCCTGATCGTGTTTTACTAACTTAAAACTAATCTAGTTTTACTAACATCTAGGCTTAACGTTCAATAATAGTACCTAGTAGTAGACTAGGTTAGGTACTGTTTGTTCTGTTACTGAGCTTATCTTGACAACGGAAATTAGTACCAAATGGAGATTGGTACCAAATGGAGTTTTCACTTCAACCGACGACACTTTAAAAAGAAATGATTAAAAATAAATCTGACTAACATGGCGGTGACACAATGGATTCTTTTGTGGTGATTTAAGTAGAATTCTTAATTCTTTTTATAATTATCGCATCGATTTTGTTTTGAAGAAATAAGAAGAAAACTTTAAAAAAACAACAAAATTTCGCATTTTCGCCATTGATATAAATAAATAAAACATACTCAAAAGAATATAACGTACTCGTCTTCAACAGGCGTATACGGAAACGATGTCTCCTGGAACTTGGGAGGTGGGCTGCTCTCCGGTTCCTCCTGGAGGGGGCTCTCGTAGATCAGCGTCTCCACCATAGACCCTTTAGAGCTGCCGAATGAGACCCTGCAAGTAAGACACATGTCAAAGAAAGGTCATATGTAATAGGTAGTATGAGCACGTTAACTTATTTTTTATTATTTTTTTCCTCTAGACCGCCGTTTATAACGCCACATATATTTTTTTATATTAGCAATTCATAATTATCTATAAATATTAATAATAATACTACATATACCTATACATAAAAGACTATATCTTTTTATTGTAAATTTAATAATTAGTTCTTACAATATTGCATAATGTTATAAAGTCGAATAAAATCAAAATCTACGTGTTTGAGATATCAAAGGTGAACTTGTTATTGATCGCTAATGTCAGCTAACAGCTGATCGTGCGAAAACGATAATTGCGTTGTTAGCTAAAGGAAGGTACCTACTGCATAATGTATTTCTTCTGACGTTATTGTGTTATAAAAATAAAACATTAAATTCTCGGAATTTATATGATTTGCAATATTTTACAACTTTATTTATGTTGCTGACTCATTAAATTTATTTTATATTATTTTAGTAAATTAAACCTTTTTCTTCAGAACTGTTAATCTGACAATTAATCAACACATTAAAAACAAATTACGAGTTTATACGGCTTTCATATAGGAAAAGTGTTTTTATTTCATTTTCGTATTCTTGTTATTACTGAAGGTCCTTGTGAAAATATAGGTAATATTACGTTACTCTCAATGTCTTCCTCCATTTTGGAATATGTAATAACTAGACTAGACTAGACTAATAATAATAATATAAGCCTTTATTTAGACATAGGTTACAAAGTGTTATAATAATTAGTCTATTGAATTATGTTATTTTGTCTGTTTGCTGATTAGCAAAGGCGAAATTTATTTTGTATTTTTACCTGTTTGTTACTTCGCACGTCATACAAAAACTACAAGACGAATTAAGGAATAATTATAGGTCCCAGACAACATATAGGTTATTATTAATTTCATAAATTTTCTTGTTTTGCCAGAAAAACACAATCTGATTGGGGCTATAAGTACAATAAACAAAGTTGCAGGGCGGATTTTTATTTTGTTGTGATATTGGTTTGTCTCGACACACGGGAATCTCCTATTATAAAAATCCCAAATTAAAAAAAAACACAAAAATGATTTCTACGACACAAATAAAATAAAATTTACATTTGAATAAATTTCGAGTGATGACAGATGAGATGACCCATATTTGGGGTATGGAGGGAGACAGTCGCTGGCAACATCTAAGACATAAACATCAAATTCAAACACGCTACCAAGACGAACGTATCTTGATTGGTGTGTTTTACAATGAAAAATCAGCCCGTTTCAAAAGTGCAGTTCTCTTATTAATCGAAGACTTTCTAATCGACCTACTTTATACATTTAAACCTTAACTTTTATACTTATTGTGTTTCCGTATCGGAAGCTACTTAAGATTCTTTGTGGTGCCCGCCCCACTTCACTGTTTGTCTCTATCCCTTTGCGATATGCGTTGGTGTCTGATTTGTATTTTATTGTATTATAATAGGAAATTTAATTGACAGTTGGAAGTTATTAATGTAGCTTGCCAGATAGTACAAAATTATATCACTCAATGGTATCAATATATTATTGCATTAGAAATTAGAAACTTAGTCTAAATAATTATAAATATTTTATTAATGGTTCTTTATGAATTAAATATTTTAATAACGCTTATTATCAACAGACTGATAATTATATTAAATACATATTGCATATTCTCACGTGTAACAAATTAAATATAATAAACAATGAAGAGTTTGATTGTCTCGGTAGCCGCCAGTGAGTTTGTTATCATAGATATATTAACAGCAATCTGATAAAACAATTAGTTTGTGTTATCTTAATTGGATATATACGTAGTGAAGTAATGAAATAGTTATTTTTATATAGGATTTATCATGGCAATGGCAAAGGAAACAGGAGTTATGAAGTATGATCCGAATACAGAGGCCTTCCAGTCACGAGCGCAGTGGAAGAAGGCGGAGAACTGCAGGAAGCAATGGGTTGAACGTTGGAGCTGGTTACTGGATGAAAGAAAGTAAGAAACCATGTAATTCGGAACTTATACTTTACTGTAAATCTAAACCTATAAAAGAGAATGTATGTATGTATGTTCCGGGTAAACTAGAAAAAGGGGTAGAAGAAAATGAAATTCAGGTTGAATCATAATTATTATCGCGGTGGTTAATTCTAAATAAGTTAATTCTTATATTTAATATATTTTTTATTCTGTATTTTGAATTAATATATCCTTAAATTAAGCCCGGCGAAGCGGGCTGGGTATGCTAGTATAAAATAAATATAGAATGAAAAAAAACCGTTATATATTTATGTAAAATTTAAAACTGTTTACATGGCTATACATGTTTATTGTAATTTTTAAACATGACTTTAGTATTACTAATAATTTAAATTGGATTTGATCAATTAGATTTTTTTGTTTATTGCTAATTAAAAGAGGAACAGAATTACTTATAAGAAAATCTCTGAATCGTTAAGAGTTAAGGGTAAAATGTTTATTAATTTGTATGGTAGTTCTGGAATTGCCGAAAAGACAAAATTTTATTTTTTATAATAAATTATCAATAAGAAAACAAGTCATCGGGCTATCAATAATTTACAGTTTTTATGTACAATCAACAACGTTACATATTAGGATATAAGGGATTTTCTCTACTGGTTGCAGATTATACCTACTTGTATTTTGGAATTCAAACAAATAGTATAATATTGGAATAGTAAGAGATATAGTATTGGTGTTGTAAGAGATAGAGAGAGAGATATTGGTATGGTAAGAGTAAATTTTAGTTTACTTTTTAGCAAATCTAGGCTCTACAAGCAAACTACTGGGCGAATATAAAATAAACAAAGATTTGATTGATATGTCCAACGATAAATAACTGGGCTTAGAAATCTTAAGTTTTGCCTGAACCCTAATTAAAGTTATAAGGCAGAATGTGAATTTGTTTGCGTGTTACGCTTTTAAGTCTAAACTACTCAACTGATCACCAAAGTTCGCCCACATACAGCCAGAGGTGCAGAAAAGGACATAGGGAAGGACATTTCCCGAAAACAAGAACCATACTCTAAACTTTTAAAGGGCGTCTGATATATCAGAATTGTTGTTTGAACTATGCAGCGCCGGCAATGACGCTGGAAAATCTATTTAATAATAAATATAATACCAATTAATATTTTTTTACGGATAATAATTACGAAACATCGGAAAGGTATATATAATGGAAAAACGTTTAATATTTTTGCCTTTCACCCCGAAATGAATTTTAGTAATTGGTCATAATCGTGTAATATGCTATTAGCTAATAAGTTTTGAAAGGAATCAGTTTCCTTGTTATTACGTAGCGCTCTGGTCTCATGAGAGTCATTTGTGTTCAAAGAACATATTTATTTGAAAAGTTGCAATTTCCTACGATGAGAAATACACACTGCATTTATTTCATATAAAAGTCGGTTATTTTGAGGTTACTATCTATTTTAAGTAACACTTCATGTATCTCTATTTCTTTATTTATATTCTGTAGATTTCTGTTTCAATAATTATGATTTAAATTGTATTTTGAACATGAATTTGGTTATTCGAATACCATTTTTATGTTAACAGCACATTTTTGAATACATAAGTGACAAGTAAAATCTTATCACAAGTTCTGTCAAAAGAATGTAGCGAGGCGCCTGTTAGAAAAATTGTTAATAAATATATTGTATATTATTAATATATTATTAATAATAGTTAAGTAGCTATATATAAAAAAAAACTAAGGACTTAATTTTATTTGGTTTCTAAAAGGAGGTGTATTTTTTTAATGTGTTTTAAATCCTAATATGACTCTACATCTTTTTGTAACATTTGTGAATTGGCAAAGAAATAAAAAATAAATGATATGTATCTTGTACAAAACAATTTACATTTTAGATATCTTTCATATTTTAAAGCCTAGAAGTAATTTAGTCTTTATGTTATATGGTTTAAGAACTGGAATTCCTTACGTTGAATTGCATTCGTTCCACAAGTCTTAAATTCTGTATGCAAAACCAATGTCAAATATCATGTTGCTTGCCCACGCATGTATGACTAATAAAATGACATAAAAATCTTGATTCTCTAACAATTAGGTACAAATTAATAATAGGTTTTTTTGTGATATTAAATATAAGAAATAATATAGACTGGCACAAGACGAGGCGGATGCGATTCATCAAGAGGCGGCCTCTGTTCTGCCACATGTCATGGGCAAATTGGAATCCACGAAATCATTAAAACCAGTGCCCAGCACATCATCGGGGATTATCGGGTGGCTGGCTGCCAAGTTTGTGATTTTTATGATATTTATATATTCAGAAGTTGAATCAGATTCCTTTGGTTGTTACGCAATTTATTGAGTTATCGACACGTATTTTTTAAAAGCTTGATTAGTAAACATTGAGAGAAATACAATTTGAACATTCTAATCTGAATTGGATCTCGAAAACTACATGACCAATTATGTAATATATCTCGGATAAAACAACGGATTAGAAAAGAGTAAATCATTATTTGGCTGAAATTAAAATACATATTTACATATTATTAATGTTTTATTTTTATTTGTATGAGCACTACACGTTACGTCAGCCAATGGAATGTAATCTTAAATTTATATTTCAGGCCAGATTGTCAACTGGAGATATATACATCATGGATTGTGAAGGTTCCTATTCGACTTCCAGATGCTTGGGATAGCAAAAATTATCTCTAATAATAGTTATCTGGCGTTATCAGGATATTGACACCTCGTAATGGCTGATAGTGATAATCAATTTCAATGCCATTCATAAAAGTGTTTTGATAAATAGTCCTTGAGTTTATTCTGTCATTCGAAATTTCCGTCATTTTTATTTGTAACTAGATTATAATAAAACATGTAATTTTCTGTCTATCTTTTTTTTCTCTATAATTACAATAAAATTATGACATCTTTTAAACGTTTTATTAATTTAAATTATTTTGCTCTTAATTCCCTTTATCCACTTAAAGCGAGTATAAGATATAATGATCATGGATTATTTAAGGTAATTTCTATTTTTAGCACAGTGATGTTTATTGTACCTAACAAAAACAAAATGGTGGAAATGATTCTAGCTGATTGTACAACATTGTGTCAAACGGTACTAAAGCAACTTATCTGTTCTCTACTGTTATGAATTTGCATAAATTTAGTAATACCTGTTTATTCATCCATATTGCAACAATATTCTAAGTTTTTTGAATCGTCTTATATAAAAATAAATTTCTAGATTCAATCATTAATATTTTAACATTGGGATTCTTATTTAAGTGATTATTAATGTTTTAGGAATATGATATGGGGATATTTATTTACCTATCTAATCTTTCACGGGGTTTAATTGTTTTATGGAAAATATAATGATTATAAAGCGGCACCAACCTTTTCAGCGAGGTGTGCTTGCTGCCATTGCTGAGGAGCTTGTGTTTTGGTTTATCGTGAGCCCCTGTTGGCGTAGACGACGATATCGTGAGGTCACTCGCAAAGGAGCTTGTAGAAGAATCTTTTGATATATTGGTTCGTGCCTTCCTCGCGGTAGACTCGGGGCTTCCGGGACTCGCCATTAACTCTAAAGCTAAGCGGCCCTTCCCCGGCACTGGAGGTGGTTTTTCATCAACGGGTACCATGTACGACAGCATGGCTGTCCTTCAACTCTCACTTACAACATGAAATAGACCACTATCGATTTACATTTACAAGCTAAACACTAAAACTATGTCGACATTGTTGATTCGAGGAAAAGTTCGTATCACTCACTATTCTCGTTGATAATACTATATCTTCTTCAGTATTGTATTGACATCTGAAAGATAAGAAAACTACTGAATATTTTTGTACTAATAAAATAAACATAACCCTTACATAAATAAATATTTACACTGAATACTCTTTGTGTAAACGAGTTTATATAAAAAGCATTTATTATAATTTACAAACGACAAGACAAAAGAAATAAAAAATATGTTGGTTTAAATATAACGCCACGTGCAACAACTATGATTTAAAAAAGGCGATATATGTTCAATATTTTGATATAAGAATAATTGTTAATGCATAGATCGTCAGTGCAAGTGGAATAATAATTGAAAATAAATTTTCCAAGATGTCGCCGACAATAGGAATCGACTCTTAACCTCCTGTTGATGTCATTCCGTGACCCAATTATTATTGCCGCATCTACTTCGGCAACTACTATTGTTCAAGTCTAAACGACGTAGTGTTGAAAATGTTTTTAAGAGGAGATAAGTCGTTAGGTTTATCCGGAGGTATGCAAATTGGATTGTGACGTAAGTAAAGTTAGAGGTGAAGCAAGTGATGTTATTATAATTCGAGATGCCATAGACGGTAAATTAGATATCGATAGAATGAATGTTACATCACTGTCTATGCCAAGGTGAAATTAATTATACAACCGCAACCAATTACTACGTACAAATCTTGCATGCGAATTATACGTACTTATCTACGGTGAGGTTAAAACTGAATTACAGTCCGAATTCCGACTGAAGCGCGAACTCACGTGCAATCTGCAAAGAAAGTAAACATATTGGTATATCATTTTATAATCATATCTTACATGTTTAAACGAAGTGGGCCATTCAATTAAATGTTTCTGAATTCTTGATCTGGGGTTTCTCAAATACAATATTAAACGAGACTGACTCATACAAACAAATTGCACATTTTAGTAAGATATACTAATGTTTATTTATTATCGGTCAATACAGATATAGTTGGTGTTTGTAGTCTTAATATTTATATGGAGTTGAGAAAAAGTGACGTTAAACGTGAATGATTTGGCTCCAACACAATTCTCGCATGGATTTTCCGAGTGGGCGGCCTAAATATAACTTACTTTAATGGCAACTTAAGAATTACTGATAACACATTAAAGTATTTCAGCGGTAATATGGTAACGGTTACATATGACAATAATATAGAGCCGTTAAAGACCATGCAGTCATTCGCGCAATCGGAAGAGTCTACTGGGGAATGGGAACATAATAGCATTCCTTAGCCAGGAAAGGTCAATATCCTGCTTTGACCTAATAATTAGTTATTGATTAAAATCAAAAACTGAGGACATATATCTTTCATGCTCCTGATTATCATCAAATTAGGCGTATTAATTTTATAATAAAAATCTAACGTTATTAAGAACCCTATCTGTGATATTTGTAACGACAATAAGAACCCACGATATTTTTTGTATTGTATATAACATAAGCTTAACTATTGTTTTCTTATCACTCGAAGCTCAGTATACAGCTTTTAATTACAAGGAACATGCAACCCATTTGGATGATTATTAACAGTACAAAAGTTATACACATGGCGCGTCTAAGACTTATTTGTAAATGTATTATATAAATGCAAATTAAAAATATGATGAAGTAACACTTAAAAGTTAACGATGCTTTAAGTTCAAGTTATTCTTAGTCTAATTTCATATTAATTCCCAATATATATCATAAAACATAGGCCTAATAGTTTCGGAAAGAAGTCATTATAACCCATAATTATTTAATTAAAATTGTCATAACATTATGTGTTCTTGTTGTTCGTTAATTGCTTACAAAATTTTTGACGTTTGTGAAACAGTGATCACAATAAAAAACCCGGCTGAGTTTGTTGCGTGGTTCTTCTCAGACCAGGGCGCGTTTGAACCCTCGTAGCTTTAATTTTAATTTTAAGTCTCTACAGAAGGTTGATTTCGAAAAGTATGGTGCAAAATAGACCCTCCTACAACTTACTTTTGACGTACACAGGTTATCTCTGATATCGATTAAAAGTAGAAAAAATATAAATAAATAAATAGTCAGACAAAGTCGCGGGTTTATTATAGTGTAACATCTTGTGAATTAAGATTGGAATCTGATACCCACATGACACTACGTTGTTACCATTTCAGCAACTCTCCGCTCTCTTATAAACGTGGGAAAGATGGCAAATGTTCCGATTCGATAAGCCCAACTTCTATGCAGAACTGAATTACTAACACAAACAGTTAAATTTAACACGGATAGCGGAAATATCGTATTTTATTATATTATTTGAGTTTTCCAGTGTTGATGGTTGGTTCGAATTATATTGTTGATTTGTATGTTTTGTAAATTAAAATATTTATTTATCTTAATATAAGGGTCATCTTAAGCTATTAGATCTATTTAAACAATCATCAAATAACACAAATTATTAAATTATTATATAAAGATACGAGATAAGATTCAACAACAGACTGCATCTCATTCAAATTTCTTTACATCCTTAAACTTATCCTAAATTATTTTTAAAAAATATTGCTGCTACGATAGCTGCAGGGATAAATCCACGGGCAGTTGCTAGTTTATGTTATCGATTATTGTATTCAGAATTAGAAATAGAATAATTATTTATAAATATATATAATATATTATATACTATATATAAGTATATAAAATTATATATTTATAAAACAATGAATACAGGCATTTCTAAATATGTTTCTATTAAAATACTTATACCATAATTAATTTATTGATTAACTGGATACTTTACTATGATAATGTTTATTAGATTTATAATTTGGAGTTATAAGTAATGTATTTTGAATGGCTTTGTAGACCGTTACGTTCGCTAACAAGATGAAAGTCCCGGGTTGTAAAAGCGGATATGATTGACTACTAATATTATGGCATAGGATACATTGTTTCCAATGGATCTGTATCTGTTTTTCAATACTTTCATTTCCGCAGTAAGTCATTTCACACACCAAATAATACCTCACTAAGGACCATAATTGAACGGAATGATTTATTTTTTTATGCTCATAAAAGAAGTTTGAAGTCCTACAAATACAGTCTTGCTCTCCGTGACTCGTCGGATATCGATTGTATTTGTGAAGACGGTATACCGTTGTGTACCATCTAGTTACTGTAAAGCAGTAGTTATTGCATTAATACATCAAGATTTGTTATTTTGTAAACAAACCAAGCACGTATTTATGTTCATACAGTGACATTCGTGTTTTCATTGCACCGTGTGAGTATTTTAATTGGGTGCACGGTCAATGTTACTGTAAAATGCACGCTTAACTATTTGATGAAATAATAACACCATTAAAATATTTAGGTTTGTGTGGATTTGATATTGGACCAAACTCGCCCAGCTTGGTCACCAAGCTCATCACACTGTAATGTAGTTGGATAGATTTGGCGCACCCAGGTGACGTGGGCAGGGCTCCCATTGTCGGACATTCAATCTTTGTTGTATTTGTTTGTGACCAGTGACATCACCACAAGGACGCATCTAATGCATTTCCAGTATGACAATAATATGTGATTATTTCAGAGGAACAAAGAGGAGACGATGTCAAGGAAACAATAACTAAATATATAACGCTTACATTAAGTTGGTACTAACTACTACTAACTTTAAAATGTTTTCAATATCAAATATTAGATTTTTGTTTAAATAAATTTATGTATTAGGTCCTTACATATGAAATTGGCGTTTTTCGTATTGGCCACTTTAGTCAAAAAATTCTCCTCTTTGGTAAGAAATTTCAAATTAAAATATTAACAGCTATTTATTATACATATGTATTTTTGTTTCGTAGACCGTCATTAATTTGATTTTTTTTCCTGGCATTTTTTGTTTGCGTTATTCAGTTTACAAAATAGTAAATTTTAAATATCACATTATTTACGAGTACGAGTTCCACCGGCACCAGTGCTGCAGAAACCACTCGAAGGGTTATTGATTTGTATGGCGGTCGTGTTGCAAAAGAAAACACAGTTCGTTTTTGGTTCCAAAGTTTTCCTTCTGGAAATTTCGACCTGCAGACCAAGCCCCGTGGACGGCCGGAGATCCAAGTTGACAATGAAGAATTCAAGGCTATTGTGGAAGCGGATCCATCGCAAACCACGTCCGAGTTAGCTGCAGACTGCGGTGTTAGTGATAAAACTGTTTTAATTCACTTGAAGTAAATTGGGAAGATTAAAAAACTTGAAAGGTGGGTAGCTTATGAACTGACTGAAGCAAACCAGCAAACGCGCGTCGACTGATGCGTTACATTAATGAACCGGCATAATAATTGAGAGATTTTAAAAAGAATCGATACATTTGATGAAAAATAGATTTTCTACGATAATCGGAAACGCCCATCGCAATGGTTGGATCCTGGTCAGCCAGCCAAATCCTGCCCCAAGCGAAAATTGACCCAAATAAATACTTGTAAGTGTTTAGTGGAGTAGTGCCGTAATTTTATTACAGTTTACTCAAATCTGGCCAGACTATTATGGCAGATGTCTATTGTCAGCATGATGGAAAAGCTAGCTACTAAACAACTTAGGCTGGTCAATCGCTGCACATCACTGCTGCTTCACGACAACTCGACACCAGACACTGCAGAACAGACGGCTACGAAATTGGAAGAGATTCAATTAGGGTGTCTAAAATATCCACCGTACTCCCCGGGACCTTGATCCAACAGAACCATTCTTTCGAAATTTGGAAAACTTCTAGCGAGGGAAAAAATTTAACTCCGATGAGGTAGTACTAATCAGCTTCAAAGATTTTATTGATTCCCGTCCGACTGGTTTTTTTAGTAAAGAAATCAATGAACTACCTAAAAGATGACAAAAGTGCTTGGAAAACAATGGTTCATGCTTTGATTAATTAAATACCTTATATTTAAAAACATCGACTTTTTGTTCCACCTATACAAAACGCAAGTTTAATTGTAAGGACCTAATATAAACATATTAGCCAAATTAATTAACACAGAATACCGCTTCAGAGGATTTAAACTCTACATTTATTAAAAATATTATCAATTTGGTAAAATCAATAAAATTGTAAAGTCTATACTTCTATCCGTCGTATCTTGTTCGAATACTTTAAATCGTGATATTCTTTTACCGTCTATCAACAATATTAATAGTTACCTCTTACAATACTCGTTCCAGAAACGTCAAAGAACAACTTTAAAGTCGTGCTCGGTCTATTATGTATAGTAACAAAGCTTTGGTGCCGTCAACTTCATAAAACGTTTAAGTTCTACTTTCCAATCTTCAACGATCAAGCCGAATTTAAAATTATTTATGAGAATCGAACTGTGGCTAATTTATTCTCCGAAGACTAGATATGATATCGACAAAAAAAATATCACTTCCAATAGCCCACGACATTTGGTTACGCGTTAAATGAATTTCGTGCATCACCTTCTTTCTATCTGATGAATAGGTAGTCTATTTGGAACTTTCATTAGAGGCTACTAAGATTATATTTTACTATGAATCAAAATTGGATTTCAAAAGCAAGTTACAGATCAATCAAGATTATATTATTATAGACAATCAATGTTTACTGTTTGTTTATTAACATTGTAGACTCCCGACTCCCGAGTATGCTTCCTCAAAGAGCTCTAAGTACGGCATATACTTAATATATCAGATAATGCTATTATATAATTGACTTTAAGTCTAATAATTACATTATTACAAGAATGTTATTTAAAAGAATTCATGTGAAGTCGTAATTTAAAACAAATATTCAGCCTCATCATAATTGTAACAATGTGTTTAAAGTATTGACAGACATTTATGGAATGCTATTGTTATTATAATAAGCATTGTTAATAAACTTTTGAACAAATATCAAAATGACCTCGCTATTATTATGCGAAAATTACAAAAGATGTTAAACGTTACATAAAATACGTAAAGTAATAAAAATTCTCTGTTGTGAGAAATTATTGATTAGTTAAGGTAAAATCGATTGATGATACAATTTTACCATGGTTCAAGAATGTTGGTATCATCACTGTTTTCCTATTTCTTGTCTTGAACATCCTATTTTGTAAGCTCCAGTTTAATATAAGTATGCTTATTTGTTCTAGATTATTTAAATAATAATCGAAGTGGAATCACGAAACTGCAAATGTTTGGACATTTACAAAGTAATTTTTCCATTAGATTAAAGTTTTTAATTACCAACAAGATGTCAGTATAGTTCAGTTCATTTTTTACGTTATTATTTAACTATTTCAAACGTTACATAATTATTAAATGAAATGCATAACTTTATTGTCAAGGTAAAGACGATAAGAAGTTCGACATAACGTTGCTCTGGTAATTACATTTTTATTCAAACGACTGAAAACAAGCAATTAACACACTCAAAGTTTCAAGTTATACTATCAAAAAGTCGAAAATATTTTAATTACAAACACATACATTCATAATATATATTACTAGATTAGATTCATAACTATATATCTATTTTATATTATTTGTATTAAAACATTCCTATTTTTTAACTTTAACTTCTGCTCTCGATTTTGTATTTGCTATTTTTTATCATTTTTTTTTTATATTTATTAGTGTAGAGCTAATTATTATATAAATCATAAGAACACTATTATTGGCTTAATGTTCGTGTATGTGGAGAATTTATAATTGTAAATTTGCTGTCGTTTTCTCATTAAGGAATAAATAAATATACTAGTATAATATATAATGTATCTATTTTTTTTCGTACCATATACGGAGGTGTTAAACTGAATATTATTCTTAACTGCGATTGCGTCAGTTATTATAAAAAAATGTTTAACTTCGCTCTATTAAAGTGCCTATAAATATATCTTTTTATCTTTATGAAGTTGCGATCAAAAACTAGTTTAAAACTTCATTTTATACACACTATATCAATGCAAAAAGCTAATAACTCAGAGACTAGCATATCAAATTGTGAAATAAATATGCTCTTTAATATCTATACTAGTAAAAGTAAAAAGACAACCAAAGTAGGAAACAATAAAAGCAATGAATAAAAAACTTAATATTAAGCAAATCACATTTGTATTTTGTATAACATATAATAGAAAGTTTTCATTTCATAGGACTTGAAAATAATGATGTACCTACCTGTTCCAAAGTTCTCATTAGCTACCAGGGACGTGGCTCTAATAAAGGTTCAAATTATTCCAGTAGTTTTTACGACCTCATAGACCAGTCATGGTGGTAATCACGAAAAAAGATATAATAAAATAGATGCAATAAATATATTATGATCGTTATGTACATATTTAATCATTTAACATATAGACAAATATAACGAACATTCAGCTTACGTTTTGAAGATAAATATACAATTACAACATCATTTCAATATGATTTATAAACTCTACGACCTTGAACCTGGGTGGGTAAGATTTGTGTTGATGCCTTTCTTAAGCCGTGGCCAATCTCAAAAATTCGTTTCTCAAAATAGATGGCCTTGTCGGAGTAGATTCTTTTTCTATAACTTTTCGGGATTCCGCTTAGATCAACAACGAAACTGTATGAATGAGTTTAACTAGTTTGCGAACTAATGGTATCAGCGTCAGTAAATCACTCACCCAGAAACACAGTATTACGCGACCTTCCCCAACACAGACAAAAAGTTTATAAAATTGTATTGATATTGTACACTGACAGAACAAAATGGTTACACAAGAGCCAAGACACCTACATGTTTTGTTTTCATCAAAACATTTATTGATTTGAACTGCAACTGTAACCTTTATAAAATGCCACTAACACATAAAACTATAATATAATGTGTTCCTACATGAATTAAAATTAAATTAATTAAAATAGAAGTTTACTTAAGACAAATAATAAATTATTGGAAGATAAAATGAATTTTATTGTAACAATTACTTAATTATAAAATTTAAATTGAATTAGATGACTGCGGTGGTTAAAAATAAATTAGACGTAATTTAATTGACACAGTATCACCATCATTGTCTTGTTCGGAACTAGATGATTAGGGACTTGCGTAATTCATTGCAGGTTATGCCCATGCAACCTACGAGCATTCAGTGAGACTTGCTACAATGCTAGAGAAACTAACAAAATACCATAATGAATAGAAACTTTAATTCTTAGGTACATACAGTGTTGAGTTGAAAAATAAATTAGCAACAGTTATGAAATAGGAATGATTTAATTTAATTTTAATTATCTCATTAATATATTATTATCGGCGTTTACATTTAAATAACATCAAAGTATCTGCAAATCTTCAAACGTAAACAGATATTTTATTTATAACCGTACATAATCACGTTATTGTCGTCAGCAAAATACTGCGTAAAGATTTAAACATTAGAATAAGCACTGCAAGATATTAAGTGCATACATACGTGCACTGGATCCTGAGCAAGATGCTGGCTTTGAGGGCGCATTCAGGATCGAATCTTCAATTGTTTTGCAGTTGGATTAATGTATCAAAAACAAGTGCGAACGAATAGATGCGGCCGGCTGTTTATAAACATTGAAACAGCGGAACGAGACGGGATGCGATCAATACCGCACCAGGTGCGCTCTAAGCGACCGGAGACACGTCGCTGGCCCCAACTTCACCTGCCGCGCGGAAGACGCGGCGTGGACACACAGTGCACTGGACCGCGGAAAAAAATCAACAATTGCAATAGCGCAAAATCGGATTATACAGACGTACTGCGCGAACGGCTACCAGCAGCCGTGTGTGCGCTGCCCTAGGGCGGTTACGTCACGCAGATTTGACAGCTAGCGCATGAGGCCAGCGTCGCAGTTACTATCCGCGCCGCGGCGCCACCGGCGCTGTAGCGGAGCGCGCAACGCACGATGTGGCGATGGCGGATCGATAGAGTACAATGCGTCGCGCGTCGAAACCCGTGACTGCACGCTCGTCCCCGGATAATATTTACTCTGTTGCCGCCTCAATGAAGAAAAAGATCTGTTTTAAAATAAAAAATATAATATAGGTAGATAGGCTACCTATCATTCATTACAGAGTATTTATACAATTATTTTATTTTATTTTAAAACCTTATAGGATATAATTATCATATAAAAGTAGGAGCTAAGTAGTCCTATAAATTCCAAAAAGGTGATAATTCGCTTCAATGATTATCTTTTATGATGAGGTACGAAGGGTAGCGACGAATTACACGCATGAAAGGAGTTATGAAGTTGCATAGAATGAGAATGGCCGTAAAAATAGAAAAGGGGCGAAAATATGTATGTACATATTTTGTATTTATTATGGTAAGAAAAATGAAAACCGATTCACTTATTACATACCTCTCTTAATTAATTAGGGCGGGGTAGATAGATAATATAATAATTAAACTTAAAAAACGATTTTGTATATATTAATAACTATATATCTATACGTATATATACATTTTAAATTAAAACTTAGCAATCAAGTAAAATAACGTAGATCTGGAGCCTCTAGCATCTTTCTCTATAAGAGATCTCTTATAGAGTCAAGTTGTTTATAAAGACTGAATAAGATGATATTACTGTACCTCACAAATTATTTTTTATGGATACTAATACTACGGCATTCATGAAATAAATTTATATTGCTACAATAAAGTATCCTCCTTCAGTTTCATTTAATACATAAATGTTAATAAATAAAAAAAAAACTTTTTGAATATAGGATTCTTTATCTGTCAGTAAAAGTCATTATGAATTTTGAAAATGAATTGTGTGCCCTTTTCACTCGATACGTAGTACGATTTAGCCTTTGCGGTGATAATTGGCTGTCAGTCAGTTCAGCCTACACCTATCTTATATCTAACGCTCATAGTTCAAATAGCTTTGCAGCTATGTAGACTAAACTTTTAGTTCTTGCTTTTTACTGATTGTAATAAGTTTTTATATATTATTAACTTTGGTTACCAAAACATTATAAGTAAATATAAATACATACCCAATTGTAATGTATTAAAAAACTTAATAGATATAAATTTATGAAAATGCAAATTAAATGTCATTCTCTAATTTATTTTTTAGTGGAGTCGGTGACTCATAGAATTCAATGTTTCCGCATATTTAAAAAAGACCTTCCTAACTACATCGAAGAGCAACGTAAAATGAGAGGAGGAGGAGAACGAGGCTGTTTTGCTGTTGTACATATGATAATGGTATGTTTCATCTGCGGCTCGTTCACGTTGGCTAAAACCCACTCGACAGACCCACAGCCACACACAGAAAAGTGGGAGAATCATTATCCCAAACTTCATTTACTCCCCAGGTGTAAGTATTCTGCAACCCTAGCCTTTTTCTTAGGAAACGAACCACTCAACCCCATACAAAATAACTGCGTTTAATAACTGCATCAAATTACATCTTAAAAACGTAAGCTTCTCAAGGTTTAAAGTAAGAGATAGAGAGTTAAGAAGTAAATGAAACAAGTATTAATATTTTAGGATCAGATATTGTGCGAGATTACCTCCTGCAGGCGCCCATCCACCGCATGAGAAGCCTTAAATATGTAAAAATAATACTCTCTATGAGGTATGATTCCACAAAATTTTTGATCTAGTTTTCTATAAAATGCTCTATATTACAAATTGTAATTAAGTTCCTGAATAGACTTTTTACAATTAACATTTTACATTCATTGAGCTGAATGTTTTTGAAAATATAAATTGACAAGCTCTTGTTACAAAGACCATGTAAACAAATAAAAGACAGTATTCCAAAAACATACTTTATTTGTAATGACATACATTATATAATTATAGTATATATACTTCAATTAAGTACTTGAAGTTTTTAACACATTGAAACTAATGAGACAAGCAAAACTTTCCAAAACTATTAACTCTACCTTGGTATATGTTAGTAAAGTGCCAAGCAAACTGTAACCATATCTTAGAAACATTATTTACATCTATTGGAGAAGTAAGTTATACCTACTGATTCTGGTGATTGTAATTTGCTGATTGTACATCGAGATTAACACTTAGGAAGATTATATTTTAGTGCGCTGATAAATCCAAGTTCAACAATCCAATTCGCTCTAGTTTTAGAATCGTCTTGTACACAAGAAAACGTATGCTAACAACGCACTCAATAAATACAATTATTATAAAAAAAAACTTCATTGCATTCATGTAAAAGGTAAAAACGATGGTATAGACACTGGGCGGTAACTATTAAGAGGTAAAATTAATAAAAAATCAAATTACAAATCACAATAGATCATTGAATGCTACGTCACGGGTTATTGATTATCTAACACTTAGTATACAACTGTAGTCTTAATCACTATGTCGCTGCTATGGAACATTGTCGGAGATAAGCCTGGCGCGATACAGAGTGCTGATAAAAATAAATGATTTTTAAAATAACATAACTGGTTATTGAGATAACAGCCAAGTTAGTAACAAAGTGATTTTTAGTTGAGTTTCTCGCACTTACCGGTCCATGCTTTAGGTTTGATAAAAGATTTTTTAAAAACTAATTCCACTTCACTGATCTTTGCGATTATTTATTTATAGATGTTTCTATCCCGCGGATCCAAATTGTCACGAAATATTGTTTAGTTACTTCGTTAATATAATTATATTTCTAGAAGTATTAATTTGATGGCAATAGAAAAATGCCGTTTACTTCCCAAATTATATATAATTCCCAACAATCCTGTGTGAGCAACATCTTAAATAAAAAGTGTTTTTACCATTCTTATATACAATTCTATATATAATACCTGTCATATAAGTACAATGATATATATTCCTTTGACCTACCGCGTGTACAGTTCACCGGATAATGCGATTACATAAATACAATATAGTTTATCACTTTCTTGACTTCACTTCGCTACTGATAACCACAACCTCCTGCTTCAGATCTAACAACAGCCAACTTCATTGATACAATTACCACTAGCATAATGTAAAGCTGCAAAAACACCAACAGTATACTAAATTCTGAAGTTTTTAACACTTGTCTATTAGTTTCAAACGACCAAATTTTAAATAAAAATATATTAAACAATGTAGCCTGACACAAAACTTCGGAGTGCTGTACAACATTCGACGTTGGTTGAATATTATTATTGTAATAATAGTACATAGTGGAGAGTGCTGTGATAGTGCTCAGTACACCTTGAGTTGATTCTTGTCGTCGAAGCCGGCCGAGTGACCCGCGTTGCGTACTATAAAGGAGTTGCCGTCAAAGTGCATTCGCCTCTCTCCTCGCCTGCTGACAGTACTCCTCTTTAGTCATAAATATTATGTAACTGGATATGGATATTATGATTCTTGGTGATCCTTAATCCATCTTAAGGATCACCTTTTGAATCATTAGATGAGTTTTATCCTGGAAACTAACTAAATTACTTGGTTTTACTCCAACTTTTCAGCTGCTTTTGTTGTGATGACATGTTTTGGCAGTATTAATATAGAAAATACCGACACTTGAATTTTTTAGTAAAGACTAACTGATATGACTATTTTGAATATTACGTACTATGGTTATTGAGTATAAAACAATACTTTTACACTTATAGGAAGGGAATACGATCCAAACCTGACGAACAGATGCTGTGTCTGTCCCAGCGAGGCGGTGCAATGCAAGAAGGGACTAGTGATGGACGCAGAACCGTTACTGGGGCTCGTACGCAACTGGTACTTGTGGCTGCAGCGGTGGATTCTACGTGGGAAATTGGTATTAGCTAGCGTCTGGATTTTACTCTCAAGATAATATAATAATAGTATGTATAATATATTAAGCTCAAAATTTTTTATACAAATGTTTATTAAAACTTTATTAAGTAAGACTAACTATCAATTTGTTTCTGATGAAGTATTGTGGTATAAAAATATAGGATTACTGAGTGTCATTGTCATAGGTATTAAATATTGTTATAATAAATAACAGAATGAAATAAGTTTCAAATTGTTTTTTGTGTGTTTTGGGTGTTTTCAGTTTTTGTAAATTAATAATTGTAAATTAATATTGACTAGAAGAATGTATAAATCATCAAATCGAGCCACAAACATAGATTTGGTATGACATTGTCCTGTGGTACCATTATATAAAAATTAATTACTCACATCGTTCATATAATATTACATAAAACCATACATAATATACATATTCTACTTGTTCTGTTTGTTCGTAGTCGTTATTCAATTAGACGTATTTTGAGTCGATCAAACTTTGACCTTACCAGGTCACTTATGGACCGGTTATTACCTTCCACCCAGCTCCGTTCGTTCATGTTCTAATATTGAATTTTAAAACTATACTTATTTTTGTGAAAACTCAATCACATCGCTAAATAGCATAAAATGTCAATAGTTTGTAGCATAATATTAACAATAATATAATACAGGTATCCGTGTACATTAAAAGTAGGTTAAAAAGTAGGGAATTAAAAGGTTCCGAATGTTCCGAAGGATGACGTCATTGATAGGGAAGGGCAAGTGATTTCAAGTTGGTTCTATAAATTGAATTTTTCTATAAAAATATAATAAATAAAATTGAAAATAAATTTTAGGTGATAAATAAAAATAAAACAGTTTTAGTTCACAGGAAGGTAGGTCGGTATAGCTCACATAAATAGCTGTAGTTTTAATTTCAAACTAATTTATATGTCCTGATATTTTTGGATCTATCATTAACTTTAATTCAAGTAAATTAACATACTACATAATAGACATTTATATATATTTATTGACTTGTTAGGTCTCGTTATTTCAAGAGCGATGAAATCTTACAAATACTGAGCAGTTTATCCATTATTATGTAATTTTGGTTTCGGGAAAATAAAACAATTTGTTACATAAATTTGTTACATAATACTTGCTTAGACTAAGAAGTGTCACCTGCAAACTTTTTATACCATTCTTAAAGCTATTAAATTCCTTTAACCTTCATTAAATAACATGCTTTAAATAGTATACAAAGAAAGTAAGAAAATTTTACCCCTGAATAATAAAACTATTTAAAAAAAAAGATAAAATTAAGTCCTAATATTACCTACGCAAATCGAAAATAAAGAAAATATTGAAAATGAAGTAAATAAACCTGTTACACAAGTCCACCCACGTTCAAAACAATAAAAGCTTAAAGCTCTATAGAGAATTCTACTAAAATGGTTTGATATACGATAGCGTTGTATCTGAGAGGCTAAAGGTTCACAGACAGTAGGTACACAAGTTTATATTGAAAGCATTTCGAACTCGGCGTGAACTTTGAGAGGAAGCCGGCAAGCGACAAGGAGTAGGCAATTTCCCCTCGCCAATACAATCAACGATATCACTTCGACGCGTAACAACACCCCGTCGCCGGGCTGTGTACAACTTTATTTTCATTTTCTACGGCAAGGAAATTGCGATTTACCAACGTGAGTAACGCAATTGCTTAATGTTATTGACTAGTTGTTGAGTGATTTGCTGACCGATACATCTGTCATAACATACAAGTAAATTTATTGGGTTCTCTCGCTTAGTATTAAAAATGTTACATCAGTTGATTGAAGATTTGTATCATGAACTTAAAACCTGACAATTACATGAAAAAATATATTTATTGTACATTTTTAGGCAGTTTTATAATTTAAGGTAATGCAGAACCAATAATAACAGAGACAAAGCTTATATTATTCGATGTTAAAACTGGGTAGACTTTCATAGATTAGGGCGATAAATACCTAAGGTAGGTGTTATTAATATTATTAAGACATGTACCTGACGAGTCCGTCCGCGGTCTGGCTCACGCGCACGTTGTTGATGATCCAGTTGTCAATACCGTCGTCGGTCAGCCAGTACTGCACGCCCTGTAGCAGCGCCAGGGCCTCGTTCACGTACGACGGTCCGTGCCTCGACTCGCTGATACCATTATTACTTGTAAAACTACTCCTAAATGCCTCATTCGTTCTAGCATACAACTCGGACATTTACCGAAAGTGCACAATATTTCGTTTTTTGTTGGTATTTTACAATTATGGACATTATACTAACTTTTTCCAACTGCTTCACTCGCTCTTTATAAGTAAACAGTCTTGTTATGTCAGAGGATCTATAACTTATTTTTCTATCCCTCAAAAAAAAATTTTGTTTCGGTATCAATAGCATGTTCTTTTGTGTACGCCTGACAAAGTATGTGCAAAATAAGGCGTAAATACGTAAAAAGCCATACAATAAAATTCCAATATACATTTTTACTAGCACAATATTTCATAACGTTGTACGCGTATTGCAAAATTTTGATAGAGAATTTCCTTTCACATTAATGTACGAAAACTGTTCCCGGTAGCAAAATTTGCAAATTGTGCATTGGTGCATTGTGACTGCCGAACACAATTGACTGCCTCCATGATAACGGCACAAACTACAAAGAGCAAACACTCTCAACGATAAAAGCACTTTGAAACTTTGTCGGGCGCTCAGATAAATTGGAAAATCGTTTGTTTTACCACTCAGTGAGATGAAGTAGTAGCATAAACTGTTTTAGTTGTACTATTACAACTTTTTTTCAAGCTATGACTAAGTGACTAGAAAAAAGGGTAATTATTACGAGTGACTAATTAAATTAATTTGTAAACTAATTGAATTAAAATATGTGTGTTTGTTTCAGCCTTATACTATTATAAAGATCATGATATTGCGATAAAACTTTGGGGGGAGTTGTTGTTCGCACGCTCGCTAGTGTTTTTAATTAGTAGATAGGTACAACGATTTAAAGTTGAAACACGAATTATTAGTGGTAAGGTGTTATTATAAATATTATTTCTGCAAGCCGTGCAGAATTAAATTAAACAAAAATACACAAGCGCTTTCTTAAATTAGCATTACAATTCGCAAAACTTACTGAGTACTGATTTATATCAATGGATTCGAAAGTGGTAATGTATGACAACTAACTTGTAAAAGACGTTGAGGGTGAAGTCCTGGCTCATGTCTAGGAAGGTGTCGGTGGTGGTGCGGGTGCCGGCCGCGTCCACGAGGTACACCAGTGCACACTGCTCAGCCGTAAACGACACACCCTTGTACCACATCTTGGCGTACCTCCACAGTGGAAACAGTTGGAATTATAGTCGGTGATACAAATAAACTAATCATCTAATTTTTATAGCAACTAATGCGCTGTAGTGCAAGCGCTTTATATCCTACTTGCCTCGATTCTCAAAGGCATATCAATATCGTCCCACCCGCTTACAAACATCCAGGCATAATTAAAAAGGTGAACTAAAATAGCAGACAATACAAAAAAAGCAAAGCTATTAGCCTTATAGGGTATTATCTGAACTCGTACACCCAGCCAATGCTCCCTTTGACTTTTAATTAATGGAAATCAATGCACCCGCCGGAGCGGGATTGCAAAATTAATTAACCTCAAAGCAATCGCATATCCAATATCACATCGGAAAAACCTAAGAGCAAAGCAGAATGCGGAATTCATTTCCAGATTTTATTTTTTTTTTCAATTAAGAAGCATTCATTGTTATTGCAAAATGTTTTTTCTTTTTATTTCTTCCTTATATTGCTTATTGCTTTTTTTGATAGAAACTTTTCATTTTTATGTATAGTTTGGTAGCTATGATCATGAATTAATTCCACTGCGACGTCCTATTAGAAAAAGATTGTTTAACTTAGATCACGTAATTTTATTTTGCCTTAGTTCTGTTGTGTTATTGTCTAATATCGCTTAATATTTTTCTATAGTTCAAAGCTATTACATCATTTAAAAAAAATACTGGGATCTCGAATGTTATTTCATCACATAAAACAATACAGTTCGCTTGTACCGGGGTTCGAACCCAGTACAGGCGTAGAATATCACAAGATATATACCTAAATTATCTAAGTCATTACGGAATAAAAGTGTTTTTTTGTGTGTTTTTTTTTATTTCATTAATATTCCTTGAAATTTTTATTCGATATGATTGACTACATATTTCATTCCTTTCATCTATAATTATCGTATTGATATAACAATATGAAACAGGTGAATAAATTTCTAGTACCATGAATCTCGCTATCTCGCTGAGGATTGTGCCAGGAGACTCACATTTGGACTAGACGAGGACATTCTCTTTGAGCCAGGATAGAAAGGATGTGCCTTGGGATCAGGTTTTTGTAAATTATATGATGGGGGTTGGAACGTGTTATTTGTAACAGTCTAGCGGATATGTTTTAACCGAGTTCTTTACCCCTTCTTACCAATTTCACGGCTTCTTTGGAACTGCAAAAGTCTGTGTTATGTTGTGTTGAAACACTAACGAGGATTATTGTAATTCTTACTTTCGTTAACTATGATATATTTTTAATAGTAAATAGGAATCTCCAGTGTTCTTTCATCTATGGTTCGGGATGGCTTTGTGATTTATCTTCTCTCTTTAGCTGTAGGAATCGATTTAGCCCAACGACGATAAACAGAGTAGATAATGCTGTTCGGAATTAGTTTTAAGATCGAGCGACATACAATTAAATATCGCGCCCTACATTTGATTTTTTCACGCTTGGATTAGCCAAATAATATTTATTTAAATGTTTTTTGCCATTGAGGCTTGACTCTTGGCGCCTGGAGCGGCAGCTCCGGTATAGTAGGGTGAGCCCCGGTTTCAGGTCTTATTATACGTGTCATATCTGACAGACTCCTGGCCGGAATCTTCATTTCTCCCGATAATATTTTTTGGTTGTGATGTTCAGTTTTCGCGAATCTTGAAATTTCTGGCTAATTCATCACCATTCTCACATTTTGAGTGAGAGGAAAAAGAAGAATAGAGTTATAAACAAGGGATACATAGAAAGACAAATTAACAACCTTGACTGCTACTTCAATTAACGATATTATTAAAAAATATAATCACAAAACACACGACCGATATTTCGACGAAAAGACAGTTGCAAGTCAACGATTTATTACAGCGTTTTAATTAGAGCGTCGGTATCTGGGAACTGGGACAAATAAAGGAAAAACATTAATTATGTATATATAATAGCTACGTAAGCACTAGGTTGTCTAAAAGCCCACGCCCACGGACATATTACACCTTTTTTTTGTAAATATATCAATGACAAAAAAAAAATCTTATTCTATTATAATATGCAAGCAATAAACTTATAGAAATATAGCTTATTAGAATAACCCTATTTTCAACATTGAGAAGAAGAATTATTTCTTCAAAAGCATTCTAATTTGTGTTTTTTCTTGATGATTGTTCGATTTGCCGAATTGGTCACATATTATTTTATAACGTCTAATTAGGTAGTTATAAGAGAAAGTTATCTTGCCAACAACTTACGAATCCAATATTTTATTTTTATACTAGCTGTGCCTGCGACTTCGTACGCATAGATTTCGATAAAACATCCTTTGTACCCTTACCTACCTTTGCATATATTAATGTATAACCTTAAAAGTTTCAATAAACTCCGTCACATTGTTTTTGCGTGTAGAAGTATTTCTAGTTCACATTAATCCCCAATTATGATTTTTCAATTAGAGACAGAGCTCAGTGACAATTTTATTATATGATAGAATAGATAAAAAATGTGCCATACTTATTGTTCCCCTGCTGGTGCCTCGCTTGAATCTCGACCCTGGACCCGTACTGGTAGACTCTACCATTGGGGTGGATGAGGGCGGCGGAAGCGCCGGAGCGGGACAGGGCCAGGATTATGTTGTTCTTGGCATTCGTGAGGCGAACTGCACCGTCTATGGTCATATCCACCCTGGGAGACAACCGCATAGCATGAGAAGTAGCATTTATTAATATAGATTAGAATCGCTGCTTTATTTAACCTCTCAAAAATGATAAAAATAAATTACTTAAGACCGCAGTAAGACTGCTAGGACACCATAGTAAACTAAAACCTGTGTCACCCATAATATAACAAAGCTTGCTATAACATGCCATTGCAATGTTGTTATTTAGCAAAATTTACTTTTGAAAATATCTTTAAACATGTATAGCCATGTTAAGCTTATTTAAATTTATATAAATATAGAATGTAAAAAAACCGATACGGGCAGGGATTCGAACCCGCGATTACTGGGAAACCCACGGGACGGTTTCCCAGTAGTCGCGGGTTCGAATCCCTGCCCGTATCGGTTTTTTATATTCTATATTTATATAAATTTAAAATTTACTTTGATTATATTTTTTTATTTATATGTATTGATCAACAAACACCTTTATACACCTACCCTTTTTGGCTGTAATAAATTTATATTACAATACAAAATAAATTATAATAATAATAAGTATACTCACTTGACACGATCTCTTAGCCTCATACAGACAGTGCCATGCGGTGTAACTGAAACATTATAAGTAGCGCCTCCAACACCATCAGTCACCTATGAGAAAAACTCTCTCAAAAAAGTATTCATGTTTATGTAAACAAAAGTTCTTTTTAGTGAAGTCAAGTGCTGGAAACAAGGCATGATATTCATATAAAAGTAGTCGCACTAGCGTCTAGGAGACGTGCGTAGATACTATCAAACGCGCTCTTGCCGCTCGCGAGAGTTCATGTCCAAGTGCTACTGTCTACACCGAGATGAGACGGAGAACAACTCATACATAAGTTGTTACTTTATGTATATATATTTAGATATACTGTGGTATTTAAATATTTTATTTATTTGTAGTTTATTTAAATAATATAGTTTATTTCCAAAGTGTTTGCTGCCATCTTGATTGACAAACATGTTTGTGAAAAAACTAATATAACTATTACTTATAATATTAATATTTAAGTTAAGATTTAAAATTGAGGTAAATGTGAGTTATTTATTAAACATTTAAAAAATGAAAATTCTAACAATATTAATTTTTGAATTGCAACTAACTTCTAGTTCACGCCAGGTGTCTGCATGGAATATATCGTCTCCAGGGTAGAAGGGTGCTTTACGCTGCAGAGGTGCTCTCCACGGAGGTTGCCAACCAGACGCTCCCACCAGCTCAGCCTGCCCAAGCCCACCCTCCAAGAACTTGCTGTAGTCTTGAAAAGTAGAGACACTAGACTCCTCCTGTAACAATAGAAAAAGATATGAATAGAAGTATTTTTGTTTATACTTCGAGATAGATAAGATAGATAAATTTATCTGTATAAATGTAAATAAACCCTAGTCGGATAACAGAATATTTAAGACATATTTAAACTATCCTAGTGAATACTATTGCTATAGACATTATCTTAGTTTATCAGACAAACTTCTAACTATGTATTTTTAGGTTTAAGGTTTAAATAATCAACCATGTGCTTTAAACAATCACCACCTTAATTATCACCAATCTTAATAAGCCCTTTTAGAAAGCTGGGTAACATTTTTTTTTAAATTAAGATTAGATATATTATCCCTGTATTCCCAAACATATAAATAACGGATACAAAGTACGTCCAGACTCAGAGCAACGATATGTGGATTAAACAAAGAATTATACCGTTTGGGGATCGAACCCACAACCTCTGGTTTAGTAGAGTAGTCTGGATCACTAACCCCTACACCAACAGATCATAAAAATTAAAGTCTCAAAGGTAGCAAGCACATTTGTATCCACGGTTGTCTTATTAACCACAAGGGATAGAACATAATGAATGCAAATGTTATTCATTTAACAATTTTTCCGTATTAATAAAAACTCGTTTATTATGTTATTATTTTTTCTTATGTATTAATAAGCAAGGGGCGTATTGAGGGGTGACGCTAAAAATAGGCTTGGAAGGGAACTAAATTCCAATAAAACGTTAGGCAGACGTTTTTATCACCCCATCCCGGCTTCTCCCAATTCACGAAATGTTTTGAAAACACCATTATTAATGATAATTACTAATAATGTGTTTAAATATTTTTCAATAAACCTCAGAAATTCTCTACACGATAGGATTTAGTTACGCTTCTGACGCTTAGGTTATTGATTAAACTTTAAAATCGCGTAATTATAATTCGACACATGTTCCATGATCACCAATGATGTTTATCAAGAAACATTTTTACATAATTATGGCAACAATTTCATTTCGGAATATTAGGCATAAAATGTGAATAAAAAAAGACATTTATTTTATATACATTAAAAATATGTCTAATTTAAACGACAACATACAGTATCTTAATAGGAATCTTTTAAAGGTAATTTATAGTAAACAACTCCGTCGGATGAAAAACATTCGCCTTGAAAATAATGTACTATAACTAAGGGCAAAATATACCTGATTATAGGAATGTGCAGTATAGACGCTTCTAGGTCGTACCGCCATAACATCTTTTCTAAATTCTGTGTTGGCCATTGTAGCACTTCTTCAACTTAAATTTGTTATTCACTGTTTTAAAATACAATAATGACTTTCTGTAATGGCAAATGCTACATAATACGATTCATACTTCATGCGGCTGAAACTAAAAAAATAAGTTATTTGTCATTTATTCTATTCTATTTTCAAATATGTTAACAAACAGAATTCGTTTTGGCGACGACACAATAAGTAACCAGCCAGTTTTATTAAAGAAACGCTATTAAATGCATATAGTTAGTATATATATATATATAGTTGTGAGTGCGAGTGTCAAACAAATAATTAAAGAGGAAAGATGAGAGACTCCTACTTGTTTCTGTCTAATCATACATGCTAGATAGATACTTAATCTCATTTCTCTTTTTTTTCGATGGACACAATTGAGGATTCCCTACTTTATGTATAACTCTATAATATATACTCTATAATTATAATATGTCATCTTTTGGTACACATTTGTCAACTGACAACCACATGATTGAAACTATGTGGTAGTGTGTATATACTATAAAATATTTAAACATTGATTATATGCAGTTATATCTATATTTATATTAGGTTATTGAACCAGCAATGATAAATAGGTATGATGGTCGCTAAGCAGTATACTGGTAGTGCACAGCCACGAACATTGATGGATTCCGATTAGAAACATAACTAGGTATACAGTTTAATATTTAATTTAAAACAATCAGATAAGAAAAGAAAAGTTTTTTTAATTTAATTCCTTAAATTTTACAAATTCGGTTAGAGTTCGGTTTTGTGTTAATGGCTTTGGTTGGATGTTTCAACTCTCATAATATTTATGGGTACCTACTAGTTTATAATCATATATGTATATGTTTGTTTTGAAAGTGACATTGATCTATTCCAATGTTTATACCATTTTTAAAAAACTGTTTTATTAACTTTTTTTACGAATATTGTATTTTGAAACTACGTTGAAAAAGTGTGTTCGAGCAGCAATCATATTTTTACCCATTCTAAGAAAACACTATCAACTTATTCGTAGTTACATTATAACGAAATAGTAATACAGGTACATTTTTTTTACATTACTAGTAGGTACTACTTTATGTACATAGTTTAATCATATATTGTATACCTACGGATCATTAATTCAATATTACTAAGAACAATACTTGCAATGGACTTGTTGCTCGTAAATTTTAGGAAAAATTTCAACATTTTATAATTTACGAGTTTGCCAAGATTATATATTGAATATCCCCGGTGCCTTATAATGTTTAATATACATATAATGGATTCGTTTTAGTTGTAAGATAAATAATAGATTTATTGTTTTCTTATACGTAATTAATAATAGATTTATTATTTATTATTTACTTCTTCTTCTTAGTTGTTTTTATTAGTTAAAAACAACGTCTTATTCTAGTAACAAACCTTGTAAAGCATAGACCTCTTAAGTCCGAGCACCAAGAAACGTGATAAAATAACGTAATAAAATAATTTGCACGGTGAATAATTTATCAAAGAGCGGTTACTGATAACGATAAGAGTGAAAATGTTATATCTGTTCATCAATTTAATCAATTTATTTAAATGATTTTTATTATTATCTGGCTGTAATATAAGAACTAAAGACCAATCACGCACTTGCACATGCACGCATTGGTAAAAACATATTATTTGTATTTTAAGCAGCAAAATCTGTAATCTTGTTTTTATTAGAAATGATTGTCTTCAGATATTCATGCTAGTCTATTTTAAAAGGCAGGTAATGCAATAAAAAAATCACTTATTAGGGTTGGTACAAATTACTAATTAGGTATTAGGTAAGTATATTGTTTTATAACAAAAAAATAAATAATAAGTACAGTACCTATAATCAACACTTTTTTTCACTAATAGAAACCTATTCGTTATCATCACAGGTTATTTTATTAAACATATTAACAACCAGAAAGTGCATCCAGCAACCATTCTCGCCTTTAAACTCCCCTCCCTCAACCCATGCCAATTTAAATTATATATCATCTTATTATCATTCAAAAATTATACAATCCATACACTATTTATCAGCTTTATTGTTTACAGGGTTATTTTTAATTAATGAGCCATCTCTTGCAGGCAGCCTCTCTAGATCAATCTCAACAACATTTGTACTACGACTTTTTAGAATTAATAGTTTTTAAAGATTAAGTTTTTCATACAAAATTTATTTGTTAAATCTGAATTGCCATTAACTATGAGCGTAGGTATGGCGCCCGGGCGTAGTAATTTTAGGTGCTTCTTACAAAATACAGAGTAATAAATAACCGAGGAAGCAACAATTTTTTTGTTTTGTTTTTTTTGGGTTGTTTATCAAGATTTGTAAAACTTTTCAGTTTTTTTACTTGTTACCTAAATTTGTTGTGACTTAGGTAATAAACTCTACCAATTTTCATCGCAACAATAAGTAGTTGTATTGTAATGTAATTATAACCTAAATCGGTTTCAAATGTTTTATTATGAAAATGAGAATCCTATATTATGATAGAGGTAATATTACCTGGTAGGTATATACCTATAATCATATCAATTTTTATCAAAATCCGTTTGGAACATAGTAGGTATTAAGTGATGCACGAACGAACAATAGGACAAAATCCAAAACTATTGTTTGGGGTCCATACCTATCTTATACCGAATATATAGTTTTTTAATATTTAATATATTACATATATAAAAATAATTTTTATATATATAAAAATTGTATCGTTACTATGTTATTATTTTTATTATATGTACAGATGCGCTATCTTCTTAGCCTCTTATCTAGTTGTGCGATTGCTAAAAAAAGACAATATCTGAACTTGAAAAAGTCACGATTTATTTACCAAAGATATTATTTGTATACTATTTATTAATAGTTTTTTTTTTAATATTAATCTATTAATAAATTTGCTATTTAGCATCACTATTTTCTACAACATGATACTCAAATATTAAGACTTAATGTATTACGAGTGAAGTAGCTTCCGAACAATAATTTTATTATTAAAATCAGTTCAGTAGTTTCAAAGTTCCAGATAGATAGAAGAACTATCGTCTTTACGACTTTAGTATTAAATACACTTGCTTTACATTGTCGAACATAGACGTTGAAACGATTATGTATATGTTCTTTATTACATTAAGTAACTAAGTAATAATATTTTTATATTTTTAATACTGCCGTTGCCTGTGACTAGGACCGAAAAGTATCTACTTATCTAATTCGGGGAAATCAATACAAAATTTCACGATGTTATGTGGTTATACATCTATGATTATATATTATTACTAGCGGACCTGACAGACGTTGTCCTGTACACGCGTCTTACATTTAAAATTTCAAACTAATAATTTGGACTGTTTTGATAAAAATATTATTAAAAAGTTATTACAATATCTAACGTCATTGCATGTACATTTATTATAATTCGACCAATCGACAGCGTATGAATACTATATTATACTATATTCGATAAAAAAAATGTAAGAAATATACTCACTTCGATTCCGCACTAAATTCGAAAAAAGCTATTTTTGATGCACACTTCAAAACTAAAACTATAATTAAAATATAATATTATTTATTATTTGACACTGCGATAGTAATGCATTCTGTCAGAATCAATGTGAAACATTCTAAAATCACCAACTACTTACATCTTACACATTAAATATTAATCAAAAAACCATTTTCCAGTGAACCAAATTGTGAATCTAAACCATTCTCAAGTCCCCTTGAACACACACAAAGAATTTCATTAAAAATCAATCATTAGGAGGAGTTCAGTGACATACACACGCACACAAGAAATATATATATAAAGATATACGAGCAGAAAAGGACTATGTGACATTGTATTTTTTGCTGAAGATACCTCACTTATTTTAAAAAGTTGAGCGTAATAAGACTCATTATGACAAAGTAAACAGTGCTCTGTCACGTGTTCTTCATTGGTTCGAAATTAATAATTGGGTCTTAAATACTAAAATAACTAAATGCTTGGAATTTACACTTCCTAATGTAACATTAGATAAAAAGTTCCAATGGAATACCCATCTCTCAACACTCAAAGGCAGACTCAGCTCAGCCGTCTTTGCAATTTAAAAAATAAGACAACTAACAGACGCTAATACGGCTCGACTCGTTTATTTTACTTATTTTCATAGTATTTTGTCTTCCGGTATTTTACTATGGGGCAGTGAGGCCGAAATTAATTCTATATTTGTTTTACAAAAAAGAGCTATACGGGCTATTTGTAACTTAAATGCTAGAGATTCCCTGAGAGATATTTTTAAAGTTTAAACAAATCGGTATTCTTACGGTCGCTTCTTAATACATTTTAACAACATACTATACATACGCCAAAATTTAAATACTTATATTAAAACCAGCGACAAACATATGATTAATCCAAAAAATAAAAATAAACTCGTAACGCCCAAATTTCCACTTTAAAAAGTTAACAAATCCTTCATGGGCTTGAGTGTACGCATATATAATAAGGTCCCACAAGATATTTTGGATCTTCCTTTTCTTAGTTTTAAATCTAAAATTAAAAGTATATCTATACAAATAATAAAATTGTCACTTATCCATTTCTGTACATGTAAAATATTAAAAAAAAAACATCATTGGGTGCCTTTATAAGAGTAAGAGAACCCAAAACAGTGGGTTTGTCTGTTTTCAATTTTTCTGTTTGTCTGTGTCTGTAGGTTTGTGCATGCTAATCTCAGGAACGGCTAAACCAATTTAAATGCGGTTTTCAGGTATATATTATCACAGTCTTCACTTAATATTTATTGTTTAATTCATCTAAATCAGTTAAGAAATAAAAAAGTTATATCAATTTATGTCAATCACGTATTAAGTACCATGCAAATCTTACTCGATACATGTGATAAGGCCGTAAAGAAGTAGTTTTTGTACATTGAAAATATTTAAAAAAGTATACCAGGATGTAATAACTAACAGAATCCATTTTCAGCATTTTTAAAATCTTTGTCTGTTTATCTGTTTGTCTTTTAGTTGTGCACACCACACGAAAAAAAAAATATTTTCAAAAATTCATACAGGGGGACTTTTATATAAGCAAGAGAACTCAAAAAAATGTTTTTGATTTTGTCTGTTCGTCTGTATGTCTGTATGTTTGTGCACGCTTATCTCAGAAACGGATTAATCGATTTGGATGCTGTTTTCGGGTTATATATATTTCGGATATATTGTCAAGGGATTAACTTTCACATTTTGGTTTTTTTCAACAATCGGTTAACAAATGAAAAAGTTAATAATCTTTTATTGTCGTACCATTGCTGTTTACCAGTTTGAAGGTTTATAGTTTTTACATACATTGGTAAGTACAAAGAGTACGTTTTATCAAAATCGAAATCTACGAGTACGAAGTCGCAGGCACAGCTAGTTATTACATAAATCTTATTATAACATTCAAGAATTTTTAGTTGATCGAAATGTGTGAAACTTTGGTCACTGATTCATTTGCAGAGTTGATGTTATAATGTATAAATCAAATATTGTTATGTTTCATTTTAAAAGAGTAACTGTTGAGTTTCTGGCAAGCTCTTCTTAGCTTGGAATTTGAATTTAACAAAACGAATAAAAAAAAATCGTTTTGCTTTTAATTTTCCATTTTAATCTTCATATTTCTAAAAAAAATAATGGCACCAAATTGATTAAACCGTTTTTAAATGATTCTCTTTCTAAAGACATCATGCATCTTATATTTATTTGTAATAATCCGTCTAAAACATCGTTGAAAACCATTAAACTTAAAATGAAAGTATACATAGACGATGCTTCTCAGCATTCCATGGATTCAAACAGTGCCAGAAAGGAGTGCAAACAGTGCCTGGGACTTGCAACCCAGGAGAATAGGTTTAAGGGGCCCCTTTATAATGCGCAAAAACGCTCGCCTTCACCCTCTACACTCCTCTCCCTACCTAACCAAATTTGTAAAAAACCTACTAATGCCGTCTTTAAAGTACGTTCCAGAAATGAACCGGTGCTTGTTCTAGAGAGGCCAAGGTCTTTAAGTAGGTTATAGAGAGATTTCGCTGTTATACCTCTCGCTCCCACTTCTACCGCGTACAAACTAACTATAAATTTATTCCTGGACAGTTCGTAATACTTATTAAGCTTGAATGTGTGATCCCTGGAGATGTTTGTTTCCCAGGGAACAGTAAGCTCCACAAGTATCACTCGCCTCAGATGTTCAGAATACAGGAATAAGTCAGGTCTGGATGACGAAACACCAACATCCCCAGGGATTTTGTAATGTTTTGCTTACGTGCCCATCATGAGAGTCCAATCAGGAGCCGCGCCTAAAATTAAATAAGGCTTCGGTATTGATTTTTTGGAAGAGCATTCTTTTACGAATTCTACAGATCGTTTATTAGTTGTTATACCATTCCGCGCTCTTGCTACTGAAAGACTAACCGCTTCCCGTATAATTTCTACACTCGCCACGATAAGGTATTCCTTATCGTGGCGACGCGAGTGTTGACCTTTATCTAGAAGTGCCCTACACCCTACTAATAAGTGTTTCGCGGTTCCTACTGCCTCCCCACAGATGTAGCAAGACTTTTCGGTGGCTTTGCCCCATCTTACTAAATTACTTTGATCTGGTAGAGTCTTGGATATATTTTAAACTATGTGGAATGCATTAAGATAGAATTTTATTAATACTGGGGACTAATCATAAATTAAGGTGCGCCACTTTAAAGCTAGTGGAATACAAATATCTCCTATGGTCACCCATTCGTTTTGAATTTCTAGGCTCATCGCGTGGAGTCAGTAGTTATCGTTTTCGTCTTGTCGAATAAAAGATTTTGTTATGTCTATGTCTTAAACTTTCCAATTTGCCTAGCCCTACTTTATTCGTTGGAGCACCTATCATAATTTTTTTATGGAATTGAAGTCGTGACTCGAGCTCTGAAGCAACTTTGTCTTTTGGGAGAGAAGTTACAGTATCATCTTTAGATTTTTCGAAGATATGTCTTTTGGTAACTCTTAGATGTTTGTAGAGCTCCGATGGTATCTTTAATTTTAACCCAAAATTGTTTCGGTCTCTTAATAAGGTTAAAGAGTCCGCTGAGTGCGCTAACCCGAGCCATAACTTTATTGTCTTTATGGCGCTTGCGTCTAACTTAGACAAAAGGGTTTTATTAATATCATAAACTAGGAAAGGCCAATTTAGACGTGATGTTAAAAAATTATCGTATATCCAAGCTTTTTTAACGTTACTTATTGGTTGGTCTACCTTTTTGAGATCATTTAAAAAGCTATCAACTATTACATCCAACGAGTTTTTAGTAATTAAAAAAAATAGAAAGTAGATCATGTTGTCATGATAATTCATAAACTAACGTTATTTCTGAACGAAGATTGATGTGGAACTTGTTGTCAATATTATAATACCTGTTTTATAAATATTCCCCTTCAAACTATCTACCAAATTACCAAATACCAAATTTATGACTAAAAAATCTATTTTGTGTTTTAGTAATAAACACGTAGTTATACCAAGAATATTACTATAATTTTTAGGGAGATATTTATTTATTGTTTACATTTAGCTATATAAAATACTTATGTTTAAAAACTCGTCTAAATTGTGAAATTAATAGTTAAAATTAAAGGATTGCTTTCGTTAATATATTTTCTAATGAAAATAAGAAGAGTAAATATATTAATATATACATAACTTGTAGTTATTCCATTATTGTATAATATTTCTTGTCTGCGTACTTCTAAAATATTTTTCTATTGTTGCAACATTGACCGCCCGCCACGTTTCGCCAGCCCTGTTAATTTCACCGTACGGTCGTCAGTAATTTTTATGTTCTTATTCCTTTACCACGTTACCTAAGTAATTTGTTTTAATAATGAGTGCTCCAGCACCAACCCCTGCTTATAAAATTGGAATTGTAAAGCAGGTAATACATTAAATTTATTTTACGTCTTCCTGAATCCATCCACGGACCGCTATACCTCGTGCCCGTATCGCTGTGCCCTGTTGGCACCGCGTCCACAATTTTCAACAACATTGATCGATTTTTCCTATGGGTGTTTAGACTAACATTTTTATTATTTTAAATTTCAAGATATTAAAATAGTGTTAAGACCTTTTCAATGCTTATAAACGCTTTTATTGTGATGTAAATAATAAAATTAGTGTGTATAGACTCAATGGGTTCATACTTTCGATATTTTGTTAAGCTTATATCAAGATGCAAGATTGATTACAAGCTTATAAATATCATCAGGTATTATCCGGAGATACAATAATTATCAGAAGACAGCCACAAGGAGGTCCACCGCCAGAGAAAGTGATTGCCCTTTCTGGCATCACCGCGCCGAAACTAGCACGTCAGAGAACTGCCAACAAGTAGGTTACCATTACGACTTTTAATTGTATAATATATTTAAAAAATTGAATTAAGGTTACAGCAAAAGCAGTTTTACATATTATTTTTTAATTCATGTGACAAGATGATGCATAATATAGGAACAAATCATTATAGTCACTTAATTTGGTTTCTTCATATAAAGTTAGTTCACTCATAAATCATATATTGTTCTATCTTTGATATAATTAATCAATCAATATGCATATTATTATTTACTATTAACATATGAAATTTTATGTAGAACTCCTGGACTAAATTGTGTTTCAGGATATTTTGTAAAACAATGTTCCTATCTTCATACTTAAAAAAATTAATCTCATTTTGATATATCAGACATATCAAATGTATAACAAATTGCATTCAACTTTCACTTGATCTTCATTAAGTCAACAAAAAATATCATGTACATTAGTTACCTACTTTTAAAACAGCAACAGCAAATTTTACATAACAGCAAAAGCGACTGTGCATAGCGAAGATTAGATTGTTTTTATAAAGTTTTATTACATGTTTTGTAGTATAATCAAACTAGTCTAAAGATTGCAAACTTTTTATACAATTATACAACTTGTGTAACATTGTGATTTTAACCGTCTTTAGTCTCTAGTATGCAGCTCTTATAAAATTGCATGTCAAAACATTATATTGCATTGTTTTATAAATATACATGCATGTGCTTGTTTGATTTCATTTCAATATAACAATGGCACTTGCTTGTTTGTTGCAGTGACACTGAATCAAAGGATGAACCATTTGCATGGGAAGCTCGAGAGTTTTTGAGAAAAAAATTGGTTGGAAAAGAGGTCATCTTTACTGCTGAGAAACCTCCTAATTCTGCTACCAGAGAATATGGATCTGTGTGGGCTGGGAAGGATCCAACTAAGGATGAAAATATGACTGAAGCCTTATTAGCTGAAGGGCTTGTTAAAGTCAGAGAGGGAGGACGTAACATCCCTCAGCTGAAGAGGCTTGTTGAAATAGAAGAAACTGCCAAATCCCAAGGCAAGGGCATATGGGCAACAGACTTGCAGGTGAATTATTTCTAATCACTTTGGTTTTGTCAAACTATTCTAGAGTTAATTATACTCCTTTAACTCTTATATAGTAAATTTATATAAGAATAATAATTTATGTTATGCAGAATCATGTTCGTGACATTAAATGGTCGGTGGAAAATCCCAAGCAATATGTGAACAAATTTAATGGAACACCTATTAAGGCAATCATAGAGTATGTAAGAGATGGATCCACTGTCAGACTTTGCCTGTTGCCAGATTATACACCTGTCACACTTATGCTTTCAGGAATTAGAGTAAGCACATATCTTTTTTTATTTATTTATGTATGCTAGCTTACTAGCTAATAGTGTAAAATATATTTGATTTGACATACTGTCCGTGTTATAAATAACATGACATTTATTTTTTAAACAGTGTCCAGCTGTAAAACAAGATGGCGATTCTGAGCCCTATGCAGAGGAAGCGAGATTCTTCCTTGAGTCTAAGCTGCTTCAGAAGGATGTTGAAGTTGTTTTAGAGTCTGTTAACAATAACAACTTTGTTGGAACAATTTTACATCCACAAGGAAATATTGCTGAAGCATTGCTTAGACAAGGTTTCGGACGTTGTGTTGATTGGTCCCTTGCTGTGATGAAATCAGGTAATAGATTTATATGATTTATATGTTCTTAATATTTATTTATTGGATATGATGTTTTTATTCACATTATGCATCTTTTGTTATTTAGGTGCTATAAATCTAAGACAAGCAGAGCGTGCGGCCAAGGATGCTAAACTTCGGATTTGGACTAACTATGTCAGTAATGCACCCATTATTCCAGCAAAAGACAAAGAATTCACGGCCACTGTTATGGAAGTGGTCAACGGAGATGCCCTAGTTGTCAAAATGCCTTCAAATGTGCAGAAGAAGATCTTTTTAGCTAGCATTAGACCACCACGTGAGAAGTATGTGTTTTTCAAAGAGTATATAAAATAAAAAAAAATAGAAACATGTATTCAATTTAATTTTGTCTAATAATAAAAAATAAAATTCATTTAAGTTGTCATGTTATTATTTTTTCAGGAATAGCCCGGATGAAGAGGGAAAACAATCACCCAGACCTAAAGGGTTTAAACCACTTTATGACATACCATGGATGTATGAAGCTCGTGAATTTCTCAGAAAAAAATTGGTTGGAAAGAAAATTAATGTCACAGTAGATTACATTCAGCCTGCAAAGGATAATTTCCCAGAAAAGACTTGCTGCACAGTGGTGGCTGGTGGAATGTGAGTAGACAGTTCTTAAAAGAAGCATTTAATATTCATATATAAATACATCTCAGTTAAACCATAATTTTACTCACCATTTTCTTACAGAAATATTGCCGAGGCCTTAGTTGGCAAAGGATATGCTACAGTGGTCAGATACAGGAATGATAATGATCAAAGGAGTTCTCATTATGACAAATTGCTAGAAGCTGAACAGAAAGCAATGAAAGCATTTATTGGAATATATGCTAAAAAGGATATCCCTACTCATCGCATTCAGGACACAAGTGGTGATTCTGCTAAAGCGAAAAAGTTCTTCCCCTTCTTGAAGCGAGCTCAAAAAACTGAAGCAGTTGTAGAATTTGTCGCCAGCGGGTCACGAATGAGGCTTTATGTCCCTAAAGAATCAGTGCTTGTAACATTCCTATTGGCTGGTATTAATTGTCCAAGAGGTGCTCGCCCTGCAATTGGTGGTGGCGGTGGCATGCAAGTGGCGGAACCTTTTGGTGAAGCTGCTCTGCAATTCACTAAAGAAAAGTGCCTCCAACGCGATGTTCTTGTATCCATAGAGGAGATGGACAAAGCTGGTAATTTCATTGGCTGGCTCTGGGTTGATAACGAAAACTTGTCAATTGCTCTCGTTGAACATGGACTTGCTTCTATGCATCACACTGCCGAGACATCGGAGTTCGCACGGGCTATTAAGAATGCGGAAGAAAATGCAAGTAATAAACGCATTGGAATTTGGAAAGACTTTGTAGAAGTCGAGAAAGAAATCGAAAAAGAACGTAATGCGCCCATACAGGATCGTGTTGTTAAATACGAAAAAGTTATTATCACCGAAGTTACACCAGAGGGTACATTCTTTTCTCAGAATATTGAATTAGGAAACAAACTTGAAGCTTTGATGGATAAAATTCATCAAGAGTTTACAAGCAATGCTCCATTACCTGGATCTTATGTTGCAAGAAGAGGTCAAATTTGCGCAGCTCGCTTTACAATGGATGATCAATGGTACCGAGCCAGGGTTGAAAAGATTGGTGAGGACAAGATGGCCCAAATTTTCTATATTGATTACGGAAATAGAGAGGTATAGTTAAAAGATTTTATTTTTAATTGTTATACATAAATTTAAGTAAAGATTTTAAATTATTCATTTAAGTTAAGAAACTTTGTTTTTTGGAATCCATTAATCGTTTACGTTTTCTTCTCTATTCAATGTAATAATAACATGATTATGGATATTATAGTATAAGCTGAAATAAAATATTTATTGTAAAAATATAATTTGTTCATAACATATTTTTTTTAGTTGGTAAGCCAAACACGATTGGCTCTTTTGCCAGCGGGCACAGAGACAGAGCCCCCGTACGCGACCGAGTACTCGCTAGTGTGCGTCAAGTTTCCGGCCGACGCTGACGATAGACTTGAAGCCGTACGTGCATTTTCCCTGGATACGCTGAATAAGAAGTTGCTACTAAATGTTGAGTCCCGCGGTTCCCCAGCGGCAGTCACCCTTGTGGACCCAACCACTAATACAGATATTGGGAAGGTAATGAAAATCTAATTCATGTCTTGCAAAAGCTTTATTTTTAAATGATTTGAATAATTAAATTTTGTAATGAAATCTGATCTGTGAACAGAACCTGATCAAGGAAGGTCTTGTGCTGATGGAGGGTACCCGGGAGCAGCGGATGAGTGGGTTGGTTGCAGAGTATCGCGCCGCCCAAGAGCACGCCAAGAGCTCGCGTCTCAATCTTTGGCGGCACGGAGACATCACTGAAGACGACGCGGTGGAGTTTGGCGCGCGCCGCTAGCGCGAGCTTCCCTGGTACGATGCTACCGCCCTGCCCTCGCATACGCTCAACTGTGCCACATGCAAAGCGCTACATGTCGAAACGATCATATACACTGTCATCTATGAGTTTTTGTGAAGGCCTTAGCCGATACGCCGTACCAATGGAATTACGACTTATGCTAATAAACATTACGATATACTTGTTGATATGCTATCATCTCACTTCAACTTTCGAACAGTCTTTCCCAAAATTTAATACTCGCGAAGTATTATCCATTTTTAAATATAATGAATGGTTTAATATATATAATAACCGACGAGCGGCTGCGACCGCCCCCGTCTTCCCCTGTAGTTTACTGTGCATTCGCGCGAGCGTGTATGTATTCGTATCTTATTTATAATACCGAGTGAGTCGTCAAGGAATATGCCAAGATTGAACGAAAGGATCTTATCTACAATCCCTGTTCTTTCATACCTTTTCTAATCTATTACAATATTCACATTAAGGTATTGTCTACATATTTTTATATTTAAAATGAACTTATTAATTAATAACATAGTTTTATTAATTAATTTAGAACCAAGCATAATAAAATAAACCATAATAAGCTATACAAGAATGAAAAGTTAGATTAATAAATTTCAATTGTTATTTCAGTATTTATTTACATTGCTAACTATACAGTTGTTCATAATTAATATTTTATTATTACAATGTTATATCAATTATTTGGCCTTTAATGTCAATATGTTGCACTTATATACTTGTCTATTGTTTCTTTTCACTTTTTATATTGTATATTTTGTACTGCAGATTTAAGATTCATTCAAAAGTTGATAGTGGTATAAAAAATTGTAATGTTAGCTAAGTGTGAATTTAATGTAATGTAATAATCTTATACATTGAGAGTCTGAGTGTTATACATTTTTTACTACATTATTGTTCTATAATGAACCGTATGATTTTTATACAACGTAAATTTTCGTATTTCATACTTACGAATGGTTTTTTTTTTGGTTTCTAACCTACCTCTCTCTCCGACATCCTATTATAAATTTTGTTAATTCATATTTGGACTACAATACGGACAATGCTTTGTTTGTTAAAACTCGGTATATTGAAATAAACACATATTTTAGGAAATTATGTTACTTTTATTTTTTTTCGCCACCCAATCCATTATTTACTTTGAGGAGTACTATTAATAATTAGTCATTAAAAGTTAAATGATTTAAGTGGAACATTAATGTAGTAGATGTTAAGTGTTTTAAAATCAAGTAATTAATATGTGTACAAATTGTATTATTAATTGGATTAACAGTTCATTAAATAATAAAGAACAGTAGTGTACTCGTTTATTCATTTCGTCATAGTGAAGCTACACGTGTGCGTGTTCGCGGCGCAGTGTCTTGCGGAGTCGTTCGATGTCCCGCAGGTGACGCAACTGCCGCAGTACGAGACGCACGTGCGAGTTCCGAAGCGCACGTACTGGGCCCGCCCACTCGCAACCGTCTTCAACGTATTTTATATTTACAGCAGTTACTAAATAATACAGTATATATAGATCATATATACTAAGAAGGATTTTACCACTGGAATCAGAACTTGACAATTCCTTCTCTTCATCACTTAATTTTTTTCTGCAACGAAAATATTTATTTAAAATTTGAAACATGCATGTTTCTGTTGAACAAAAAAACATGTCACGTTCGTAGGGAGTATTTTTGTGAAAGAACTGTAGGAGCTGTGGTCATTGATTGGGTGACCAAAGATTTTTTCCTAAAATAAATATGTGAATGATGCCATAAAAGAAACTCATTTTCATATGTTATAATTAGCTTGCGAATCCATACAGTTTTATTCTCAAGTAAATAGTATTGGTATGATCCTGTCATATTGCTTTACCTATTATTCCCATACCTTGTCAAAGCTTGAGTAGCAATACTTCGATTACTACGGGGGGAGACCTCTGGTTCCGTGACAGCAATTTTTACTTCTACAGCCTCTACACCTACGTTTTCAGTGTTTATTGGGAGTTTTTTTAATATTGAATACAATAAATGTCGCGCAATTCTACGAACGGTATTGTTTCTTGTCTGGAAATGGAAAAATAATGTACCTATCACAGAATAAAGTAGTCCTCTTAGTAAAAGTAAATTTTTTTAGAAAGTGCAAAGAAAAAATAAAAAAATATGATTAGGTATTTTAAATTCTCTACTCTATTGATTGTACTCATGTATAGTAAAGAACAAAGAAAGTATTGTTATAATTTAAGAGATTAACAAATTAACTGGTATGGTCTAAGCCAGTCTCCTAGCTAAGACAAAGTCAGCGAGCGGGGTTTTCGAAAGAAAACCTCATCAATGATCATACATCAACGTCATATTATTACTTCCACTTTTGATTGATGCTGAGAACGTATATTGTTTTCTATCTGTGCATCAGTAGCGCTGGGGTTCGGAGGCAACGGTACGATATAGAGCGGCATGGAAGGAGGCTGAGGCGAGAAGTACGACGTCGCGGAAGGTCCAGCGCCCGGAGTGATTTCATGTGTGCTGTAATAATAGAAATGTAAAGGAATATTCTTCGTGTTGTGTAATTTAGCCTCGAGACTTTTATGAGAAAATTTAAGATCGGTTTCATTACCAATTCTTTTCCACGCAGCATTTAAGCAGAATTACAGTCAAAAATCATTGAAAGAGTTGCCAATGAATTATATTAGGTACTGTAATAAGTTATATAGTATTAAAAGAAACTAACTAAAGACTATCGTGTGGTGAAAGTACAGTTGGTACCGGAAGCACTGGTGGATCAGACAACATCAGCCGCTTCTCTGACACCGATGGACTACATTCTCGCCTCTCAGGAGTTCTAGTTTTGGACAACGCAGGCCTATGTTTCGGGAGAAGACATTGTAATTATCTAATAATTTTACCTATCAACGTGATATGTAGTGCTTCTAATTCAAAGTGTAGATTGCTTTATACATTATATAATACATTACTTACACAATGCAAAGAATAATAATAATAGGAGCTTTATTCAGGTAGCATGCACGAGGAAGAATACATTTATCAATGAGAAATTATTACACCTATTATAAAAATAAAACAAAATATGCTACTGAAAATTACATGATCTCAGCTTAAAGCAGCTTTTCAGTTCACGCCTCGTGGTAATGCTGCTACAGTAGGCAAACACAATTAACAAACACAAAAAAATGTCGTCATATGCTTTTATATAGATATTATTTATACTTACCTACTCTTTCAATAGCAAAAATATATTTACCGAGCTGGTGAAGAGCGTGAACGATGTGCTCGAGATTTTTCTCCTGACAAAGCTCAGATTTATGTTAGGTACATGTAAAAATATACTTATAAGTGTATATTTCTGAAATTTGCTTCATTCATAAATAGGTACTTACGGGAGCGATGCTTACGTACAGCGTTAGTGGAGATCTCTTTGTATTTCCCAATATCAGGCGTGGGAAAGGCTCTTATACCGTCCAGGTTTAAATCTTTGGAATAATGAAGACTTGACAGAAGTTCAGATCGTTGTGTTAAAAAAATATTGTCACTGCCGAAAAAGAAAAACCAATATCATTTCAGAGTATTTTAGTTAATCAACCTTTAATATCCAAATAATCAAACATACATTAAAAAAGTAGCTATTTATTATCTATATAGTTTAAAGTTTAGGGAATAGTCGATTCCCTTAACTGATCAACATTACTTGGCTGAAAAAACGTTTACACCAAAATATCACAGAAGCATAAGAAATTTCAAGTTTGTCTAATGTGTAATGTTTACATAGCCTGTCCGTTTATTTTGAAGCGTGGGAAATTTCCAATTACCATGTTATGAAATTGCTCAGGATATGAAGACTCAGAACCTATTGTATAACATTTCACATGGTATATATGTGGATCTTTTGCGTACCAACGTGACTAAAACAAACCTTTTGTGTAGGTTCCCAACGGGTACTTTATGATGTTAGTCATCGTTTATTGAGAAGTACTAAATTCTTATATTTACTTACCACTTTTTTTAAACCCGTAGACCTTTTTAGAAACTAAATTAATCACAATATACTATAATAATAAATAATTAAATTAAAATTCTAAGGTTACCCTTGGCTGGCAATCTCCTTTTCCATTTCTATTTCTACTTAAAAACTGTGTAATCAATATAAAATCTAATTTCTTGTAGATACTGTAGAATTTATAAATAAAAAAGTGAGATTTTTGTCGGTACTCAATATTTTGTAAAAGAAAGTCAAAATCTATTAAATATTATTTGTCAAAGCAGATGAATAAAAAGAAAAAACTGCCAATGAAGTTATTCATTTCTCAGGTGTGGAATACAAATTTTAGGTCAAAGGTAGGTACTATACAGGTACAATTCACCGTGATTCGAACAAATCTATGGCTGTCGCTTCGCCAGATATAGGATATGGAAACGGCATGAGAAGATTGCGGATAGCAACCTCGTTCTCTAAAGAGCTTTCAAACTTGAATTTCTTTTAAGACGGTGTTCCAAGCATTTAAAGCTTGTTTTATATCTCGCCTTAGAATGCCACGGAGGTCTTCGAAAAATATTTGATCTGTGCTTGCGCACTAGATAGTTGCGCATGAATCCGTTATGTTATAGCTATATTCAAATATCCAAGTTATGAACTTGTCATTTATAATATATTTATTATAAGGTTTATTTATTTGATCAATTTTAAACTTGTAGGTATATCATGTCTTATAAATTGTGGAGTTTAAACAATCATGATATTTTTATACGTATGATATATATAAATATAGAATGAAAAATTGCTGACACGGTGTAGGATCGAACCTCCAAACTCTGCTAGTACTTGAATTTTTTTTTTTTTTACAGAATTAAAAAGTTATTAAACTTAAAATTGAACAAAGGTAATTGAATTCTTATCGCCCTTCAAATTTTTATTAGCTGGTGCCCGCTTTAAGATGGTGCTCACTTTGGCCACCCTTCCTCAACGTCCCGATTGCTCTGACAACTGAACTATCGTATCGTAAGGACGAGTCTTACCTGTTTTCATGATTTTTTCATTCCATATTTAAACACAAATTTTTCAAATGAGTTATGGCTGTTCCTAATATTCGATTTTTATTTTGTTTATCTTTATTTTCCCACCCCAATTAAATTACTGGCAGCCGTCAAGACTTGGTTCGTTTAGCAATCTATCTACCATTTGAAATGGCCATAAGTACCTGTATATCCACCTTATGATTAATACAAAGCAACTAAAATAAAACAATGAATTGTCGTAAGTCTCAGTTTTAATAATCAATCGTCGGATGATGCAGCTATTTCTAGTAAACTAGTATAGCAACCAGAGATGAGACAACCCAGGCCCACAAACACGATGAAGAGATCGCGCACGAGCTTATAGTGCCACATTCCGTAGTTATCCGGATACCACACGCATGCGTCCATAATCCCCGGGAACACCATAGCCAGTAGTGAGAGACAAAGTGCGCCGAATAAAGCAATAAACGGCCCTAGTTTAGGTACAATCACAGCCATTAGCCCTGCATTCAAAATTACAATACTGTCGCATTATATATATATATATATATATAAATAGTTAGTTAGTCTAGGTATATGGTGTCTGACATTATTTCTTTTAAAGTAATCATTTGCATTTTTAATGAAGTCTTAAAAAATCGACACAATTTTTTAATTAATTTAGTTTAGGAGTTATAAATAGGTACTTTAAAAGTAAAACTATGTTTTAAAAAGAAAATTGTTTACTGAAACAACAGCTGATAATACTTCTATAGCATCTTATATCTTCTATATCTGCTGATTATCAACAAAGTTATTTATCTGAGTCAAGTGAAGTGGAAAATGATTACCTAAACAATCGTATCATTTAATAAAACCTTTAAGCACGAAAACATGGGTTTAAAATATTTATTTTTCTTAGTAACACTAATACCACAGTATGAACTTCGACGCCGATAATTTGAATCGCGTGTCAAATGACGTCACATTTTCGTGACGTCGTGGCGCGTTTTGGAAGTTTGTATTTCGCTCCCTTAATTTACACTTTTCACAAATTATGTTATGGCCTTAAATGATTAGTAAATTAAAAAATATATATATTATAATAAGATGATAATAAGTATCCTAAAAAAAAAGTATTTGAGACCATTTAAAATTTTATGCGTATTCCCTATTTTTTTCAATAATTAATCTATTTAGGAACTTCGTTCCATCCGGGTGTCCCTAAACAGCTCTTAGTTTTTTAACTCTAAATGTTTATATTTATTAATATTCGTATATATGAAATCTACCTATATATAATACATTTATAATTTATTACATTGTCGAAACTTTCACGTGGATCCTTATTTTACTAAATATAATATATATATATATATATATTTCTCGTATGAAATATAACCTTTGTACATCAGAGGGATAATGTAGGATTCTAAAGGTAAAATATTTTATAAAATCGGTCCAGTAGTTTCGGAGCCTATTCAATTCAAACAAACAATCAAATCTTTCCTCTTTATAATATTAGTGATGATGATTATAAAATATAGCCCATGTTAATCAGGGATAATGTAGGATTCTAATGCTAAAAGATTTTTTAAATCGGTCCTGTAGTTTCGGAGCCTATTCAATTCAAACAAATCCGTCAAATCCGTCCTCGCGTTTGGCCGCAAATTTGCCACAGACAGATACACAGACACACAGAGCGACAGGTCAAACTTATAATACCCCTCTTTTTAGTCGGGGGTTAAAAAGAAACAACTATGTGTTTATACTTTAACACTTTATCGCACGGTCTTCTTATAACTTTTCATTTTGAACGAAGAGCCTCGAGAATAAAGTTAGTGTGTATCTAAACTAAAGCAATTGTATCCTAAAAATTAAAATAATCACTCCAATAATATTAAAATATCTTACAAGGTACAAATACGAGTCCAATACGTAGTAAGTAGTCCGCTAATAAAACAAGCTTCCCCTTAACCTTTTTCTGTACCTTTCGCCAGATTATGTTGTACGCGACAAAATTCTGTAGTGGGAAAGTTAAAAATATGGCCAATGCAAATGTCACTTTTGCGGCTTGCGCTTTCCTGTAAAGTAACTCGTCATTAGTGTTTTAGTAGATACTAAATTTATGATAGAATAATTTGAATTATTCACTTTTGATTCTGAGGCAAGTTCAAGGTAAGAGATGCTTTTATGTCATCTCCATATTTAAGGTAACCAAAAATTCCCATCAACAAATAGAGCGACATAATGACAGCCATCCCGATGTTGAAGAGACCGAAAAATCCTACGAAGCGCTTTGGCTGTTCCATATTGTATTCTAATGCTAACACCTGTCAGTAAAGTAAAAGCATAAAAAAAATCTGAAACACTTACATAAGTCACTAATCACCTCATGAATTACACTATCCTACTAAATAAGCTGATTAACAAAATCTACCGTACCACTCCGACGGCTTCGAGGGCAAATAGTGTGGTTCCTATAAAAACAGGAATTTCTCCTAACCCTTTCAATTGCAATTTTTCTTCTTCTAGGGTAACATCATCTTCAATTAGATAAAAAAAAACAAGGAGGAACCCAAATAGGGTAACTATGTTAGATATAGACGAGAAAGGTGTTAGCAGCTTTAGGTCTTTGACGAGTCCCATAATTGTTAACGGAATAATTAAAAATAACAGATGTATTCTTAGAGACATTTCTTGTCCGTGATAATCTAAAACCTAAAAAAAAAGTATGAAAAGTATAAAATCAATGTATTATACCAAGATAAGTCAAATCTTTGATACCTGCTTAATGTTTTCGGCAACAAATACACAATATATACAACAAATACCAAGTTGCCAGAGTACCAACACTGAATTGACAAAGTGATATAGGGTTCCAGCTGCCCACCGAGTGCAAGGTGGTCCATCTTGCAGAGCCATTAACATCGACTTGGGGTACGCCATATAGCCACGTCGACACTTTTGACACAACCGGTACTGTGCTGCGATCTGTATATTAACAGCCAAGCTTTAAACTTTCTTATTGAATTCGTTGTTATAATAGTATAATTTAAAATGTCTATGTTACTCTTACAAGAAGTTGTATACAATAAGTTGCAAATGAGCCAATCAATAGAATGCCGATAACACTGAACACTATCCCGACCCGGGCGACAGCGTCTGCCATGGCGAGCACGCCGGCGCCGATGCTACCCTTCAGCAAGTGAATCATGGTATCTGAATACCTAACAACAATATAAAATAATATATAAATATTGTAGCTCATTCAATAAATAAGGTTCATGAGTATTTACTTACAATTAACAATTTATGTGTAAATATAAATAAGGAGTACCTACCTAAGTTAAGAAAAAATATACTAACGAGGTAGGCTTCTCAACTTTTCGGTATGTGTGTGGATCAAAGGACTCGACGTCCTCGGCTGCAATATGAAATAATAAAGTAATGATAAATCCTATTATACTAAAATAATCTTACATATATCTACCTCCGGTTATTTGCTCCACTATTCCACCCATAAACTCGTAAACGAACATTGTGACAGATTTAATTTGCAAAAGTGGATTAAAAGAATAATTTAATAATAATGAAATATGTAAAATTGTGACAGAAGAAAAGTATTTGATATAACGTAACAATATGTGGCATCCAGACTATTATAAATTAAGAATAATATATATATGATTTCATAATAAACCTTATTATAGTCGCTGAACAATTTCCAAAAGCCAAATCCTCTCGTTCGAGTTCTAGTTTTTCCTTTCTTAGCCACACTATAATTACTACTGGAATTTAAAAAAAAATTATCACCATCACTTGTTCTTGCTATCACTCAAAAACTTTAACGTTTTATATATAACATGCGAGTCCAGAAGAAGTCCTGCCCTTAAAAAATACAAAAATCTAAGTCCGATCGCGATGGAACCTACAGGTGGATTACAGTCCTAATACAAATTTGAACCTACAGGAGGTTCCAATTGTAAATTCAATATATAATATATATTATTTATCAGATATTATGTTGTATATGTAGTAGTTTATGTATTTATTATAGTTAGTTCATAGTATATTTAAGTAGTATATTGTACTCGTGGATGAAGGGCTAGCCGTACCCACGACTCCGCCAATAAGGCGAGGAAGGAGCGCCGCGGGGTTTTTAGTGGGTACACCGTTTTCGGGAGTCCCACACAAGCCCCTCGCTTCCCCCGCGAGGGGTACGGTGCGCAAAGCATTTTCCCCGCGGAAACAAAAAAAAAAAAAAAAAGTAGTATATTGTACGTAAGGTATATGTTTAAGTTGGTTAACTTATGATATTTTAGTTTGTATATGTATTATATATTTTAGATCTTTAGTCATAGTTTTGAATTCTATATATTTTTTATTATTTGTATTGTACCCTTGTAGTTTTTTTTTCTGTACAGTGTTTCTGGTAGATAATGCTTTAGCATTAAGTACGCCGTTTTTATAATTTTGTACAATAAAGTTTACATAAATAAATATCTACTCAAACATATTCAAAATAATATTATAATTGGTCCACTAGAACTAGTCATACGCTGTATAACATATACATACCAAAAAACTTGATTGTTGAATCAAGAAAAATTAAATATCACAAATATCTTCTCCATACTCTGATATAAGTAGAATATGCAGACAAATTTTAATGTTATTCAATAGGGAACATTCGTGTAATTTTTTTTTGACGTAAATTAATCATTTACCTTTCTATATCGTAGAAAAAAATATAAATAGGCTTGAAAAGATTCTAGTTTTTTTTAAAAGTGAAAATTAAAACATTGAGTAAATTTGAGCCGTTCAAACACCGTCATTTTGCGCGCGCTTTGCTTGACGTCAAAACTCAAATGATACGACAATGGACATACGTCCAGACTCCAGTGTATGTTTATTATGAACTTTTTTGTTACTTCATACATATTTTAAGTTTTAATTGCTTTAAAGTCATGGAAGAAGATAAAAATCATCTTACAAGTATTGTATAGTACCGGAGTGCAAAAATAGTATTAAAAAAACACCCGACAGGGTTTTTTTTGTATTTCAAGAGATGCGAATATACAAAAACAATGGTGTACGGTAATTAAAAGGGATAATATATGTCCTAAATCGTGTTTATATTGTTGTGAAGATCAATTTAACTTTATTTATAATAAGTTTAATCTAATAGTTTAAATATATAGTAAGTATTGCACATTAGAAAATTTGAGTTTTAAATTAACCTAACCTAGCTTACAAAAATATAACTTTCTATAAAAAACGTATTATTTTTTTGGTTTTATGAAATTTTTATGGTTGTCGATTTATTTCAGGTTAAGGAAGAAACAGCCAATTGTATTGAATATAATATGAATAACGAAACAACAAGGAGAAAAATGTAATCTAAGTTTGAAGAAAAGAGTTGTGCCTCATATATTTTTGGGCAAAAACACCAGCTGAGATAACATTCTCATGAATGTACATAGTCAAAAGGCAAAGATTGACATTGTTTAATGAAGCCTTTTCAGAGTTAGCCATCAAAATTAGTGTTTAAAAAATAGTGACCTTCACAAAGAAGTGATATACTAAGTAAGTCCTAGTACTGCCCATACAAATATCTGTGATATTAATCAGCCAGGACTCAGTACTTCTCCTATTGAATGTGATGATCATAAGTCAAAGCCTTGCTTTTCGCATATTAAAAATACCTAAATTACCAAGTGACTAAGCTGTGCAAGTTAATATTAAAGCAAAGTATGGAAGTAAAGGTGTCAATGTAAATATACCTGCTGAAAAACAAAATGTAGCATTGTCACCATTTCCTCATTCAACACACAATATTGGTACTTTACCAGTAAAACTATCTGTTTTAAAAAGAAAATTGTTTACTGAAAACACAGCTGATAATACTTCTTATATCTTCTATATCTGCTGATTATCAACCAAGTTATTTATTGGAGTCAAGTGAAGTGGAAAATTATTTAGAGGAAGAAACATTTTAAAAATGTAATGTGTAGTAGAATGCTAACTGCTATTGAAAAAGAGTTTGTAGGTATTTGTTTTGTTAGAGTTGTTTGAGTATTGAAAAAATGTTTTTAGGATTACCTAAACAATTGTATCATTTAATAAAACCTTTAAGCACGAAAATATAGGTTTAAATTATTTATTTTTTTCAGTAACACTGATACCACAGTATGAACTTCGACGCCGATAATTTGAATGCCGTGTCAAATGACGTCACATTTCCTTTCGACCAGTGGTAGCGCGTTTTGGAAGTTTGAATTTCGCTCCCTTAAATTTACACTTTTCATAAATTATTTTATGGCCTTAAATGATAAGTATATAAAAAACATGTTTTTATTATAATAAGATGATAATAAGTAATCGAAAAAAAAATATTTGAGACCATTTTAAATTTTATGCATGTTCCCTATTGTACGGTTGACTTATATATCAACTAAACAAGGAAGGTGCTGTAACAGTTAGGTACCAAGTAAAAAAAATACTGATGCGACAAACTGTATCGGTAATCGCCTCCCGCGTAACAGAGTCGTCCAGACCTTTTGGCCTCACAGCTTCCCTACAGGTCGGACGACGTCTGCCACCTCTTCTAACACTGGGCGTAGTTTCGCCGCCAGTAATTCGGCCTTCTCTGCCGCCTTTTTCTTTATAGCTTTACCAGGTTTATCTTCTTCAATTCTTGCTCCTGAAGTTTTAAGCGGCTTTTGGGGGACAATTTTATTCTTTACCTTGCCCTTCTTTCGCATCACCAAGGACCTTCCCTCTCCAGCAACATGCTCGGGCCGTGATGATGCTGAAGGCATCTGAGACGACGATGACGGCGAGGACCCGGCCTGAGAAATCGGGGTTCCAGAGCGCCCTTGCAGTAGCGAGTCCTGTCTCGTCTCTACCCTGGTTAGAAAAAAATAAATAAATCCATCCTTTCTAATTCTCCGTGGAGAATTATAGAGTATTAAAAAAGAAGACATTTTCAATCCTCCTTTATTCCTTCGAATTCTCCGAGGAAACAAGATTTAAAAAGCATTTAACTTTTTTAATTTAAAGTCAATTCTCCCTCCACGAGAACGGAAACTAAATTGCTTTCGTATAAAAAAAAATAGTTATTAGTAAATTATTTCAATAGGGAACATTCACGTATTTTTTTTTTGACGTAAATTAATCATTTACCTCTCTATATCATAGAAAAAAATATTAATAGGCTTGAAAAGATTCTAGTTTTTTTTCAAAGTGAAAATTAAAACATTGAGTAAATTTGACCCGTTTAAACACCGCCATTTTGCGCGCGCTTTGCGTGACGTCAAATGATACATCCAGTGAATGTTTACTATGAACTTTTTAGTTATTTCATAGATATTTTAAGTTTTAATTGCTTTACAAGTCATGGAAGAAGATAAAAATCATCTTACGAGTATTGTATAGTACCGGAGTGCAAAAATAGTATTAGAAAAACACCCGACAAAGTGTTTTTTGTAATCCAAGAGATGCGAAAATACAAAAACAATGGTGTATGGTAATTAAAAGGGATAATATATGTCCTAAATCGTGTTTATATGGTTGTGAAGATCAATTTAACGTAAGTATACTTTATTTATAATAAGTTTAATCTAATAGTTTAAATTTATAGTAAGTATTAAACATTAGAAAATTTGAGTTTAAAATAAACCTAACCTATCTTACAAATTTCAGTATAACTTTCTCTAAAAACCGTAATCTTTTTTTGTTTTACGCAATTTTTATGGTCTGTCGATTTATTTCAGGTTAAGGAAGATACAGCAAATTGTATTGGATATAATATGTGTAACGAAACAACAAGGAGAAAGATGTAATCTAAATTTGAAGAAAGGAGTTGTTCCTTATATATTTTTGTGGCAAAAACAACAGCTGATAGAATGAGAATGTGCATAGTCAAAAGGCAAAGATTGACATCGGTTAATGAAGCCTTTTAAGAGTTAGCTATCAAAAGTAGTGTTTAAAAAAATTGGTGACCTTTACGAAGAAGTGATATAGGTAGTAAGTCCTAGTACTGCCCATACAAATGTCTGTGATATTAATCAGCCAAGACTCAGTACTTCTCCTATTGAATGTGATGATCATAAGGCAGAGCCTTGCTTTTCGCATATTAAAGATAAATTACCAAGTGACTAAGCTGTGCAAGTTAATATTAAACCGAAGTATGGAAGTAAAGGTGTCAATGTAAATATACCTACCTGCTGAAAAACAAAATGTAGCATTGTCACCATTTCCTCATTTAACACACAACATTGTTACACAACAGTTTTAAAAGTAAAACTATCTGTTTTAAAAAGTAAATTGTTTACTGAAAACACAGCTGATAATACTTCTATAGCATCTTATATCTTCTATATCTGCTGATTATCAACCAAGTTATTTATCTGAGTCAAGTGAAGTGAAAAATGATTCAGAGGCAGAAACATTTTAAAAATGTATTCTGTAGTAGCATGCTAACTGCTATTCAAAAAGAGTTTGTAGGTATTTGTTTTGTTAGAGTTGTTTGAGTATTTAGAAAATGTTTTTAAGATTACCTAAACAATTGTATCATTTAATAAAACCTTTAAGCACGAAAATATAGGTTTAAATTATTTATTTTTCTCAGTCACACTGATACCACAGTATGAACTTAAACGCCGATATATTGAATGGTGTGTCAAATGACGTCACATTTCCTTTCGACCAATGGTGGCGCGTTTTGGAATTTTGAATTTCGCTCCCTAAAGTTACACTTTTCATAAATTATTTTAAGGCCTTAAATGATTAGTAAATTAAAAAAAAATGATTTTATTATAATAAGATGATAAAAAGTAATCGAAAAAAAAATATTTGAGACCATTTAAATTTTTTTGCATGTTCCCTATTCTTCCTTATTCTTTGGAATATTAAAAATAATAAGTAAAAAGGATTATATAAAGGCAGAATTATAATTAAAAAGGATAAGTTAGAATTACAAATATTAAAACCTTTTCCAACTTTTTCAAACCTAAAATGATATTTGTTTTGGAATATGAAGGAGAATCAAATAGAATTCAATTTCAAGCTTGATTTTGATTCTCAGGAGAATTAAGAGTATGGAAGAATAACAAATAGGTTTTAAAAAGTGTGCTTTTTCAATCCTTTTTAATTCTCTTGTTAAATCATGGTACGACAGCAGATGAATCCCTCCTTCATGAAATATAATAGGTACCTATGTAAATATTCATCCCAACTTAAAAACTTTACGAGTGACATCGATAAATATTATTTAGGGACTCATTTGTGATTCCTTACTTCACGCTTATTTAAGATTATGACTTGACGATACGATATACCTGCAAAGTAAATTATCAACAAGAGTAATCCACAAATGTTACTTACGTTGACTATTTTAATAGGTTTACTGTTAAAGAAGAGTAAATGATCTTATTGTAAAGGTGAAAAAAAAAGATAGTAACGCACAAATGCTTATATAATTATAACATATTAATTATACCGTTAACCTTCGGCTATAATTATAAATGAGGAGGAGGAGGCAATAAAAAACAACACATTCACAAAATTATATAATGATATTTATTAAACTATATATCAGAGTTACATCAGTTCTAATACGTTATATAGTAAGTGTCACTAGTTATAATATATAGGCCGGGGTCGACCCCGATACTCAGCCCCTCACAATGAATGTTTAGCCATCGCTGTTCGAATTCATTGTGAGTGAGGTCTAACAGATACATACGCGGTACGTAAGGATGGACTCTTTTTTGGATGGATGGATTGTTGAACAGATCCCATCTTAGATCTTATTAAAGTGGTCCACAACCTACTATTATCGTAATTTTGATTTTTTAGTAGAGGTAGCCTTCACAATTAAATCAATCCATACACGCAAAGTATTATTAGGTATTTTTTTGTTATTAATTCATGTGATTTACACGATGTGATGTTTAATTTTATATAATATATGGATAGATGGAAGTGGATTAGAAACGTACCGCATTTGCTCTGTTTTACATGATTATTTCAATTGAGTCACTAATCAATAATACATAAAAAGAAAGTTCTCTAAAGCGCTTGTAACACACTAATAATTGGAATACAAAATAAGAGAATAGCAATAACCTGCTTGCTGTATTTTCTTAAGAAAAGATTAATTTGCATTTAATAATCTTCTCTTTACTTTAAGAGTATGGTGATATTTTTTTATAAAAAATTTAAAATGTTTAAAGGTATATCATACGATACTACTATGCCATGTGACGAGTATCTAGTCAGAACTTAAACTAATGTACAAAGAATAAAAGATCACAGAATTAAAATACATTTTATGAATATGACTTACATTTGAAAGCGAAGAAACTTGTATTAATATTATAATATTGATAACATATCTTATAAAATAAAGACAATGATACGTGCTAAGTCGCGGGACTGCAGGCGTCGTGAGGCGTGACCCAATCGATTACACTAACAACTAATTATATCAGTTATATGATACTTAAATATCAAGAATTCACGTTATATTCCTCTTAAAATCTAAATTTTGCAATTTGGTCACAAATTAAAGATAAAACTTCTACATTCGCTAAAACCTAGTGGTATATACATTTTAGTAATTAAAATATACATACTTTAAATTAGAATTAAGCATGAAATATTATTTTAAGCAAAAATCACAGACACTTTCATTAAAATCGGTCACAAAAAGATTTTAAATATAGCAAAACTATTGACTTCCAACATATTGAATAACCAAATGTTTTTTTTTTAATATGTCGCATAACACAATCCAAGGCTATCCTTGAATAACTCTGTATTTAATAGTTTTTTAAAACTTGTCATATAAACAACATAAAAATTGTTTGAATAATAAAAAAGGCAACCAAAATTTGTCTTTATAAATGTTTTTTGTATAATTAAAATATAGTAGACGATACTTATAAATTAATTTTATTTAATCAGTACTAAGAGTGCTTAGTGGCAATTCAATTAAAGATAATAATAGAATGCATGACGAGTTTTTATGATCACATGTTTGTGTCGTCTGACTCAGAACCAAAATGAGTCCACAATCAAAAGTTTTCAAACCGATAGATAGGTGGGCACAATGACTATATTATGAACGCTAACAAAACTAACGCTTAAAGTAAATCTATCATGAAAGCACGAGGCTGGGAGGAAAATATCATAAAGTATATTTATATTTTTTAGATCTCTGCCGTAAAATGATAAAATTGGCAATAAAAACTTAATTTTTGGTGAGGTCTTCAAGCTCATATTCGCTTTCGTGTCAACATAGTTTACAAATTTGGGAGATGAGTAAAGTTTGTGATGGTTTGGGACCTGGCGGCCGCGTCAGGTGTCGGGCGACCGCAGGGAGTGCAGGGCGTTGCCGAGCCCGGCCGGCCGCCGCCGCTCCAGGAACGTCTTAAGCTGTGTCGCAGAAAGAGGTGCGTCACCAGCCTGGGAAGAACGGAGACGGGGGAGGTGTTATAAGTGTTTATTTACACAAGTGTATTATCAGTCACTTTTAGTAAAAGATGTTAATCGTACCTGTTCGAACCAGGAGTCACGCAGTGCGTCTGCAGGCGGGAGGCGTCGCGCTGGAGTGGGCTCCAGTAGGCGCCGGATGAGCTCTTGCGCGCGTTCCACGCCTCCCCAATGCTCCGGTGGGAAGCAGTAGTCGCATTTTATAATATTCGCAGTAGTCTCCTCTATTGACTCATCCAAGAATGGCGATAACTAAAAAAGGGAATTCATAATTCAATGTCCAAGGGCTAATTGAAAAATTAATTTAGTTATTAATATTATATTTAACCTTATTATAACACAAATATAAAATATACTTACGCCAGTTAGAAAAACGTAAAGAAACACTCCGGCAGCCCAAGCGTCCCAAGCAGGGGCGGGTGGTCGTCCGAGAACGCACTCTGGCGGCGCGAACTCTAGCTGTGCTGGTGCAGGCGGCAACACCGTTGCGCTCTCCGAGCTAGCTCCCGAATTGCCCGCGACTCCTTCTAGTTCCACGGCAGACCCTAAGTCTACCAGCTTCAGTTGCGGCAAAGCACCACCCAATTCAACAAGTATATTTTCCGGCTAGAAACAACGTATGATATATTATAGCACAAATCAACAAGTACAATTGAACTTATTTTAAACATAACAACAACACTAACCCTCACATCCAGGTGAGCGACATTGTTGGAATGCAGCCAGTCAAGAGCGGAAAGCAGTTGTCTGGTGTGAGTGGCAGCGGTGCGCTCGGTGTAGAGGTCCGGCGAGGAGGCCGCCCAGTCCAGCAGTGGCCCGCCCGCCACCAGTTCCAGCACTAGCGTGTGCGCGCCAGCGCGAGGCACCTCCGCGAAAAGCGCCAACGCACGCACCACGGCACCGTGCGCGCCGCTTGACAGGATGCGGTATTCGCGTACCGCGTCTGCGCCACGCCCGCTCACCACCTGACACCATCACAACAACTTAATTAGCAGTCAGAACGTCCGGAGCCTACTCTCTCTCTCTCTCTACTGCTCTCATTGTCTCCGTTTAAAAACACGTGAATGCCCCTGGTCCTTTCTTCAACCCAGTTAGTTTAAATACTTCGTATAAAATATTACAAAACTAACCTGTTTTAAAGCTACTCGTTGTCCAGTGCCCGTGTCGCGCGCCGCTAGAACTCGGGCCGATCTACCGCGGCCTATTTCTTCCTCTAAAGTATAGCGGCGTGCGAATTGTTCGCGTTGCCAACTGCCACCTCCACCGCAACTTGCAGGGTCAGAGGCGGAGCCCGCCGCACCACTCCGTGCGCTCACTACTCGGAAACTATATTGACCCGCAGGTAATTCTTCTAGTGCAAGAGTGTTTGCGGTTGCGGGCGTTTCGGTTGCTCGACGCCACTCCCCTTCGCCAACACGACAATATTCAAGGTGTACCGCTTCTGACTCGTCCCACTGAACCACTAGACCACCTCCGGGATGAGCTCTGACCACAGGCACGCCGGGCACTCCACCCGATCCCACCGTCAAACGAGCCGAACTCTGGACTCCTCCCAGCTCGTTGCTTATGAGACAACAGTAAACACCGGCATCTGACGCACGGCATGCGTGAATAGTTAGTGTGGCGAGGCCGTCCGAGCCAAAGTTGATGGCAAAACGACCGCCATGACGAAGAGCCAAAGTCTCCGGTGCAGTCTTACGCCACGAGGCCGTAGCTCGGGTGGCAAGTCCTCGGCACGAGAGTGTGACCGAGGCGCCGGCCGCTACCAACACATCGGCGGCGGGCTCGGTGAGCTCCGGCGCGCGCAACTCCGTCACCACGCCCTCGTTGGGCTCGGCGACGGTCCCGCCGCTGCTGTTGCCGCCGCGTCGCAACTTCAACCCCCAGGCGCGCTTCGACAAGCCCTGCCACATACAGATCCGGTCACTAAGCTGATTTCGTTTCTTGTTTACATAACTGAAGGAAGCGGTTCATGCAAGCTCACCCGGATATTGTAGATGTTGTCCAGTATTGGTTAATAATTTACTTATTTCTATTTACAACTATAACTAATTTAAAATTTCAAGTCAATGGCGTATCACATAGCACAAAATAAGTCTTGAGTCAATTTGCCCATTGTCACAGTCTATGTTAAAATGTATTTCTTTGCATATCATACCTAAAACAAAAGAAATTTATACAAGCGTTACAGGAAAACATGCAAAAGTAGTATAAAAGATAATAATATATATATTAATGCAAATAAAACTAGAATACAATCAAAATAAATAGCATTTGCAGGAAGTTCAAAGTTTAGTTTATATAGTATATAAAAGAATACAGACCTAAATATATAACATTGTAAGGGATTATATAAATAAAGATAAAAAAGATAACAAAGCTTAAGCACGGAAAGGGTTGACTTTTGGAGATTTTCAGTAATTTATTTTGAGAAATGTCTTTGAAGAGGCTTTAAAAAGAATTCTAGTTTCGTTTTCAAAAGTTACGGTTATATAATAACTTTTAAGGCTTTTATCTTGCAACTGGGAGATTTTTTGCCACAATTAAATGTTCTTTGTATTAAGAAGCTTCTAACTATACTCAGCAGGATAGTGGTATATTTATAAACAAAAAAACTTTGCTCAATAACTTTTTTACAAAACTTTTTGATATTTGAACTTTTTTAAAATCTAGGAATCTATACGGGATGCGTAGTTAGTTCTACTGATATTTGATCGTGACCATTTTATGGTTTATGATCTATTATTATTTTCCTCAAATGATAAATGGAAATATTTAGTGGAAGATTTTAAAATATCTTTCTTAAAACTAACAAAGTTTTCTAATATAATATTTCAATATTCAAAAGCATCAATCTTTTCTTTTCACACGTTCACTGTCTTTTATAAATAAAAAACGGTAACACTAATCTTTCATAGATTTAAATGAACCAGTTAATTTTAACATATCATATTTTTATATGCTATCTTGAATAACTTAAAGAGATATCTAGCGTCTTAAAGCCTTAATAATATTTAGGATAGGTTCAGGACACTGACAGCTATAAAAAATATACGTAATAATTAGCATTCGTTATAATCTTGATGCAATCACTTCTACTTATTAATATTATTGTGTTATATCCAATAATTGATGTACATATCACAGTTTATCCAACATCTAGATGTTTATTAACACATAAATTTGCACCTGTGTCTTGAAATTATATCGTAGACAAAGAAATAAGTTTATTTCAATATTATTAGTGTTAGAAGTCGGTCGAATCGATTAATAATGCCTAATTGATTATTATCGGTGCCGATATTATTGTTATGTTATGAAAATTAATAGAGAATGGTTTAGTAGATTTATTGTAAATGAAATATATAAAGATTTAACGATTTTGTTGTTAAACTTATTATTTTAATGTGTTGTGTGATATTTATATAGAGATTGAAATATATTTTTCTTTTGCCCTCAAGCAAAAGGTATATAGGTGCTTCTATGGATACTCATTAAGTTTATATAATGGTATGTATTTATCATAACAAGACATTAAACAACAATTTACATTTTCCGTCATGTAACTACGAAAATGTTATAATTTATATATATTAGAAAAGAAAATATGCTTATAAGTGATTAGAATATTGTAAGCAGAAGTAGTTGAATATTTTCACCACGGCAATTCGATGATAAAAAACTAACGTACAATTATTGTATATAATATATATTCTTTACTTGGTATACATACGTTGTGATGTTGAGGTGAGGTGGGAGTGAGCGCGCCGGCCTTCTTATGGTCGTCGCGCGCGCTGGAGGGCAGGTTGATGGTGTTGGCCTTGGCGTGCGGGCGCTGGGTGCGACGCAGCTCCGGCGCCAGGCGCCCGCCCAGCGACGGCGGCACGCTCTCCGTCTTGCGGAGCCCGCACCACCCCTCTCCCGCGCTATCGGGACGGGAAGGATACGTAAATCAACTCAAAGAACCAAAACGGGTTGACGATAGACCAGCTTTAGTGTTGCGTGTTGGATGTGACTTGCAGTATTCAAAAATATTTTATTACTTTTTTACATATTAATTTGATGATATTTTCTAACTGAAACTAATTTCTGTATTTTTTTATTGATGGTGTCATTTCGAGTTACAGTATCAAGAGCATTGCGTTGCGTATGTTTGTTGGTACAAAGCTGGCCTTAAATAATAAGTGAAGAAAAAAAACAAAACAAAAATAAATAAGCATGCGGGACTATAAGCATTAAACCACAAGCCATTTTATTCACATTTATTGGTTATTCGTGTAACATATAGTCACAGATTATAATAATGTTAAGAGATTAGTTTATTTACATGTACATTAAAATCAATAAATATATACAAGATAATTTATAACATTTTAAAGCAGAGATTGATTATTTAATACAATCATGATGCGAGTAAAGTTTTAAAATCGCTGAAACACCTGCCACAATAAAGTTTAAAATGTGCTACTTGTATTTGATCGCTAAACTATAATTTATATAACATATTAATGAATTACTGAATATTACTGCCACTAACACTTACAACATTACCCGAAAATCAGAATCACTCGTTTTATTTTGTGTTTGGAAATATTTTAATTAAAAATAAATAATAAATTACAATTTATTTAAAACAATCAGTAAATCTTTTTTAGGAATTTGTTTTTACGATGATAAAATTTTGGACATATTTTATTTCATAGGTGGAAGACATTAGGACTTAAAACTTAGAAACTGTCCTAATTATACATATAACTGAACAGGTATAAAAATTGTTTTGAATGTACAATAAAAAAACTATTAAGGAAACCACTGTATTTACGATTCATTAAGACGTTAAGCATTAGATATAAAATAAATAAAATTAATGTTACAATCCAACATCAAAAGCATCGTTTACAACATTTCTTATATATGAATGCTGATTATGCTAATTCATAAAATTATTGTTATACATCTAAAAAGTGTTGCCAATTCATAATAACCTTAAACTATCGTATTCAAAGCAAACCAAGAAAGAAATATAAAAATCAAATTGGCCCCATTCGTTAAAAATTAACAGTCTGAATCATATAAATTCGTAACTAAATGGACGACAGTTCGATCACTGCTGGGGACAAATGATAAAGTGAAAAATGAAATACATACATACATTGTGATGATATCTCATCATTCGTCAACTATTCTGTTAAATACGATATCATGATACTATTATGATTATACAGCTGGTATATTTCTTATTACATAAACAATTATATGATTTTTGACTACTTATTTCTTATAATCGTTTAGGATGACAATAAATTACCTAACAATAAGTATACTCCAAACCTATTTCTATGATATTTATCATTACAGTTCATTCCAGTCAGTACCGACGACTCACCCCAATAGATACAAGAGACTTATCGTGGTTTTTAAATACTTTGATCTATACTTCTAATACATGTAATGAAACAGATCCCTACCGGATTGGTTATAAAAAGTACGATTTCTAAGACATTTAAATAGAAAAGCTTGCAAAGTTTTAATGTTTACATATTCTTAAATTGATATGTCTATATTTTATGTTTTTTTTACGTGTCCTGCGCGTACGTCACTCTTGGTGCACTTAGTCAGGGTCGAACCTCTAATGTGCGTAAAATTTACAAACATAGTCTACGGTCAACGGAATTATTGCAAAGCTAGCAACTACAGAGAAAAAACCTTGGCTCTCACTCATTATTTCATATCTGTCATGATTCGAATGATTATAAATTTTTACTTTACTATCGCGTTTTTACAGATACGGCTGATAAAATTACAATTATTTATCTTATCGTACGTAAACTTCGTTCTTATATTGTAGAATTTAAAAATTGGCGAGCGATTAACAGCGTTTCAGTATTTTATTAATTTCCATACATAATAAGGATAAAGCAATCGCTTTATTATTAATTACATGTAATATCACTAACTACGAGTTCAATTCCAAAGAGTTCTTAGAACCTAGGGATCTAGGACATTGTGACAAAATTCTGCTAATTAGCTAAAATCCGATGTTAAGAAATACAAATTGGCAGTTATTTATTGCGATATTGTTACAATTATTAGGGGGTTACATTTTAGAGCTTAATTTTAATTTAATCTAAGCAATAACACTTTCTTGAGATGTGCGATTTCTGGCAGTACTCCTTATTGCTTGCTACAAAAAATATATATAATGGTTAAGTCTTACATTAAATCTACCGCTATATAATATAATATTGTTACTTTTTATAAAATAAGTAAATATATAATTAAATATATTTTTTATTCAACCCGCATACAAAAAATATATCCAGCCAATTATATGGATGTTATTTTGAAACAAACCTTAAAGCAGTTTGTTTTCATAATGATTATTTATTATAAAAATGGTTTGCTTGGTTTCAGTAGCCGTTATTTGTTAGATTACATTTGTCAGGGGATATTTGGTTAGTTTTACCAAGTCTACATAATATAGCACATATCTTGTCCATTATATTATTTTATTGAAAACTAAACATTAATTTATTAATCCAGTTCATTGAACCGCTCTTAAAAGTATAAGGTGTCTATATAAATATGAAGTGTCCAAGTTGTTTATCGATCCGTTGCTTCTTATCTTTCTTACTTTTATTTTTCTCTAGTTATCTATAGCCACATTATAATGTGGCCTCTATCGCGGCGGTCTCATAGTACCTCAAAGTACTCGTATTAATTTGAGTATTACATTAGTTCAATAAAACATTGCTATAATTTTATTTTTTGTAATGATTAATTAAAAATGAAATATTAGTGACTTATAAAGCAACGAAATTTCTACAATAAAATGTATTTGCGAAGCATGTAAAAATATCAAATCATATTAGTAAAAATATCAAATCATATTAGTAAAAATATCAAATCATATTAGTAAAATAAAAACAATCTCTCATATTTTGAAGGACGTCATTAAAAAACTATAAAATTGCTAATATTAATCGCATTGTAAAGATCGAAAGGTATTGTTCGTTACTGATAATCATAAAACGTCTATGTTTCATTCTTAAATTACTAATTTTATTAGCGTTGAATGAGTCCTTTTGGACTGTGTTGGATGAATCATGGAATTGGTTGCAATATAAGCTTAACTAATGCATTAAATATTTTCGGATTAGGTAATATTTATTAATTAACAAAACTTAAAAATATATATATATATATATACATATAATTTGTATTATGGAGAGTTTATAAATAACACGATGGACAAAATATATTACTACACATTATATAGAAGCTGTTAAGGCGATGACGCGGCACGCTTAACATACTTGTCACGATTGGCCTCGCGATGGAGGAAGGCGCTGGGGTTCTCGAGTCTATCTCCGAAGTTCAGCTGAGACTGCAAGATGGTGGAGAGCGTTGACACCCAGTGCTGGCGACCAGACTCCAGCGGGTGACACACAAACGACTGCGGCTGGTGCTTGTACTCCAGGCCTTTGGAGTGAATGATAAAGGTGTCGCTACCGTCTACCTCCTCCAAAGCCATTTTGTTGACCTGTAATTTATTGGATCTTGTATTATACTATCAAAGTAGGTATTCACTGAGTAGGATGTTTCATGTGTTGTTCAGAATAATATATGTTGTACGTGATGGCTTGACCCGAGTAGTACCATCCTCAGAAGATTGGCATAAAGAAGCCATTATAGCTAAGCTTAGAAATTTGGTTGAGTTGAGATAAAGCCGGAATTCCATTTCTAGTAGCAATGAGTAGCAACCATTTGCAAATATTATTTTTTTGCAGATATCTTTGGCTTAAATCACCCCTGACCATCTAATCCAATAATAAAAACCTTTTTTTTTATCGCATTGACCTATACATACTTGTAATTATTTTTATAAAAGTAACATCATTAATTCAGGGACTAGTCTACACAATACTACGCATGGTACTGGTAAACTAGTATTAGCTCTTCGAGTATCTTCAAGACTGATAGACTGATGTTCATCTCTACAGATACGAGATCTGTGAGAGAACTCTAAGAGTACTCTCAATAAAATAAAACTAATTCTCCATAAATGTATACGTATCTTAAACGAACGACACGTATGTCTGAAAACATCTGATAATCAAATAAAATCTTTTAAGTTATCTGTTATCTGACATCTGACTTATATATAAGTGCGACTATTTAGATGGATGTTTGTTATTCAATCACGCCAAAACTACTAGACGGATTTTGATGAAACTTAGCAATATTATAGCTTGAGTACCAAAATAACACATGGGCTATAGAAATACTAACTTTTGCACGTGGTTTTGTCGGTGATGTTTGTTATTCAATCACGCCAAAAATACTAAACAGATTTTGATGAAACTTAGAAATATTGTAGCTTATGTACCAAAATAACACATAGGCTATAAAAATGCTAACTTTTGCACGTGGTTTTGTCGGTGATGTTTGTTATTCAATCACGCCAAAAATACTAAACAGATTTTGATGAAACTTAGAAATATTGTAGCTTATGTACCAAAATAACACATAGGCTATAAAAATGCTAACTTTTGCACGTGGTTTTGTCGGTGATGTTTGTTATTCAATCACGCCAAAAATACTAAACAGATTTTGATGAAACTTAGAAATATTGTAGCTTATGTACCAAAATAACACATAGGCTATAAAAATGCTAACTTTTGCACGTGGTTTTGTCGGTGATGTTTGTTATTCAATCACGCCAAAAATACTAAACAGATTTTGATGAAACTTAGAAATATTGTAGCTTATGTACCAAAATAATACATGGGCTATAGAAATGCTTACTTTTGCACGTGGTTTTGTCGGTGATGTTTGTTACTCAATCACGCCAAAACTATTAAACGGATTTTGATGTAACTTAACAATAATGTAGCTTTTAACGTTCGTTTTGTCTGTGACATAACATAGAATGTAGCGCGATAACTAATTGCTACGGGAGATCCTGTTTTTAATCGTTCGGTTCACTGAATATTATATAATTATTTGTGAAAATCCTTCTTATTACTCGACGACTTTAGAATGAGTGTTATGTTTTTAAAATTTACGTATATTAATAGAAATGAAGTTCCCTGTTACAGTCTAAAAAGAATAAAAGGATTTGGACATATGAAGTATCGGTAAAAACGTCAAAATAATCGAAAATAATACTTGTATGGCTTATGAAGCTAGCCATAAAAATAATATTTTTACAGTCTACGCGGACGGAGTCACGGGCTTCAGCTAGTATATAATATATACAATATTACTAATACAAACCTTAACGTGTGCCTTGTAGTTGTAGGTGAGTCCGGTGAACTGTGATTTTTTACCGACGGCCTCGGTGAATATTACGCACTGTTCGAACAGAAACACATGCAGTTTCTTGCCCTTGTCATTGGAGCAGTTCCTGTCGGCCACCATCAGCGGCTCCTGGAACAGCAACTTGCCTTGTGCCGCGATGTTACCCTGCAAGCGGTACAGCCTTGTGATATTTACTGCCTTAAAATTTCAGCATCGGATGACAAATATTGGTATTACATTCATAATTACTACGAGCATTAGCAGCTACATAATGTTAGAGTTGTTTCTTTTTGAGAACATTAATAATAAAGTATTACAATCGATATGTTTTAAATAACACATATTTATATCGTACATATTACCCGTGGTTGTAACTACTGTATAAAAAATTACGATTCGCAAAGAAATGTGAAAAGGTATAAGTATACTTTTTATAAATAAAAAATATAATAATAGTAATAAAATTATTAATATAACGGTATGTATTTAAAATTTACGTGTAGCCATTTTATATGTACTTATAAACAATTACTTTTGTTGTAATTAAAACATGATTGAACCATGCAATGTTCAATCAGTGCCGCGGGCTCTGCATTAAGCGTAGTTAATATACAATAAATGGTTTCGCAATTATTATTCATACACAATTTTAAATATTTGTTACATAAAAGTCGCAAACATGACACTAGTTGGCGGAAGCGTTGTAAATAATATAAAATATAATCTGTACACAAAATGAAGTCGCAAAAATATTCGTCTAGAAATACGATAAAAACTGTTAAAATATTTAAAATATTCGCTGAGATCAGAAAGCGCAATAAAAATCGCAAATAACCAATAGTGAAACGACATGTATATGAATTAGAAGGTTCAGGATCCTTACCGAGAACCCCTGGAGTCTTCCGACATCCATCATGTCGTTGGCGCTCTTGGGAATGATCGAGGCGCAGTGCACGGCATCCCGCAGTGACGTCACCACCGCGGGGGGCGCGTACTTCGAGTACAGGAAGATCTTGTCCATGAGGAGATGGTACTTCTGGATACGCTGGATTGGCTTTATTAAGAGATCTCCCAGCTAAGAAGAAATAATAGGTTTAAATTAAGATTTAATTAAAACTAATGTTTATAATATTTTTCAATTAATTAAATGATCATATTTTTTAATCCATACAATAAATAAAAAACACACCTGCAACTTGTGTCCAAGTTTGTGTCGCAGCTCCTGGAAGTAGTTTTCGTGCTTAGACACGATGAACTCGGAGACGGGTTTGTTGCGGCAGTATGTCTCGTACATGACAATCCTTTTCTCAAGGAAGCGTCGGAATAATGGACCCAGTAGCTCGGGAGCCGCCACGCAGCCCTCCAGCTCACGCAGGAACTTACTACACACACCACGCATTTAGAACACCTTTCGTATGACAACAACGCTAGCTATACCGTTCGCTTGCAAATTTATTAATATTACGTGTATCGCTTAGCAAGCATAAACATTCGCCGGGCATTATATATAATGAAATATGTTTAATATTATATACAGGAACTGGAATAATAGATAGGATAGGAAAATTTTAAATGAATCATTTAAATCGACGTCATCATCGTTTCAATCACGGCTTATTTTGTTATCTTTACACAATTACACAGTAATAAGCCCGCGGAGGTCTTTGATAGCTGGCTAAGGCGGCAGTAATATGACTTGTATCTAATCATCCGCAACGTTGTAAAAGTAAATCCCATTTCTTTTTACGTTTCTAATTTATGTTGTTTATTGTATAAAACGAGATTACAGAATAGGATGATATCGTATAATAAAAATGGGGACGGTCGTGTCTTTAGTAAACGTTATAATTATCATTGAAGATTTTAATAATTTTATAACATACGAAGGTACAAGTTGGGATAGGGATAGAATAATAGTTTTTTCTATGAAATAATCACAAGTTACTCACTCGCGATGCCATTCATATATAGCTTCAATGTTTCCAAAGATCATTAGCAGACGACGGTCTCGCAGACCATCAGGCACGGGGGGATCCGCATGCGGGTCCTGGAACACAAGTACAATTAACGACTCCATCCCCGCACAGACCCACACATCGGTAACATCACAGTAATATCTTACCATCATATGCTTCATGTATCCTTCACAGACCATCCTGAGGTCCGCGACGTATATCTCCTCGGTTTCGCACAATTCCCGGAGCACGTACTCCCTCTTCTTTGCCTCCGCTCCCTCCGCGTCCTCCTCCTCCTCCTCCGCAGCGCGCGACGCTCCTCCTCCATGCTGCTCCTGCGCATAAATAAAACACTTAGTTGTCTTTTAACATTACTTAGTGTATACTTTGACGAAGCGACCACTCACTACTTATTGATTAATACTGACATGAAGTCATAATACAATCCTCCATTACATATTAAAAAAAAAGCGTGAAAAGAAGCTTCAGTTTATAATTATCCGATAAATTCTTATAATTATACAACACACAAAACTCGTATAATTACAACAAAAGCACACACACATGTAACCAACACTAACTACAGTTTTGCAACTTCATATAGAAACCAAATATCTCAGCAAAATTATATAATACGGGACCATTTAAATCACACACTTTATATATATATATATATATGACTCAAAGAGAAAATATATATAAGTTAAATGATTACACTACCTTCGTATATTTAATTTAGTTTTAATTAAACTTTAAGCTAAATTAACATGTGTTGGTTAATTAAAAAGTTAAAGTGATATCGGTCGCGTGACTTGGTTGAATAAATTATTTCACCACCAACATTGAAAATAAAGACCAAAATTCTGAAATAAGTTTACTACTTTCACATCACAATAAAGTGAAATGTAAATTTAAAACTCAATCTTTTCAAAACAAATGTAATTAATAAAACCAAATTTGCCACTTTATAGAAAATTACAAATATATAAATAAAATACGATCAATTTAAGAAACCCTTACAAAAAGCACTAAACACAAAATACTTTACAAAAGCGATAACACCATGCAATCGACAACAAATTCTAACTATGTCATTATAATAAAACTTACAAACAAACCCACGGGATTGACACAACACACACAGACATGCACCCAGCGTCTATTAAACATAGACTATGGTTTTGAAGCCTAATACTTAGCTTAAAACAATTTAAGATTTAGATCGAGTAAAGAATCTAAATAATCGATTATTATATACTTTAAAAGACCAAAAAAAAATATTGAATCCTGATATAAATACAACGCGAAATAAAAGCACGCCATTAATATAAAACGTTCGCCGGTCAACATGTACATATTTGTACAGTATACGGGAGAGGTTTTAGAAATACGTAGGTATGCTTCCAATCAATATAAAAAATCAAAGCAACAAATCGTGTAGATGGCAAGCCTTCAACTTAATCCATGCACACTACATGCATTGAGTTTCATCGAACCATTTTTTCCTTCACAATTTGTTCGATTTCGGCGATATCCGCGGGACCGCTGTTAGTATCCAGCGCGTCCATTGCCAATGAGTTCTGAAAATGTTACCAACATATCACCCAGATGGTCAGGCACCTACACCCTTTTAGGTTAGTTACGAGATAGGGTAAGGATCACAGGTCACAGGTGAGTACAGTTAATAGAGAGTAATTGAAGACTTAGTAGAGTCAGGCGTGTGATATACTTGGTGGCGGGATGACTGTGGGGTGTGGGAATGTAGTACTCACTCTTGTGGCGGGCGCGGTGGTGGCGGCGGCCGGTATGGGGGCCTGTTGCAGCACCGCCTGCGGGTCCTGTCGAAATTACTCCATTTAATATTTCTCAGTGAACTATATTTAGACTGATTGACATTACTGCTACTCAAAACAACGATATTGTGTATAGTTTACCAAAATAATATTATGATATTTGAATCGCCTAATTGAATTATAAAATAATAGTGAATATAAACGTTTCACAAGTACATTTATAATAATTTTTGACATATTTAATACAAACTATTAATATTTGTTAGTATATGTATATCGCTAGGGTGCAGCGCAGGTTATGATTTTATAATGAGGAAATAGCGAATGAATCGATAGTATTGAGTGGAAAGTACGCGACTAAAACGAGAGGTAGCCTCAGGGTTGAGACTATATGAGGAATATTCAATATAATTTTTCGTCATTGGAGCATCCTCCTCACCTAACCTAGATATGTTTCGATACATATTGCTCAAGCTAACAAGATATTCGTATTTGATCTAATTGAACACTGTCACTCTAGTTCGGCGCCAGGAAATCATAGTAATTTATAGCTAAGAGTCGTCATTCATCGATGTTACGTAACACAAGATATACAAACACGGCACTTGGGAACCAATTTCAGTTCTCATTTACTGACACAATGAAATTAGTAGTCTAATTACCATATACATTATTCCTTGTAAAAAGAATAATATTAACTACCAAATATTATTCTTATATGTAAATTGGTGAACAGAGTTTGTTTGTTTAGAACAAAAAAAAATCCTAATTGGCGTCGCGAATATAGAAGATTAAAACGGGTTTTTGATATGTTTACAAAATTAGAAGTCTAATAATAGTCAAAAGTTCGAAGGTCTATTAATTGGAGAGTGCGGTGACGTCTATGATCGTCACGAGGGATGAATGGCACGTAATTGTGTTCAGTGGGGCATTCACTGGCGCGACGCAGTGCTTATAATATACTACAAAAATTATATATTCAATATAGACTGGTACTCATTTAGATGTAACTAGCGTGTTTCAGTTCCAAAACACAAATGTATTGAGACTAATCGGTAGTTAGTTACAGAAGTATAAAAACATACATGTTGTTTGGAATTGAAGATTATAAATGAGTCATTATATATTGACCTTAGCTATTAATCATTATTAGCATTTTAAACAATAATACCGATAAGACAAGTTATTTAATACACATCAGGAATGTGGACATTCTTATCACAACAGAAGCCGTCGACCTGCATCCCTAGAATGGCGTAAATTTATATGACATTCCAAGAATCTTAAGGATACCCGATGAATGGACATATACTTTAATTAATCTTTTAGACAATATTGTGAAATATTCATAAAATAATCTTAAAGGTTCTTAAAAATAATGTGTATACTATATACTAGATAAATATGTAGTATACTGAACTGATAAATTGTTATCTTATCTTTAATTATATTATCGTACTTTATATTTATAATATTCTATCTCAGGTTGGATACGGAGTATGAACAGAAAATATATATTTGTCATTACTTGCATTATTCTAGACTTATCATGTGAAAGTGCATAAAACCCGTTCCCTACAAAATAAGTACCAAGTTTTATTTCGATTTCACTTATTCTTAGCATATATATAACCTCCATAGAGATAATATATTTCAGTAATAATTTACGCTCATCTGATAGTTTTATGATACAATAGCCGTTCTATTTTAGGACGAGATAGAGATTTTTTAGATCATAAGCTGAATGAATAATAATACTAATTCAACGAAGTTCTGACTCACAGCTGAGGTTAGACTTGCTATTTTAAGTTTTTTAATAGTAAGTAGCCTTGGTGGAGTGTCTGGTGTGTGTTGTACCTGTATGGGCTTCATGGGCGGCGGCAGCTCGACGTCGGGCGCGTCGTCCTCCTGGTCATCCAGCGCGGTCGCCAGGCCTTCGCTGTCCTCAGTACGAGCACTCTCCGCGTACGGGAACTACACAAACATTGCTTTTTAGATATATATTCATAACATCTATCAATACAATTATATTTTGAATACCAGTTGAAATATCTTCATCACTTTTTTTTTTTTACTTTTAACGCGATAACAATTGTAAAGCAAAAGATAAATGTTACTCCTTCCAAGTTTGTTCAAAGACTGAATGATGACGTCATTACAGCTAATAGGTGCAGGTTTGTTAGGTTCGTGTTATCGTCCAAATAATTGACTAAACCATTATACTATCTGTCATTGTTAGGTCGTCACTTGTTCCTAAATTGTTTCAGTAACACTCATCAAGGTTTAGCTTTCAAGATATTGTCAAAAGGAAATGAAAGTAATTTAATAAAGAAATACGAACCTTAATCTTCTTCTCAGATGGTACCTTCTTCAGTGAAGGCTTGTCAGATGACGCTGGGGACTTGGCATTAGGTGTCTTCTCACCCTTGCCCTGCGACTTGCTCGGACGGGGAATCCACCGTCTATCGTGACAAACAGTTTTATATGTAAACTATTACGTGTTAAATCATGACTAATGAGGCGTTGTTAAATAATGAGGTTGTAAACATAATGGTATATAAAATACTGTTCGGAATTGTATCTCAATGTCTCGATTAGAGTAACTAAAAGTCTCGTTTGTTATAATAAATATTACTTGTTTAATTTAAAAAGGTTTCACATTCCTGTCCGTTAACCGCGAATATTATGCCTTTACTTCTGTTACAGGCATGTAATGATACACAGTACACACTGACCACATTCATAAAGTTAATTGAAGATATATTTTTAAACTTATGGAATAGTAAAATGTGAGACTAACAGGACAGTGCCTTCATTAAAAATATATTGGTCTTCTTTACTTAGAATTTCTTTATAATGTTAAATTATTACTTTTACGAAACTTTAACTTTACATAATTAATTTATCTACTGCTCCCGAAGTATTTATTAACAAGAAGTAAAAATGATGTTATTCATATTATTATTAATGTATACCTTTTTAAAGAACAAGTATTTCAAGTACTTTTATATAAGAATACGATGTTTACCCTTGGCGCAGTTTCACAAGTATGATGATACTAAGAATGTGTAGTATGTATGCAACATTCTTATTAAAAATACTATATTTAGAAGCAACGTGTAACTAACTGACAAACATCATAAAGACTAGATATTAAAACGATGGTTGCAAGACACTAGAAAAATATTTGTTTTGAATATAATTATTGTTATATGCCATGAATTATTTTATTTTTAGAGATTCACTTTTGATTAAAAAAACTGAACACTCAAAATCAAAAAACAATATTTGTCATGACAGGAATTTTAATTATACGATTCAACCGTATCGGGGGAATTCACACAAAAATCCCTTTATTTCACAATGACGGTGACGAATCATTACTGTAAATAGATAAGCTGATTGCATCTTAATTACGTTTAAACATTAAAAGTTCAGTATCGAGCATATTTAATTAAATGTTGACACATCTTATTTGAAATGATTCTTTTAAAAACATTTTGTAAAGTAACCAAGGCAAAGTATTAAATAAAGAAGAAATAAATAAAACTTGTATAACAATAACATGTTACCCTTGCAGTGGAGTTGTTTAATAAGCAAGGCTGTTAAGGAAGCGCAGTTACGCGTATAAAGTGGAACAGACGAAAATTTAAATGCTTTTTTGTTTTAAATAATTGGGGATAATTAGTTTCAAGGGCTGATGATTGTTTTAATATCATAACTTTATTTATAGAGACCATGTAATATATTAAAATTGACAATAAAACAATCCTAAAAATATTTTGTCAAGTCGTTTTGTTCTTATAATTTATTAAAATAATGATTGTCGTTTGCAATGGGATTTGTACTGTTAGCAGACTACATATTGTTATCGGTTTATTTATCGTGATAATATTATTACGTCCGCGGTTACATTTCGGTTATAATTATATATTTGGAAAGTCATACAAGATCTCACTAAATTACAACGACAGTACATTAGGACTTATTACCTAAACATTAAAAACTTATAAAATAATCACATTTCATTATATACCTATAATATACACATTGTTTTAAGTGGAATCTTCAATCAATCATATTACAATCAACAGTTGGCTACAAATAAAATGTCTACGTGTTGAAGTGTTATATCAAATTATTTTCTTTCTTCATATAACAAAGTAAATATATAACGGCAAATAGAGCTCTTAATAAAATATTTTAATGCAAATTACTTACTTTGAAAAAACTATTTGACTCCACATCCTTATAATCATGAAGCATAGCACACATCACAGACATTCACGATCATACAACTACTGCGTTAACTTCACAAACAACTAGCATACAAATAGAGTCGCTTCATTGGCGCAAACATTGTTATCACTAAATTTGTAGCGTAAAGAGCAAGCAATCGAATCCGGTACAACGAGGGACGAGTAATATCGGCAAGATTACGACGATAATTTTGTAATCTATTGGCCGGTAGGTGACAGGAAACGTGTCGGTAAATATTACCAGCGAGTGAACGAACGAGCGCAGCCGAACAGGCGCGCGCCTTACTACCACTGTCCCTGTCAGTGCGGCACTGTGGCGGCGCAGGCGCATGTAGCGCTGAGCCGGCGCATCTCACATCGGGCCCATAGCCAAAATCATAATGCAATTGAACTTCAATAAATAATACACAAGGAAAAACGACGAGTGCTAATCTATTAATATCATAATTTATTAAATTTATTTTCATTTACATAAATATATTTATGCTAGACAAATATTCGGCAATGTTTAATAAAAATGTCAATATGACATAAGGATTTGTTTAATTAAAAAATTCCTAGTACTGTACCGGGGAAAAAACAAGCTCATTTCGAACTCATTCTCAAGTATCATTTGAACAATAAGTCTTTATCTATATATTCTAGGATATAATATATTTACTTATACAGCATAGTAACAACAGGATGCCACAATAAAATAATAGACTATTCACAAGTGGTCCCTTCCCTAGCAATCATACTTTGATGGGAGTTACTTGTTGAGTCTAAGAGTAACCTATTGTCTATAATTTATTCAAGGTTAATAATAGGTGTTGATATATTTTATAGATGCTATTCTATATTTAAAAAAAACTTTAAATGTGTAAACTTGTTAAAAAGAGTTTTTAAAGACATGGGTGATGCCAAGGTTGCGAGTTAGAATTTCTATAAGTATGTATTCATTCTATTCGAGCAAGTCTGTAGTACTGTAACCGAAAAATAACATAACAATCGTTTAGCATAAAATGTGACCAATGGGAAACGACAATGAATAGTTACATAAGATCGAGATAACTGTATTTTTTGGTCAGACTATTCTTATTTTAAATTATTATAAAATAGAACAGTATTTGTAACATATGTACATAGAAACAAGATGTTTTATCTATCGTAGGTTTATTTATTTATTTCTTGTTTATTAAGTATTAATTTGGTCCGTGTTTGTCAAATATTTCGAGCACTATCTTAATTAAAGAGTTATCAACCACACTGCCAATAGACTACTTCTGTAAACAATAATATTTGGATGATATACTTAGTTACTTACGGTATGATCCCCTTCCTGTGCTTGCCGGGGCTGGCGGTGCATGCAGCGACGCCGGGCTCCGAGGACGACGCTTCTGTGAACAAGTAAACAAAATTAAGTAGGACAAATGTTGTTGGGATTGATGTAGAGACACTGCCTGTAAGAGGTGGTCAATTAATTCCCAATAAATATATATATATAGTAGTGAACACCTATTTTTATTCCTGACAATGACATGATAGTAATTATGAGAAGGGTTGTTCTTAGCCCCAATAGCATAATATAAACCCAATTTATACAGAATGTTCGTCAGTTTGTGCGTTCATTGTTATCCTTCTATTAAAGTTTGTTTGTGTCTGTGAAATTTTGAATTAGTGTTTTGTTAATAACTTCAGTTTTGGAACATACAGCAACCGTTCTGGGACCAAGGTATATAATACTTGATGTATTGTCGTGGCTGGGATAATATTGTTTTAAGATTAAAAATATCTGATTTAATTAGGTTGTTAAAATCAATAACAACAAAATTAAAATATATTCTATAAATTCCACCCAACAATCCAAACTGGTAGATTTTTTTTAATAAATAAATAAATATATATATAAATACAATCTTTCACATGTTTTCGTAATACAGTAAATATTATAAACCGGAAAATGATTATATCTTATACGATCTATTGCCTGTGACATCCTGCAACATGTTCAGGCAACATCCTGCAACATCACTGACCGAAACCGTACAAAGGTATTATCTTCATATATGTATATTTTAAACTCACTTTCTAATACAAATTGCAATAGCCGCATTGTGCTGTTGCATAGACAACACCTTCCTCAATAAATCGGCAAATGCAAAAAAAAATATTAATCTGACTGGTATTGTTTTTTTAAACGTGTGATAGATAACATGTTTATTTTACTCTGGTTCGGATTGTGTTTTGTAAAAAAAAATAACTTCAATATTTTTTGTTTAACTAGTTCTAGTAAGTACGTACTAGTTTTACTACTTCTCCAAAAAAAAACAAACGTAAATTTAAATAAGTATGAAATTTCATTTGTTCGAAACCGGAATACCAGTTATTATATTAGATGTATTAAATTTTTCTTAGAAACAATTTTCTTCATTAATAATAAATGGTTCAAAATTCAAACAACATTCCTAAATACATCATTAGAGATTCCATTGAAACTCATTAGTATATAATACATATTATCGGTTACAATATACTGAATATTGCAATATCAGAAAGATAATTAATTAATTAATTATATATAATATGGTTAGTTGTATAATTAAATACGCCATAACCATCAAAGCTAAAACCATATTAACAGAGTATGTGTTATAGGCCACAATTGACTATTAAATCACCACAAACGTGATACGTATAAAAATATTAGATATATATGAAATGTTGTATTTTGTTTGTCTCACACCTGTTTTGTCTAGGGACAGTAGAGAGGATACCGATTCCATTTACAACTTAGTGACTCTCAGTAATCAATGCTAATAATAGAGCTGGAGAGTTTATTTATTTGTTTAAACGTTAACCTTTAGAAATGTTCGTCGGTTTGTTGAAATACTTTATGCAATTTATATATCACGTTGACATGATAGCCTAATGCCTTCTAAAATATATAACAAAATATTGGAAGTGCATTCTCCTGTATCTATCCAGGCTTCGATCAGTAATTCTAAACTGTTCCGCGTAACATCCTGCAATAGAGCACGAATCGTTAAAATAACCAATAAATATTATTATGAGAAAAGTTATGATATAAAATATATTTTGTTTATGAAAAGAAAAAAGTTATTTATTTAAATTATTCAATTATGAGACCATAGTTAAAGTTAAAAAATGCTTGTGTAATAGGGATATTATTTATCTAAATACAAATATATATATACAAATATATATATATATATATATATATATATATATATATATATATATATATATTACTATGGTATACTTAGCATAGATATAGCTTAGATAAAAACAATTCTTCGAATGTCATCTATTAGCTGATTCATTTATTCCGCCGTGAAAGACGAGTCTCTTCTCTGAAGCGAATCGAGACGATTATTTTTTATTGCTCTAGCAATTACGATTGTTTACAGTAGAGAGAGAACTTTCAATGAATACTTTATTTATTAACATTTTATCACTGTTGTACTTACCTACCATTTAAATTTATATAAATATAACAATTTATTTTCATTAATGTCTTTTCACGAACCTGGGTTTTACCATGACAACATATTAATTGATATATAAATTAAACAATATCTTAATCTGTTTGTTACACCATTTATAATTCCAGAATGTGATGACTTCATAAAATCTAAATCGACATAAGTATTCGACATATATTTTTTGAACTTATCGCAATCTCAAAAATCAGTATACGTATAAAAAAATCAAGTTCATGGAAAAATAAAACTTTTTAAAATTTAATGATTGCAATTTGTATATTTGTATATAAACCATTTTAATAAAACGAGAATGCAACTAACTTCATTAGGGCTAAGCCTAGCTGGAGTTGAGTCGTCACTAGCGTGTTTTTTTTCATGTTATTTGTGTTCAACATTTCATCATCATCAACAAAACAGTGAGATTTGGACAATTCTTATATGTATATTTATTTGGGGTCTCTAGGACAGATTTTAATTGGATTCTGTCGGAACAATCAGGTTCCAAGTTTTTAAATATGTATTTTTAAAACAGGACAATTTCTGCTCATACTCGTTATTTAGAACAAATTTTAAATTAGACATTTTACTTAGATTAAAGGTGTTACTTATATGAAATAAGTTTATGTGCCAGGATAACAAGAAGCATGACAAGGATACAAGGATAAATAAATATAACTTACTACAAGATTTGTATTAAAATCAAAAGATAGTATATTAAAGTCCAAGATTTGTTTTCATTGTTGGTTGATTGAATGAACGTGCGAAACGCTTTGGCTTTCGGCCTAATGGTTAAATACTCTCCCGGCTCTATCGTATATCGTGTGATTCCAAACTATTTCAAACATACACTACAAATTACAATCATAATATATTTATAGTAAAATATTCATTGCCTTAAATATTCATTGTATTTAAAACCGATTACTATAATCAAGGATGTAGAGAATTTACATTATTATGGTCTTTGAAGACTCATTTTTATTAGCACTCTTCGCGATGGAGGCATCGATGATCGATTCTTAGCAAGCGTGAGACCGTAGCATCCCGAAATTAAAAAGAGAAGCGTGCGAAGAATCTCCGTTCCTTATCTATTAAGTACTTATCAATGGGATATCGTCGTTAGCTAACAATCGCATAATACCAGTTACCAATTATATACAATACCATAATTATTAGAATTAAATCATACTAATCCGAAATGTTAAATATTTAATAATTATTATGTTATAATATACATACAATATTATTTATGAACTGTCCACCCACTGCACTCGGTTATAAGTGTTTTATTGAGGGTACTGACTGCCTGACCTTTTAGTTTATTTCTAACAATTATTATTATACTAGTCCATCCCACACTGTGACGCTTTTGAATACGTTAACAGAGTTATACATTACTAGAGCAGTATTAAATAAGTTATTCTGATATACAAACACATCAAGATAGTTAAATTAAGAAATTAATGCAGTGATTTTATATCATTTGATCTCGTATTGGTGTTCACAATTCAATTAAAAGCAGTTGACATCGAAGTAAAATAAACTAACTCAACTATGATAGACGAGAATAAAACTATGTTCTATAGAACTCAATATTGAAATTTACATTTCATCACAAAAAAACATAAAACATTTGATATTTGTTGATATAATATAAAAGTAACAAAATATAATTAAGAATACTGAGATAATGTAAGACAATGATGAGAGTAAAGATAAAAGTATACAATCTGAAAGCGATGGTAGTTAGAGAACGGCGGGCAGGCTGCCGGCACACTGGGTTATATTTAAATATATGCTACGCTCATCTGAAGCAATGTTAAGGTTGAATTCCTAAGAAATTACGTCATCAATCGCGCCGGGATGATTCCCTGACCTTATCTTTTATGAGGACATTTTGTTTATATTTTTTTATATAATCATTATATTCTATAATGTAATTATGGCTCGAATACATTAAAGTTTCATATTAGAGGTTTCATATTTCAATTAATAATCAAATGTTATTATTTTAATTTTAAATTACTCGCGACCTAGTTGTTGGTAGGTACCTCCACGAACTTGTTAAATTGAATGTTCTCATGACTTTTTGTATATTTCAAATTGCATTAGGTATGTTGGTCGCATTTGGTATGTGTGAAATGGGTATGTATGTATAAAAAATATTTATACACTTACAGAACTCCAGATAATAGTAAACAAAGGTGAAATAAACAAAAAATAAAAAAAAACTAATATAAAAACAAAATTGTATCATTCAATGACTTAATGACATACTTAATAAAACCTTGGATACAAAAATATATCAAATTGGAACGAATAAACATGAGAGATCTATTCTGTTCAAATTCATAGTTAACATTATTTATAACGTATGATAAAAGTATTATGACACAGATATTATAGGATCGAAATATTTATAAAAATACAACTAATGGTTTCTGGCGCCATACTAATAAAACAACGGGATTTGTAAATTTTGATAGTTGCGAAATTTTCGTGCGCACGAAAATTCCACTTGTATTGAAGATATATGAAATAACATGAATTTATGTATTAAATTGATTTATATAAACGTATTAAAAGACTAGCTGTGCCTGTGACTTCGTACGCTTAGATTTCGATTTTGATAAAACGTACCCTTTGTACGTACCTAAATATGTAAAAACTATAAACCTTCAAACTGGTAAGCAGCAATGGTACGACAATAAGAGATTATTAACTTCTTTATTTATAAACCGATTGTTAAAAAAAAAACAAAATAAAAAGTGAATCCAATGAAAATATATTCCCGAAAACAGCATCCAAATAGATTCATTCGTTTCTGAGATTAGCGAGCACAAACATACAGACATACAGACGAACAGACAAAATGAAAAAACATGTTTTGGTTTCTCTTACTTATATAAAGGTCCCCCTATATGATATATTTTTTAAAATATTTTTTAATCGTGTTGTGTGCACAACTAAAAGACAAATAGATAAACAGACAAAGATTTTTAAAATGCTGAAAATGGATTCTGTTAGTTATCACTTCACATCCTGGTATATATATGTTTTTAAATATTTAAAATGTACAGAGACTACTGCTCTACATATTTATTACATGTATAGAATAAGATTTGCATGGTACTTATTACGTGATTGACATAAATTGTCATAACTTTTTTATTTCCTAACCGATTTAGATGAAATAAACACTAAATGTTAAGTGAAGACTGTAATATATTACCGATTCCGCATTCAAATTGGTTAAGCCGTTTCTGAGATTAGCGTGCACAAACATACAGACATACAGACAAACTGAAAAACCTTTGTTTTGGGTTCCCTTGCTCTTATAAAGGCCCCCTATGTTGTTATTTTTTAAATATTTTACATGTACAGAAATGGATCAGTGACAATTTTATGTATAGATAATCATATTTTAAAATTTTTTATTAATGCAATAGAATATATATTAATTTGTGTTCTTTTTAAAACTTACAAATATTGAAGAAGTCAAATAAATCCTTAGGTTATATGGAACTTGAGAAAACTTGCTAACAATATATTGTTTGATCCTTACAAGCGTCCTAATGCTTCTTTCATTTTTATTTCTTTTATCTCCAACTTAGTATTAAATGCAGTTTCTATGGCTTAACGTACGGATCAAGTTATTGGACTTATTTGATATATCTTATAAATGGTATATTTATCTTCGCAAACAATAGTAAAAGCAACATACAATATTATTATATATATTCTTCAGGTAAATTAAATAAAATGTGCTCGAATGGGTGCGAAACTAGTCCGATATAATTGCCGAGAGTACAGCCGGGTAAATATAATATAATAATAATCATATACCATTGAAGTGTAAATATAAAACGAAATATCTTTGCAATTTTATACTGGATGCGAAATAATGGCATGAGTGTCTAAAAGCGTATTTATTTATAAGAGTTGAGTCGAGTCGATCTAATCACTTCCAGCTGGTCAGAGTGGGGGCAGATTGGTGAATGAATATTATTACAATTGAACGTTGTGTGACACTGATTCAAGCTGTAATGAATTTCACGCAAAGTAGTTGACTACTGACTGAGTATATTTAAATTAATTTTAATATACGAAACTTAATTTAAAATTGTAAGTAAATGATGTAGATAATATAACAAAATATAGTATAGGTATACATAATAAAATTTAATTCTTTAATTATAACTAATTACAATAATACATTACTAATACTCAATGAATTATTCAATCTGAGAATGATAAACCGTAGCAGAAGATTAGCAAATGCTAAACGATGACGGCCATATTTATAAGAACTAAATCAAGTTGAGTTTATATTCATATTACTAAGTAAGTATTTCGGTCATATTTAAAAATTACTATCTTATTATTATCAAGACTTATGACACGAAATGTTATGACAAAACATTCTAATTCACAAATCATACGTGAATTTCAATTGAACTTCCGCATTTGTTATGATTTGAATATTATTAACATCAAACGTATTACGACTGTTTTGTTATGGACTCTTGTAAATATTTTCCGAGAATATAGAAGTACTTACCATGGCGTTTATCCATCAACAGTAATTTCACCATCAAACCAAAATATGCCAACCGTATAACGTGCTAGTCTCTCGAGCCTCAAGCCCTCTGCGATATTATTGTGCAAGACCCGTACCAGCTATTCAATATCATATATGGTATCCGACGCACACTCGCTCCATTGGCCGAGTGGTCCGAGCGAGGAAGTTGCTCGCGAATCAAATTTATTGTACTCTATCGGTATTTTTAAACTTCATTAATATTATAATGTGGCATCCAGTTACCGTTGCTTCTGTGAAGGTATATACTCTGTATTCTTAGGAGTGCGACTGATCGTAATAAAATACATAATAATTCTTATCCACCAAAACAAAAAGTAGTATTTAAAGGTGTAAAACTTTTTTGCATTACAGCAATATTTGTGTAGCAAATATTCTGACGTTGATTGATTGATTGATTTATTTAACTAACTGAAGATACTTAAAACGGACTTAAGGACAATACCTAAAACGGACTATGCGTCATATTCTAAATGTTATGGACACTTCAAGAATTTAAAAACATAATACCACGATTTGTAGACGACGCCATAGTGGTATAGCTTGGAGTATGATTATAATTTGGACATGCAAAGTGATTTTAGCGCTCAGAGCGCTGTGCGACGAGGCTACGATAATGACTTTCACACTAGTTAGATAGTCCTCTGACTTTAAATGTATAGGATTTAATATATTCATAGTTCATACTAAAAGACAATAACATGTCAGTCGATAACCTCACTGCTAATTATACCTATACATAAATCTATCGATCTAAATTATATCAAATACGATTTAGATTACCTTAGATTTACCATACCGTTTCAACGTCATGAAGATTACTAATTGAAATAAATATAATTTAATAAACTATATTGTAACAACGTACTTTTCTTGAATTTATGTACCTAGTTGTTCTGCGAAGAATGATTATTTTGAGACAGATTAATAACATTACACTAGAAGTCTTAACTATAAAATAAAATTTGCAGAGTTCTGGTATTACATCTGAATATTAACGTAAATAAATATATTAATTACAGCTCTTATAAATGCAACAGGAAAATATATTATGTTTATAATATTGTATACACAATAACATTCCGTTATTAAATACACAATATAAACAGATATTAATATAGTATTTGTTTTTGTTTGGTTATTTAAGTCACTATATGACATGCTAAGCTAGTCGATAACATTGAACTATATGCTTCATAATGCATTTAAATTATTAAAGAATAGACAATACATTGTTTTAGATAAGGAGCAATTTGGTAACGTATATTTATTACGATTGACGAAACAATATTAATCACACGTGAAGAAGGCGAATAAACTTAATTTGTTTCCAAGAATTGTATAAAAGAGAATTGTTTAATATGATAAATATCATTATGGTAAAAAAAAGTAAAAAAACAACTTATTTAACCTCAATAAATATAAAAATATAATATGTTTAACAGTTGCAACTTCTCTAAGTAAAGGTTTAACTAATGACACCTAAAACGTATACAAAGCGATTAATTAAAGTGTGTTTTTATCTGTTAGAAGAAAAAACAAAAGGGTTTAATTTAATTCTTGTATATTGAAATACATACCCGAATTATAGTTGTCGTTGCAAACAGTACATGATAAGATTCTGGACATTTTATTATACGCAGATCGTAACGACACTGAACGAGAATTAGCATCATTAATATATGTTGGTGAGGTCATGAACACCATGCCTGACGAAGTATCAAATGGATCAAGGGAGGAAACAGGCTTCTTAATCTCAACATCGCTAATATCAGTAACTAACGCCGAATTTTCTTCATGATTCAAAGCCATCGTATAATTTGTATATCTTTATCCGACTGTAACTTCAAAGATGTACCATTGTCCCGATTCAAGTACACAGCCACTTGTGATTCAAAGTCGGAAATTGTACTAACTGTAACCGAGAGCAATTCCGGTGCTAGACAACGTGTACGCAGGAAGGAGAGGGCGCGCCTGCAATGGGCAGGCGCGCACGTGTGTCCCGCCCGCCCGACTGACATCGTCCATATTAACATCGCTTTCTAAAAGAACTAAATAAAAAACAGACACGCCAGTGTGATATCACTTAATCTAAGCAACGTTTCGACATATGTTTACGCGTTAATACGAACAGGGTGACAGATATGTTGGCATACATGTAGTTCAAACCGTTTCCATTTTTAAAAGAACTTTTAAAATATTTTAGAATCTAATAATCTAATGATGTGTGCCAACAATATTTTTTTGAGATACAATTTTAATTTTATTAATTAAAATAAATTGATAGAAATATCTATCTTGTAAATATAAGGTGGAAAGTTCATATGCATCATCAGAGAACACTATATTAAAAAAGCTTGTTGGAAAGTTCCTAGTCAACAATATTGCATCTCTGGGAAAGCGTTGAAGTTTAAATATTGGAATTCCCTCAGCATGTCTCTCTGGATGTCCATTTATGATTTTAAGCTTTATTGCAAACTATCTGACGCGGACCATGTTTCAAAGAAGATATCACCTTTATACGCTGTATAAATTGTCTCTTTTTAAAGGCGTTTTTTAACTTGAAGATGTATTTAAATATTTTTACTAGACGTAATTTAAAACTGAAATACACATGGGTATACTTAAAATTAAAACTTTTGCGTCTGTTTTTCAATATGTATATAATATTACTTCAAGTTTATAATCACAATTAAAACAGATAATAATTGATTCAAAAGTACGGTTCTTATTTTTGAGGAATACAAGTACAAAAAGCAGCGTATTTCACTCGACAAAATCCAGCAATAAATAGACTAAAATAGTAAATTTATTCCACTGTCCATTCGAGTGACGCTATTAAACGACGCGACGATACATTATAAATGTTAAAACGGCCCAGTATCTATGACTCAACCACACCTAAACTAGTGCGCAAATTTTCGTGACCCAGATTAAAACTGAAAATGTGAACAACATATGACATGAACACTGTAAGTTTATCCATGTCCCTCGTGTATACCGCAAGCAAGGAAAATAATAGGTATATATCATAAAATAACAATTGAAAATCATAAGAAATCCAGGAATTTAATCAAGGAAATAGCGAGAGGTTTAATACGTGGAATTTTTGCTCTGGTATATAGTTTGCTAACTTTTATTAAACTATAAATGTCTTCTCTTGACTGATCTTGACTTCCTATAGACCCACATTAAGATGAACTAAAAATGTTTCAAGTATAATCACGATCTCAAGAAGACTGTGGAATACACAAGCCTTAGTGATTATTGCTTCATGTCTTGAAGCATCATCAAGTCATAGTTATCGCGAAGCAGTCGTACATACCTATGTTATCATCAGGAGGTTGACTAAGCGGCCTCCTGGACGGTGAAGTCTTTTGATGCGGTTGAGGTTTGAGCACCGCAACGGGTACGGCGCCTTCCAGGGGAGGTTCTCCGGGCACACGCACCAACCACCATTCGGACCTCGCCGCCCACGCCTCCAGCACCTCCACTTGCTGGCCTTTCGTGACCGACACTTCTCCGGCGCCCCCGGAAGTGTGGTCGGCGACCACCCAAGTCATCTCAGCTCCGGCCTGGGATAACATTAACCGTTGAGAAATCTTTTTTTTTTTAATTACTCTATTATTATTAAATGGCATATAATTAAATATATAACTATAATGTTGATTGTAATCAATGGAGATATTTCCGTAAGCAACTCACAACTATGTATGCGGTATAAAGAAAATATATGGTAATATTTAAATATTTTAATCTAAGGGCAATTATCCAAACTAAAAGCAAAACAGTTATTTAGTACAACAATCAATAATATTAGTAAAGATAATATTTGTGATTCTTTATTCTCATACGAGGCTGTCGAACGGTTGGGTTGCCGACGGTGATAATATCGAGAGCTTTGGTTGGAGACAGGGGTTGGAATGAGGTGACACGACCAGATTATAAGGAAACGTTAAAACTTAAAAGAATTCATACATTGTTTATTTTGCAATATTAATAACACAACAAGTATAAATAAAAATATATCACTAACAAAATAAAAAGATTGACTCCATTAAATACATGAAAAGGATATTGACCAATCACAAAATATCCAAAACTAATAAGGAATTAAAATTTAACCGCCTCGTTGGTCTAAAGTATAGCCGCGCAATGGGGCTCGGGTTCGATTCCCGACAGGGACAGGCATGTTATGTGATGAGCATAGATGTCAGTATTTTTGTGTTTGGTAGTTTATTAAACATTTTCTCAGTATTTATAATGTGTATTTTTATGTATTTGTATCGTTGTCTAAAACCTTAAACACAGACAAAAAAATGCTTAATTAGGGGTTAAATCAAAGTCAGTCATTTGTCGTGTTATGTTATAATTAAACTTATCGTTTTCGTTGAAAGAAAATGTAGTTGTTAGAAAATGTTAGTTTGGTTAACATATAACAAGAAATCCTGTAACTTCTAGTCAATAAAACTTTAAAATAATTGAAACTTTTAAACTCAAGAATATTTAATTGTTAGGAAGGAAAAGTAATATTAAATCTTTGTTTATTCGTATAAATTTCTATTACAGTATATATAACGGTTGCTAACTGGCACAACAATGTTATGGGTTATGTATAACTACCTTAATAACATGTGTCGCTTGCTTGTGGATGACATTTCAATCGGTAACATTTCATGCCAAGATATCACACTCAAAGGGAAATCCAGTTGGTATGTACTTAAGATATACAAGCCCAGCCAATGGTCAAATTGAATTCTAAAGTACAGTACAACTGCTCTTGGCTAGTAGCTACCAACATCATATAAACTATATTTACGTAAATAATATAAATTTATACATTACATGAATTTGATTTATAAATCCTAGATCTATATAGAATCCATCTATTATCAATGAATATTTAATTGCTATTGAGGTAGTTGTCAAAATAACTTATCATTGGTTGCTATGAACTGTTAAAATATTTGGGTAGTAAAGTTTTCTCAGTAAAGGATGCTTTAATTGATCGGGGTTTTACGCTTGCATAATTATCAATATTAATCAAACATTTAGACTCTAGTGCATTGACATTAAAGATAAAGAAACGATGGATCAAAATAAATAAACATTGATATGTCATTAAACGACTTAGAACTATACAATGTTATATGATATGTTGAAGACATGAATAATATTTATCCCTGTAAGCAATATCTCTTAATACCCAGCAACGTAATCAATAACCTGATAGATAACTAAGTACCATTATATGGTTTAAGCAATTTTGTCCCCAGTCTTTACGACCTCACAATCCAACGAGCAGATTACTTCCGAGTGCTTACGTATATTGAATAAGTAAGACAATATAAGGAGTTGCGACTTAGTCAAACTATACAATATATTAGCGCTTAACATTTATACAAATTCGTACGTTCTTAGTTCTATTGTAATTATACCCGAAACTATTTGTGTTGCTCCGTGAATGTTAGACATGGGGCGTATATGCTACACATAGACTTATATGATAAGACCTTATTACACAAGGTCTCATTTCCTGAAAATCCGACTACTAGTTTTGTTTTATTTCAATTATGGCCCACAAAGTGAATAGGATCCTTTTTACTCTGTTTTAAATGAGACATAACTCTATAACCATACAAAGTTCACCAAAATCAAAACAAACAAACAAACCGACAAAAAATACAAAACTATTGTTTTGCATACTTTCTTAAATATTGCATGTACATTTCTTTTAAAAAAATATAAAAATTATACTTATTTCAATTTAAAATATTCCGACTATACTAACTTCAGTCAAGTTTTAATATATAATGCGCTGCATCTCTTATATAATTATCTTATCTTATATAAAAGAGCGCTTTATGATAACCACTAATAGACAAGTAGACAACATTTTAAATAGATCTCTCTTGCTTTGAAAACGCACAGGAAAGTAACTCTTCCCATAGGTACCTCGGAAACACTAAGTTAATTAGCTTTAAAGTTATATGTGTACGTTCACAGACTTCAAGTTACTGCTTCGCTTAATAGAAGCAATTATTTTAGAAGCTTCTAAGATTTACGGTTGTTTAATATTTATACTTATGTTATGTTATTCAGTTACTTACAGCTATTTCACTAAAATGTCGATGTAACATTTCCCATTCTAAAAAGTTTTTGAAGATCGACTAATATAAATAAGTATGTATCACTTAAACAATTTGCTTAATTTAAGTCATCTTATATAAGTATTTTTTTATAAGTAAAATATACATTCATCTTTATAACATACTCCTTCTTAATAAATAATCAATTTATATTATAACAAAATTTAACATAAATTTCCTTCTGCACTTTTTTCTCTTGAATATTTCTAAACGATTGAACCAGATAATCAATTAGTAGTGTTTATATGTATGTTGTACTCGGCCTGTTTTTACACTGCCGCCTCGATGAACAAACTCAGTCGATAGCTAAGGGCAGGGTACAAATGCACAATTTGAATGTATGTTTGTTACAGCATAAAATATTATAAATGTGTCTTGGAAAATATATTGACTTTGATGATATATAATAAATGTGGATTTTCCGTGTTGTAAGGATTTGTTTTAAGGATGTTAGAGCAATTCATTTACAAATCTTACGATATGTTTATAAAAGATACAATCATTTAATGTTTTTAAAAGATAGCCTCTTATATAAATTATCTCAGACTATTTCAGGTAGTGTGAAGTAATATCATTTTACTTTATTGGTCCGTGATTTTAGAATAAAAGTAAAGTAAATAATAATAGTTAACTAACAAAAATATAAGTCTAAAAACCCTTGAACATTATAAAAATATATATTTTTCTAACAGACACCGGTCATAACGTGATTAATGACTATTGGAATCTAAATAATAAATAGGAGATATGTTAACCAAATAAAACATACCTTAAAGCAGGTCCGAAATATTAACTTATATATCAATCTATTTGGCATTTAGTTTAATATAATAATAAAAATCTTCAAAATATATAGTACCTACTGCAAGACGTACGACCATATATTTAAAGTGGAAGCATATTGTATGAAGTATGCTAAGGTGTAATATCAAACAGTATTGATAACTGCCAGGAGGTGATAACATCGATCGATCAAAACAGACAAGGGCGAAGATAATATTAATTCAATTTAATCAGATTAGAAATGTTCAATTTATAATATAAAAACAGTTTACTTAAAAACTATGATGTATGTAAGACTGATCGTCTTCAGCTGATGAATCGTTCAACAGGCTATAATTATCAAAGCAATTGCTTCCTCAACCACTAATGGACCTTGAGCAGATATTTTCATCTGTAAAATTCGTTGAAAGCTGCTGAATTACGCAAATCTGTTGTGATAAATAACAATATTGTTGTAATATTTGTTCTGTACTGATTGCGTGATTGATAGAAACAAAGTAAATAATTTCATATTACCTCGAATCAGAGTAAATTTATGTTATGTGTACTAATAACACCAGAATATTGAAATAACGTAGGTGTAATAAAAAAAATCAGTGTTCATCTTAGCTTGACTCGTGTCATTTATTAAAACTAGTTTTAAACTATACTATCGTAATTTTAGTATAGTATAATAAGTTATAAACTATTTATAAGTCGATCTGTACTAATAACTAATCAACTAAACATATGGGGACAGTGGTGTGTTTATTGCTATTAAAGATTTAAGTACTGTTTACAATAAAATTGAAAATAGATGCACGCATTGAGATTTAAGCGACGTGGACGAGGATAAACAAATTAAAAACAAGTGGTAACGAGATATATTTAAGTGTTATAAAATACGACTTTCTTTTATTGCTCTAATAAAATAGTATTTCTTAGTTCTGGTATCTTGAGTAGTCTCTACGTTACTCAGGATTACTATTATAGAATGCGAAGTGCCGGCGAGACGACCGGTAATAACAGTGCTCTAACGAAAACATTTGCGTCTCAAACCAAAACAATAAATAAAGGAAGAATGAAAGTTCACCTGCCGCTGACGACTGGTCTTTAGAAGACGTGCGTGGAACGAGCCCGGAGTATCAATAGTATGTTGACGCGAAAGAACTGAATGAGGAGCGCTCACAGAACTTTGCCTGAACCATGGCAACGAGATTTTGCGTCGGCTTTTATGTTGTTTAGAGGGGATGGGAACAGTCGGGTGTAAAGGAGGGGTGGTGGCCATTATGAAGTTCTAATTTAAATGATCCGCCGCTGTCCGCGTGCGGCTGCGGGCGCGGGCGCGATCGCGAGCGGTCACAAAGTGGAGGTGGCACCCGCCTCGTCCGGTCCGACGCGCGGCGTTGTCGCCACTGCCGCGCGCCGCCGCCGCTATCGCGGGCTATCTTATACCCTCGCCCGTTCACTACGCAGCCTCCGTATCGAGCTACATTTCTGAATTTATATAATTCAAAACCTTTATAAAGGGCGTCTAATCTGCTCGTATTAGAAACTTTCGTAACTAACAACAAAGTGACCGGTTAGTTGGTAAAGACAAATATCAAAAAATCCCAAAAACCACGGGTGCCTTCATTAAAATATTTCTAAACTTACTACGTAGTTATTAGTTAGAATGAAATATAAATATAATATTTAAATTTGCTAAAACTTTATATTAACTTTGAAAATAAAATGTTTCTAAGTCTTTACAGTTTGTATTATTACACACTCGATTATTCGAGTATGTCTTACAAGTGGTGTTGCACTGCAGTGCGACATATGTCCGTGCAGCAAAGTACGTCACTAAACGACATTGCTGGTGGATGTGGCTGCTGCTGTGTCAACTCCAGTGACCGGTTAAATGCAGTGGTCTGTATCTAAATGTTTTGCGGAACATCTGTGTTGGGCTTTAAAGTAAATAACCAACAATTTACTTACTTATTTACATACTTGAATAAAAAGTAGACTTTCAGTGGTCTCAATAATAGTTGTACGGAAAAAGGTAGCTTTTAAATTATAGAATCAAAAATGTTATATTACACCAAGTGTGATACGAATCAAACTAACTTAGTGCAATTAATAAGTACTAGCGAGGCAACTCGAGAAAACTACGTAGTAGACGGAAAGCCTATCTAATTAGATTTTGTAGCGAACAGGCTCTCATTAGCGGCTCGGCGTAAATTGGTACGCCTTTGATGCAAATATATATCTTTGTACGAGTACGACAGCAACTTGATTGTTCTATATTATAGTTACCCTAATATTATTATAATAGAAAGGATTATTTTGATTATATGAGGAGATTATGTAATAGTTTGAAATGGTTTTTATTACTAAGAACTTAACAGATTTTGGAGATGTTACGATTACAATTATTGTTTTTTTAAATTATTGAGTGATTGATAGATCAGTGGCATATATAAGTCGATGTCCAGTAAGATAATGGATTTATTCAAATATCGACAACTTAACGACTAGATGATTTTGGGTTTTTTTAGGATCATTTGATTCTATATAAATCCTTATGCAGATTTAACATTCAGTCAAATCCTGGACTTCAATTTCGTAATCACTACATATAAGCACTCTCTTATAAATGAGTTGTCATCAAAAGTAACAATATTTGAAAAGTACCCTTTTCAGTTGGTCAGAGAGATTAATAATAATATAGCAAATTCATGCATTGATATATTACTATTACCTATAGAGGAAAACATAAGTACATTTAAATTCAAGGAAGTGTAGCAAAAGTCATATGTATTTTATCTTTTACAAAGAATACAATCCCATAGTGCGCATCTGTGTCTACGTCATCATCATCTTTTTTGTGGATGGTCTACATAAGATGGTCACCACGTACCATCTGCTGCCAGCGCATTCACTTTTAGACGTATACGTAAAAACATCATTATATACGTCAATGAGACTAAATATAAATAATATGTTAAATATCATATTTACGAACAACAAACTGGATCAGTCACGGACTGTGGTTGGACATATTTACATAGTTTTCCCTTGTCTGACATACGATGACTGTAAATGCGGTCTAAGCTAGAAAATACAAAAGCTACACTTACAAACTGTTTATTTTACGCTTAATTAGGAAAATCTGAACGATGTTTATGTTCGCATGAACTTTTAATTATGAGTTCCGGCACCGCACTAACCCGGTGAGTGCTTTTATAAATTGAGGAGATTGTGAAACTAGAACTCTCGTACATTTTATAACATAAGCATATTAACAAGTTCTACGTAATTTCGTTATCGAATGATAACGGTTCGGCTTTACTATACATTTGAATAAATATTTTGGTTAACTTTCGGGTGTTAAATGATTTAAAATGATTTCACATGAGAAAAGAAGTAGCAAAATAAAAAAAATCGACTATGCTTTAGGTAATCTTGCAATAAAAGCAAAGAATCGTCCATCCAAATATGATATTATTCTGACATGTGTTTTTTATCCCAATTGTTTGGGACGGGCGCAAAGTGTCAATCAGTTCCACGGTTTTCGATCTAACGTTAGTAAAGACTTGCTACTTCGCTTATGGTTAACACACTTCAGCCTTTAGGTCGTTTTATTCCATTTATAACCATTCATATTTAATATTCTTCTTGTTGCATGAATTTCATCCCCTCGCATTACACGTAATGTTTAGGAAGGAACCTCTCTACCGCGATAAACAATTATATACTTCTACTTTTTTCTATCATCGATTATCAAACTTCGTTAAGTAAGAGACTTACAATTTTTTTACTTTATTTATACTTAACGCCGAGAACCCATCGCAATATACGCTTTTCTACCACTTTTATTGTACTCCTTTCCTAACTGTCATAACTGCATTACTTTCAAAAAAAGTTACACTAAATATTTCTAGATCTCTGAATCGTAAATATACGAAACCAAAATTAAATTTAGATATTATGCTATTCATCATATAAATCATAGGAAGAGGCTAAAAATATAACTGAATGGGCCATGGAAACTATGATTATTTATTTATTAAGATTAACATAAGACCTATGGACGTTAATGTTACTTTAAACTATAAGGAACAAACGGAGAGATATAAAAAGCCAGTTTTGAAACGGAATTGTTTTTTTTAAATGGATGAGTAGGCGACTAATGTGAGCCAAGAATCCTTCATCATACAAGCTTCAGTATAAAACGTAATACTTATTTTCTACAGAAAAATTAAAAATTAGGTCACATAGTGCAAGATTATGTGATCGAAGATTTATGACAAGTTTTAGATTTATAAATTAATTTGTCTCTATATTTTATACTTTTCAATTTATTACATTTTCTGAAACATATTACATAACATAATTTATTTGAAAGTAGTGTGCTTTCGACGAAAAAATTAAAATAGATTACAAAATTAATTTATGATTTACTGCAATAACCTATACTTATAGAGACAACAAATACATAATATGAGTTAAATATGTTTTTTCAATGTATTCTACAATTCGAATCTTTAATATATTTTTGTAGTCAATGTGATAATGGTTAAAGAATTTAAATTGGGTTTAAATATGAATTATTAATCATTTTGTCGCATGATGTTATTTATTACATAAATATCGAACTTGAATACGTCACCCGGCAGTAGATTAACTACGCATTTTCGACTCAACATAATATCGAATATTATATTTACTTTAAACTAGGAACAAACGGAGCGTGATGTAAAATTATCAAAGTAGTTTATAATGAAATTACTTTTAATTAATGGCAATCCCAATCAGAATCGTGGGATACGAGGATACGGACCACATTAAGGTAACAGGAGTCATCATCCGTTGAGATTTGTAAATATTTATATTTCGCACACGCTATGTCAGTCTTATGGAATGGAGAGTGATACAAGGATTGTAGGGGGGACTGTAAATTCAACTTTCTTTTACCAAAATACCAACCACGCCGTTCCTCTGTGAAGAAGTGGTGCTGCTCCGCAAGACTCATTCTGTATACATGCTGCAGTCAAATGCCAGCAAGCTTCTATCGCCTTTACTAACATAATATATCACTAACCTTATCAGAATCAGTGGTGTTGCCACTGCCGAACGACGCAAGCGAGTTGCGGTCCAAATTCTCTGTGTCGGTGTCTTCGAAGTCCCTGCACAACCAATAAACGTGTATAATACGTGTTTAACGTGCTTTAAATATATGATAATAATAATAATAATAATATTGGGACAAATTACACACATTGATCTAACCCCTAAGTAAGCAAATTATTTGCTTGTGTTAAGGGTGTTAGACAACGATACTAATACATAGAAATACACATATAAATACTGAGAATATATTAATAAACGACCAAACCCAGAAACACAGACATCTATGCTTATCACATAAATGCCTGTGCTCTGCCGGGAATCGAACCCGAGCCCCGTTGCGCCGTGACACGTTAGGCGTCTGCGCTAACCACTCGACCAACGGGGCGGTCGAATGATGATCTTATATGGCCGTATATAGTGGAATGAAAAGAATGAGACGATAAGTAAATTCTGTATAAGGTGAACTCTATTTACCGGCTAGAGCGTTGTGAAGGAGGCCGCGCGCGGGCTGGACTGCGCTCCGGATGGTAGGTTGTACTAAAGTACGTTTCCTGTAGAAAAAAATAATACGTCAATTATTAAATATAAGCAATTAAATTGTATAAACAATAATGTCTAAATTTATCCAAATGAATAAATTACCTGTATGACTTCTCGCAAGCGCCGCACCCAGGTCTGCTTAACGTCAAGGGAGGGTGCTTTGAGTACGATGCGACAGTCGCTGGCCATAGGCTCGCGACCCGTCCACACGGAGAACTTGCAGTCGTCGCCTTCTATGTGCTCCGTGACACCCAACTCGGATGTCTACATAGTTACAAAATAGTTACATGGTTGAAAATATTTACAAAATACAATATTAACATTTAATGAACAATCAAACTTACCATGAATTTGGTCTTGTATATATATTTGGCTTTTCCATGGGTATCTTTTACTTCTTTGGCCAGGAGGAGGTGAAGATCGAAGAGGAAGACTCTTCTTTCGCGACATTTCTTAATGATCTGTCGCAGGTCCCAAACCTGGAAGGAATCTTGCAGCACCACCTCGCCCAGGCTGTCCGTCGGCACGTCGCAGCCCTCCAAGTTCGACAGATGCATGGCATCGTTGGCTTTTTTCGGAACTGAGAGCATGACCTCCAAGCCATCCTGTATATACATAATATACGTAAGAAAAAACATGTCACATTTTATTTTAAAAGCTTACAAATATATACTCAAAGTGCACTCCAAATAAGTCAGATACCAGTTTCATAAATGTATTACCATAACAAATAATGATTACGTACACGATTTTTTTTAGAAGCTGGTCCAATCCGATTCGTGCGATGATTGCTTAAATATTTCAGCATTGTAAAAAATGTACTGTCTAAATTTACTTTCACCATAACATTTGATCGTATTTGTTATTTTTTCTTTATTACAATGTCACCGAGTCACTCACTTGGATTCATAGCACACACTATGAAACCAAACTTCATACAAATGAATCATGAGGAAAATTATTATTATGAGGAACTAATAATTAGTAATTTACTACAAACAAGCAACGTTTACTGACGTTTGGATTTAAATGTAAAATATTTTATTATATATATTTAGATACAAGTCATCTGTAATTGAATTACTCGGTCGACAATAAATATAAGATCCTTTTAATGCTCGAGCCCTCGAATAAAACTACTTAAATGTCAAGATTTTTTGACATTTAAGAATATATATTATGTCACCCAAAAATAAAGTACTAAAACAAACTAAACTAAACATATCTATGAATAAAATGGCTAGTGAGGGGGTGCGGCTTTTTACCCACTAGACTGCCTAAATCTTGAGACGTAAATCTTCGTTCCTCATTTACCAATCTGACTAATTATTTTCGTTGAAGCCTGGGACCGAACCCGGGACACGACAATTCTTAGGCAAGCATTGCTATTATGCCACCTTCACGCTAAACACTTGAAACGTTTTTTAGAACGTTCTAAATACAGAAGTTAATCTCTAAAACCGTAAATGACATTGTGGGTATTCGTTATATTATTCCCTGTGCCTCTATGAGGCACGTTAGTTTCAATTTTGTTTCCTTGTGATAATAGATGACGTAAAACGCGTAAGAGCCACTCAGCATTAGTAAACATATTGATATACTTAATATTCCTGCAGCAGTTAAAAGTAGGTCGCCCTTTAGATCCGTATAACAAATATTGTTTCTCGATTTATACAAACGCATAATTATCATTTTTAATAAACGTGTTAATTAATTTTATATGGCTTTAATATTTTTTGGGTTAATTAGGGAACACTATTAGTATGCTAATAAACTTTCCCATTATCAACAGCATCTAAAATCTAACCCAAGGCCAGAATTCAGATTATCTTCATGTATGTTTTACATATATCCATAGGAAAAATTATATTAAATTTTCCGATTTACTAGATGTAGCACTATTTTTTGTACTAAGAGAATATTTACGATACGTACCTACCTAGCTATCATATTTAACTTATGACAAAAAAAACTCATGAAATGTTACGATTTCACAGACACTAGCACTCACCAGAAATATCACTGACGCAAAGAAAAATTCTCTTACAAACATTCCTTTACATACATATTATCCGTTAATTGCAAATTAGTTTAAAACATGCACGTCTATATCTTATCACCACTTCTTATCACTAAAGGTAAGTTGTGTGATAAGAGGTTATGATAACGATATGACTATTATAAATTTATCCCATAAAACAAAAGCTTTGTTCTTGTATTTAATACTTTTTTATGAATAGAGAAACATATTTTCGTAATGTTATATTTATCATAGACATAATAGGGAAAATTATCATAAGAAATAGTAAAGAACAACCGAGGACGAAAGGTTATTTTGGCTATATTTAACATTGTGTTACATTGTTCTTACATAACCAATGTAAACGGTACACTGTCAATTTAAGAACAACCTTTACGACGCAATACAGACTTCAAAAAGTTATGTCATCTAAACCACTCATTAAAAAACAGAATAAATAATAAAAAATAAAAATATATTTTATTAGGAACAATATGTGAAATCACAAAAAATATCTTTTTTTAGTATTAGTACAGAAATTACTGAATCCCTTTATAGTATCTTCCTTATATAAAGACCAACCGCTGATGTGATGATATGCCAGAACACAGTCAGTGCCGATTATTGTGATTCTCTTACTCATACATTCATTCATCTTAACAGTTCCGAGGCTAATCTGTAGCGCTATCGTTACAAATTCGTGTTTTTATCAGGCTTACCAGTAGACGGTACACATGGTGTAATGTGGTTGAAATGATACATTGCTGTTGCAATATATCATTATACTGTTATCTTGTTCCCTCATACAACAGGTATGAGGGAACAAGATGGAACAAAGTACTGTCTCGAGTGAGCACTATACGACATGCAGCTATACCAGCTACTTTATACCGATATTCTGTTATATGATAGTAACACGTTCCTGCTCCGTTGCAGTTTTAGATGCATTGCATGTCCTGTGCATGGCTACAGCTATGTCCTATCACTACTAATGTGATTGAGTGATCTCCGCTTAAATTCTTAATAATGCCATCGGAAAATACTTACAGGAACTTAAAGGTTTTATATTCTACTAAAATATTACCTTAATTTCTCCTTGTCCCTCGGCGCAGCAAGCTTGGAGGTCTTTTAGCAATAACTGGTATTTCGTAATTCTTTGCACTGGTTTAATAAGATACGCTGCCAATGGATGTTCCAGTTTCTTCCTGCGTTGAACTCTGTTTAAAAATATATATATGATGAATTAAATATGACAAGAATAAATTACAACTTAAATTATGTCTTCAGTAGTAATTATTTTTAGTTTCGAATTGCTAAAGAGATGGATGAACCTGATATATTTGGACAATATTATTGTAGACTAGTTTTTGTCCAGTAAAATAACTTTGATCTTTGATGTAACATAAAAAAACATTCTCGAATATGTATTGGACACGCTGTTACAAGGTAATAACGTATTTTGTTATTGTTTTGTTTTACGCCATCTAGTAAGCTATAAAATAACTACGCTGCAATCTTCAATTGTAGAAATATTCCGTAAGGGAAACGCTAGATTATAAAACTATTGAACATTGAAAACCACATTATAATAGGTTCAGAAGTTTCATTTTAATACCAAAATACAAGTGGTCAGTCAGGTAGTCAGATAAACAAGATTTAATAAATGTTTAGGACTAGTAAATAGTCTGTTATATCCTATTTTTTTTTCTAGAGTTTATATTATTATATTTAAAAATATATAATATTCAATCAATACACATCAATTACCTGTCAAAGTAGTCTCCCGCGTGCTGCACCACTGCGGCATTGCTATCAGGTTTATTGCGGCAGTACGACACATACATGTCGAACTCACGCGCCCACGTCACAAAGCAATGCCCTACGTCCTCAGGCATGGTCTCGTACTTGTCCAACTCGCGCAGGAACACGCGTTCGTGAAAACGATGGATTTCTTCAATGTTGCCGAAAATTAATTCTTCCTGTATTTTTTTTTATTGAGATTAATAAAATTTTAAATTATTATAAGAAATTATCATAATTAATTTTTTAGCAGATTTACAATTGGTTACGAAATTTGGAATTTAGGGTTAAGTAGATTAAAAAAAATCCCCCGACTTATAAATGAAGGGTATTATTTAAAAGTTTAAAATGTGTCTGGGGCATCATAGCTTCTCAATTGGTAAAACGGTAGAAATCTGATATTTAGAGATGGTTCATAGCTATGTCCGGCGGAAAGAAAAGCAGTCGTCCCCAAGATACTCAGCTGTCATTGGAGCTAGTGACCGAAGCTCAGGCAATATTATATGTTTTTTTAATTATTTTAATTTATAATACAAAATGCTAATGGAACTAAAACAATGTTAACAATTTGAAAACATAAATTGATTTTAAATTATATTTAAGGAATATTTCTAAAACGTATATACCTTTCCCTGCAGTGCCGGTGGTACAGAGGCGGGGTCGGTGCGCATCTCGCGCAGGTAACACGTGATACAAGTCTCAAGATCCTTCACGTATGCGCGCTCCGTTTGAAGCAGTTCGGCCATTATAAACCTGTATAATAAGTAGAGTAAATACTTTGATAGACTTGTATATATATTCTAAATCTATTTGTACATTTAATATTAACCAATGTAATTTTTTTATATAAAAAAATATAATGACAGATTCACAATCATGTATCTCACGATTTTAAGCTACTCACTCTTTACGACGAGCACTACGTCTTTTGTCGTCAGCAGAGGCGGCAGGTGGTTGCTCAACACGCGGTTCTGCTTCACTGGTCTGTCCCGAACTTATCGACGCAGCCACACCCGAGTCACTCTCCGCCTCGCTTTCCCCGCCCTCCATAGATCCACTGAATTCTGCATATCTACAGGCAAAGTACCGTCAATTTTACCCTTTTTATATACAAGCAAGGATATCTCTAATTCGTGCAACGGGATTTAAATTAGAAAGGAACTAGGAAAATACATAATATGAAGTTACCTGGCATCAACAGCGGCGACCCACTCCTTAATCTGCACGGCATGGGGGTGTCCCTTCTCCACGAGCCCGTCGGCTAGCTGTGCCAGCAGACGCACGCGTTCACGTGACTCCCGGGCCACACCCCCTGCGGCCGCTGCCGCCGCCGCGCCGCAGCGCTCCTGCGTCTCGCGGATCCACTCGACGGCTGCGCGCGCTGACCGCTCGAACAACGCAAACTGTTGACACTGCTCTAAGCGCTTCTTACGCACCGTCCAATGCTCCAGGACCTACCAAATACATTGTTTTAGTTAATATAAAATTATATTATTCAGCAAATATAATCTGTACAAGCCTTTGAAATATTCTAAGTTTTCAAGCCTTTCATACGGTTAGATATAATGATAGAAAAAATAGACTAATTACTAAGATAGTCTATTAAAAAAATATATATAATTAGGATATCACTTAATTTATTTGTTATTGTATTCTTAGTATTTAAAAAGAAATGATTTATAAGAGTGTTTGCAATGGTGATTCTCAAGTAGTTTCCATCAAGTCAGACAAATCTTAATATCAGAAAATATAAAATTGAAGATCGTTTTAAATTGATAAATATAAGTCTTTTCAAGTCAAAAACAAACGATAAATAAATAAACCGTTATTTTTTAAACAAGTATAGACCTCACAAAACCACACTTAGCAATATTTGGGGCTACAAATCTGTTATAAATAATTATATATATTTTTAATGAATTATTTAAAACTACTGAGATATTTTTTAAGTTTTATTTCTCTGCAATGAGATGAAAATCTAACTTTTATTATTGTCAAATCTTAAATTGTATATTTTATTTAAAAAATTATATAAAATTTTAAAAATAGCAGATCGTTAGTATTACTAGTATGTAGGTACGTATTATTATCTAAATTTTTTTAACCGTGAACAAAATTTATGCGATACTCTTGAAAAGTCGGCATTATAAAATAAATGCTTAAACTAATTGCAAATAAAGTAAACAAAATACTTATTATTCAAATATATTATAAAAAAACATCCCCTATATTTATCTTCCATTAAATTTATTAGAGAGACTCAAGTCAAGGAACCGTAAATATTCTATAAAACAAACCTCTCAGCAAATTGAAATTGAATAACACACAAACCACTTGCCAAACACTAAACATTATTAAAATGAATACCCACTGGCTGTATTAGAGTCATTATAGAATTCGTTAACATTGTAAGTTAATCCGTCACTGTTCACATCGCGGAACCATTGCTACAGTAATACGGCCTCTCCACTGTAGATACCATCAGTGCCGCCACATGACCCTATCCAATAGACCCACTCGTGCCAATCCTAGTGTCACAATACACCTATCAAAACCAAATGTACACACCACGCGAACAATACATATACTGACGAATAAATAAAGTATTTCTTTCATAAATATTTTCACATGGCATAATTGGAATTGTGAGTAGATATGTAAACAAACAATGTCCGATCTCAATCACATTTCAATAATGTTTGTATTTATAATGTGCGATGAAATAATAACATAAATAATACATCATTTCCTTCCTATCTTGTATACAGAGCTCTATTTTTATATGACACCCGGAAAACAATAACGACGAGATAGGCTATAAATAAACGTCTAGTTGTATAACTGACCTTGTAAATAGGTAGGTGTAATGATCAGACTTCCAACTATACCTACATCCTTTATGTTCAGTATTTACTTAATAAAGATCTTGCACCGACAGACTAACAGATAAAAACATACATTGAACAAATGTATCTTTTGAAATTCTGAATAAATATTTCTTTATTGCATTTCTAAATTTTATTCTTTCATTTCTTAAATGTTGTCGTAAAGTTAGTCTGAAATGTATTATTGTTAAATTGTCCCTGAGCGAAGATGAGAATTCTCATCGGGCAAAATATGTATAAGAAATGTCTAGTATTGATAGAATATTGTTTCTCTGAGATGTCTCATCTATAATATTTAAGATCTTTTCCAAACTCTAACTTTAACTGTTTACCCCAACTTTACCTTGAATGAATTCTAATTAATAAAAATATTGATATCTGAATAATAATTATATATACAATGTAATAAATTATGAACATCTATAAAAATGCATTATACAAATATTATTCCTCCTTTTTATATTCGACACGTTTTACAGCTAATTAATTAGAAATATATTAAAATTAATTAAATAAAGAGACTGAACAGACTGGGTTGGGAATAATAGATGACAGTGATGTTTTATTTGTCTAAAACATTTTAGCGATATTATATAATTAAACTAAACAAATCATTTTAATCCTATAGTATAGTCGTAGTAGGTATATACAAGTAGTAGTAGGTATATATAAACGCATTTCAGGAAGTCTCTTTATTTGTGGTTCGCTTCACGTGTAATGCCCCACGTGAAATCATCATAAACTGTGTATAAACAACAATAGTACTTTTAATAATACCTATTTATATAATGTGCATTTATAAAGCTATCAGTGAAAATCTAATTAAAAGTAAAAATATTAACCAAGTATAATTTGGTGACATAAATTTCCAAATTATCAATACATAAAAAAGAAGATATAGAATATACGAGGATATACGAATTTAATAAGCATATTAAGATTATTTTTGGGGACAGGAAATGTTTTTTTTAATAATTCAATAATAACGTGGTTTTTTTAAATTCTTGTTATTTATTAAAAACGTGTTTATCATTGTTTCAACTATGGTCATTGAATATTTATGTATTTTAAATATTTACATGACAGCAGATCTATAGTATAATATAAATATAATCTTTTTAGATTGGTTCATGGAATCATTTGTTTATTTAAGTATCAAAATTTAATGTGCCTGCTTTAATATAATATGGTATACATTACTATAAATATGTTTATGCTGACCTTGTTCTCTTGTGCTAGTAATGTATCTAGTATTGCCCGTGTTTGTTCGTGGTGCGCTTTGCTGGCAGCTGCGGTCTGTCCGTGGACCTGGGCTGAACGAGCCGCGTACTTGAGGAATGTTTCAGCAGTGCGACGCGCTAATGTACACGCCTTAAGAAATGCTTCCTTTTGCTCGCCATGCTTCACTATTAACGCTGCCACCTGAAAATCAATAAGAAAATAAAGTTACCAGTGTATAAGAAAATACTATAATCGAATGTTGATAAAAACTTCAATTTGATTATACTAACAAATTGTAAGAAAATATACAGAAACCTGAGAAGCCTTATCCAGGTTCTGAGAGTGTGAAATGTCATCCATGTCGACGGACATGGACGCCGAGATGTTGGAAGTGGAGGAGGCGATGGAAACCGAGGCAGCGGCGGCGGGCGCGGCCGCGGAGCCACACCAGTCCTCGTCCCGGCGGTACTCGCGCTCCAGAGAGTCCAACACCGAGCACACCTGCTCTGCTGTCTTGTAGAAGTTCAGCGACGCAGTCACCAGCTTGTGACGTTCCTCAGCACACGTTACGAGACGCTGCCATCGCTCAGTTACTTCCTCTGATATTTCTCTGTAATATAAGTTATTGATATAATATCATGTTGTAATAAATAAATAAATCCAACAATAAATGTGTACAATAAATTTTAAGTACCTTATAGTGTGAGGGTCGTAATGGTTAGCAGCGCGGAGAGCATCCGCTCGATATTTCACTTGCACGGCACTAGCGTGGGTCTTTTCAACAGCTACTTGGAACTGGTCGTGCTCTCGCTTTAATTGCTCTGCTTCCGACAAAGTCCCCGGTATAGAGAAAGAGGCGGATAACATAGCCTCACCATTTCTTATCCAGCTTACTACTTGAGCTGCATCTTTTTGGAATTGACCTGTAATTGTTAATTATAGATAAGAATAATATTTATTAAATCATACCTTGGTGTTGTTTTGAAAAAAAAAACCTATGTAATTATAATTCTTACCGAGTTGTACACATTGCTCGAAACGGGCACGTCGTTCTTCAGCTAGCTCTTCTAAGTCTAATTGTCTGTCATGTAAAAACTCTAGCAGTAGCTGAACCCGTGCTTGTGCATCCATCGGCGCTCCTTCCGAACTATCCGAGCTGGAAGCCATGACGTCAGATGCTTCAGCGATAGCAGCGGCCAACTCTTGTCCTTGTTGCACAACCTAGGTACCGAAAATAATGAATTTAGCAAGTGTCCCATGTATGTTTTAATTTTAAAGTATGAAGGGTATTAGTTACTTGGAAGGTGGCGTGTTGCATCCTGGCAACGCTCTCGTTGTGAGCTGCGAGGGCCTGTTCCGCCTGCTGCGGGTCGCGCGGCGGCTCCGTGCGCTGCAGCTCCTCTCCCCATAGTTCCAGTCGAGATGACACCTGCAAGGAATACGTGTTTCACCAACCATATACACTATTTTGCTTTCATATTATGTATGTAAAAGTTGATACCTAATTTGATATTTTGATTATAAAATAAACTAAACTACGTCTTAATACTTTAGTTCAATGTGAAATTTCTTTAAGATTTGATTTCTTATCAGCAAAATAGTAAGCAATCGAAAATCATTGTATAATCCCGTAAGCGTATCGTAGAATTTCTATATCAGTAATGCCAAGTTTCTTGATGCCACATTACTAACATTTAATTACGATATCGATATGTTTTTCAGCCATAAAAAATAATATATGTACCTATTTTGAAAAAATATACATTCGCTACTTCTTGTATTTGACGTTTATGATACTTTGGTTAAGTAACACTAATAACATCATTATAACGTTCGAATATTTATCTCAGTTGGTTGTAACAAGATGATGTTTCTCTATCATTTAATTAGCTCTTTCAGCTTCTTACAACTGTCACACTGCAAGTTCCTACCTCAAGAGCATCTTTTTCGAAGTGCCGCAGTTGCAACGTTAGCTCCAGGCGTCGCTCGCGGTCAGACCACAGCTCTTCGAGAGCGCTGCGCGTGCCTCTCAAACGCTCCAGCGTCGACTCCACCGCTGCTGTGCTTGCTGCCTCCGACTCCCCGGAAGACCTGGGGATCACAAATATTAGCTAGACATTACTAATTACTATAATTAACATTGAAACATTATTTGTGTTACAGTTTCACGGACAATTTGTTTGTAATGTTTTGAATATCAATAGAAACAAGTAGTGAGTTTCAAGTTTAAAATACAAACCTCCATCGCAAGCACTGAACGGGTGACTTGTGTCTATGAGACCGCCGATGATACTTGAGCATTTTATACAAAAATGTTCATTTCACCGGCTGAGGTTTTAACAGTTCGTACACTTCGTTTGTCGTTTATCATGCACTGTCACGCTGTCGTGAATACTAATTATTGGATTAATCGCAGGGCAATATAAGGAAGTAAAGACTAATTACATGTGAAGAGACTGTAAAGTATTAGAACTGTGACCCAACAGTGCACCGGCGCCAACTGTTTGGTTACGGCTGGTTAAATAATCTTTTATTCAATCGATGTCTGGTGTCTACTCTTAAGTGCTAAGTAATCAATAGTCGACAATAATTATAATGTGATTATAGTTCCCCACTCCCGAGTTTACTGAAGATAGAATTGTATCTGTGCATTTGTTGATAAATATGTGACGTGATGATGCAGTCATCTTGCTACCCATCGTAAATACATACCAGCGGATCAATTTTCGTAACGGGATTAAATATCCAATATAGCATATTAAATATAGTATCAAATATGTATTAACGTCAAAATAATATAAATCGGATTGATGTCGAAAAAGAGCAATTAAATGTAAAGTTTATGTTTTGGGTTTAAAACAAAAATATATGTTATTAATTCTAGTAAATTTTCTGTACTTTTGTTTCAGAATGCTTATTGCATCTTAAAATATAATAATTCCATTTGTTAAATTGGCCAGTTGCATAATTTGTAAATATGTACATCATCAAAAACATCAAAACATTGAAATCTGTTTGTTCATTAAAAGCTATCACGAGAAGTAGTGAAATTTGAGATTAAATCTGAACACGAAACTGAATTAAAGAATTTACATCGAGCTGAGATATTGGATTCTTAGGATGATGTCTTCAATTATTTAGGAGATGAATATTTCGTGTGGCGACGGTTTCTAATGTCGCCGGAGCGCGGCATTCCACACGCGTCGGCGACCAATCGGAACCGAGAGATATTCATCGAAAAGCAGCGGTACAATTAGTGCTTGTACTATGTACACATTTATCACGTAACAGAATGCACTTGAATGTATTCCTAGGTCAAGACCAACACTAACACGTGTCTACGTATTAGTTGCTCTTGTAAGAGCTTCTCGGACATTTTTAACGTAATATCCATAATATAAATGGTTTCTTTGTATTTATTTGGTGACGTCGTTTTACCGTATTTTAGATGCTATAACGGAAAGGATTCCTCTTTTGATGTGTTATGTAACGCAATTAACGTTAAGCAGTTATTTAGTAAGTATTTCAGGTACATTCCTATTTGCTATATTAGAAGTTAAAACCACATTACTAAGGCACACATAGTTCAAAATTACGACAGAATAATCAAGCTATTTAAGGTATTATTAAAAACGAATGGTAACATGTTCATAAAAAAAAATATTGGTAAAGTAAACAAATAAAATATGTATTTATTTAAAATTTTTGGCTTGAAAGTCTAAAATAATTCCTAATGCATTTAACTTTCTTGTATTACACGCAGTTATAAAAAAATATTAATTAATAATTAATTTTTATCAACACAATTTTTTATTTAGGTACGTTAAGTAGTACCCAGTTAAATTATACCGATAAATTTACAAAACCGTTATCAAGTTAGTTAATTACTCCCTCCCAGTACAGTAGTTCATAGTAATATATGAACAGAACGTAAAATTTTATGACCATTAGAATCGTAAAAAGTGACTGGTGACGGGACAGTGTCTTCGATGTAAGGCTTGCTGTCCAACAATTACGACTCAGTGGTAGTTTTATGGGACATTAAATAGAAGACACTTTATATCCGGTTTTATAGAAGAGCGACAGGAGGGCTTTTTATTTATATTTATTTAATTAATTTAGTGTGTTACTTGGTTTCAATGTAGACAATGAATACAATATATTACCTACATATATTACTAATAAAATATATTATTCAAGTAGGCATTTCACAACACGTTTGAATAGTCAATTATTACATAGTCAGTCCGTGAGTAAGCTACTATCAGCTCGGAATGATGCACTGTTGGGAAGAGCTGGCCCTAAACACAACAGTTGCTCTTTTTAAAACAAATATATATTTTCTTTACCCACTTTTCTTTTAATTTCACTAAACAAACAAGTAATCAATAATAAAATAAAAAAAAGGAACGGAATTTGAACTAAATTTTAATAGTATGTATTTGAATTTTAGACCTCATGTGTTTTCGTAATACAGATGAAATTATAACAAACAATTATATCGTAATATTCTAACCACATATTTGAAGACATTGTATAGCTTTTAATAAAACATTCCAGTATAATTTGTTTTGTTCACAATTTCAGAACTGGGTGACCGACTATTAAGAAAGCAAAATCTCCAGCAACAATATTTTTCCTTAAAATGCCTTCTTGAGCTGTACTGTAAGAACAGTAATGTATTAATGTATATTCTAATGTCTTTTTGATAGCAAATAAAATTAAGTGAAACTCGACAAGCCTAATAAATACGTACACAATTGATTTTCTCTAAGTTTTCTTTAATCAGTTTATAGTAGGCAGAAGAGATCTGAACATACATAATCACATATACATATATTTGCCTCAATTAATTGTATACATAATTAAAATACGAAGATTTTATAAAACGAGTAGATAATTCAAATTAAGGAAGCAGCTTATCCAACAATCGAGAAAACAATAAGTATTTGATTATTTAAAAAAATAATACGTATTGATATAAAAACTAGAAACGTAATGCAAAAAAGGTAAATATTTTCGTTATAAAATACCGCACGACCGGCGAGGGTATTGTCTGGAGTCGTCAACACTCGCGTGCCCTAACTATATAGAATACTACTGACATAACTCTACATCACTGAATGCATCTTAAATGTAAAACAACGGGGATCCAATACTCTAACGATAAATGGTTGCGTCTCATTAGCAAGTGCATTCGTTGACCGCTGGAGCGTACCTAGTTACGTCCACCGTTATTAAAAGGACCGCTATACAAAGATATGTTTCTTTAACGGATTATTTTTATTTTTATAATTTTGTTTGTTTCATAATTTCAAGTACTATATTATTAACTGTGTAGTCAAGGAAGTCAGTCTGCTTTTACAGAACGATAGTCTAAAATGTTGTTTACTTTCCTTCTAGGACAGTATGATTCGGGTTGAAAGTTACCCTATATTTAAAAAATAAAATATAAAATTTATGACTTTTGGTTGAGTAGTTAAAGCGTGAAAGCGTAACAAACAAACAAAGTCACATTCGCATATATATTATTAGTTAAGAATAATGTGTGTGTTGTATTCAACAGTGTTGTAATATACTTTATATGCGTAAGTATTCATTACACATGTTTTAAATTAACGCACCCCAATTTGAAGTACATAGTTGAAAACGAGAACTATACAATTATATCAAATTCTTGTAGTATAGTTAAGAAATTCTTTGAAAAAAAAACACTGCCTATTTTATATCAATAAATAAATATTAAAGTTGTGTGTTATAATTACATATTCATGTAAAAATTAAAACAAAAAGAAATTCAAAGCATATAAGGGGACAAATATTTTAAAATGCCTAGTAAGAGACATAGAAACGGTATTTACTTAACTTCCAATTCCCATACGCCCCAGCAATCACAATGCCCAGACGCAGGCTTTCTAAATACTTATCGATAAATACACTTATTAACAACCAGACAACGATTCCGCATCGACAATTATAAGAAATGTTATAAGACCCGATTATATGATGAAAACTATTATTGCGAGATAAAGAAATACATTCGTTTGAACGCTTGTACGTATATAGCTTACTGCAAGGGTGGCCCAACTTAATCAGAACTAAGATCGACTTTTTACCAAAGAGTCCATGTGGAATCTACCTTATCTATTTTTAAGAATTATATATTTCTTTAAATTAAAAATAAATATTTCTCACTCACAGCAGCGATCAACTGGTTGAACACCCCTGGCATATGTAAGGGATATTCCTTTAATAAAAAAATGTAGTAAATAAGTACAAGTGAAGAAAGATAATTATAGGTGGTAATAATTTTTTTGCACAAATTGTTATTTGTTATTTAATATTATTATGTTAAAAATGTTCTTAACAATGTCTTTAAAAGGCAAAGCTTTCAGACTTAACCAGTCTACTAACAAATTATCGATACATGCATTTTAGCCAAATGTAATAGTCAATAATCGATAAATGGTTAAATTATTTAATAGATAAAAGACTGCGCTGACGGTCATCTAAATATACTTACTTAACGTGTATATTCTCATAGTACATGTTTTCGAAATATATATATATATATAATGATATTCATTCAAAAACGCATACTTAAAGTTAATGAGTTTCGTGCAAAACAGAATACAATTCGTGCTTTATTTAAAGTTTGTGATACTTATAAATGAGGGAGTCAAAAAGGTGAAACGATGTAGGGGTGGATAAATACAAGAGCGAATTGATGTTGAAAAATCTTTTATCATACACACAAGTTACGGTTTACAGCGTTATTCTCATATAAATTGCTTTTTCATTAAAGTATTTTTTTGATTTTTGATTATTTTTAATTATAAAGGTATCTGCGATAATTTCAACCGTAAAATTAATATTACTAACATACAAATTGTTGCAATTCTCTTCTATAATTGTCCGAAATACGCAATTACAATCATACTGTAACGAAACACCGTGAGAGAACGAACACGTAACCACTGAAACCCATAATGAACCAGAACGTGTTTACTTTTCTAACATATTTAAAACATTTATATCATGAAGTGTTGAAAAATACTTTTACTTTATCCAAAGTTCTTTAAATATTCATTTATACATAATGCTTGTAGCAAAGTTAAATATTGTTGTTATAATATCAACGATACTAATAAAATTAAATGTAGGTACCCTTGTTGAAGAGGATTCAATGTGATATACTTGTCTGTTTGTACGTAATGTAAGACCAGACGTCTGTCGCGATGCAATGTGGGGTTGTGGGAGGTAGGATTGATCTCCCGGCCCCACTCGCCCTCGAATAGAAGCAGGAAACTCCGATTGTGAGACAATTTAAATCACTCGCCGGAGTCAGGACCGATCAACTATTGTTGCCGACTTCCCGACAAAATGACTACAGCCGTCTCCCTCACAATTTAGACATGATAACGCGTTTTATTATCCATTTATTAAATATCTAATAACGGAGATATAAACATTTTATTAACAATCGTTTACACATACTTGTCTTCCGACATCTTTTTGTTAATGCCTTCAAAAAAAAAAAATAACCATATGGATCCTTATGTTCCTTTCAACAATATTGTGAAATGAGGTTAATCTACCCGTCATTACAATCTTCCACCGAGGCACGAAAAATCGATTACGAATTATGTAGCAGTTAATTACGGAAAGAGTACCGATCCACAAACCAGTGAAGTAAGGATTCGACAAGCTATTATATTACGATGTAAGCGACAAGTTATGGAAACTAACCTCTCAATAAAATATCTTACAAGGTGAACAAGTGCAAAAAGGCACGGATGCAAATATTGATAACGCTAAGACAAGAAGCAAAGTTAAATATTTTATGTAGCTTATCATTTCTTTTAATACAAACACAATTAGACCTCACATCATCTTGTCGATACACGTTTCATTTTACACACTATAATTATAATGTACCGGTCGGCTATAGTCGGTGTATTGACATTTATAGACCAACTCAACAAGTGTAACGTTTTTAAAATACACTTTTGTGGTACAGGGACTTAAACGACCTGGCGTTAAACTTATAATAACTAACTGTCTACCGCTAACTGCTAAATCGGGTTTTTTATACAAATAAAGAAACGAAAATAAAATATTTTTTAACTCGAAGATGATAATTAGCTTTCAAATCTTTGAATTAAAAAAAAATCTTTATTGTTTACATTGCTTTCCTTATACCTTACCTATAAATTTAATATTTCTAGATTGAATCATTTATAATTGAATTATTAAGATGTTCTGAAAACTCTATATTACAGACATTTCCATATAAAAAAAAATCATATATATTTTTAAATCCTTTTTGTATTATTAAAATAAAGATTTGTATGTTTGTTTCAGATAACATTAAAACAATTTTCCAGAAAATTGAGACGAGAACCCTAGATAAACTTATAACAGATAGAGACATAAAGACATAAGTATATTTTTAACCAAACTTTCAACGTTCGCAAATTTGATCCGAAATCGATTAATAAAGGTTATTAATGCATTTTTAAAAACCCATTTTTCTATACGAAAAAAATAATATTCTACCTCGTTACAATGAAGAACAATAATAATGTTTATTAAATAAGGGATGATAAACTTTCAATCATTGTATTCATACCGCTACCCTCTCCAAATACAATAGTGTTATGAAATGCTACTTGGGTGAATTTTATTAGAGCACGAACTATATAATTTGAGTAATATTTTCTTCACAAATATACATTAAATAAAAAAAACCCTTATGATATAGACAACGCACTCCTAGATGTTTTGAAGACGTAATGTATACTAATTTTATAAATGATAATATCACGAATTCTTATAATAAGTGTACACAAAACAAACAATTAATTTCGATAATTCCAATTCACGTTACCGGTAAGTCTAATTTAAAAGTTAAACAATTTATCACGAAGCCACGACAACAACGCGAAACGCACGTCGCACCGCGGTCTAATCAGATTGTAGACTGAGCGATACCGCGATATGCGCAGCTCTCGAGAGACTAGATGAGACAAGGAAAATTGTGATGTCATTAAGAAAATTTAACTATTACAGTATTATAGACACTTTTTTATAAGTAAATTTCTGTCACGAGGATCATTATGGTAATATTTAAAAAATACTGATTAAAATACAGAATTTAAAACCAAAATACTATAAACAGATAATTAAAGATAATCAAAAATATATTCATCAAAATAAAAAATAATATCAATTGAAACTAGTTATACGTTGTATAAGTACAAAGTAATAAACTTATATCGCAATAAATAAATATTTGAATACCTATAGGTAGCGGGGACGGCTTTGTACCGACCCCTTGTTATTTTTCACAGAAGTACTATTTTCAAGTATGCTATTCAGACCATGGCCGCTCTCGAATACGTATACTTAATGTCGAAGAAGACTATTATTCAATTTTAATTACCGATTAATTAACAGGATTATAATTGTGAAATACAATTAGTATCAACCAACATACAATTAATATTTAGCTTAATTATAAATAAAATCATATACCGTGACTAAAATTGTTTGTTTTTTGTTTGTAGGCAACAAACAATAACTTATCTCAGAAGCTATTAGTAAGTTTTGTAATTGCTTTGGGGTTTGATAGATCGCGTACTTTTTATATATTATCACGACAGGATTTTGAAGTAAAAAAAATACGAGAATTCCCCATCCGCGAGAACTAGTCTCCTTCAATTCCATGGTTATAGATTATTTTAGACCGTGATAGATAGATAGATAGATAGGCCTGAAAATATTTTAGTTTTTGTGTTACTCTGAGCTTCTATCTAAAGGATATAGAATAGCGAAATAGGACATATCGAGCTAATATTTCGGGACATAGAGATTTGGTAAATTTTAATGTGGTACGTAATGTAAGGGAATACTAATGAACTATCTGGTATGTTAATAACTTGTAGACTTCTTTGTTCATGAAAGTACTATATGGAAAGCTTGAAAAGGGCATGAAGCTCCCAGTCATCCTAAGGCTTGGCGCCACTATTATAGAACTTACTTATCCTCTTACGGTAAACAAGTTATACGGGAGCTGAATCATTGCTTGCTTTACTACATATAGTGCTGACTGATATATAATTGAAGAGAGTAAAAAGTGTCTTTGTAGAAATAAATTCTAATAATACACTATACTAGGCTTTCTCTTGGTAAAGATTATGTTTAAATGTAATATTAAACTTGTTTTGTTAATACTTTCAATGTCGTTTTAATTATGCGTGTTTCTGAACACAAGACATTTACACGATACACTATTATGCAGTAGATATTTGATAGTATATATCAATATAATTTAATATAAACTCTACTTTTCATTTTAGTTAGGATGTATTTGCAATATTCTTCTAAATTGGTAATTGGTTGTATTTGGAGTAAACGAAAACAACTTTTTAATCTAGTAAATACCTGTCCGACATTAAGTCATGGCCAATGGTGGACAATTATATGACTAGGTCTATCCTATAACTTTTAATATTTAAAGAGAATTTCAGTTGTATAAACCATTGCTTTAAATAATGTATTTTAAAATGAAGAAAGGTTTATTCTTATTCTGAGTGAAAAATATTACAACCGATAAACCTATTTTGTAATTTTTGTATACAATTATTCAATATTATGTTATACAGATATTTTCTAAACAAAACCTTTATATCCGAAGGACTCTTAACAATATATAGAAAACATCTAATGTTATATTATAAAGGAAATTAGCAATTTCATATAAATGAACTCAATCGGATGCTTGAAATTAAAATGTTCGTGAATCAAATGTTGAATATGAAGAACACATTGTACGCTAGCAATATAGGTAGAAAAGTAGAAATTGGGTCGCACGATGATACTGCGTGACAGTCTCAAGCAGACCATTGTTGACATAAAAACCTGAGCAGGAATGAGATACGGATGCTTTATTTCAGATTTTATATTTATGAAATTTCTACTCGACTTGTTAATTACGAATTAATTAACGACATTATTTTCTTTAAATGTAAGAAAGATTTATTATACCATTAGAGCAATTATAAACTATTTGATTAGAAATTGCAAACTAAGTAAGCATACTTTTAGTCCCTCACAATTGAATCTCACGATCTTTCCATTATTTAATCTGTTTGTGCTAAATTGTATCCATATAAAAATATATTTTAATTTTGAATGAAATACCTACATGTGATATCATTTTTGTTTCTTATGTCATCTAAATGGTAGGTATATGATTTTACAATTCAATGATGTTCACCAATTATGTAATTTAAAACACGACATCGTAATAATATAGTTTCACAATTGTCTGCATTGAACTCTTATGACGAGCTAAATAAAACTACACGAGATGTAAAGTTTTAGACATTCTTTTGAATAAGAAGCAGACATTTTTAAAAAAGGGCGTCAAATTTTGATATTTTGCTTCCCGTATCCATCCCCCGAGTCAAGTATTAAGTCATCCGTAATATCTTAAAGATTACTTTACTTATATATTCGAAACTATATTTATATATATTCTAGTTTTGTTATAAGTGTATCCCAAATTAACTGAAAACGTGATGGCCCCAAAATTACGGAATTCTCCGTAGTGTTGACTCCGTCTAGTAGTTTGTTGTATTATAAATACTTATAGCCCTAATCAGCTATTTTGTTTTCATAAACCCCTTACTAAATAGAGGGGTGTTATAAGTTTGACCTATCGATCTGTGTGTCTGTCTGTGGCATTCTAGCAGCCAAACGCGTGGACGGATTTAATTGCGGTTTTTTAATGGAAAGCCTGGTTTGTCGAGATGGTTCTTAACTATGTTTGGTCGTAATAGATACAATCATCTCTAAGATGTTAAGGTTTTTATGCAATATTGATAGAAATACTTAAACAAGTGAAAATTTGTGTGTCCGTAGGTTCATTTAGTACAATAAAGAAACCACTAACATAAGTTTAAAAAGCATAAAAAAATAATAAAAATACCCCCGTTACAAAAAAACCTTTAAAAAAATAAAAATAATACTATAATGTACTTATTGAAGTCGTTGCTTCTGGGGAACGCTTTATAAAAGAAGAAATTAAAATGCAAGTAAGATACCAAGGTAAATAAAGAAATTACGATATTGAATCGTATAGTCTTAGCCCTCATAACTTCGTAAAATAGACACCATCCTCAACGTACGTACAACGGTCCCCCGATGCAATGTGTTTAGTTAATCCTAAAAACATTTTTATTCTTTTAGCAGTTACCATAATACTACACATTACATTTTCTTTCTAGAAGAATAAGATGCTATAGAAGTACTATTTATAAGCGATATAAGTAGCTTGATGTTTCATAAGTGCCATGTATGCCTATTTGAACTTTGAGTTTGACTAATAAAATTATTTAATCATATCCAAAAACATTACGAGCATCATTATTTATTTAAAATTTCAATTAGTACATCAACATTCTTAAGAAAAACGGAATATACAGTGTCGTTCTTTCTTCCCAAGTGCTTCGGAGATAGTTCATAACTAAATAAAAATAATTCGGATAAAATTTTATGGACAAAAATAGTAATTTTGAAATTGACAAAATGAATTTAATTCCGAATTAAACCAAAAATATACTACAACGGAATTTGAAAATGTACTCAGAGCATACCTAATATACATAAAGCGTTGCAGCGGTGCTAAAATAAAATAAATAAATTATATATCAAAAATAATAATAATGATTGTTGTACCTGAGATCCTGCAGCAATGCCTCCCCGTGCGCGATGGTGGCGGCGCAGGCCTCCAACGAGGCCGCGCGGTGCTGAGCGCACTGCTCCAGGGCACGCCGTGCGGCCTCGGGGCTCTCGTCAGGAGCTCCGCTTCCTGTACCACCGCCACCACCGCCGCCACGAAGCGTCTCAAGCCACTGGATCAGCTGCGACATAGTTACCATAACCATTTGAGCAATGCACATATAATAAACAAATGATTTTTTTTGCAAACTTCCTTTCTTCCTTTCAATCCTCAGGTTATAGGCGTCAGTTGTATAATGGAACACAAATCGTAAACTAAAATTATAATTATCAAATTGCGCAAAACGAGACATGGGAGATAGTGATTGTGAATTGAAAATTGATCTGAGAATTAATTTTAGAAATGTTTATGATATCAGCATAATTATGATCTAAGAAAATTGTAACAAATATCAAATGACGAGCCAAAATTAAAATGACTACTAAATAACCACGCGTAATTAATTAGCCTATGCTATACTTAAATGTATTCAATCTACAAGGAATCTATTACTAATGATATATATATATATATATATATATTTATATATATTTATAAATATAATTTATATATATATATATATATATATATATATATATATATATATATATATATAAATAAGTAATGTTGATTATAATCCCTGTCAAGCACACATACGAAATGAGAATGTATTCTTAAACAATATTAAAAAAAAAAACGTTTTATAATCGTCTCTTAATCCGAATTTGATTTTAATTTTATAAATTCATTTAAAACACTGAATAAGCATTTTCGGAGATACGCCATTTGTGACATATTTATATAAAATTGAATTTATGGATTTTTTTCTTTATAATTTGATTAAATTCGTAATTAAATAATATTTGTCTAAAGATAATATTGTTTCCCAAAATAAATTATCTTTATCTACTTAATGTACCAATGACCAGTTAAAAATACCGTTCCTTTAACTATCGCAACAATCGTGTTTCTTAAATCTTAACAATAATATATCGGCCTACCTCCTTCTCGTGTGTGTATAGCAGCACGGCCAAGTCAAGCCGTCGTCGCCGGCGGTCGACGCGCGCTGCGAAGGCAGCCACGTGCGCCTCCAGCTCCCGCGCCACGCCCAGCACTTCTTCCGCCTCGCACTCACCCGACCGGGCCAGCTCTTCGGCCGCTGACAGCAGCTTCTCCGCATTTGTATATGTATTCTGTGACGGAATCAGAGATTGTTAGGTTTAAGCTGAATTTTAAGCTTATAATCAATACCAATACACACATACACATCATAATTTAGTTTAATTTAAATTTATATATTGTGCCCTTTTCAAATGCATATATTACCTGAGCAACATTTTCGAAATGTTCGTGAGATTTTTGATACATTCGAGCTTTATGGAGATTTCTTCCTATACCAGTATTTTTCATTAGAAACTTTTCACCGTGATTGCCAAGCCAGTCTAGAACCTGGAAGATTATAAACGATCAGCAAAAGAGTTTTTTTAAACTTAACAATGACCTATTGTATTAATTGTAGAAAAATAAAGTTTAAGCAATAGATACTAACCTGCCTACAGTCTTCTTTGTACAATAATAACGCCAGACGCTGATGTAATTTAAGTCGAGCCTGGTGGTAGCGCCCTTCGAGTGCGCGATGATGTCCGAGGATCTGATGAATAACGGCCAGCACGTGGTTGGCACCCGAACTGTAATCTGCCGCGGGGTCGCCACCGCTACCTCCAGCTGAGCTTACAGAACCCTCACTCTGTAGAAGAATAAAATAATCAATTAGTTTTGCAACTAAAATACACTTTATTACTTATTCTTAGCGATTTAGCTTTAACAATTCTTACCATATCTGCAGGATCTGTTTGATGACAAACTTGTACTAGATGATCAAGTTGGTACAACAATTTCTTGCTAGTCGAATGGACCTGTGAGTAAACAACACATATAACCCAAAACCTTATAATACATTAAACCAATATAATATCCTAGACTTGATAACATGAAGGTCCTCACCTCTGTATATGCCTGGCACATGTGCTCGTAGAGCTGTCTGTGTCTCTGCGTGTGCTGTTCGAGAGCACGAGGATCTGGACACGGTGGAGCGCCGGGGCCGCCTGTAGCCAACTGCAACGCCACGGCACATTGAGCTCCCCAGCCTCCCACCGCACTCGCGTAGGCCTCCGCCTTATGGTGAAACACCACGGAGAGAGACAACACAGCAGAACGCTCTTCCAGTCCTAAAATAAAAATAAGAACTAAATAAACATTTTCAGATAAATAAAATACTTATTTTGTTTTACTACATGAGATTTAGTTATAAAATTCATTATAATAAGCCTTTTGATTATATATGGTTTATACTTGTTTCATATCATTACCATACCACCTATTCTAATATTATTATACTGAAGTTTTTTTTATTTGTTTATACGCCTTCATTACGGGAACTACGAACTTTTTTTTTATTGGACAGTTTTTACAACCTCAATTTAAAAAATACAACAAATAAAAAACTAGTTTAATACATAGTACGGTATTGTAAACTCGTTCTTGCTGTTGCTATTGACTTTTTAGGTGCAATTTAGTAGTTATGAACTAATTTTACCCTTTTACCTTGTAATGTCAAACGGTTAGCTAATCCTAGCGAGCTCATCGTTATTTGCAAACTAAATTTCTTTTATCTTAAAATTTGATATAGTACATTTTACTTTAAAATATTTTTGGAGGTTCTTCAAGTTGTTCCACAAAATTTGAAGACCATACCTGCAGATAATTGCTTATAAGCGCGTTCGAGTCGATGGGCGAGGGATGTTATCTGTGGTTCCGCGTAATGTCTTTTATCAGCAAGTCGTCGGGCCGCAGCAGTAACACGCGCCACGCTCGGTCTTCCGCCGCCAGTACAAGCAGCCGCAAACCTGCACAAACGTATTTAATATATATATTCTTTCATTTGTTCTATGACAATATATGTCATTTTATTACTTTATTGGGCGAATTTTCGTCTATATCTGTAAGAATGTATATTACTAGTTTGAAAATAATTGTCTGTTACCCACACCTAAACAGCTAAATTGCAGAATTTTATCACAAAGTTCGTTAATATCCTCGAGATCTATTAACGGATGTTATGATTAATGTTGTATATGTTATGACTAATGATTATTTTTACGATGTCGTGTGGATACTTCCTAGTATTGTGATTCTCACTATTTTGAAACATAGAAAATTATATTATGTTTGCATATTAAGGTGTTTATACAGATTAACAAATTAATAATTATTAAAAATATTAACTTCATTGCATTTTTTTTCTCTCCTAAAAAACTTAAAGAAATATTACATACCAATGCCGTTTTTTAGGGTATATAAGAACAATAAAAATTTATAAACGAATGATTGGGAGAAAATAACTATTTTTTTTTAAATTCTTATTTTAAACCTTTTAAACTTTGTTAGCTAAGTTATTCTTGTACATAGTCGAATAGATGACAGCCACAAGAAAAGCTGGTCGCTTAAATAATTAAGTTTTTAAAATATATGAGTCAGAACTTGACACCGGATGAAGCAATAACATATTTTGGTTGTTGTAATTTCTTAAATATTAGACCACAAATTACTAAACATTATTATAATTACCGAGCATGTTCTTCCTGGAGTCGTTTAGCCGCAGCGCAGGAGCGACCAATTTCAACATATGTAGATAGAAACGCCGTACGATGATTAACAATCCACTCTAACATCTAAAGTATATTTATTACCCGTTAGTATTTAACAGTACAATCACCCAACATTTGAACGATTAAACAGTAATAATAAACAATAACATAGGGAAGTAATCCACCTTCTCGCAGTCCTGTTCAAACAGTCGCAGCTGAAAGCATTGATCGAGCTGCATTTTTTTGTGCTGCCACAGCTTGTGTGCATGCGCATGCGCAGACCGCACGGCCGACAGCTGCGCCCTCAAAATACTAGGAGAGCCGCAGTGGAACGTGCTTTCCGGCGCACCGCCGCTTGCCTCTGTGCACGCAGCTGCGGCCGTTTCCAAACGCTGAACTACGCGCTCGCCTAATGAATCGAAATAATTATTAAATAATAAGTTAAAAATATCTGCATATATATTGCTTTGAAATTTAGATATATTGTGAACGATGTATGAATTTAAAAAAATATGTTTATTTCCTTACACACACAGCAGTTACGGCTGTCATTCTTGTATACAATACTCAAATACATATTTGACAAAGCCAATTTAACAAGGTCTTTTTTTATAAAATCTCCTAGAGTTTCGTACAAAATGATATTAAAAATAAATAATTTTAACTCTGCATCTTAATGAATAAAAACGAATTTCCTAACACAATGCACTAATTCTAAATAATCTAATCATTACTAATACATAAAATAGTTAAAAATAGTATCAACATACTAAAAAACTTAGTCGAAGTTACGGATTTCATTAAAAGTATTATACTCGGTTTGGTAGAGAACCAACAACCCTTAACTTGTGATAGAAACTTAAGAGAATATAAATATATACTTATATACATTTTAAGTATTAATGCTGTAGAATCAGTAGAACTTTTAGGAAATCTTAGAGCATTGGCGCAAACTTTATGAAATGTAACAAAAAACACTTCTTTAATAAATACAGATAAGTCTAATGCGCCCATTTCTTTATTCCATCTTCTGCGCACTATTTGACCCAAAAATATCGTGTAAAATTTCCACCAATCAGATAGGAAAGCTCACTAACAACCTTTTCACAAATGCAATAATAGTAGGCTACAATTAGAGTATCCAGCGCTTAGTAAATTAGAGATTAACGATATGTTGAAACAACAAAAACCTAGTATTATTAAATATATTTTTTTTTTTATATTTTACATATGTACTTTAAAGGTTGTAATACTGGTAACATAGAACACTGACATATAAATAATTAAATTTGCAAACAAACTGCAGAGCAGATTTATAACAACTGACACAAAATATTAGTTTATATGTATAAATATTTTTTAATTTATGTAGATATCGTGAAATATAGCGATAGCACGCCTCTACAGAATATGTGGCATTTATCAAAGAGTAACTTAGAACTGAAAACAAATTTCAAATAGGACTATTAAAATGATGCCTACCTAAGAGATACCTAAGGCGATTGTTTTGGTGTCACTCGTAAAAAAAACTACAAAACAATCATTGTCTCATTGTTATTATTTATTTTAGTGATTCAAATAAATCGTTTATTAACAAATAAATTAATTAGTTTTTTCTGTAAACCATAAATGTATATTATTTCTATAAGAATAATAATTATATAGCACAAGGTATTAAATTTAATGATCTAGTCCAGATAACTACTTAAATAATGAAAAAGATAGTGGATTCTTTTCTCTGTCATATCTGTCTACATAAAGTATTAAAGACCTTAACTAAAGATAACCCTAAGAGCAACGAAATATAGATTAAAATTATTAGCATGTTTTATTGTATTTTCAATGTTATTCATAATAACATTCATTCAAATATATGTATTTAATTAAGACATAATTTAAACTTTTAGTCATCGACAATAATTTAATTAACGAAGTTTTAATGCATAAGCTTGTCATAATGATTAAATTATTCTAGGTAAGTAGTACAAAACTTTCTATTATAAAGGCAAATATCGTACCATTCTCGCCTGAACGACGCAAACAATCGAAGCACATTTCGATTCGCCGACATCCTTCAGTATGTTATGATTATGAAACAATTTCTTGCAACATTTCAAAACCTGTACCGCGCGTTTGTAGACAATGAATTAAACACGATACGCGGTTCACGCAATCACATTAGAGACTATATTACTTTTAAAGAACCGAACTTGATTAGCGGATTTATGAAATGTTACAACTTCCTGGACCTTCAAGCAGTTCCTCTGACGCCGCTTCCGTCTGTTCTACTGTTTTACTACTTTACCAGTTTCAAACCACTGAAGCGTTAATAACTAACTTAACAATACCTTCATGCGCAACCTCGAACTAATTAGTTAGTGCCGTTTTATATAAAATATGATTGGTATTAAAAATCGTGTTAATGACGAAAAGCGAGTAAAGTATGACACTATAATTTTATGCACATTGAGGCAGATATGCCTTATATACCTTTAAGAACAAAAACTCACCCTGTGCCTCTAGTTCATCGACGGGTACTTTAGCCAGGCGCTTGTTGATGTCTGCATGGGCATCGATGGCACGCCTCGCTCCTGTCACGTCGTCAGCGAAATCCGCTCGAGCCACATCCTCTTGAAGGTCGTCCAGGCGGTCCAGCAGCTCTCCTGCTTGCCACATTAGCTCTTCCAATGCCTAACATGATTTAATAAAAATATATTCAAGCAAATAAATAAACTATTAAGAAAATTAAAGTAATACTACTGATATACTTCTTCAATGAACTCACCAATCTCAAATCTATCCACTGTGCATGGTCATATTGGAGAGTGCCATCTAAGTCTGGTGTCAGTTGTGTAATATCTATCACCTTAGGTAGTGCTTCTAAACTAATCATGGTGGTCTGAAAAGATAATGTTAATTTACTTGACCATTTTAATGAAATAATAACACTATAACATATTATTATATAAATTAAACGTAAATAAAAATGGATTTCAAATACCAAATATTATATGTTTTTATTCTTATTAACAAAAATCACAAACAGTTGAATAATGTAATATTACCTCAAATTTGTATTTATGTGCTCCTATAGTTGTGCGTTGTTTTTGCCAGAAATTGTCTGGCTTAACTACAAGTGCTTGATGGACGGATGAAGGGAAGTGCTCTTGAAGAACTTTCAAAATTGGCTTGATTGCTGCCCACGCAGATCCTCTCATGTCAATCAGAATTGTAAACCCAATGGACCTTACAGCATCACTGAAAAAAAACCAAATATATGCATACATGTATATGAAGTATTTACAATACATACATTGAGTTGGAAATATCTAAACCTTTTTTAGATATTTTTTTTTTACATCCAATTAGTATATTTAATTTAGATAACTTTCAATTCATCCCTTACCCTGAGACCAGAGTATAACTGAGCAGCCATAAACTAGATCTAGCCATGTAGAAAAAGGATTTACCTAGGTATACTAATAAGATAATGAAGCAGACGTCGATAGTCATCTGGTGCCACCCGATCACGCCTTGAATTAGCAGGAAACCATATGATGGGCCCTCCACGGCGATCGCGGCCGCCGGTAAGAGAAGCAACTCGCTCCTGGAGGAGTGGAAGCACATCCAGAGCACGTGCACCCACTTCCATTGTTGCTCTTTTTGGTAGGTGATTTTTGACAAGCCTGAATACACAAAGTTTGATTTAAATTTATTGGAATCCTAAAATTTTAAAACATAAATAAAAGATTAAAAAGGTATACAATTGTTAGTCAAATTAAAAATGTAATCCAATTATTCTGGGTGCCAAGTTTTCAGACAAGTAAAACATAAATTAGTATAAATATTGCCATAAAATTAAATTTAAAAACTAAATTAATTTAAGTTTGCCTTATTATTATTGACATTTAAATTCTAGTAACATATTAGAAGAATATTGCAAAAAGTTGATATAAATAATTTGGTAAAAGTGTTTTGACTATTCTTGCATTGTTAAAGTAAATATTAATTTAAAGCAGTTTTAGTTTGGATGCTATCTTTTAATGAATATAATTAATAACTATCTATAAATAGATTTAAAAAAAAAAACTCGACAATATTGATTAAACATAAGTGTTTAGTGTGTATATATTTTTTTGTTCTAATTTTATTTTAAGACCGCTAAAAACTGATAGGCACTTAGTTTCATAGCAAATATGTTTGTTATAATAAATGTGACTACAAGAATAGTAGTGAGAGTAGAATTATGTGGAGTGTTTTATACCATTGCATACAACAATATTCAAGAGCAATTAACAATTATTAGATAGCACTCAGCTCTAATTACACAGTGTAATAGAAGGCTACTTATCATTGGATGTTATTAGTTTCAATTATAACCTACATACCTATTGATCAAATAATATAAAAAATAATAACAGAAATTAATAAACTTAAGAATTTTTCTAATTTTAAATACAATATGTACTTAACATACTGTATGACATTAAAAATTTGATTTGAACAGTAAATATTTTACAACGATTTATAAAAAAATATAAAGAAAAACCTTGCTCCAAAGCAACTACTGTATACTTCGCAACGTATTGAATAAAAGTTCAAATCGCTACTTCCCAAAGCGTAAGACCAACGCCAAGTAGGGAACAAGGGTGTACGCAGTATACGCATTTCATATTGTAGCTATTATTGCAATTTCAAATATGAAAGCGAACGCTACTATACGGTTATAGTTAATCATATTACATCTAAATGACATTAAAAACATATTTTAATAATCGCCGATGACAAATTCTAGATATATAACTACATGTCACAACAAATAACCTCAGACAGCCATCAATTTGAACTAACCGTGATGACTCAAATGTACAAGTTAGTCAGGTATAAAAGGTTCGGCACACATTATTGTCACAGTTGTTTTTTTCACTAATATATTTGTAAAAAATATATCCATTTGTGCCTTAAAACTTAATAAAAATACACAGACTGATCATTATGACACCCTGGAACACCAACCAACCACCACAATGGCGCGTCAGGGATGTTCAAACTTAAAAAACCGGTAAACATAACGGATGTTATAATATATTAACCTGTAAATATTTATATCGATTATTTTCAAACATTATTCCGTCGATTAAATATGTATAAAATATACGAAAAACTATATGATCATTTATATTAATGTAAACCGGTATAAGGTATTATATATTTTCATTGTGTAAAAAACGAGCGTAAATATTTTAACAAGTATAAAAACCGAGTACTCCAATTTTTGTAAAAAAATTAAATCTCATTAACAATTTAAAAATATCTATACATTATGTTTATATTTTCAAAATTTAACGGATTTTACGATACGGATTTTAAGATTGAAAATCATAGAAAACAATATACCATTTAAACATAATAAATGTTGATAATATATATCATAATACAATTTGAACTTTAAAAATTATAACATGTAAGATTTTTCTACTTCTATTTTTGTTAGCAAAAAAATAAACAATATAGTGTAATATTAAGATCGAATTCAATCACAGTTAACGTAACGCTTTACACTTTTTTTATATTTAAGAATTTTTCGATTGGCAACCTGAAATCAGAATTCAGCTAAGCTGTTTATTGATTTTTGACGTTACTTGAGAGTTGTATCTGAAAAGTGAAAAGTTTTTGTGCTGTCGACGAGATTTAAAATTTTGTTTCAAAAATTATAACAACTTCGTAAAAATAAACATAATGTTAACGTTTAAGGTATATAATTATGTTGATAATTTATAAATCTTTGTATTAAAGTGTAACAAGTGTTTTCTTTAATTGTGTTCATAAAGAAAATATATTAATTAGACATTTCATTAATTGTTTTAGGAAAATGTTCCGAAACGTTTAATTTCAATACAAATACAGAACAGTGTGTTTTGCTGTTGCGATACCCTCATATTATGCATTTCCAATTAAAAAACGAGATAGTCTATATTGATTACTTATTGATTGGGTATAGTTGAAGGGCAATGAACCATGTTGCATAGTATTCTATGTAACACCTAGGTATATGCTAATATGAAAAAGCTTTGCGAAGCTATCTATTTTTGCAGTAATATACAGATGTTTTAATAGTTATTACTTAGATGTTTCCTGACATTTATATAGTTAAATATGTGTAATATATTGCACAATTTTTTGCAAGGCGATTGTTAATTAGAAGCTGCGAAATATTAATTCGTTTTTCTCTCTAGTGCTCTTTGTTACAAAAATCTCTGTAATTGAAAATTTCAGGAATGATACCTCATTAAATTATAATGGATATGAAGATCAAAACACCAGAGTTAAAATGTATGGATCCGGAAAATTACCGAAAATATTTTCGAGCCCTTTGCTGGAGTGGAGCCAGGTCCGATAAATTATATTTTAAAAACTTTATGATAGTTATCTTTCTATCATAGAAATAACACTTCATTTTTGCAGAAGGACTGACAAGAAACCTTCAAAGAAATTCAATAAAAAGGACAGATTTAAAAGGCTTAAAGGATCAAATGCCTTGGCAATCTGTTATGCTCCTGCCCTACTTGCAAACCCATCTCAGTTTGCAGTTTATGCTACCGTCCGTAGAACTATTCTCGCCCGCTGTAGACAACTTCAAGCTGCTGCTGCCGACTGCTCAGATGAAAGTGATGATGATGGTCAGTTATCTATCTCCACTACAAAAGTACCAAAGGTAGGATTTTATTATATTACACACAACATTTAATATTCTAATTTGGATGCTGATAAGCAATTAGTTTTGATAAAAACATGCCTAAAGATTTTATAAGAATTTTAAATACATTGTTTGAAAAATATCTACCAAGTTCTTTTTTATTCTTTAGGAACTTTGTTTCTTGGTGTGTGTGTGTTTCTTGGTGTCAGTGAGTGAACCACTGAAGAATATTTCAAAATAAAATGTCAAGTATCATAGCATGTTAATAAATGTACTAATTTGATTGAAAAATTTGTTAAAGAATTTAATGTAATGTGTGATTAAAATACATTTTTTGGTAGTTTTAGGACTTAAATGACTTAAAGTGGTTTTGTTTCATGTAGAGTATTTGACCCATTATAAGAATACAAAATATCTCCAAAAACACTGTGGGTTGACACACTATTGCTTATCTGCATCCATTTATGGATTTGAGTTTCTTATACTCATTTGTTAACATATCTTTATTCTGAATGAGAGAACTTGATTATTAAGGCAGAATTTATTTTATTATTATTAAGGCAGAATGTGTTCAGAAAAAACCTTTTTTTAAATGTTTGAAAATATCTATAAACATGTATAGACATGTTAAGCTTATTTAAATTTATTTAAATATAGAATATGTGATCATCTTTATCAAGACGGTGGTGACATCTATTAGGTTTCTTTCAAAAATCCTAACCAATGTTTCTAACTTTGCAGTATAGATAAACATTGAAAAGATGCCACTACCGATTATTTTAAATATAGAAATTTAAATATAGAAAGAATTATCTATATTTAAATAAATTTAAATAAGCTTAACATGGCTATATACATGTTTATAGATATTTTCAAACATTAATTTCGGTAGTGGCATCTTTTCAATGTTTATCTATACTGCAGAGTTAGAAACATTGGTTAGGATTTTCGAAAGAAACCTAATAGATGTCACCACCGTCCCGATAAAGACGATCACATATAGAATGCTTAATTCACCGAGGCGGACAGCGATACGGTAGCTCAGTTGGTAGAGCGACGGGACGGTTTCGAATCCCTGCCCGTATCGGTTTATTTTTCATTCTATATTTAAATAAATTTATTTTTAAATGACGGTTATTTATCCCTATTTGATCATAGTGATTGGCCAGAATTTGTATGTTACTATAAAAACATGAATGGCTTGTAAACAAATAGATGAATTAACCCATTTCCAGCATTACTTGTTGCCAATTGTTGAATTCAGATATGATAATAATTGGCTCAGAGAAACTTGCAACATGCAATTGCAATGCAATCAAGCAATTGCAAGAGAGAAACAGTTTATAAAACTATGACTTATTAATAACCTTGGTTTTTGGTAATCTTGGTTCTTGGAAACCAATTTTAGGACTGAGATGACTTATGAACCTACGACAATATTTGCATGGAGATTGTTCAATAATAACCTGAAGCGAAGTAAACCTTTCGTATTCGTGGCCGTATGCGACGACACAGTGATTCCACAATCAATTTCAATCTCAATCAGGTGAACCAAGAATTGTTTCTGAAGTAAATATTATTTGAGCCGAAACGTGCGATCTTGTAGATCAAAAATAACTTTAATTTTAATTACAATTGTAATTAATATTAAAGTTATTTACATGACCGTCAGAGCATCATAAATACTAAATTTTGCAAGTAATGTAGTGCAAGACTTACAAAATTAAAAATGTGTTATAAAAATAATAAAAGGAATATTTAGTTTCCTGTTCTAGAAATATTTCTTCAGGGTTCACTTCCATTGAACCTCAGCGTGAATAATACCATAGCTCCAAAAGCGGAGCTGATATGAAAGTAAAATTTCCTTTGACAACGACAGAAGGGTATGATTTTCTGTTGTTGAAAGCTGTTTGGTTTTCTGTTGTTCAACAGTAGGTATCGATCATTTCATTATTACAGGATATTACTTATGACTAAGAATAACTAAAGATGTTGATGTTGCGATAAACATTATATTACGTGACCTAAGTATAGGGGAGTCAGTCTGAAGAAGAACAGGTTCATTGAAAGGTGTAAGGACTTGCAATTTTTAAACGCTGCAATGACCGCAAAGCCGAATGAAACACGAAATAATAAAGATCTCTAAACTACTAAAAGTATCGAGTTGACGTAAGTTACGTCAAAAACTAAGACCAAAACTCATAGAGTTATTATACATAGAGTAGTAGTCGGCCTAAAATGTGTCCATTAAAAAAAAATAGAAAACATGAGGCTACCTATCCTTCTCTTTCTCTTATATGTGTGATTAGATAAAGATAAGTATGTGTCTCTCATCTTCTCTCTTATTATTTGTTAGACACTCGCACTAACAGACCTGCCTATAGACCCCTGCTCTGTGTTTAATAACTCTACGAAAACTAATATGTTAATGACATTAATAACGGATTTATATAAATATAGAATGAAAAATAAACCGATACGGTCAGGGATTCGAACCCGCGACCACTGGGAAATCGTATCAGAAACTTCTACGTTACCACGATTGCCACCACTATCAACTTTCACTATCATAGGAGTCTGATATAGACAAAAGATACTCGCAAAAGATTTTGTGAAGTTTTACCGGTTGTTAAATCACTTCCATAAGTAGGACAGTCATCCTCTGTTGCGGGATACCGAAAGCGGTTAGTCTTTCAGTAGCAAGACTGCAGAAGGATATAACAACCACTACATGGTCTATAGAGTTCATCAAAAAGGCTCCTCTAAAAAATCAAAACCGATGCCTTATTCGATGTTAGACACGTCTCCTGATTGGACTCTCATGATGAACATGTTTGAAAAGCATTTCAAAATCCCTGAGGATGTTGGAGTTTCGTCATCCAGACCGCACTTATTCTTGTGAGACGTATAACAATGAAATCTTTATATAACTTGTGCATAAGGTGAGTATGAATGCGCATCATAAAAGGGCCCCTTAAATCTAAGCCTGGTTTGCCAGTCCCAGGCATTATTGCACTCCTCTCTCTATGCAACGTAATGAGCCCGGCACCCGCACCGTGATCCATGGAATGCTAAAAAGCTTCGTCTCTAGTCATGCTATCAGGTTTTAATGCCTGTGTCTGCAACTTTCGAAAGACATAAACAAGAGTACTGAGTAATGATGAGCCTTCTCGGACGTATGCTCGCGTACCTGATTGAATGTTTAAAGAAATAGGTTACTTTGAATCGAACTATCTTACAAAAGTGTACTGGGAATATCTGAATAAAGAAATACTTTTTTATTGTGGATGCTGACAGAAATATCATCGGTATCGGTGTTTTGGCAAGCAAGGGGATCAGGTAACGGTCATAGCAATAATCAGCAAAATCCTTTCGAAACCATAATGAAACTACTGCGTTTCTAGCCGGTGTGATAATCGTCTGTCGCCAGCACAAATGTAACACAATAGTAGGTACGAAAGTAACTTGGAAGTAACTTAAGCGGCGATGTATCATCTTTGAGGCGCCCATAAAAAGTTATCGGGTCTTATGGGACATCTTGATCTTGTTGCATGAAATCTTCTACAGGAAAATTGTTTCTAACAGCAAAGAAGTGACTAGACCTCGTAAATTGTTATATCTCGATGTAAACGCCTTTAATATGTCTAAGGTTTCATATGTTCAATATATGACTATTTTAAATTAAAATCTAACTGTCTAAGAAATAGGAAATGTTACGTTATATAGAACACGTTCCTCTGAACTTAGTAATTACACGTGAGAAGTTTTTAAATTTTAAGGATTTATTGTTTATTTTCTATTCAATAACGCAAATATTTTAGAGCAATACATATTATAATAAATGCAAGCGTAGCAACACTGGCCGAAAATTTGCTATTACTTTCGCCAAAGATCCTGATTTTGGGTCCCTGATTCTAGAAAAGAATTTATATATTTTTTAATTTAAAATGTTTCACTATTATCTTCTTTGAAAGCTTTTATGTTTATATCTTAAATATGTGCTTAAAAGTATGGTTTTATTAATTTTTAAATTATTTAGTACAAGAGTTTCAACAGTTTGTTCACATATTGCTATTTTAAAATATGACGGTTAATCTTGCTTGACATCCAACATATGTTTTCCTAATTTAGGTATAAATGCCTTTCTTTGTTTTACAAACGTATTTATATGCGATGAAGTGTATTTAACGAAGTAGTAATAAAGTCCATATTCTAACTACTGGTGCTTGTTTCCCTAAACTTGGTCAAAGAACCACGGGCAAGTGATTATCATAAAAGTTATAATAACATATAATAGCAGTTCAGCCTTTTTTATAACCGTGTATAGGTACTTGGATTGATAACTTTAAAAGATCGTAATGCATGTTTTCTTCGTTTTCTCTTTTTAATATAACATTATTCAGTGTTTTTGTGCAGATCTTTTTTCTTAATATTTTAGAAATCCAAACCCACTTTAAAATACTATTCTGAAATGTACCATTTCTCCTTTTTTATGCAGCTAAAATTAGCTTAATTATTGTTAGCTTATGTAAAAGTAAATCTGTTTTATGTTAAGATCATTTAATTTTATTTTAAGCAAAAAGCAATACAACAGATGAAAAAAACATATTGGGAATAGGTAGGAGTCAATGTCATGGTCGTTGAACTAAGGCTGTTCACACGGCACATCTACAGAAACCGTTCGTTGCAAATACTTACCAGTACGGATCGAAATACATTTAGTTACAATTAAAAATAACCCTTATTTTATTTTTATTTTAGAATCAGTTAAATATTGAAATCTAACAATAATATTAGTAACGACCAATTTGTAAGAAATATTTTTCATTTTGTACTGCAATATATATATATATATATATAGTGTATATATATAAATATGTACATTTAATTGGCCAAAAAAAAATCATAAGTACCTGTGGCATCTAGAGTGTAACAAATGGTCACTTATACTATTTTCGACATTTTCCTCTTAATCGAGGCCAACATTTTTTCTATAATGTTTTAAGTAACGAGAGTATGCGGCCCCTTAAGGTAAAAGTGTTTATATAAAATACCTACATTGCCCTTATGAACCGCAGAGACCTTCTTGATAAGACCCAAAGAAAAGAACTGGCAGTATATTCCATGGATACTCTCATACCTTACGACTTACACCTTTTAATTAATCATAAAACTCACATAATGGTTCTGATTTATTTTTTTAAATTAATATAATGCTGTGGAATCCTAATTGTATAAGTAATGTAAGTAGTAATAATTTTAATTCGATACGGAATTCGAAAGTCATTGCGTTTATTTGAGAACTTCTCCACAACTAAATAGGTATAAGACCAAACAAAGAATCTAAAAAACCGCTTCTTGATAATAAATCAAGAAACTTTTTCTGCTTTATTATTTCTGTCCTATGGACCCTGACACTGGTTTCTATTACCACTGATGTTTTTTCTACTTTTGGTAGAATATTTGTGTCATAAATCAATTATTGATGTAGGTATGTATACATATATGCATAAATGTATGAACATCAGACAACGTCAACTGAAATATTTGACAGGTTTAGTTGCATTTTTAATCAAGTCCCATGTCGCATGCTACAGACATGGTGCGGCAGGACAAAACGAAAACAGTCTCGTCGAGAATATTGATCGCTGCCAGTTTGCCAAGGCACTTTATGCTCACGAGGGTTAGATATGAATATGCTTATGATAACGTCTCCAATATATCTGTCGGTCGTATATTTGTCTGTGTCGGTCCAGTCCATGAGCGCGTTGCCTTGGTAACCATTAATGGGCTTCGAAATACGTAGGTAAATATTACCCTGCCAAACATTAAGTTCATTTTGCATAGGTATATATATTTCTTACTTATAATAATTTTCTTATTAGTCTATACTAGCTGTTGCCCGCGGCTCCGATCGCGTGTAGGTCGAGATTCGCGTAATCTGTGGAAACTACAATTATCCAGACCTATAATAGACTTATAGTTAATTCTATAGTGTCCTTTTCCCGTGGCAATTTTATACATATAGGCATTACATTGCTACGATATCAAACTAAAAATAATAACATACATACACATCACACACACACACATACACACAGCCAGGACATTATTCAGATATACGTAATAAAGCATATGAATTCGAAATATTTTTTACCAAATTTTATGTTTTAAGTAATGTTCAATTAAAGAATTTCTTTGTAGAATTTCAAACTGCTATACCATAATATGCGAACACATAATCATAGCGAATTCTAAAAAAGTCACCGCCATCTATTAAGATTTTATATAACTAAATTTAAAATGGGCATATGCTCATATTCAATTTGTTATTTTATTAAAATTCAAATAAAACAAAGTAGAAATTCTAGCTTTATCTAAATTAAATAAGTTTATGTAAACCGTATTCAATTCTGATTAAAAGTTTTGAAACAGTGCTTGAGTGCTTGTAAATTTTCAATTGACCATAATTTCTTTTTCCCTAAACCGATTTCGACGAAACGATTTTGACAACGCTCCAGTTTATATATAATCCACTTGTGAAAACCGCGTTCAAATACGTTGAGTAGTTTCGACGTTATAACGTACCAAACAGACAGACAAAAAAATCCATATTTTTTTTTTGGTTTCTGTTAATAGAACTACTCTTTTTTTAGAAAAATATTTAATGTATAGACACTCGATTTTTACCTTATTATGTATTTGAGATAGTATTATTCCTTTTAGCATATCTCCTGATAAGTGAGATTTGTTATAATCCATAACTTCGTTTGGTGTTGAAATTATAATGGGTTTTAAATCAAAATAAATTGTTGATTTATCTTTGTTACAGATCACAGGGATTGGATTGCGTACAGTATTTTCTCTTATATCTCAAGCGCGATTCACAGATGCGAATCTCTGTGAGCAATCGCTTAAAGCTTTACTAGACGTTTTGCAAGGCCATGCGCCCGAAGATCTAGCGCACGAGCAACATGAGGTAGGATTTTAGGAACTTTTTTAAGGTGAATATTTATTAAAGTTAATTTTTTACTGATATTTTTGTTTTAGATAATGCTGAACTTACATAGCATGCTAATAGAAGTTTCTACCAGTGGAGCGGGTGGTCGCACGGAGACACCTTCCACGTTGACAGCACTGAGCAGCTCCTGTCTAATTGCGTTGGCCGTCGCTCGAGGGGAGGCCGAGCTAGTGCTTAGTGCTGTAACGTCGCTTGTCATGGCCTCACCGACCCTCACCGAACAATACATTCAGGTAATTATCTATTAATTACATATTTTACTTTCAATCGTTAGTTCATAATGTTACTAAGATGTCAATTCAATTTACTATTTCAGATACCGACTAATTTAACAATTTTACAAAGAAGTGTCCACTCAGTCATTCTGGGTCCTCCCTCCCGGAATCTGTGGTTAAACTTTGGAGTACCGCACAAATCATTAGTAACCAGCTTCCCTGTGGACTTGCCATCGCAGCTTACCGGCACTGGGGAGTTAGTGGTCCGCTCCTTAGTGTCCGATGGCTGTTACTTATATGTATTTACATCTAAGGGGCTTTTGAAAATAGGCTCAGGCTATGGTAGTTCCATTAGACAACATGTATACTTATACAAACCTGACTTCTTTGCCGGCGATCGCCACGGCTGGCTGGGCTACTGCAAGGTCAGACAAATTAAATTATATGCTATGATTTTGTTGATAACCTTAGAACTTAACACTATAATGTCATGAAAATTTACAGGATAAGTTGTATGTAAGGATAGGACGTAAGAAAAGTGAAGTCCATGAAGTGGACAAAGACACGTTAGAACTGAAGAGTGTGCTACGGTTAGAAGCGGGACAGCCTGCCCCCGTTGAACCTAAATCAGCGGTGTTCACAGATGGACACCAACTTGGATTAGTACTTCTTACCAATTATGTCAGTTCATGTCATAGTTTTCATCATAAAATTCAATTTTTAACATCAGAATATTTTTGTAAACTTAATAACCATTAATTTGTATTTGAGCTAATTCCTTTGAATAAATATCAATGAAATGGTACGTATTATCATACAGGACAATTTAACAATACGGATGTTCGACGTGGAGACAAACGCTTCTGATCGCACTATCGGCGGTACGCACGCTCTGAGTGCTCGACGCGAACTCAATGTACACTTACTAAGAAGACGCACGCTAGTGCTGGGCCGACCATCGTACGATGACGGTCTTTCCAGGAAGATGGTAGACCTCGATGCCCCACTAGCTATGCAACTTGATGACAATGAAGACGATCCCCTCCTAGGGATATGCTCTGGACTGGATTTTGGACTTCTAACTACTTCCGCGGGGAAGGTGTGTAAATCGTTCGCTCCTCTATGTACTAGTTTAATGTATTGTTTTAAGTTTATAGTGGTTTTGTGTTTTTTTTATTATAAGATAAAAAATAAAATAAAAGTTTGTAGAGAAATTTTGGTAAATATTCTTTTATATTATATATTAAATTTCATTTTTAATATCTTGTTCTTTCTCTCCTGTAGTTATATTTCCTTTCTTTTAGTATTAAGACTGCCGAAAAACCATAACCTCTTCCTTCTGATCATCGTTGTCTTAGTATCCACTCCTTCCCTATTCTACATGTGTGCCAACAAATTTAATTTTTGTAGATGTTCGTTTGTTTGTTTTTGTGGTGACCCATTGGATTGTTTAACCAAACAAACAAGCCAAAGAATGTATAAAATATTAAAAACTATAATAATGTTTGGAACTCGGAACAATAGATTATAATTTGTCTGTTTATTTGTTTTTGCTTGCGAATTACTGCATGCTGCGTGGATTTCAATAAAACTTTATATAATTATGCTTTATTGCCGGGGTCAAAATAAAAAAAAATGGGCTGTTTTTGTAATATAACAAAAAAGTTTGGTCTGTTATCAAATTTAACATGTATAAATCTATAAATATTAATTGATCATATATGGATTATTATTTGAATTGCGGGGACGGATTAGATAAAGTCGGTGCCAATAGTTAGATCTTTAATTTTCTCTGCATTGTGAAAATAGCAAATAGTAATTATGAGAATAGTAAATATGTATTTAAAAACAGTAACACAATTTTTCGGAATCAATCAATGATTTTTTTTTTAAATAGCATTCGTTCTCGGAGACTGAGACCAAAATACCTGAAGTTTTCTATTTGACGTATATTTTAGATTTAAAATTGTATTGGTATTAACACTAGCTGTTTAGCTGTTTGTTTGTTTGTAAGTTTGTTTAAGGTCTGCGGTGTATGCAGTTAGGAAAATTAGTAACTAACTGATACAACCAGTCCGCTAGGTTAGTTTAGTTTGCAGAGATATATAAAATTATGTGCTCAGCGTCTGCTAGGGGATCAGGAACATATAAAGAATATATATCATAAATTAGTATAAATATCCGGCAATAATTAGGGTTGTGTATGTTTGTGGGTTTTACTATGCTAGTTTTATTTGGACAAAGAGAAATTGTTCTTTCCGATAATTAATTTAAGGGCGCTAATAGCATTTTTGTATGAAAGTGTTGTTTTATGTTTAGGTTTACTACACCGGCAAAGGTACTAGCCTTGGTTACAAAGTACCCGTGCCTCAAACCGGCCGCTGGACCCTCATGAAAGAAACTATCTTCAATAAACACGAAGTAGCCAGCATTAGAAAATGCAAAGTTGTTCAAGTTCGTATATTACTATTATTTATTTTAATCAGATTATTATATTAATAATAGTTGTATCAATAAAAACATATTTTGATGCAGGTGGCCCTGGGACACGAAGGAGTGCACGCTATCCTGGTGCTGGACAATGGTTCTGCGTTGTTCACGGGCATTGCTCGGCGCGGTGAGGACGGCGACGCTAACCGCCACCGTCGCACTCCCAAACCGACACGACCCAAGAAGATATTAAGGGTATAAATCTTGCTATATTTTAAGATTGATATTAACAAGTTACAAATTAATTTACAATGCAACTTTAACACAGAATATGTCAATGGAAAGGTTGTTACACTTTAATAAGTATAAATATAGACAAATTTAGTTTATTCGACTGTTATTGTATATTATTAAGTTAAATTATCCTATCATTGAAAATAAACTAATGATAAAAATCAGGCGGAGGGTCATCACGTGGTGTACGCAGCTTGCAACTACGGCTCCACGGCGCTCGTTACGCGACTCGGACAGCTGCTCATGTTCGGGAAGGACACCCAGCACTGCGACGACAGCGGCCTCGTTACCGGACTAAGAAACGAGAAAGTAGTACAGGTGAGGCGTTCGGGATTTTTACTAATAAATCTATTAATAAGAGTATATACTAAAGTTATAAATATTTCATAGGTTGCTTTGGGTAAAGCACATGCAGTTGCTCTTACTAACTTCGGCCAAGTATATACTTTTGGAATCAACAACAAAGGTCAATGCGGCCGTGAGTTCGGATACACCAAAGAAAGTACGTACTCATAAAATACCTATTTATTCTATACTATAGATTTTATTATTTATATTATAGGGGAGATCACACCATCAAATTTAAAATTCAAAATGTTCAGATACTCTCAAATCTAATATAAATAGGTACACCACTACCCACTATGTATAGAAACTTGCAATGTAAAAAAATACGTATCACGAATATATGTTCCTATATACCTATGTGCTTACTAATTTTTCATGACAGTTGTTTGAACGGTTAATAAGATGACAAACAAGGTAAGTAAGAATAAAGTGGCTTATCAAATATTAAAATAATTGTTGGACCGGTGTCAAAGTACGAGATGGGGAGAAGAAGAAAATGTTTAAGAAACTTAGAACTCGAACACAGAACCACCTACCTGATTCAATTGTTAATCTAAATAAATATTAGTATATATATTAAGTGATCCAATCAAACAAAACAAAACAAAACCAATGGCATCAAAATCGGTTTAACGTTTAATACGGAAGAATTATACGCTTAAAAATAATTTAATGAAAAACGTTGACAACATTACATTAAATTAAACTAAATGTATAAATATTTAACCTGCAGAATGCACCTTATTTCTTAAATTAATGATTTTATCTTTTGAATGTAATATTAATATATATTATGTATATGTATAATTAATGTCAAAATGTTTACATATATGGGGTTACACAGAACCATATTCGCGCGACCCGACCGACAAGGAGGAGGGTCGGTTCTGCCAGGAGGAACACGTGTGGACTATGGAGTACTGCCGCGTGTGCGTGCTGTGTCGGGAGTGCACCGGCTTCGGCAGCACCTGCCATTGCGCAACGTTACCCAACCGCCTGCCCGGCGAGTCAGTGATCTTGACTATTAATGAACATTGACAAAATATTTAAATGAAACTTGAATCACTTGAAAATGTATGTTTACATGGTATAGAAAGTGCGGGTGCGGTGAAGGTGACAGCGGGTGTAGCGTCTGCGGCGTGTGTCGTCATTGTGCGGAGGCCTCTACCTCGGGTGCTACGGCCTCTGTATCAGATCCGCCGTTTTTCCAGTCTGGTATATTTAACTAACTATAATTTTATTAACACAAAATTATTATTAGCTTTAGCTCTTATTGTGGATTCATCGGCATTTTAATAAGAAACTACATACACGCAATACTCAACAGATAAAGAAGTGTCTCAGGGCGAAGGCTCCGTGGTAGGTGTGCCGGTGCCGTGCGGGGACGAGCGCGAGGCGGGGGTGAAAGTAAGCAGCTTGCCGCCCGCTCGCGTGGCCGTACCGGGCGGACACCGGGTTGTCGCTGTGGCTTGCGGCCTGCACCACACTGTACTACTCACTGAACACGGTTTGTATACAGTTACAAGATATCTCTAAGATGACTAATATCAGTTGTTATATAATAATAATGTTTGTATCTCAGGCGATGTTCTCACATTCGGATCGAACCAATCGGGAGCATTGGGCGCTGGTGACATTTCCTCCCACCACCGACTAGTACGTGTACGAGTGCCACGCGCTCTTGCCGTGGCAGCGGGCAGTAATCACACTGCAGTGCTTACAAGAGACGGAGAATTGTTTACCTTCGGTAGTTATCAGGTTAGTCTCAAACATATACAGCTATTTATTATCGTAATAGTAACGTATTATAGTAAAATTTCAAATTAGCTGCTAAAGTTTAAGTTCTTAGTACTTAAACAATATTTTTACGAAATAGAAAGGATCACTGGGCCGTCCGCGGCAGGAAGAGCCGCGTTCTGACCGGAGCCCCGTATGGTACGCCACACCAGAGCGGGTACCACGTATAGGGCCTCGGCACGGCTGCCGCGCTGTATGGCTCTCTGCCTCCGGGGACCAGACCTTTGTGCAGGTGTCACAGTCACTCATTAACACCGACACACTCTTCAGTTCTACCATCACGGCTAATAGCAACAGCATTGGTAAGATATATAAATACTTTTGCGGTAGCTTTTATTTAGCTTTTATTTAGATTTTAGTATTTATTTAGATTTTAGTATTTTAAAAAACTTGCTAGTTTTTCTTCTTATTAATATTGTATGATATTATTAAATAAAAAAAATTGCAGTTATTTTACCAAATCGTCCGGAACATACTTTCAAGTGTATTACCATTAATAAAAATGATGGGTCTTGTAATGCTTGGACTGGACCTGAACAGGTGGACTTTGTGAACACCCTTGCTTGTCTGGACCCACTGTATGATGTATTATGGTGCTATCAACCTCAGATGCGAGTTATGAAGTGCTTTAACATTATCGCCTTTGACTCGCATAAGCTTCAAAGGTGCTGCTCTAATGACCCTGAAGCATTTTCCGATATTGAATTTGAATACCCAAATTATGGTTGTTTGAAAAGGCTTGAAGATTTTCGTCAGCTAGAAGACTTCGAATGGATTACTAATAACGATGAAGATGAAGAAGTAGAGAATGTACTCGTATCAAATATGTCGGTACTCAATCAAGAGTTAGCCATTCCTTGCACTGCAGGGTGTGAAGTTACTAGAATTCACGCAGCATTACATTTGCTCGGATGCTTAGATTCACTTACTTATGCACATGACAATAGGTAAGTTATGCAACTAAATGTAAAATAATATATAAATGAATTAACAAATATACCAGGGCTCCTGGCAGACGTGTTCCTGCTCGAAAAATAAAATAAATATCTAGAACCCTATAGCAGCGCCGTCTACTGGGTATAAGCAAACATTAAAAGAATATAAATATCGGTCCAGTCGCTTAGGGAGTATAAATCATTATAAAATTACCATTGTTTATCAGGTCACCGGTAGTAGACTGTAAACGTGACACCAGCATACAACCAGTAATTCCTGTGGTTGAAGACTATCAGACCGTCAGCCGCTTTGAGAACCAGGGGGGTGGTTGGGGTTATTCCGGACACTCGGTTGAGGCTATTCGCTTTATGTGCGATAATGACATTATCTTAGGTAACATATTAATGATCTGTAATAATTCCATAACATTGTTGTATTTCTCTCATAATAAAGTGTACTAATACTAAAATAAACGAATGAGCAAAACTTTAGTAACAAACTTTTCAAGCTAAGCCATAATAAATATTTTTCTTTTGAATTAAGGTGGTGTTGGTTTGTATGGTGGTCGAGGCGAGTACACCGCAAAAATACGGCTTTATGACATAGGGCCAGATGGTGGCGATCAAGAAATTGACGGAGAAGTTATATTTGAATCGGACCACATATTTTACGAGTGTCCTTCAAAAGAAAGATTTCCATTAATGTTCGATGCACCTGTGGCTTTACTTGTAAGTACCATTTTATTAATTAAGTTGTAGTCTCATTAGCCTTCTATTTCTGGAATAAACAAATGTGTAATCAATATCAATAAAATGTAGGGTGGGAGGTGGTTCGTGGTAGCAGCCACTATTAACGGGCCATCATCGGACTGCGGTTCAGCTGGACAAGCCATGGTGATAAGCGACGATGCTGGTTTCCATTTTAAGACTTCGAAGAAGTCTAATAATGGAACGGATGTCAATGCTGGACAACTACCTTGTCTTTTATATAACGTGATGGGGCCTGATCATCCAATGCCCATAAGACATTTAGATCCGGGAGAACCAGTGATTGTTCTTTCTAAAAACATATCCAGAAAAGTGACTGTTACCTGCTTTCGATCACTCATTACGCTCATGCAGTGGAGCTGGCAGACCTTCAAAGATACTCTTTTAGAGACAAACGGCCAAGTACCTATAAATTATCAAAAATTGACAATGATGAAGCACCAGAAGCGATTAGTGTACGTAATAAGAGCTGGTCTAAGATTAATTAGATCTTATATAAAAGAAGTGTATCCGCAAAGCGTCAAGAGGCGGAATTCACCTGACTATATGTCATATTTCGAATCAATAGCGGAAATTAGGAATTTCATCCAAGGTGTAATGGCAGATCAGACACCAACATGTTCCATGTTGCCTCGGCGACCCGGCCGCAGTAAGACCCACAGAATATGTTATGTGCAATTTGCTCTTGAAATGACTAACTCTATACTAACGGAAGCCCATGATACCTTTACTGCTTGTTTCTACGCGTTCTTTCCGACACCAATCCTGAAATGGAATCATCTATGTTTCATGCTCTGTCATATAAAGGCAAGTCCTACTTATAAATATTTTTACTATTCTGTCGTCATGGTTGTCGCAATGATGGTTAACATTGTTTTTTAAGGACGGATCGGTAAACTGGAGTCAGATCCGTGAGCTGACAGCGACTTGCTCGGCGATGTGTTTGTCACAGAGTTTGCGGGACGTGCTACAGTACATCGTACCACTGACACACAGCCATGGCGCCACGCAAGATGCACGGCGCATTGATAATAAGGTAATTATTAAAAAAATAAAATAAAAATAAGACAAAACCAATAAACCATGTTGCTTATCATCATATGTGTTGTTTTAGATGATAAAAGACGTGCCATGTAAATCGGCCACGGTTCCGCGGTCATCGCATGCGCAGAAACCACCACCAATACCGCCCCGTGCTAAAGATGTCCATCGAGTATGTTTACAAAAATCTCTCATATTTAATATAAATATTCATAATTTATGTGCAATGTTAAAGAGCATTTAACATTTTTTAATGGTTTAACATTTTATTACAGACTAATGACAACGAAAAATCAAATTATCTCGATTGGCATTTACTAGATGTGGTGCCTCGGTTACTTGATGTGGTTCTGAATCCTATAAAACAGCAGATCACCCGTCGTCAGTGCGCACCCGCTCACGACCACGGAGAGCTACTTACACAAGAAAAGCTCTCGGAGTATTGTTGTAAACTAACATCTCGTATCATTGCCGAGATGTCCTTTAGTGCATTACAATCAAAGGTAATATCGTTTAAATTTAAATTAATATTGAAATGAATACCGAAATATCAGATGTAGAAACACTACTCAGTAGTATCTAATTATTTATTTGTGATTAGTATATTATTGCGAATTATAGAAATATGTACAAAGATTTACGGGGCGACATCGTCAAATTCCCCATAAATAAAGATAAAAAAAAAAACTTAAATATACACTTCTGTTTCCTTAAACCAACCAACAGGATGATCCCGATTCTAAATCAAACAAGCACCTTGTAACAGCGTCTCGTTTCATGCGTGTGAACTCAACTCATTCGTGGAGCACCGGCAACGGTAGCCCCGACGCTATCTGCTTCACTGTGGATAGACCGGGTGTAGCGCTGGTAGGCGCCTGCGTCTTCGTCGGCACCGGTCAATATGACTATTCCATTGAGCTTCTACATGATGTACGTTCATATTTATTTTTCTTTTAGAAGTACCTATGTCTTATTTTATATTATATATAAAATAAGACATAGTTCTATACTTATATATATATATAGGTATACTTATAGGTCTATATATGTCTATACTTATATATAGGCGGTTAAATATACGCAATTAGCCTTTTTAGAGTATTTTCAACGACATATTACATTTTAGATGCGCACATCATCAGAAGAAGCAAATGCCACACACTGCTGGGTCAGCCTTGAAGCCGCAGATGGTTCATTCTCTAGTGCAGATGCTCATCATGATATGGTGAACATTAAGTTTAATAAAGCTGTACTGTTGAAGGTAAATATTATGATAGTTATATTTTAATTTTTAATGATATCGAATATAAAGAATATTCGAAGATGCCAAGCTTAATTGTAAGATAATATTTTATTTATAATATGAATTAAGGACGAAACACGCTACGCGTTACGCCTGTGCTGCGAGGGCGCACGCACCTCTAGCGGTGATTGCGGGCTCCCCGCAGTTACTGGACCCGATGGAACTACCTTCCAGTTCGCCTCTTGCTCTCTGAGCTTCAATGGCACTACACTTGCGCGTGGACAACTGCCCTGTCTCATCTATTACAGGTATATTCTACTGATACAGAATTCTATTTTGCTTGCTTAGATGATTTTTACCGGAATACCTATTACGTGTTTTTTGGTACAGAACAAAATGGGTGGAACGTTCCTTAGAGAGCGCACCCGCAGCGAGCACCAGCAACACTCGTATCTCCTCGGGGCTGGGTCGTCTTGTGGAGGGAGGAGCCTGCGATAGCGGTGCGGTACGTGAGGCGGCCGTGGCGGTGGCAGCGCTGGTGGCAGAGCGTGGCGCGGCTTTGCTTGCGGCAACGCGCGCTCTGCCACCAGACGAGCTGCGCCGCACCGTGCCCGCGCTGGCCGCTGCGCCGGCGCTCAACACTCTGCTGCCTTACGCTCTCGCTAATCTCGAGGGTCTCCATGATTCGAAGGTAGTTTTTGCCACTATAATTAGTAATTCAAAAGTGGGATGTTTATTTGTTACGTTTTTTATACCTGGACAAAAGAATCAAACATTTTATGAATGTCTTAGAATTGGGACAACATGTAAAAACTATTCGAGTGATTTTAATTTTGCAATCGCGTGTGGAGTCAGCCCAATTTTACGGAAAATATCAAAAACTGTATTTGTCTACATTTACAATAAAAGAAAACTTACGAGTCTGATTTTATTAAATTCGTGACATCACCTAATTTTATACATAATAATATAAATTTATAATAATAATGTAAATGTATGACTTTTATAATGTAAATGTATAAGCTGCAGAGTTTCTTTGATTTAGCTAATTTTAATTACAAGCCTACTTAATTTTAAATTCTCCACCCTTTATAAAGATTTATACATATAGCTTTAATGTGTGTCTGTAAAATTGTGGTCATCAAAAGATACAATTAAGTAGTGAGTTATAACATTGTTTTCTAATGATACAGAGCATCATTCAATTACTTGAAATGGTGCACAAGTTGCTGCCTCACGTAGCAGCCATGAATCTAATGATACCATCTGTCGAAGAACTCTCCACAACTACCACCAGCCACTTCTATACGTGGGTGGAGAGCGACCACCCGTACAAACAGGCGACAGTGTATAACAAACGGTTAGTTATTAGTTCTTAAGATTTAAATTTTATAATTATAGCAAATGCATGTACGCATAGAGGCACTGTATTTTACTGGTTGTAATGTTCGTTTTATGTTAATACGCATACCAAGTGCAAATTAATGTTAAACATGTATTACAAAAACATATATATTAGAATAGTCTGCCTCAGCTATGGTCTTGTACCAAGACGGTACTGCTGTTACTTATTCGGGCAAAACAGCGTGTATACTTGAAGTTTATAGTTCTTAACTATCTGGCAGGGTGCTATTTCCTCCGCAAGTAGCCTGGATTGTATTAGAGATGGATCCGCGCAGTATAACCGCTCAGCCGGAGGACACTTTGACAATTTACGCAGTAGCGGGAGCGCCCAAGCACCGCTGCCACTGCTCCGGAGACACCCGGGTCGCCGACCCACCCTTCCGCAAGGTATATAAGGTAGAGATCGTTCATTCACTCATTCATTGTATCTACACAGCTACATTACACTGACCACGCACACACGCCTCTTTGTAGGAACTTGCGCCTTCACTCATTCATGACTATATAATATAGACTAGGTAATAAGGGATTCTTTTTTCCCTTTTTAATTTTAGCGGGATTGGTTATGAAGATTATGCTTGCGCTTCTTGAATAACGTATATATTTAAGCTTTATATAATCACGATTGGTATGCAATAGAAAGAATTGGTAGATTTTTTTCATTATATTAGCAAGGTTTTATTACAGTGGGTGAGGACAACATTACATTAAGTGAAACATATTGATGATGTCAAATAAAACACCGAGTTTACAACAATACAAAATGAAATATGATTTATAAGTATCTGTTCACTGAACTGTCGTAATAGCGGCGAGTGAACATTAGTATGTGCATTATGACCATCATTAGAAAGCCGAGGTTCCATTTAATGTAGCAATATTGTCGTCACCCAGTGGATTAGTTAGAATAGATTTACTACTCTATAGGTACAAATGAAAACATAACATATATGTTGTGGAACAAAATATTATTTCATACTAGAGTTTTTTCAATAAAATGATAATTGCAGAAGTTAATCCAGTTGACGTCAGAAACTGGAGAAGTTGAGGAACTGGAAGAAGCGAGTTCCGAAGCGCCTTGCATGCATTATAGCTGCACTTATGTCAGCGTCACTCCCAAGTTGGGTAATATGTAAGTAATTACAACAATATATTAGTTATTGGGCAATGCTCATTTAGTTAGCTTTAATGTGATCTCCCTGATGCTTCTTCTCCTGAACTACTGAACCGATTGTCACCGGTATCTTTTTAGCAAAAAAAAGTACCTAGTTTAAGTATGGATGGTTTGTAAATATCTATATAATAGATTGATAAGAATTGTACAAATGTTCACGAAAATGATTTTGTTTTAGAAGGGCTTCTTACTATTTATCTATAATTAATTGGTATCTTTATTTGGAATTATAATGTACTTTTTGTAATTATAATGCTTAGTTTTCAAGCAAAGTTATATGATCTTAGTATAATGATAGAGATGTTATGCTTGTCACTGTTCTTTATATATGCATTATATTTTTTTAGGCAAGCTGATTGGCCTCAAAAGGCTTTACTCGTTCCAGGAAATGAAGTTATTTTCTCATTGGAAACTGCATCTGATTATTTAAACGAATATAATAAAGCTAACAAGTAAGTAAATTACAGTTACATTTAAAGCTTCAGATTCAGTTATTAGAAAATCATAATGTAAAGTGTTTAATTTAATTAATATTCATTTTTATTAACTAAGTGACGAGAGCCGCTTCGGTTACCGCTGTCTGTGCATCGGGTACGAGGAGGGCTGGCCCGGACGACCGAGTACGGGCTTGGGACCGGGTTCTGGACCAGCTTCGGGATCAAACTCAGGACTGGGCTCGGGACCGGGTTCGGGACTGGGCTCGTTGGAGATGGAGCTGGTTCATCTCGGAGCTGCTTGCGCCGCGCGACTACTGGCGCCTGACCTTGACATACCCCCACTCACACGTGGTAAGAATATTATTTGGCTTTATATAATTTAGGCGCCATTGTTGATACTAGTTGAAATAATATGTTTGAGGAAATAATGTTTAAGATCAAAATTTTAAGCACGTTGCTAATGAATTAGGCGCACGGATATTAAAACGGATCTGTTACTTAATTATCGGAATAAAATCACTAGTTCCACCAAAAACTGCTCCTCGATCTGAAGATAGAGACAATTTTATCATTTAGATGAATAATATCATATCATAAAAGTTCAGCTTTAATATAGAGCATACTTTACCGAATATTCTGTTTACATTATTATTATACAATGTAATTTCATCTTATCGAGTTCTTACATTTATTTCAGTAAAGAAGAATATACCTATGGTGTTGAGAACTAGATTAAAAAAAAAATAAAGAAATTTGTAACACCTGGATTAACATAATTCATAATCATTTGCATATAGGTTTTACAAAAACAAAAAATAATATACCTCTTGACTCTTATCAACTTTACAATCTGTACATATAATATAACTGTAACAGATTGCTGTCTGTACATGGCAAATATATTTAAAAATCATAATGGGTGTTTATATAGGCAATAGAACCAAAAACAATGTTTTTCATTTTGTCTGTTTGTTTATGTACGCTAATCTTATAAACGGCTTAACCGATTTGAATGCAGTTTTTAGGAATATATTGTGATGGGATTCACTTAACATTAAGTTTTTTTTTATTTAAATCGATTAATAGATAAAGAAGTTATGTCAATTGATGTCAATCATGTAATATGTAGTAAAATAAAGTTAACTAAAGAAGACGCGGGTTATAATATAATTTATTTATTTAGATTCTAATATCTATTTATATGCAACATGCATTTATTAGTCAAGGCCATAACTATGATGCTATAATAGACTGGTCTATTAGATGCAATATGATTTCCTTAATAGTATCTAAGATGCATCACATAGTCCGACTAGTAAGTTAAGATCTTAGTTTGTTTGACATCTATCTCTATCTGGGAGGAAGAAAGGTGACAAGCTCCTCCGTGTGGGTATTATTGCTGTAATTTAAGTGATTAAGTGATTTTTTCTTCACTTAAGTGTTCTGGGTATTAATCCTTAATAAGAAAGTCTTTGAAAGATTTAGCTTTCACTAAAAAAAATTAGAGAAAATAATAATATTTATTTACTGAAAAATCACCTAGGCTATCGAAAAAAATATTGTCAAGCAATACTATTGTTTATCGTATAGTGAAATTCTTAGAATAATTATACCAAAAAAAGCTGTTCTTCAGGGATAGGTATTATATCCTGTCTCCTCACAGTGAATGCCAGATGTTTGGTAAGTAGTGATGTTCCCATCGCCATGGTGTGTCTCGTGAGTCGTGACCGGCATGTTCATGTGCCGCAGGTGTTACACTGAACCATTGTGCTACAGTTTGTGTTAACTCGGTTTGAATTTTAAATCCATCCTGGTAGTTCTTGATTCCTTTTGTGATACATTTATAAATGGGTAAACGTATAAATTGTATTTAAAATAATGGGACGGACTTCCGGCTGACTGTAGATTTTATTGTCATATTATATTTGTATTATATTTGAAACATAATATTATGGAATTGACTGAAACTATCTGTGTAAATATATATATATATATATATATATATATATATATATATATATATATATATATATATATATATATATGTATATAAAATTTTAAAAAATATTATAGCAAAAGCCATTGTACGAAAGTGAATTAAGTTAGAATTTCGAAGGTCAGTTTTTACATACATAAAGCAAAAACTACTGTACGAATTTTAATGTAACTTTAAATATATATGCATTCTCCCAGTTATTTTAGTTTGGGCTGTCTTATCCAGATGAATGTTAATTGGAAGAATTGTTTATCAGTATACATCCATACATACCTTAAACATCGATTTGGTATTGGTATAAGTTGCAAATAAAATAGAAACGATTTGAAAAACTGGGACTATGATTTTAATTACCCATGTTATTGTTTTAAAATATCGGTAAATATGTATAGCTTTATGTATAGCCATGTTAAGCTTATTAACATTTTTAAATAAATATATAATGAAAAATAAAATGATATGGGTAGGGATTCGAGCCCACAACCTCTGGAAAACCGTCCCGTCGGTCTACTAATTGGGTTTACCATATCGCTTGGGACTGTTAAACTGACCTATTTATAATAATCCTAGCGACCATAGTGGAGGTCCAGACGTTGGCTATGACGGCTGGCACTAGCGGTGTGGGTGCTGTTGGAAGCGAAAGCGGCGCCGAGACTAGTGAAGAGGGGGTTGTGGACGAAAGCGTATTCGACGAGAGTGAGGCGCTGCTGCTGTCGCGTGGTCTGGAACTAGCCTCGCCGCCTGCCGTCCAAACAGTGCTGGACGGCCTGCCACTGCTGCGGTGAGTACCAACTACTCCCGCCCCCCGCGACTTCTTATTTTTTGCGTCAGTTGTAGTAGAGCATTAGACAGTGTGGTGATGAAAGAAGAGAATAATATTCATGGCTGTATGGGTGACATAAATATTATTAGCGATGACAGAACAAGATCACACGTAAGTATGAGATGGAGAGTAAAAAATGTAATATTTTTTTATTATTATATAATTTATTACAGAAAAGAGCGTTAATTTCAAATTATGAAAAATAATTTTTAATTGCAAGATGAAGTATGTCTTCAAAGTTAGACCTTCCACAGTCACGATTTGCTTTTGTAGACATAGATACATAGATAGGTTATGTACAGAGTTACAATAATATATACACCTTATTTATATGTGAGTAACTAGTCGCCAGGCAAAGATGAAACAATCTTATACACTAAATAGCACGCTGTATAGCAGTAGCTGACATGTACTGAATGTACCAGGTGGTTGCCGGTATGCATCGACCTATTGTAGAGTGCTGGTCTATCTAACAATCTAGCCGCAATAATCTTTCTTATTCCTATCTAGAACTAAAGGTGAGACAGGTAATTAAAACAATGACTTTGGGTATACGTAGTTATGAGACCAAATACCCTTGGAATCATATTTTTGATGTTATGTATCCGTTTTTCTGTACGGATATATATATATATATATATATATATATATATATGTTTATGTAATTTTGTTTAGTTTGCACAGAGTTCGTCATAAAGCATAGCACAATATAGCGAGTTATAATAGCGTCATGAGTCAACCATAGCAAATGCAAACATAATATAGCAACATTACTGGACCTTCATAAGTTATTTAAATATTTTAGATTAGACTTTTGTTTTGCAAGCATATGTACTTTATATACTTTTTATTGATCTAAGTTGCAATAATCAAACGCTATTGTTTGATAAAACGTACAAAAAAAATATTTTGAATCTTAATTTTATCGTCGCTTGCACAAATCAGTCTTCAGATGAACACTCGCCGTTCAAGATCATAGTGTTATTGATTGTACGCAACTCTACTACCATACAATAATATGTTCACATTTGTTAATATTCAATTAATAATTAAAATAATAACATTGCATAATTTATGTTAATTCGCTCCGCAGCCATGTAAGAGATCAGAGTTAAATGTTTTAAAATTACGTTCATAATTTACAAAATTCGCATTCGCTACAGCTATGAATAATTTTATATTCACAATAATCAACAATTTTAAACATAGTAATAAAACAAAATGTGTTTCTTGTGTCTTTTATTTACGTTAACAGAATATTTTGATTTCCACAATGATACGAGATAAATTTACACAAACAAATAATTTAAAGTTTACAATGGGTAATACTGATTTATTTTAAATAGTTTAATTGGCATCAAATTTATTTTGCTTATTTTGAGGTAGAGTTCTCTAAACTTAACAAACTTATTAACAACAATTACCACCTCCTTAAATACAAAAAGAAAAAAAACAAAGTCATTTTGATCGATCCAAGATCCGATCAAAGAGATCTATCATCTTAATTACGAGATATCAAATCATAAGTTGGTTGTTAACAGTTCTGCTCTTTCTACAACTATATGAAATTCGGTCTCTCTATAAGTTTTACCATCTGGCATTACTATCTGAACTTTCTTTTTTTTTTCATTTTCCCGTCTTACTATAAAAAATATCACAATGGCCGCTACCAGAAGAATACACACTATGCCTACAACTACGAAAATCCAAAATGTTTGTTTAAATGCCCCACACCGGCTATCTACATACGTCGGAGTCGAAACGTAATGCCCTTCAAGATCATACCAGCAGTTGATGATGCCTCCGTGATCGCTTGAGACGTTTTGCCACGCTTCTGCTAGATCACAGTTGCACGTTGAATTAAGATTTAACCCGTCGATTCGTAGCGACAAGGTCGATCGGTTGTACGTAAGCGATGATGGTGTTATATTGGTGATAGTATTATTATCAATTAATAAATCTTGTCGACCTGAAACTGACATGACTTCTTCATTGACTGTAAATCCTAAAAATGCACCTTTTCTTATCGTCGTTACTGTGTTATTTCTAAATGTTATCGGTCCCCTGGACGATATATGGAAACTATCTCCTTCTAATATGGCTATTATATTATTTTCAATCAATATTCTCTTTGGTAAATTGACAAGAAATGTTAAACTAGATAGACACTCAATCACAACTCCTTCAATGCGTAAGAGATCAGTCACTTCTACATCTGACAAAAATCTGCTGGGAAGTGTTTTAGTTACACCGCCTCGTATAATAAAATTGGTGGTTGTGAATTTCTTAAATGCTTGTATTTCGACGTTGTCGTAAATATTATTAGTAAGTTCTATACTCCGAACCCCAGTTAAACTAGAGAAGGCAAAAGGCTTGAGGTTACTTATTCTACTGTCACTTATAATAATATTGTTTATACGCCCTTGAATGGCATGAGGAGATATTTCATTAACCGTGCTATTCGATATTGTTAGTCTTAAACCAGGATTCATTTCGTTGTCTCTTGGTGACCAGGCCAAAGCGCGCTCGTTAATATTAACTTGTTCCACATTTATTATCTCTATCGTTCTCAACTGAATGAGATGCCGAATAGCTTCTGATAAGAATGTCACACGATCACACCCATTTATAACAATAGCAGTTGCCATTGCAGGTATGCGGTAAGCTCCGTCAGGTCTCAGTGTCAGATCCTGTTTAAAATGTTTAAATATACATAAAATATCTAAGTGGAAGAAAAAATATTAGTCGGCAAGGCCGGCCAACTATAACGACAATATAACTAATAAAAATTACCTGAAATTCCCCGGTGCAATGACAAATAAGCCTAGTGAAGGAGTCGCATCGACAGGCTTCTTCCTCGCACGCTGTTGGCGATAAGCGTTGGGCTTGCACCCCGGCCTGTAGCACCACCGCCACCACCAGATACCACCACATATCCCGCCTCATTTTCACCATCTTACGTCACCATCGTTATTACTTGTCAGCTCTGAAATCAGTTTTCTCCTTTAAGTTTTTCAACACTAAATGACCATGAACAGTTATTTAAATCTATAAAATGAAAACTTTGTCTTTGATTACTAACACAGAATATTATTATCCAATTCATTTTTAAACTATATATTATTGGTAATGTTAAAAATACAATTAGATTATATCAAAAATACCTTAATTCCTCACTTCGATATTTCTACGTCACTTCTTTGTTTAATTGTTTATGTCACACTAATTCACTTTTCATAACTAATATATGCATAATAAGAACTGTTTGGGACAAAAACTTGTTGAATTATGACGATATGGGTTATTTCGCTGTAGTCGTATCTATGTGTGAGTCAGATAGGTATCGTTATCGGATTCGTTATCAGATATACTAGGTGCTTAACGAATGGTACTGAAGAAACGTGTGTGTAATTTTAGCAAGGCTATCAGAGTTGATAGCGCATTGATAAAACCAATGCTAACGGCCCTTTGAAAGTTACATATAATACACGTTCATTGGTTTTGAATAACATAGAATATATATGTAACATGGCAATAATAAAAACCTTTGCTCCAATGTTGATTATATGATGAAAAAAAAACCCGGCCAAATTGAGAACCTCCTCCTTTTTGAAGAAAATATAAGAGCGAGCTGTATTTGTAATAAAATCATATTATTGGTTTCAAATTAGCGATAAAATTAAATTAATTTTACGAATTAGTAAGTAACATTGACATTCCTCGTACTCAGGTCTTAACCACACCCTGCGAGACTAAAGTCGTGATATTTATGTATAACACGAGAATGTGCTTTAATAAGAGAAGTATATCCTTGACGCGTCTTCTGGCTAAGCTAATTACGACTTAGGACGCTATTTTAACATTAACATGTATTTAGACTTTCTGTATTTCTATATTTTGCGCTCATCGCCGTCGCTTATAATGATTCCAATTTTGGGATTTTTAAACAATTCTTACCTACTGATATTTTAAATAGTTGAGAGATTTAATAGACAAAACTTGTGAAACCATCAAATTTATTACCTGTTCAGTATTATTTGCCGATTCAATGAATTCTTATAAATGTATTGTTTCACAGGATTATTAAGATCTAGTCATAAAATATTTTTTTTTTTTTTAAATCAAGCACAAGTCATAGATTGAATGAGAAAGGTAAGTTTTGTTATTATAAGAAGTTTTTACACAATGGAAATCATTGAAGCTTATGTATTTAAAATTAACACTAATGAGGTACTAATAATTTTATAATATAAAGTATATTATTAATACTAATAGTTAATTATTTATTATATTATCTTACCTCGATCCAATATCGGTTGTAGAATGCTTGTGGGGAAAAATACATTTATATTCCAATTAATATCTCCTCACTAGATTAATTATGACCTCTCGTAGTTTGTTATTATTAGACACTCTGTTATCAGGTATTCAAATTTCCTAGAACACTAATGAGAAATATGATATTGTAATATGCACAGGAACATTACGAGTACTTTCTTAGAAATGTATACCACCGGGACTTATATTAAGCTTAACGGACAGTTTAATTTGGCGAATCATTCACAGGTCGTATTAGTTATGCTGTGCATTTAATTTTTATATGTGAATTGAATACAATATGATATATTAATTCACTATATATTGATCTATATAAACAATTGTTTTTGTGTAACTTGTTAGATAGTTTTCAGATTTGATTTTATGTTTATAAAATATTTTTTCAGAAGTAAACACCAAAACTATTTACGTTTTATAATATTAATTTAAATAAATATATATTATTTTTTGTAACTTATATATAGTAAGCAGAAGGAGTATATATAGATTACTTTTAATGTCAGTTAGCCGTTAACTTATCCATCACTTCTTATTGTACACAGTTTTTAGGTCTTAACGTTACAAATTAGCACAATTTGAAGATTCGTCATATCAAAAATCTGTGCGATCGGAACTCTTAATACATTACTCAGCGGTAGAGTGCTTTATTTTTATTACATGAAGTCAGTATTTAAATATCAACCTACGTGTTCGTAATCTTATGACATACTTACTATTATACATACATGTTTATATATTATTTATTTACTACATCAGCTTACACGGAGTCTTAGGTAATAGTTTTAGATCTTCATTACGAATACAATGTAACTATGTAACATTAAAAAAGTACTTTTAAGCGGTCGTAGGTCAATTAGCTATTAAAAGTGTATCAACCTAATGCGGAACACCGACGTAAAAGCACGTACAAGAGCAGGTAATGCTTCAAGTACCACAAATAAACTCTTATTTCACCATTGTTTAATGTTTATTCCTTGACTCTAGCACGTGAGAATTGATTTGTGTTGGCGGGTTTCCATTGCTCGCTCAGTAACTTGCACTTGCTTCGTCTTTGAAAAAAACAACAATTATTCTATTATTCAAGTACACTTGGTCTTTTATTTCGCTTCTAATATTTATTCCGACAATGGCTTGACCTTACAATAAAACTATTTCAATATATGTTTATAATAAACCTTTCATAAAACAAATTTATTTTGAGGATTTCAGATTTTTAAAGACTGGTTTTGACTATAACGGCAACTGGTTTTATGATGTGACTAAGAGGAACGAGCTACATATTCATTAAATAACAGTATTTGCACAAAACACATTATTAAATCTATTAACCTACAAATATCCATACATTAAGTTTAGTAATGAAACCCAAAAGGCCGTCAAAATAGAAATAAAACACTTCACAAATTTCCTCAAATCTCGTGTTAAAACCAGTTTTTTAACTTTTAAGTGTTGTTAACATACGATGAGTAACAAAATCTCGATAACATTATACTGAGTCATGAAGAAAGTCTTAAAATGCTCGATATTAAAATAATATAATGAGAAGAGAACTGTTTTTTTTTCCTCTTATTTTGAATATCTTTTTAATGGTGTGAAATTTTAAAGTAAACTTCATCCTTTGCAATATATCCTTTATAAATATTAAGGTTAATTTTTATTCTTAAATATGAGCGACGGATGCTGTAATTGAATTATCGTGTAACTGCTTGTATCCTGGAGCCAATCGTGTCCACCAGTGATTACAGAGACCACTGCGTTTACTTGATACGTTTTGGAAACCGATAGGGTCTATAAAATGACCAGTCTCGTTCAAAACATGTCAGTATAAAATATAAAAACCAAGCAAGTATATAATTTAGGTTGATAAATTAAGATTCATTTAAATTTACTTTATGTAAAAGTATTAATTTATTAATATAAAAATATAACGGTTATGCTTTTTTCACTGCTATTTATATTTACGACTATATTGTATAATTTATGTATATAATAAATTAGTAATAAATTAGTCCTAACAGATTTTAACAGTTTTAAAAGTCTAGTAAATATATATTTATTCGAAAGTTTAATTTTTCCTAACTTGTTAGCTTATTGTGAAACAGATAACTTTAAACATTTCTGTCATTTTCATCCGAAAACATAAAAAATAGTTAACTATTATTAGGTTTATTATTGTTTAATACTTAGGGCATAGAAGATGAAGTCGCTACTAACGTCTAGTATTTAATAAAATAATGGATAATAAATATCACACATTTTAATGGAAAATGTATTTTTTTATTTATTTAAGAATCAGTATTTTAATAGCGAACATACTTGAAGTTATCAAATGCTGTTACTAAAATGCTGTAACAAAACTTAGTGCTATTTGGCATTATATTCTCGATATTGAAGATTGAAACTTCGATGAAACTTTATAACTATGTTTAGCTAAAGGTCAGAGTGAATAACCAAACATAGTTTAACATGAATTTACCTATTCCTTTGCATTTAGCAAGTCTTTCCGGTTGCTGGAGCTTTTGATTCGGTAAACAGATTGCCAGTATGTCGAAATGGTACCTGAAATCTTAAACCTAATCCTGAATAACATTCTATTTATATCTCTAGATCCATATATCCATATTGGTGTTTGTAGATGTACAGAGGTCAGTTTAAACTGAAAGCTGGTCATCAGAGGTCCCACCCACACGTATCAAGGTCACTAATACAGATTAGGCTTCTACGAAATCTCTGTATTTAGAAATAGATGTATAAAATTCATTTTCATAAAAAAATTGTTAATTTTCAAAATGATATAATGTATGATGAAGTCATACCAATTACTAGTTACCTGAATCACTAATTTACCTTCTCTTACTTCGTCGTCATAATCAGAATTTAAACAAGTCATTATTTGCATGACTTTATAGTGATTGATGTTTTTGTTTTTATTTATTTCACGACCACTTTTCAGATAACCTATTAATTCAGATAAATCATTTACTGTTTATTTGTCACGACAATAAATATTAAAATATTGGCTGATAATAGGTAAACTTAATACGCAACAGTATGTTATGTAACGTGTTATAAACAAAAGTAAGATATGAAATAATATTAAATACTATAAGTAATATTACGTTGATCGGTTTCACTGCGCAAATTAATAAAATCAATTATATGGATGATCCACATTTTATAAGTACCCTAATGTAATAATTTCAGTGGCACATGTTTTGTTTGAATCTTTGATTACTTGCCAAGTTGTACCGGCATAATAACAGCGATACGAAATATTATCAAATAGTAAATACTATACTAACCTCGTAGAAACATTGTAATAGTTCTGCAAATAACTCCCACTATATTATCCGCTTACAAAATAACAGTCCAAATGAAACTGAACATTATATAGAAAAAAACAATGCGTTGGAGAAAAAAAAATAGATCAATTGCGTTTGGCGCTTAAAACAACGGAGTTTGAAGAATGCATGCGCTTCGGCGGTTTCCGCGCACGCGACTGATCACTGGCTCGAGAGGCGCGGGAGAGCTCTCGCAGGCGGCAGCGGCGCGGATCTCGGCTCCGTGACCTTCGCCTTACAATAACTCGCTAAATAATGAATACTTATATTTTACGCAGTTATATCAGAATTATCAACGTAGACTTCCAGATCCTACGGGTCCGTACTCATATAATTTATTCTTCAAGTTATATTTCTACAAGCAATCGAACTTGTCCTAGCTAGTTTAAAGTTCGTCGTCGACAGTTTACGTTTGAAGAACGGTTGGTGTAAAAAGATATGTAAATTCAAAGAACCATACGATGCATTACTCTGTGTTTCTATGTATCAATGGAGTGCTTGTAGGTTAAGTTTGTAATTGGATTCACGGAAGGTTCACTAAGTAAATATTTATTATATTTGTTTAATGTGAACGCGTTAAGGTTTTTTAATACCTAAACATAAAATAACCAGCCAAATTGGTTGAGCCGTTCTAAAATAATTCATTTTACTATTCGAAAATCTTTGTAGGTTTATGCTAAATATTCCTATATAGATCAGTAAAATGTCTTAAATGCCATCTCTTGCATAATAAAGCCATTTTTTCAAGGGTAGTATTAGCTGTTGGGTTTTCATATAGCTGTTATTCAACTATAGATGACTATAAATCATTGTTTTTTACTACTTGACCACAGATGGCATTGCATAATATAATTCTATAAAACCTATATACATACATATAGCGATCGCTCGGATACTTATGTTATTTAATTAAATATCGTTTGTTTGGTCCATTAAAAGGATGTTGATATTCATATTTGGATTGTTTATTGAATAACTTTGAGATGTAATGTATAAAAAATACGAATTTCAAATAATTAGAATAATGCTAACATAATATGTCTCATTTAGTTTAAACTGCTAATCAAGTTAAACAAATATTTAAATTCGTGATCTCTACGTTTATTATATTAAATTTCCCTGAAAATCTGCAATACAATTCTCAAATTTATAGAGTTAATCAATACCTAACTATTTTTTAGAATCACATACTAAGTCTCTATGGTATTTTTTTTATATTTTTGAAGACTACCTTGTGAAAATAACTTCCTTGCTCTCTACTAAGGTGTTAGTTTACTAGGTCATTGCCTATTGTTTACCTGTCCGTATTTGTTGTTTACCACTTTAGTTGTCCCGTGTAAAACCAATTGATGTGACCTCACATTGGGCTCACTGGACTGTAAATGTGTTTATTCAATTTATTATGAAATTAAGCCCACAAAGATGAATATTTAGCCTTATTTTGTAGTTACAAAACGAGCGATTCTTCGAACGAGAAATTATAACTATAACGTAATCTTCAAAAATCGTTTATTATTTTCAAAACCTCGATTTCACATGTTTATTTTCATTATTATTAAATTACAAAATGGAATACAGTAGATTGTTTGCACAGAATACGTAAGATGCTGTCCCAAATTTTCAAGATCCTTCAGGAGATGGTATCAGCTGTACTTCCGTATATCGTATTATCGGCCACACAAATGTTTCCTCCATCAAAGACTATAGACGAAAGAAGAATCAGAATTTTACGAAACTAAAGTAAACGAAAACTCCGATCGTAAGAATTAATTTCTGAGACTGTCGCTACAGGATATACCCTCAATCAATCTCTACATAGTGTTACTCTATTGTTAAAAGTGGTTGGAATAAAACGAATTACCTTCTTATACACCAGTAAATTGCACAGGAATATTTCTTTAATAGTAAAAGAAAATATTCACGAATATAAGAAAAATTGGTAATGAGTACCATCCATTGGTAAGGAGTGTTAGACAAAGAAATTAAAACTTGTTTTTGTGATAAAAACGGAGTGGAAACTTCCACTTCAGCTTATTAAGCGACCGTACTGGACCGCTTTGAGATAGTGTAGTTGCCAAAAAAGAGTGTCATCGTGCTGCTTGTCCTGAAGCCTTGCTTGAAGCCAAACTTCAGGATTTTATAAGAGCTGGAGAATAGCCCTGGTCCAGCTCAGATCTAAGCCTAATCAATAAGGAGTTCAAACTTTTGTTAGACTTTTATCTAAGCCATTAGCTCAATTGACAAAGTTTGGAGGACATGGTCTGCTCTACTTTACACGCCGACATTGATTCTTTTAAGAAATATCTGGAATGGCTTAATTCCCATGAAAACAGTGCGTGCGTGCTTATGCGCACATGCGTGTGAGTGCATGCGTGTTGGTACATACGTGTTCGTGAATGCGTGCGAGTGCGTGCTTGCGTGCAAAAATACAGAGTAGTGTCAGAGAGATTAAAAGCCTGTATCTGAAGCAAAGATTTTTATTTCGAATATATGGATTTTTATTCGCAGGCTTCAAAAATATTTACGTCTATTATGTAAGCTTTGTAGATTTCGTTAAGACTACTTCATAAAAAAAATATTGTAACTGAACTTATGACTATCTATATCTGAAATTTAGTACTACTAAAATTTAAACTACTATCTAAAATGCTGGTTTTCATATATTCGTAATTCTTTTTTACCATTTTAAGAATTTGTTTTGTTTTAAGTTATCTGGACGGTTAGATGGTTATCTTCTTAGCTGAGGTTGGACCTGCTTGCTGACGCTGTTATTGAGATATAGTACTTTTTTTTTTTAAGATTTCGGATTACATACTGTAACTTCGAAATAATATTCATCTTTAATATTTCCAGTCTCCGCAATCAAAAAATCTGTCATGTATATCAATAAAGAATAGAATATCCCCTTCAGGGACACATAGATACAGATCTAATAATATGAATTAAATTTATTCGATTGGATTGGATTAATTTACCATTTGTGCTAATAGCGAGCTTTTATACAAATTGTAAGGTAGAGGTTTTAGATGTTATTCGAGGATGGATAACATTAAATAACATCAACGTCTCAAAAACAGAGCGCACTTAATATAATTTATTTTAATATTGGCTCTTGCGTCCTCGGTCATAAAGATCCTAAAAGCTAAATTATTTAGAATTGTATGGTAGTTATCCATTCAATCATCTACAGTTAGAAGCAAGAAAATAAGTCATATTTATTATACTATATCTTTTCATTTATAATAAAACGAATAGTGATTATTATATACAAATTTTGTATTTTTCAAAGATAAGGGAGTAAATTAAGTAGAGTAACCAGTGCTTACAAAGTTATTGTGCATTCTCGCTAGAAGCGTATCGGAGCTCTGTGACATACTGAGATTAACGTCTTTACCACCGGATGTTATATTTTCGTATCGGCCCGCGTTCCGTCGTACAAAACTAAAATTTAGTTTCTTAATTGTGGTGAGTTTGCTTATTATAATCGAAGAAACTATTTTAGAGTTTTCGTGTTTTATTGGGAAAAGAAAAAAGTTTTTATAAAAAACTAAATTCACTTATTAAATCGTAACTATTCAGATATTTTAAGTTTTAAAATAATAATATTCATTATTATGTTATAATAAAACAATAATTTATTTGCATCACATTTAACATTTATTTTATACGTAACATTAATGGAATAACATATACATATATTAAACCAGTATTGGTTATTTATCTACAACATATATCGCAATTCAATCCACTTATGAAATGAAATCGTCAATATAAAAATATATAAGATTAGAAATTTGTGTTTTAACAGGTTTTTATATTTTTGTATTAATTTGAAATATCAAATATAGAAATTGTAGTTTATTTCTTAGATAATGATTTAAATATTTTACTATAGTACCTATAACTATTAATTTAAATTAAATATTACTATAAATTGATTTTAAATATTATAATGGATGGAAATTAACAGTCACTAAACTACAATTGTATTAGTCTAAAAAAGCTCGTCGCTTCTTAAGTAATATTTTTAAGAAACAAATCATTTACTAACCTTTGGGATTGGTGCGATAAATATTTAAAGCAGATAAAGATTTATATATTTCTTAATGTACCTCACCATAACGACAATAATAGTATTTTTAATCAATATATTATCATTATATTGGGGTAACTATAATTTGGTATTACGAGATAAAGAATTAAACATTATAATTACTGGATTCTAATAAAGTTATCACTATGGAAACATGAGCGAGTTATCAGCTCTAGGTTATCATATAGAAACGTTAATAATTGCACATATATTACATACGAAGCGGTAGATGGCGTATTAAATATAATTATGGCTTCACTTAAAAAATATTTACAACAAAAACTTACACAGTAATAGATCCGGCAAGACACTATTACTCATCAAAAAATATTTAAAAATAAACAAACTAAATAAATATCACAGCAAAAGAACTTAAGCAAACGTCGCGAATGTCCTACTTTTAGGATCATTATAGACTTATCTACAAGGATGAACTTGAGCATAGATTGCGAATCGTTTTTAGCTTTTTTTTTAGCGTTAGGACTCCAGGCACCGTTTGCTTAGGATTCAACCATGCCGAAAAGATGTGCCCTCTCCTGGATCAGCAGCAGCAGCAGCAGGTTTTACGGGCAATGGCCTATTTGACATCTTGCCAGAGCTGTTCGAGGTTGTTGAATTATTAGATTTAGTTGTGGACATAAAATTTGGACTAGTAATGGAAGTGTTTTGCGATTTCGTTGTAGGAATTATATTTGTATGCAGTTTTTCACGAACTGCTCTTAAATATGGGCCTCGAGGGATAGCTTGCTCTGCAACTACATCGGGCATATCACCCAAACGGTTTTTCTTTTCCTTTTCGCAATTTGCTATTTCTGCGTAAAGGTGGACGGCGAAATCTTTTGGTTCAAAATATTCGTGTGCAAGGGCCGTTTGTCTGTTATAAGGTGACAGTGGCATTAACTTGTCTAGTGAAGGAGTGCGTGTACCTATGCTTTTCATTTGTTTTTTATTTTTGCCAATACGAGGGGTTGTATTTTGAAATGGCAGTTCATAAATATTCTCTTCGACGTTTAGTAGTGAGGTAGTATTATTATTGCAGCTCTCTTCAACTTTTATCAGTTCATATAGATGTTCTATCATTTCTCGAGCTTCTACATAATTTTCCGGATCTTCAAGTTTTTCTTTTAGATTTTCCAATAGTTCTTTAGTTAGTTCTTCGGGCAACGTCTGTGTGGTCTTATTCTCTGTTAGTAACACATCTTCAGTGTACTCATTAGGAATGACTGTCTCTTGAACGGCATCTTGGATTCGCGGTTCGTTGAGACGATGACGTTCTGAATATTCGTTAACTGACAGCTGTGAAATAGATCTAGCATTATCTATCCCATTATTATATCCACATTGGCATAAGCGGTCGCAAAGTGCTCCACATGATGAATTTGATGATATGATGAAATTTTTTATAGTAACGCAGTGACCTCTTCGTCTCATCCACCGTATAAAAGTTATTAACATTACGATTATAATGCATCCCAAAGCAGTTACAATTACAATACCAATAACTTTTTTATTTCTTTCACTTATACCTTCTTCATCTTCTTTTTTATGTGGGAATCTAGGATTTCTTATTTCAGTGGCAGTTTCGTTACTTCTATATCTGTCACATTGAATGGTTGACTTCTCATTACAAACGTTATCTGAAAACTTTTTCAGTACCATATTTTGTTCGGGTGCTTTGAAACAACGAGCAAAAAATTCATCGACAGTGCAATAACTTTCGTTTTCAAAAACTTCTATCGAACTTGCTCCTAGACCTTTGGCCAGCCAAGATGTCATGTTACAATAACAAGGTTGCCCGAAATAGTTGTTTTTGTACACTACCTGCGCTGCATATTTCGAATATGCTTGACCTATAAATCCAAGACTTCCAGGATTTAATTTCTCTATTTCATTTTCGACAAAAATTAATTCATGTACGGATCCACCTGGAGCCACTATAGCGTTCGGTGCTAACTCATCGAATGAGTTCCTTTCCATTTGTAGCTTGTTCCAAGAAGAAAGTTCGATTCCTTTATCTTTAAAAATTTTAAATGTACTATCCATAATTGTAACTGCAACTACTGTAGATTTTATAGCGCCTGTTTGTATATTTTCAAATCTGGAAATAAATTATAAAAAAAAAAACTTAAAAAAGAAAACGTATTTCGATAATGAAAATAATAAACAAAATTAAAATACGATGTTTACTAAAGAAAGATAAGTAAACCGACCTTGATTGTGTAATATTTAAATTAGCTATAGCAGACTGCACTGCTCTAGAAGCCAACACATGTACGTAGCAACGTTGTAGGTGAAAATTGTTAATAAGTGATTTTGGAGCAAAGGATTCCCCTTCGATGTGGTTGAAAGAACAGTTGATTGCCATTACAACGTTGTATGTATTAGCGACGAAGGCGTCCGACTCGAGGGCGTGTACTGACACATCTTCCATCTTGATTAATGCAGCCGAAGAGCCGAATGTCCTTGCAGGGAACTTTGGTATAACTACTTTCTTCATTCGAATCTGAAATAATATAAAAAGCATATTTTTTTATTTTTTTCTTTATGAAGATACCCTTAAAACGTACACTCGCATTGCTGTTTAGTTTTTATTCGCTTTGCATTGTTGTACAATATGTGCTATAACTAACCGTCATCCCTGGTCCGTGTTCCCCAACGTTGGCCGCTGTTGGATCCAACATAAATGATTCTGGTGCCAACTCCAGCATTCGAACGTGGAATATTTTCATTGATAACAACCAGGAGAAAGTTCTTCCTTCTATGTTCACTAAATCGCAATCTTGAATTGAGACGGTAAGAGGTCCTGCAATAAAGATTAATTATTAATTAAATTACATCTCACGCATACTGCGTATAGCATAAAATAAGGAACATGTATCCTTATTTATACTGCCTTTCTGAATTCTTATACTGCTTTACTAATTATTTTAGTATAATATATATATAAATCTACATTTTCTTGACCGCAATACGTGTATAAAATAAAACGCTTCTATTGTCTACGACACATTCACGCGTTGGTAATACGTTTGGTTGTCTCATGAGTCATTATCCTGTAAAACACGAATACCGACTCGGGGAAGCGTATATTTTTAGATAGCGATCCGTATTCAGATGTCCGCTACAAATGCCCACTGTTTGCTAAGATATATTAAAAAATAATTATTGATAAAAAGTAAAGTTCATTAATATTTTTAATATGTATATTATTTTAAAATATTTTATGAGTATTATCATATGGCGATAATTATATTGGAATATTATTTTATAAACCAGTTATTGTTTTCTTTCACGTTACACCCATGTAACGGTTAATTAAAACCGTCGGCAACAGTTGGTCAATGTGGCTCCGACGACTTTCTGGCAACCTTTACCGCGTATATCGATACAGAGAAAAGGTTTTTCTCCATAAGCTATTCAGGTATTCTATAAATGGATTTGACACCATAAATATTTTTAAGCGCTCCGTTAAATGGTAATAAGACTAACTGTAATCGAACAAAGATACTGAGATGTTAATATATAAAAATATACAAATCTATATATATTTCTAATCATGTAATTAAGACAACAAGGGAAACGGCGTTAACCATCCGCATGCATAAATAGTTTAGTCTTAGTCACCAAAGATCAAAGTTATTTACGTCTTAGGGTGTACATTTTAACTTAATAAATATAGTAGGTATTATATACCTAAAATGTATAAAAATGTATAAATTATGAAGTATTCTGTCTCTATCTTAGAGCCGTCAAGTGTTACCAGGTGCGATATCTGTAATTAAAAAAAATCTGGTTTTTGTGTGTTTTACCATTTTTTGAACAACTAATATTTGTACCGGAAGATGAAAATGTTTTTTTTTCTTTTAAACAATGCGTTTTGTGGTGTTGTAATGAAGTGCGTCACTGCACAGCTTCTGTGCACATGTGGAGGCTGCGAGCTCGGCTCATGCATATAACAATAAAATCATAATGAGTATTAAATATATATCTTTAGTTCGTTATCGTTATCTATCGTTATGTTATTAAATTATTAACATGTGCTCGGTACCTACTTCTCATAAATATTAGACATAGTTAGGTCAGTTATTATCATATTTATCATCTTAGGTTAGGTAAAATTATTTGAAGTCATAGTTTAAGGAACTCACAAAAACAGCTTGTAAATGATGAAGTAAGATATAAATGTACATCGTTTATATAATATATATTTTTATATCATTTCTAGTTTAAATTTATATGTTTTTTATTTTTTGCTAGTCTATACAGAGCCATTATAATAATATTACAACCATAAATTATAATATCTGCATAACAGAAGTTATTATAAAGTTTATGCTTTTTATGAACTGAAAAAGCAAGTTTTGTGTTAGTTAAAAAAATATGTTTAACCCGTGCTACTAAGTCCTTACAAATAATACAAAATAAACCATATTGATATTCATCTTTATTGATCTATTAACAGAAACCTCTATCAAAACTTCGGTATACTAAAATATTTTTTTCACCCCAAATGATGGGTTCATCAATAATATTTAGTATCTATATTTTGTTTGTTAATATCTGTTCTATCAAAAAAATCAAATATAAAAAATAGGGTTTCTCAAAACGATTTTTTTTCAAAACTCAAAACATGTAGAAGCTATCTCTTGATCACTATATGTATTTCAAGTATTTACCAAGAAAAAAGTTTAATATAAACGATTTGTTTAGGATTCTATGCGGTGTTTACAAGAAATATACTTAAATATATTTCAAGCTAAAAATAGTTTCAAGATACTTACATACCAACCTCAAAAAAGTTTTAAGAGAGGCAACGAAACTCTTTGCCGACTTCGAACTTGGCTTGTGTTTTTTTAGTCAGTGTCAAAGTCATAGTAATAGTTTTGTTTTGAAATTAAGGTACACATTTCACTTATCAGACCACAGACTATATTTACAGAAAAGGACAGTTCAGCGGAGAATAGCCAGCAAGGAACAACATGGATACTCTTTCAACTTATTTATTTTTATAGAAAATTTTATATAGAAATCGTATGTTTAATTGTTAATAAGGTAAGTCTTATGAGCTTTGACACTTTACCTAGCCTTATAATCTCAAAAACGTATAAATTATATTATAGAGTTAAAGACAATGTTTCAATTCAAATTTGTTGTACATAAAGGTAAATACCATATCATACTCAATACATATATATATTTAGGTTTATTTTCGAGATCAATCGATGAGGTTGAGGTCATGCGGTCACAGTGAATCAAGAGCTCAGTATATGATTTATGACAACATCGTTTAATTATGAAACTTCCACATATTTGACATCCAAATCAGAATAATCTATGTATTTAAATGATTTAAAAAAGTACCCTACAGGTAAATGAAATGTAACTTATTAGATATCTCTGTGTTAGTAGAAGTATGTACATAGTTGAAATTGAAAGACGGCGAGCCGATAATCGAGCTCATCCGGTTGCGAGACGATTGGCTTCTCCCTCCAAACCGGTTGACGTGCAATATAATCAGATTTTTGGAATCCATCGCTGCTTTTTATCCTTAGCTACAGAATACACTTTGGAAAAGCGCGCAATGTTCCGGGCTCGTATTGACTGTTGTATTTTAATATAGAGCTTAAACAAACTTGCCACCGATTTCGTTACACGCCCTCGAATATTAAAACAAAAATAAATAAGATTCGCATGTTCTAAACAGGTTTTAAATATATAACAGTACCTTGGTTTAATTTTTACAATGCCACCGATTGTTTGGTTTATTTCGCAATCTCGCAATCGTCTATTGAATCATTTTATACATGAATGGGTACCTACATTTTCTAAACAATGATATCGCAAGGTGTCATAGCAACGAGTACCTTTTGTAGGATCCCTAAATCACTACAGTCACTACCTAGGACAAATAAAAGTTACAATATTAAAATTACAGCAACAATAATAGGTCTAATACCTATATTTTTGCTATTATTATTTTAACGTAAACTCGCTTTAGCTTTAGGGTCATAACCTTAGATGACGAATTATTTAGTATACTTTCGCATGGCAGCAAACGTAATAAATTTGCGACACAATGTATAAAATAGATAGTGTATATTTAAGAAGTACTTATTATTAATGTTATAAACTATTAATCGTAATTAGTACGTGTCATGCAGAGACCAATCGAAGGGGTGATCAAATTTTTATCTTAAATGTTACCTTGAAATTAATTTAAAATTCTAATTAATTTAAGTCTGTTATTTAACTTTGTGATCACCTCTTAGTCAGCCATAACCACTATAATATATTATAATTTACCTTTGATGTTGCTAAAAGCCATTTTCTCAAAACGTAGGTGAACAACTCCTTCCAAATCCAAGAAAAGGCTGACGATGTTAAGATTGACAGCGGCGTTGGTCTTCATGAGAATCGAGTTGATTTTCGAGATACGAATGTGTCTTGCATCTTTAAGTCGGGAAAGCGAATTTGCGCCTATAATCATATCTTGGCCACCAGTCACCGTCAAGCTCTCTGTATTTTCTGGCAGATCGCCCTCCATGATGTCCATATTCTGTAAAAAAATATATTTTAACAATGTATTTTATGAAACCTAAGTTAATGTTGTACTATAATTCTCAAGTATTATGTTATTTCTTAATCATTTTATTGTTCTCGTTGCTCAGAATCTAATTATAATTACTCTAAAAGGTGCATCATACAAAGTGACTAAACTATCTGGTAGTGCGGTTACCTTATCTTAATACAATTTAGTAAGAAACGATGACTAATAAATATTATTAATATATTAGGATTCACTTAAAACATTACCATTGTAGTTTGTACTTAAATTTGAAACCCAGTAATATTAGACTAGTTCTAAAGTAATGTTATAATATAAATACTCTGAGAGCTTTCTTACTTGTTTATATTATAAAATAAACCATACTTAATTTCTGCTTAGATACAATAAAGGGGAGATCAACGGATACGGGCTGCTGATTGAATTAGGTTGAAATTGGTGAAAGTATAGGGTAGTTAGGGAACACCCACTGGATAACATCACGCAATACCTAATGCTTATTTTTTACATAACCTATATTGTATGGAAATCAAAAGTGTTTCACTGTTGTCCATCCATTGTTATTAGCACAGTTGAAACATTTGTTCATTGATGTAAGTAACCATTTAAACTACTGAACCAGGTCCTCAGTTTGGGCTAAATGTTATCGGTTTATTTTACTCCCGATAGCTACTGACTTCTTGAACAAACTCGATAGCTGTTATCGAGGTCTTTCCATTCACGACCATTTTAAGAGATAACATTGTCGCACTGAGTCATTACTATTGTCCTGATACGATAGCATAATAATATTATTGTACATATATACTTATATCATATGTTTATCAATATTTATCTTATTAAATTAAATCTCATAAACAAGGTTTCTTTGCTAATTTATAATGTTTCCTTTACTTATTGAAAAAAGAGAAATGAATGAGATTAAAACAAATACAAATATGTAATGTATAAAAGTTTATCGGAGTATTTTAAGCCGACTATATAATAATATTCTCTGATTCAGAATCCAGTTTTGCAAATATTTGTGCTTGCCTTTTAGAAAAGCTTCACTGGTATTCGAAATTTACAACATACTTACTTCAACATATTCGAGACTTGCTTGTGATCGCTGATTGTTAAAATTAATATTTACTTAAAAATATTTATTTTTTCTGTTCTTAAGCATCCTTATAAATGTTTTTTCAGCTAATTAAATAAAATAAATGGAAAACAAACTTGTTTTATATGTACTTCAAATATGATTAGTTATGTTTTGACTATTATATTAACTTACAAGCGTTTGCTATTGTAGATTTCATATGTGTGGAGATGATGATCTCCATCTTCACACATATGTATACATAAACTGTATAACTAAGAAGGACCTTGATCTGTCCAGACGTAGATACTGCCATTTGAGAAAAGTTATGGAAGAAACAACGAACACAATGCCCACAGATTTTAACTTTGACATAATTCAGATATAACAATACATGGGTGTGATGAGTATTGAATAACATCCTTGCCATATGACACTGACTTGTAAACACAATGCTGGTCTATTCACGCTAAAATCAATTCCTACTTACATTTTAAATCTCATAAGAATATAGTTTATTGAAAATAACAACAACAACTTCTTATAAGTTAAGGTAATAACAAGTTCTATGTTAGATACTTTATCATATTATTTTGCGCGTGCGCAATTATTGAATGCGTTTATTAATATTATTTGTATTATTGGTTGTTTTACTTATCTTATTCTATAAGCTATTCGTCTATCGGTTTATAGAATGGTTTTTATAATTACTATTTTATTAAATGAAACCATATTAAATTTTGCTTTTTTCTTTCATTCTTAATTATTTTTTCCTAAAAGCCAAACGGTTGCAAGCATATGTATTACAATTGTATATGATTAATTTCTATATTATTTTTATCAATCTCATTAATTGATTTTGCTTCCGCTGATGTTATATAAGTTGATTTTTGTTAATACTTAAGAATGTACCAGAAGTATGACTCATAACACAAGGAGAGAAAGTCTTTGACATAATCCTCTCTCACACGTGAAACTTCATTCGTTTTAATAATTTTGAACTTTCATTATTGGATTGTATATACTATTAGTTTAGATTCATCTTGTCTTAAATTCCATATTATACTCAAAATATATGTATTTTTTTAATATGTTATGGTATATGTTATTTAAACTATGTAGATTTAAATTATGCATTAATTAAATATATATAATATCGTAATGTATAAAAATAATTTTAATGCAAGTTTGATATGCATGTTAATAAAGTTATGGCTTTGGAATCAGTCGCCGAGGAGGCAGGATGTGATCTCTCATTACGGTTTTTATGGGTGTTGGATGCTCCAAGCGGTACTCGGCACCATTCGCTCGCTTCAGTTAACTTGCCTAACAAAGTTACAAACTACAATTTGAATTAGTCAATTGTTACCTATCTCTCCCTGTTTTAAATAAAACAACTGTTAAAAATATTGATCAGCTACTATTGAAGTGTAGTTAGAACAAAAGAGATCTTTTCTATAGACTTAAGAGACTCGTTCAAGTCCCTTAGTCTCAGGAGAGATATTGTTGTCCATAGTATTACGATAGACTAGTTAGTAACGCAGCATTCGATTGGCTAATATTATGTATTTCCTTCAATATGATCGAAGTAACATTATTGATCCAAAACTTTTCGGTTAAAAATAATACAAGAAATGTTCAATATAAATCCAACAATTCCTTACGTATATATTTAGCATAGGTATATTGTTTCGTTAGCTTACCTTAATAAAGGTAATTATTATGAATAACATAACCAGAAAGTCGGTTTTATATCTTATTTCGCCGAAAAAAAAATCTTTACAGGGAAGGTATTAGATTTGAGTATACTTACTGATGTATTTATATATTGCACTGCGTTTAAATTTATTATCAAAGAAAAATTAAAACAAATGTTCAGTATCCATTCAATGAATTTTGTAAAAAAGTATTAATATTTTTATTAAATTGAAATATAATTTAGCAAAGGAAGAGTTTTTATAATATTTTTCGTAACCCAAGAACTTTCTATGTTTGTTATTGTATGTGTCCATTTATTGCCCTTTGTTTATTTCCTTGAAATGTTTCTGATAAAATGATACGAATGCATTATAGAGAGCTGCTATTAATATGTTGTTATCGTCTTCGTTATTTGCTATTGCAATTTGAATGTTGTGTCATTGTCCTCTTTGTATCCATGGTGGTAGTTATAACCAACTGTTCACCATAATCATTAGTGTTATTAAGAAGTCAGGACGGTCATGAAGCGGAAACGGTCGTCGACATGTTTTATATTTTAACAACGCAACTAAAACGTGTTCTTTAAAACTTTTGGCAAAGCAGACGGTAAAACTAAATGTAGATTTATTAGATTTTGATTTTGTTTGCATTGCTTTTTGATTTCATTTAGGAGCTTGTAGCGACTAAGAAAAGCAATAATGTTTATAATGTTTCTTTTATAGCGCAAATGATCTATATAACTCAGACTATAAATTTCAGTGAAAGCTACAAAAATTTTTATATAAAAATAATTTGCAAATGCGCCGGCGCCGCAAATAACTAGCCGTCTATTTACAGCAGCCCAAACGTAAACGAGTCATGTCGTCCCATTCTAACCCACAGAGGGAGCAAGATAACATTAGGTTTGTCGAATAAATGTATTTGGGGCAAATAGTTTGGCCAGGCCTTATGCCGGTGAATGTAATAAGCAATAACTACCAGAGCCCATGCCTTGTTAACGATATGTAACCAGGTAATTTTTCATAAATAACGCTAGTTTTTAGCCTTTGAAGTTATGACGTAGCAACAAATTTTAACTATCAATAACATTGACTAAATGTCGTTATTATTGCTCCTAATGAGATAATGTAAAAGATAAAGCTTTATTCAAATTATTCATTAAATCTGCGTTCTTTTTAAACTATCTGTCAATATGATATAGTTATCAGTCTCTAATGAGCGACCTATTATCACTATTAAATTTATATGAAATTCTTCGGCTGTTGAAACAGAGCAATGTAGATAGCGTAGAGTAACAACAAAGTTCTCAAAGTATCTACATAAACATCGTTGAATAAAAGTTCTAAGAAGAAGTATGTGTATGACTTAGTCTTTAATAACAACTAAATCTGTAGACAGCTGTGCATCATCTTTCCATGAGTGCGTGTCCGAGATGCACTGCACGCGTGTGTGTACTCCTGTACGGTGTCACTTGTTGCTCGGGAGTCGGTGTCGGGTTCGTGAACTGTCGCTCTTACAGAAGGAAATTACGGCCTGTTTAAGCGGTCCTTCGTTGAGCTCACTCGTAATAAAGGACCAACTTACCGCAGGTAGTCACGTTGATTATCTGAGTTTTTACATATATTTCCTCTTTTAGTTATGATTAACAATACATAAGATAGTTGAATTATAATTTCTTGAATAATACTTGTAGCTAATACTCGATTAGGGTCTAATTATTCAGACAATTCTAATTATGCTGATTTTTTTTATTTAACTGGATGTAACTGCTTTTTAAAAATCAAGAGTTTACTAAATTAAATTATTTTTTCTTCGTAAATAAAACGAGTTTACTCACTTGTATAAATTGTGACTTTTCTTGGAATGTTGTCTTTCAATGTGATTATTTTTCTATATATATTACGCATACAGATTGCTGGATGTTGCATTTATACTTTGTTCTGTAGTTTACTGCTATCCTTGTCTAATCAATGCCTATGTGTCATATCTTTATTCTATTTTCAAATCAGAAGTTGTTTATTTTTAATGGCAATGTAAAAGCAACTTCCGTTTGATTCTGATGTGTTACTAATGTTATAGTCGATTATTTACTTTTATTTACTTCTAACTCGTGAACTGTTTTATATTTTGTACTCAAATACCTATTATTATTATTAAAGTTATATTATTCATTGTTATTGAAGTTATATTAATATAAAACTAACGATGAAAGTTTTCGTCGGGTTACAAAGGTAATATTATGTGTGTACCACATGCTGCGTTCACTTTGTTGAGATTTAAAATTAAGTACCTTATTGCCGGGAACAGTGCAGTTAACGGTGACCCATGAGGGATGCTTCGATGGCACACATTTACAATACGGCAATAGACACAAACCCGACAGTAGTCTAGCGTTCGCGGACGCTACTACGAGGAAAAAGAAGAACGCGGGGAGGCCCGACATGTTGCCGCGCTTAGGCGCCAACACCGCACTCTACGACTGTCATGCAAGGACTGCCAGGCGGGCGCTCTCGGTAGCGCGTCTCGCTTGCCTTTACAGAATATGCGCGCTCGGTAGTCATGCACCTTTAAATAATACGCACCTTAATTATATCGATATCGATGATGAGAGTTCATTAGTATTATTCGTATGATTTTTTGCTAATTACATCCAACACGCTTTATTAATTACTGCTTTTGATAATGGATGTAAAGATAATTATAATAATTATCGTTCATCTATTTCATGACGTCAAATTTCGTTTTACACATGCTTTTGGAAATGTCTATAGTCAAAATACCTATATTGTTAAGGAGCTATGTAATCGGTAAGGAATGTTCATTATTTTTGAGAATCATTCAAAGAATATCCTATTTCATGTTACAAAAATATTATTAACACACTTATCGATCCTTCTTTATAAAAACCTTTAATTCTACCTGAATATTATTTTCGTAATATTTTTTTATGTTTTTTAATAATATTTTTTTTACAAAATTCACCTATGTTAATATTATCGATAACAACACGCTCTGCTAATACTAACTTCACTTGATCGTCTTCGCTTTGTCTCATACTTTACAAGTTCATAAGAACGAATTTCTGAACTAGTGACGGCGACTACAGATGCGTTTAAAACTTAATTGAACTTTGTGATACCTCGCTCCTATTCAAGTATTAATTGCCGGTTTTGTGTTATTTTTTTTCCCCAGATTTATAAAAGTATTAAAAAAGTTTTACTATTTTTTTTAAACTAATAATTTATCGATACATCGACTGATAATGATAAGATTGTAAAATTTATAGATTCCCCGAACACTAACAATATCATATTGTGCGGTTTGGTTTTTACTTTACGTGTATTTTTTAGGACTTGTTTGTAATTGTCAAATAAAGATTGGTTTACAGATTTCTATTTAAATGATAAGTAGATTTATTAAATATTTAACTTACATTGTTAACAAATATTGATTATAAACATTATTTTTTTTTGTATATTTATTTTTAATTTTTAGTAGGGAACGTACCTACCTAATTCTTTTATTTTTCACATTTCATCATTGTAGTTTAAGTATTCAAACTTTTAGCTACTTATGTTAAATCTTGAAAACAACCGACACAGATAAAATCAATTTAAAAAAACAGATATTTTTTTAATGTAGGTATAAAATGTATTAAAAAAAATACTTAACTTAAACTCGACGCCTAAGTGGTGTCCAAAGAGTGTTCTTAGTAATATTACTATGAACACTCTTTGGACTCTATGTTGGTATGTTCATATGAACATACCCACATCAATAATCATTAACTAATTATGATTGTATAAATTCCAAATCATTTAATTAATTTAATAGTTTTTGGCTCGACTTAAGAATTAACAATTTCTCAAGTTATACAAATTTATACACTTTACTTTTGACTAATATAAAGAATGTGATGAAATAATGAACATAAAAACAACGTAAATCCTCGAAAGTTTATTTGCTGATAAAGATAGCGCATTTAGTAGTGCAAGTCTAACCTATAACATATTAAAAGTCCGAGCGTAAAATTATAATTAATGTTAAACGTCACTTAAATTATACTGTTTTTGTTTTCAAATCAATTAACAAACGACCACCAATTGAGAATCAAAATCGCCTACAAACGAATTTATGAATAGGTATTTGTGATATTTGGAAGTTATAAACATTGTTTATATGTATTTAAACCGCATTTTCATACGAGGTACGTTATATGTTAGGGTTTAATTAATTCTGCGTAATCATTATGTTTTGAATTGTACTATTTAATAAAATTTAGAGACAATCACTATATGAGTAATGTGAATATGAAGTTTAATGAACATTTATATGTTTGTTTCTCAGATGCATATCTACTGAGCGTCAATTCCTCGCCGACTTCGTGTCTGGTGCTGAGTGCACTGCGGGCGGGCGGCTGGCGCGCTGGCTGGCGCCCGGACCGCGCGTGGAGCCCTCGCGCTGCGAGATCAAACCGCCCCTCGTGACCGCCACTCCTGCCACCAGGATTAGCCTACCTATCATTGTCAGGGACCAGTATGGAGACATTGTCATCTCGAATGCCCTCCGAGTTGAGGTACAGTCTTTAACTAGTTAATATAAAAAGTTATTAGACAGTAAAATTCCCAATTTGATAAAATAGGTTGTGGTCATTGCTAGTATGATAATTTCTCAAACGTACTGATATATGGCGAGCCGAGTTACCGCCAACGACGCTTTTATTCAATTACGCTACACGCGCTCAACACCCCCTCCCCCACCAGTGTTATAAATTCAAAACTCTTTATTAAATCTTTTAATGGAAATGTGTCAGTCTTAATTTTTAAATGAATATTTCTAGTAAAATTCTTTGTTATAATGGGTCCGTTCGATCATCATCACTATGAGGAGTGTTAAAATGAACATGTTGAATATTTTTTCCGATAGATCAATAAATACTCTTTTGTATTTGGAGATGCATATTAAAAATTAAGTTCTCGAATGGCTTAAACTATATATATTTATCTAACTGTTTTGTTTGTCATTGCAGTCACTTAATTAAACCTAAACCTTTTGTGAAATTGGATGGCCAGATTCCACCCGATGGTAGGTGGTGTTATAGTATAGGGATCTGTGCTATATTTTTCCCCCCATGAAGAATGGGCATTGTCCAGAATACTAGAGCAATAAAAATACTTTAGGCTGTACTTCCGTTACAGGGTAGTACATCCCCGGTCTACCCGAACCTGTTCCACTATCATTAATAATAATAATAATACAGGACAAGTTACATGGATCTAACCCCTAAGTAAACAAATTATTTGTTTGTGATAAGGGTGTTAGACAACAACACAAATACATAGAAATACACATTATAAATACTGAGAATATATTTAATAAACGACCAAACCCGGAAATACATATATCTATTCTTATCACATACATGCCTGTCCCTGTCGGGAATCGAACCCAGGCCCCAATGCATCGCTATACGTTAGGCGTCTGCGCTAACCACTCGACCAACCAATATATATCTCGCCTATACTACACTTTTTAATATGTTTATTGAAAATAATTATATGTTAAAACAAACGTAACGTACATATCGAAAACACAAAGATGGAAATAAGCCGCTATTTACTAGGATTTATTTAAAGGTCAATATCATGATTCGTAATCGAGAATATACCACGTACATAGAGGAGATTACGTTGAATATTTATATGAATTATATTAAATATTAAACTACATATGTTCGTATAAAATTAATTAATTAATTATTTATCTGTATCAACACTAGTAAGGACCTGCAAAAAGAAACTGCGAAGTTCATTTCGATATAAATACGTATACTTACCTAGAAACCTGAAAACAACACATTGTTATAAAATCACCGGAAACATATTTCTCATATCTGTCGACTGCAATAAGTCTCAATAAATACAAAAATAATTTTTCTCGGAATATAACTAATGACAACTACATCTCGATAATAAAATAGTGTATTACTAAAATAAGTTATATTGTTTGTTCGTAGGTGGTTGTGCAGCGTCTAGAAGACAGCAGTTCCCGCGCCAGTCACGTGGTAGCAGAACAACGCACTGGGGTCTGCGACGTGCCCTACCAAAGCACCGTGCGGGACACCATGAACTTCCAGGCCATCACCATGATGAAGGTATGAAAATATTTACATTTAAATCCTTGTAAACAACACATCCAAACCTTCCTATATTAATGTTGCTTATTATGCGTTTTACTATTGAGTATTGTATTCAGAAATTAATTTAAATTATCCGATGCTATATTTCTGGTAAGCCGAATATCTATTTTTAATTTTAATTATTTATAAATAGATATTTGGCTATTTAATATTCTTAATATTTCAATATTATTCGTATTAAATGTTAAAGTATTTATTTTATTGTTATGGTTTATGTTTTTTTTTAATATCTACGTTTCCCTACCTGATATTGTCTATCAATACATGTTAAATATAATATACATATATTTTAGACTTATATTTTCATGTTTTACATAAATAAGGATAACTCTTATAATTTATTAATTTAAACAGATCATGAGCTGTGTACAAAAATTGCTTATAAATTCAGATATTCGACATTTGAGATTACACCTTTATATGTCTAGTTTATATGAAATGACATTTATAATTAGTATGTAATAATTAATTAAAAGAACTGATTCACCGACGCACCCTCAAACCATTTATCATCAAGCCGATAATTGGATCAATAAGTGCTTTAGATTCAACAAATAATTTCACTAAAATAATTGAGAGCTACTTATCGAGACGTTGGATTTATAATAAAAAATTATAATACCTAGATACAAACCCTTACCTAAATATAGAGTTTGGTAATAAAATACACATCTCTCACTTAGCTGTTAGAGTACTTCTTTTGTGTGACCATTTGTGTTGTTACTACCAAAAACTTACCTCATTGATAATAATAGTTGACTAAGTTCGAATTCTACTTAAAATTAAATGTGTCATTGTGGCTCAAATTGTTGTTGAGTTTATTGAACGGTAGTAAATTAATATTTTAGTTAGTGTGTCTTACCTTATGTTGGTGCGTATACATGAAACTCTAGAGACAGATTGCGTCATTAATCAGAGTACTCGTAGTAGTTTACATTTACAAATGATTTGGTTAAAGGGAAGTAGATCATGTTGACCGTTGCAAGAATACCTGTTAACAATACTCTTAAGCTGGCTAACAATATTGATTAAATTAATTTCTTAGACAACAGAGGTATCAATCTCTTTCTCTAAAATAATAGTAAATACAAATAAGCAACTTTCCAATCACAGTAATACAAGACAAAATGTAAAACTTATGAATCTTGTTATCATGAATCAGAATACTCAAGGTATGTTGGGTAGAGCTGGAGATTCTTTAATGGTTGTGGTATAGATATACTCTGAGTTACAGAACATTGGCTAAAGCATCACCAGTTTCAGTTAAATGTCAATAATTATCATATTGGTAGTGCATAAATCAGGAAATTACAATATTATAGTGTAAAGGATGCCGAGCTAAAGCTGATTGTTTCGTACCTAGACAATAGGAAGCAGATAGTTGAAGTAAATGGAAAAAGAACTGTTGAGTCAAACATAAAAATCGGTGTCCCACAGGGTTCAATTTTAGGCCCATTTCTATTTTTTATATACATAAATGATTTACCATACCAAAGCAAAAACAATAGCATAGTTGTATTATTTGCAGATGACACGTCATTATTATTTAAGATAAAACGAGGCGAGACTGTTCTAAGTGACTTAAACCATTCTCTGACCAAAGTTACTCATTGTTTTAAAGTAAATAATTTACATTTGAATAGTAATAAAACTAAATGTATTAAATTTTAAACACCAAATGTAAAGGGCGGCAAACCCAGTGTACTGTTAAATAGTAAATATTTAGATATTGCTAACAGCACGGTATTCGTAGGCATTACCCTAGATGAAAAACTTCAATGGGGTTTACATATTACTAAAATCGCGAATAGACTTAGCTCGGCAGCTTTTGCAGTTAAGAAAATACGCCAGCTAACAGACGAAGTTAAGGCGCCGCTTGTTTATTTCAGGTACTTCCACAGCGTGATGTCTTATAGTTTATTTTTATGGGGACACGCAGCTGATATTCAAACTATTTTCATATTACAGAATCTATAGCTTGCCTAGTAGGAACTCATTCAGAGAAATATTTAAGAAAAATAAAATTTCAACTTTACCGTGTCAATATAGATTTAATAATTTAATGTAAGTTCACAAAAACTTAAAAAAAATAAAAAGAATAGTGACATCACTCAATAAATACAAAAAAAAGACAAACTAGCTCCAATTCACACGTTCACTTTCACATTCAAAATTCAACTTGCATGTAAAGCAGAAACTGCAAGATAAGGACTACTATACAATTAAGGATTGTGTAAATGATAATAAGGCCTAGGCCTAAACTATTGTAAACTTAGCTCATAAAAATAGTGGCCTGGATCTTCTCATGAGCTCTACTAATTGAACGGGCATTTTTTATACTAGTCAAAATGTTAAAAATAATATAATAATAATAATATAATAATAATAATAATAATTTATTTCAAATTCAAATAATTAACACAAAAAGGTTGAATGAAGTCTTCTTTTAAGAATAATTAAATTATTCCTATGCCAGAAGCCTACGTCCTTCCATACCAACTTAAAATTATAACAAAATAAATTAATTTCTTAGATAAATAAATATAACAAACAAAATACACTTTGTATGTGTATGTTTGTGCGTGTATATGTATATTTGTGGATGTACTTGTATTATTGTGTGTATGTATGAGTGAAAGAGATTGTGGTGTGGATTTGTATGTGTGTGTGTGTGTGAATGTAAGTCAACTCATAAAACGCAAAAGCAACTCCACTTCCTCATATTTCAGGGAAAGAAGCCATTCTGTTAATGTTATTTTACAAAGGCTTGTGTTCATAGAATAAATCTTCAACTTCCTATTAACAATATTATAAAGATGGCTAGATATTATATTATATTGATTTCTGGCAAAAGATGTTCTAGAAATGCACATAGGAGCAACTAGATCTTTTCTCCGTTTTAAATTATGCAAATCTCTGTCATACGGAAGCGCTTTTTGTTTTCGTACAATCATATTAACTATATACAATTTTCTGACGGAAAGCACGTTATTCGTATGATACAATTGAACTGTAGGAAACCTGTAGGGTCTAAAATTCATTACCTTTAATATTGCCCGCTGAGCTCTTTCTAATTCAATAAATCTTGTCCTAGCAGCACCACCCCAGACTGAAATACAATAGGACAAGATTGATTGAACGAGAGCTAGGTATATTCTTTTTAAAATAGTTTTAGTGGCTACGTGTCTCAAAATTTTAAATATCCAAACAAGCTTCCTTACTCTATTTGTGACCAACTCAATTTGGGAATGCCATGACAAACTTTGATCCAAAACTACTCCAAGATATTTAGTTGAATCTACTTTAGATATTACTGGACAACTACACTTTCCCTTAAATTGGTCGCAATTCTTATGAATTTTGATGACAAAACTATCCCCAGGTTGTGTTCGTTTAGAAATAGAAAAACAAATATAATTTGTTTTCATAGTGTTAATAGATAGGAGATTAGCATTAAACCAGTCAGATATACGAGCCAGACCAACCTCTGCATGAAAACGGGCATCCTCCCATGAGATCCCTGTAAATACTACCGCAGTATCATCAGCATATGAAAAAATGTGACCATTGGTCAATTTTAGCCCACAAAGTTCGTTAATGTATATTAAAAATAAAGTCGGACCTAAGACACTTCCCTGAGGGACACCAAAAACGACATCTACTTCATCACTTTCATAACCTTCAATTTTTACCTTCTGTTTACGACCAGTTAAGTAACTGCGAAACAAATTAAGACAATGACTGCGAACACCAATAGCTTCTAGTTTTTGTATAAGGATGGGAACAGAGACAGTATCAAAAGCTTTTTTGAGGTCCAGAAATATAGTGATGCATTTCATTTTATTGTCTAGTTCTTTTATTATCAAGGAGCTTAGAGCTATGATAGCATCTTCAGCGGACTTCCCGTGTCTAAAACCATATTGATGGTTAGACAGAATGTTATAATGGTTCAAGTAACCAAGCAATCTGGTATTTAATATTTTTTCTATAATTTTAGACATAGCAGGAAGAACTGAGATCGGCCTGTAGTTACTAATATCATCTCTACTCCCAGACTTATGCACTGGTGTAACAATGGATTTCTTAAGGTAATTTGGAAACACACCTTGAGTGAAACAAAGGTTTACCAAGTGATGAAGTATAGGTGTTAATGCCTCGCTAGCGATCTTTAAAAATTTTGTAGGAATATTGTCCCACCCAGAGGCGCTATCCGACTTTAAATTCATAAGGGTGTTTTTAATTTCTTTTTCATCAGTATCAAAAAGTACAAAAGATGAAGCAATCATTGATTGAGGAGAAAAAGAAGGAAGATAAGGTTGGTTAGAAATAATATTTTCTGCAAGATTTTTACCAATATTAGCGAAAAAAATATTAATATGTTCAATGGATTCACATGGAGAACGTTTAAGATAAAGTAATTCAGCATTTCTAGAGCATGAGTTATTAAGGTAAGTAATATTTTTTATATTTTTCCATAGAGCTTTAGAATTTTTTGTTGAGTTTGCCAATTGATTTTTTTGATATTTGCGTTTAAGTTTTTTAATTAGATTATTACAGAAATTGCGATACCTTTTATAAGTTTTAATTAATATTACATTTTCAGGGTCCCTGCGTAGTTGTTTCTGCATTTTGTTCCTATTATTTATGCAACGTAATATGCCAGATGTAATCCACGGTTTAATTATTCGTTTACTCTTGGTTATATATGTTTGTTTACTATTTTCTGAAAGTGACTGAATTATTAAATTTACCAATTGATTTGTTACTTTTTCAGGGTCATTACAAAGAAGAAGGGAAGATATGTTTTTACCTACAAGAGTATTAAGAGCTGAATGAAAATCTATTTTGGTTTTATTTTTAATATTACCAGAATGTTTATTAATAACATTACTCAAACTTAAAAGTATCGTACAATGATCCGTGATAGTAGTGTTAAGAACTGCAATAAAAGCTTTATAATTGTCATTCTTAATCCTTAGCATAAAATGATCTAAGCAACTATAGCCTCTGGTTGTCAGGAGATGACCAGGAGATAGACCATGAAGACTTAGCATGTTCAAATAGTTCAACCTATTATCACGTTCTTGTGTATGTGCAGCTTTGGAATTATATTAATATTAATATCACCCGTTATTATTATATTGTTTTTTGTTTTTAAGATTTCTAGTTGATTACTTAGTGAGGTAATAAAATCCTCAGCATTGTTGAATGAAGGTGAGCGATAAATGCCAAATATAGTGTTGTTTTGAATAAGAACTTGTAAACAAGAGGCCTGATCCAGCTTCACTTCTCTAACAATAGGATTAAGCGTATTTCTAATATAAATCACTACTCCGTCATTTTGATTTTTATTCAAAAATGTTTGAAAGGAATTATAATTATTAAGTTGAGGGATAGGTTTATCACAACTCAGCCAACATTCGGTTAGAACCAAAACATCGAATTCAAAAGGTAATCCAGCGAGAGATACCAAGAGATTATCATAATTGTTATAGATGCATCTAATATTCTGACAGATAATTGTTAGATCATTTTTTTTTAGTGACATATAATCTAAAACATTTGGAATATCGCAGTTCACAACGTCTGCAATATCTACTCCATCAAGTTCGTTTTGAGTTTGTAGAACTCTATCCATTTGAGTGGATTTATATATACGCACCGAAGTCATCAAGTTGTTGCAAGATATATAAACATAAGCAAAATACAATTAGGCAGTAGGTTATATGAAATTTATGACAAGAGTTCGAAACAATACCGGCCCAGATCAAAGTTTTACGAGTTACAGATAGTGTAATTGTGTTTTGTGATTTTTTATGTGAAAATGTAGTGTATATTATTTGTGAGAATATATGTAACATAATATAAAAATTTAAATAACATTGGAAAGTTAACATCATTACAGCTAATTCATCTGAATGAATATTTTTATTCACAACTATTATTGTACTGATTAAATTTTGCGTGAAAATAAACAAACTATAACATATATATATATTATATATATACATATATATATTTGATTATTATATTGCTATTGTTTTGCAACATTTGTTTATCTTGACGTATCCAAATAAAGTAAAACATTCTCGTGGAATTATTTGACTTTGATGTCGAGACCTATTAAAACTCTTTATTTGTGACAAAATATAGTAAATACTGAAAAAGGTTACATGCTTTTAAAATAAAATAAATTTATTAGTTATCTGAATTATAACTGAAATTAAGTCTCAATACAGACAATATACTAAATAATAAGTGACTTTGAATATTTCCCTTTAAGGTTTTTTGCCGCCAGTGATAGAATATTTTGATAAAATCTATGTAAATATAAAATATTTTGTTTATTTAAAAAGTTTAGATTTTCCAATATTCACCGAATATAGATGATATATAAAATATTTTGTTTATTATGATGTAAATATTAAATATTTTGTTTATTTACAAAGTTTAGATTTTCCAATATTCTCCGAATATAGATGATAATTTCATCAGTGAGTTTTACCGCGTAAATAATTAAAGCAATTCTTGATCTCGCAACGGATTTTAAAAAAAGTCCAACTAAACTGTGTATAGCTTCCTGCGGAAATGCTCTCGGGCGTTATATTTCCAAAGATTGAAAATTGTAAAAGGAGGTAAATAACATTTTCAGCTGCAAATAAAACTGAGATTTATGTTTTTTATTTAAGATTATAGCCTTCAGTCTTTTTTAGGGTTTTTATATAAATCTATCATATTTATCTATAGTTTATTGATGTAGTACCTTATTATAGTGGCATGGGCTAATAATGCTGTATAAATAACCAGCGTTTTGTTATGTTGGAAGGCAATCGAAATCTGTCCATCTCCCGGTATCAGTACTTTTTGGGAATGAAATGTACTCTATGCCTTTTGTGTACCCGGGGTTGTGTGTGTGTAAAGTTTCGTGGTGATCGGTTACTTAAGGCGTATAAGCATATCAAACTAACAATCTTACAATCTCCTTTTTTAACCCCCGATTCAAAAAGAGGGGTGTTATAAGGTTGACCTGTGGCAATGTAGCAGCCAAACGCGTGGACGGATTTGATTGTGGTTTTTTTTAATCGAAATCCTGGTTCATCGAGATGTTTCTTAGCTATGTTTGGTCGAAATATAAACAGTCGTCTCCAAGATATTAAGGTTTTATTGGTTTGGGTGAAAAGTTCTTATGCAATATTGATAGAAATACTTAAGCAAGTAAAAATTTGTGTGTCCATAGGTTCATTTTGTACAATAAAGAAATGAGTAACATAGCTTTAAAATGCTGAAAAAAAATACCTCCTGTACAAAAAGACCTCTTAAAAGAATAAAAATAATATTATTATTATGTACTTATTGAAGACATTGCCTGCGTAAGTTACCAATTCAAATAAAAAAATTACGATATCGAATCGTATAGTTTAAGCCCTCGTAAGTCTAGACACCATAGTCAACGTATGTACAACGGTCAAATAGTCTCAAAAAGTTAACTCTTAGAGTCGATTAACGTAAAGGAATAAAAAACAAAATATGCATATGCATACAGGTGTTGGTTGGTAACACACGGAAACATGAAAACTTATGATTGCAATCGAATTTCAGCCACTCAACTATAACAGCTAAGTACTATATATATAAGCATTCCCTGTATATATAAACTTATGTGCTTGCTTGGAAGTGGTTTGAGTGAAGCAACATGTGGAGAATTGTCAACAAGTTTGTTATTGCCATGCCTGCCTACGAGTCCTATCTTCACCATAATCATTAGTTTTTATTTTATTTTATTTTAGAGAGTTGATATTTAAGTATCATTAAGTTATTATTATATGTAGTATTTGTAATAATTTTATTTTTTTTATTAAATGCTTCTATTTATTTCTAGAGACACCCAAGATTCAATGGAAGTGTCTACTATACTTGTAGCGTCTTTAACAGTTTTTAGGGATTGGCGAAGACCATGTTCTATATATCTTGAATAGCTCTCTTTTCTTTCATTAAAATACATTCTAGGTCTGTCTCTGATCCAGCAGCAAAATGTCTCAAGACGTAATACCAAGAAGTATCAAAAGTAATCGAACCTAGCTGTGGAGATATCAGTTAACTGTCTAATTTTCCTAACCACATGTGCCGCAAAAACGTTTAGTTAATGTGTGGATATGAACGCCCCATTGTAATTATAAATCTAAACATATGTCTAATTATGTGGTTTCCTTAATAGCCTCATGTACGTTGTCACGAATTAAATTGATGTTTATGTACCATAAGATAATTATGTCAAGAAAACTGACAAAATATTTAGTATTGTAAAGTCCTATATCTTTCTTTATCGCTTAATAGGGAATATGCATAAAATTTAAAATGGTCTCAAATATTTTTTTTGATTACTTACTATCATCTTATTAAAATAAAAAATATAAGGCCATAATATAATTTATGAAAAGTGTAAATTAAGGGAGCGAAATTCAAACTACCAAAACGCGCCACCATTGGTCGAAAGGAAATGTGACGTCATTTGACACGCCATTCAAATTATCGGCGTCGAAGTCCATACTATAGTATTAGTGTAACTGAGAAAAATAAATAATTTAAACCTATATTTTCGTGTTTAAAGGTTTTATTAAATTGTTTAGGTTATCCTAAAGACATTTTTTCAATAGCAGTTAGCCTGCTACTACACATTTTAAAATGTTTCTTCCTCTAAATCGTTTTCCGAATCACTTGACTCAGATAAATAACTTCGTTGATAATCAGCAGATATAGAAGAGATATAAGATGCTACAGAAGTATTATCAGCTGTGTTTTCAATAAACAATTTTCTTTTTAAAACAGATAGTTTTACTGGTAAAGTACCAATATTGTGTGTTGAATGAAGAAATGGTGACAATGCTACATTTTGTTTTTCAGCAAGTATATTTACATTGAAACCTTTACTTCCATACTTTGGTTTAATATTAACTTGCACAGCTTAGTTACTTAGTAATTTATCTTCAATATCCAAAAAGCAAGACTCTGTCTTATGATCATCACATTCAATAGGAGAATTACTGAGTCCTGGCTGATTAATATCACAGATATTTGTATGGGCAGGACTAGGACTTACTTAGTATATCACTTCTTCAGAAGGTCACCATTTCTTTAAAACTACTTTTGATAGCTAACTCTGAAAAGGCTTCATTAACCGTTGTCAATCTTTGCCTTTTGACTACTGGTCCAAGAGCTAGTGGTCCATCCGAGTAACGGTATGCCTGTAAGGCTAAAAATTCTTATAGTGATGAGTCATAGCATGCTAAGTACGATAACCATCGCCTGGCAAACATCAGCCCTGCACGTCATCAACCCCTATGTTTTTGAAACTGCAAAAAAAAAAATAAAAAAAAACTTGGCGCTGTAAGCTTGAAACTTTTATATGATTTTGTTCATTAGAAGGGAAGTTTAAAAAAAAATTGACAAGCGTGTGCAACGAGCACAAGTACCTGACAGGTGAACCGAAAGGTGTGTAATATATAAGTTGAAATATTTTTTTTCCTGTAAAGTTGAAATTTATATATGTGCTTGTCTAGGCTATTTAAAGTAAGTATGTACAATGACAGGCGGTTCTGGCTAGCACAAGTACTTGACAGGTGAGGGGAAAGATGCTAGAGGAGTGCGAGATAAATTAATATGTAAGAGTAAAAATCAAGGGTAAAATATATGTATTTTATAAGTTTTAATTAAAAATACATAAGTTTTTAAATTAATCTCCATTTTCATCTGATAAGTCATCATTACTGTCATCATAATAATAATAATAATAATATCAGGACAAATTACACACATTGATCTAACCCCTAAGTAAGCAAATTATTTGCTTCGGTTAAGGGTGTTAGACAACGATACAAATACATAGAAATACACATATAAATACTGAGAATATATATAATAAACGACCAAACCCAGAAACACAGACATCTATGCTCATCACATAAATGACTGTCTCCGCCGGGAATCGAACCCAACCCCCATTGCGCCGTGACACGTTAGGCGTCTGCGCTAACCACTCGACCAACGGGGCGGTTAAATCATCATAAGTATCTTCATGTCAGATGTCATCTTCTGAAAGGAAACAAAGTTTGAATAGATTAATAATAACATTATATCTTGGATCTTGCGCTCAATTATATAGAATTCTATATATTTTTTATTAAATATTTTATTAATTTTCCCTCCGTGTCACCGGGAACTACAACAACAATTATTGCGATCTGTATACATTGCAAATGTTCATTTAAAAGAGCCAACCGTTCTCAAACCTGAAAATCTTTGTTGGAACTTAGTGGATGGCGAATATGCTTTTAATTGGTTTGAGGGGGATACATTGCCTTCTTCCATCTACGAAATATTACAACAGCCTCTTGATACTGCCGAAAATGAGTCAAGTGAAACTGAAGAACAGGTGAACGGTAATACACAACTTTTTCATTTAATAAAAAATATATAGAATTCTATGTAATTGAGCGCAAGATCCAAGATATAATGTTATTATTAATCTATTCAAACTTTGTTTCCTTTCAGAAGATGACATCTGACTTGAAGATACTTATGATGATTTAACCGCCCCGTTGGTCGAGTGGTTAGCGCAGACGCCTAACGTGTCACGGCGCAATGGGGGTTGGGTTCGATTCCCGGCGGAGACAGTCATTTATGTGATGAGCATAGATGTCTGTGTTTCTGGGTTTGGTCGTTTATTATATATATTCTCAGTATTTATATGTGTATTTCTATGTATTTGTATCGTTGTCTAACACCCTTAACCGAAGCAAATAATTTGCTTACTTAGGGGTTAGATCAATGTGTGTAATTTGTCCTGATATTATTATTATTATTATTATGATGACAGTAATGATGACTTATCAGATGAAAATGGAGATTAATTTAAAAACTTATGTATTTTTAATTAAAACTTATAAAATACATATATTTTACCCTTGATTTTTACTCTTACATATTAATTTATCTCGCACTCCTCTAGCATCTTTCCCCTCACCTGTCAAGTACTTGTGCTAGCCAGAACCGCCTGTCATTGTACATACTTACTTTAAATAGCCTAGACAAGCACATATATAAATTTCAACTTTACAGGAAAAAAAATATTTCAACTTATATATTACACACCTTTCGGTTCACCTGTCAGGTACTTGTGCTCGTTGCACACGCCTGTCAATTTTTTTTTAAACTTCCCTTCTAATGAACAAAATCATATAAAAGTTTCAAGCTTACAGCGCCAAGTTTTTTTTTATTTTTTTTTTTGCAGTTTCAAAAACATAGGGGTTGATGACGTGCAGGGCTGATGTTTGCCAGGCGATGGTTATCGTACTTAGCATGCTATGACTCATCACTATAAGAATTTTTAGCCTTACAGGCATACCGTTACTCGGATGGACCACTAGCTCTCCTACTATACGCACATTCATGAGAATGTCCCCTCAGCTGGTGTCTTTGCCACAAAAATATATGAGGCACAACTCTTTCCTTCAAACTTAGATTACATTTTTATCTTTGTTGTTTCGTTATACATATTATATTCAATACAATTTGCAGTATCTTCCTTAACCTGAAATAAATCGACAACCATTAAACTTTCGTAAAACCAAAAAGAAAATACGGTTTTTATAGAAAGTTATACTGAACTTTTGTAAGCTAGATTAGGTTAATTTTAAACTAAAATTTTCTAATGTTCTATACTTACTATATATTTAAACTATTAGATTAAACTTATTATAAATAAAGTATACTTACGTTAAATTGATCTTCACAACAATATAAACACGATTTAGGACATATGTTATCCCTTTTAATTACCATACATCATTGTTTTTGTATTTTCGCATCTCTTGGAATACAACAAAAAACTCTGTCGCTTTTTTTTCTAATACTATTTTTGCACTCCGGTACTATACAATACTTTTAAGATGGTTATTATCTTCTTGCATGACTTGTAAAGCAATTAAAACCTAAAATATGTATGAAGTAACTAAAAACTTGATAGTAAACATTCACTGGACGTATCATTTGACGTCACGCAAAGCGCGCGCAAAATGACGGTGTTTGAACGGCTCAAAATTACTCAATGTTTTAATTTTCACTTTGAAAAAAAACTAGAATCTTTTCAAGGCTACTTATATTTTTTTCTACGATATAGAGACGTAAATGATTAATTTACGTCAAAAAAAATTACATGAATGTTCCCTATTTATTTGTTAGTTTGTTTATATATTGTTCTTTGAAAATTTAATTAATATCGATGATGGTAACCGCGATATCTGAACTTTAAGTAAGTGTGCTTTTCTCTCGAATTCTTATACATAAGCGTCAGAATCATTAATGATATTAAAAGTTCGCTCAACCTCAGGTAATTATATTTCTAATAATAGAGATCGATTTTATAAATTAATACTTATCTTGCAATTTGAAACATTAAACAAAGCCTGATTCATAACCTAGACTTGAAAAGAGAGTTATATTATGTTTTGACCTTTTGTAGTCTTACTTAATATTAAAATTACATTTTATAGAATTGTGACATTACGCAGGTGGGTCAAAAAGTTCGCGGAATGGAGGGTAAAAAGTAAGAAATAAAACACAAAATTATTTTTCCTTCTCAATGTATTCCCCCTTAACTCTAATACATTTATTAGACCTATCAATTAATTTATTAATACCATCGAAAAAAAATGATTTCTCTTTGTCGTCAAAATAGGCCGAAATAGCGCTCTTCACTTCTTCATCACTGCAAAAATTTCTTCCTTCGAAGCTCTTTTTTCATTTTTGGGAACAAATAAAAATCACTAGGGGCTAGATCTGGGCTATAGGGAGGATGTTCTAAGATTTCGAAGCCCATTCTTTGAACAGCAGCCATCGCAACTTGCGCCTTGTGCACAGGTGCATTATCGTGCAAAAGGAGCACAACTTTGGTCAATTTTCCCCGTCTTTTCTCCCTCACAGCAACTCGCAGACGTTCTAATAATGTAGCGTAGTATTTCCCAGTTATAGAAACACCTTTTTCTTTATAATCAATAAGGAGGATTCCTTCTGAATCCCAGAAAACAGAAGCCATGAGTTTTCCAGCCGACGGAGACACTTTATATTTCTTCGGGGGTGGTGTGCCCTTTTTGTACCACTGCATGGAGTCTTGTTTAGACTCAGGCTCATAATGATGAACCCAAGTTTCATCGCCAGTCACAATTCGGTTCAAAACTTCATCCTTTTGATCACCACAGAGCGCCAAAAACTCGCGACAACACTCAACTCGCCCCTGTTTTTCTCCATGTTGCAAAAATTCTTCCGGATTGACTTGTTGATTGACGTGTAGCTCAGTGAATTATGACCTAATTGTTTTGAAACTTAGTATTTATACTCTTAATGAGTGTCACAACAAGTGCAGGTAGTAAAAAGTTGCCTTTTCCCCCTCCATACCCCTCATTCCGCGAACTTTTTGACCCCCCCTCGTACGTGTAGAGAATATACCATCATCAATTATTTTTTTAATTAAGAATATCGTATAAACGAAGGCTATTACTATATTTACTACTTACTACTATTTTAACAGCTCTATATGTTCATGGTGATATACCATTTTTTTCAGCCTTATCAGAATTATTCATTTGAAGAAATCCGCCTAACAAGTGGAGCGTGGGCCGGCGCCGGCGCCCTTGAGGCGATCGGTGGCAGCGGCCGCGTGCCCGCTGAGCGCATCATCGTCGACGCGCAACGTGATGGATCCTACGTCGCGACCTGGATACCAAGAGTGTCCGGTACATATATCTTCCGATGCACCTTGGATGATCATCCTGTCTCACAGGTGACTTACTATTCACAATACACATCTTTGTAAAAGACTATAGTAACATGTGATTAGTCACATAATATGCAATTTCAACCTGCAAGCACTGACAGAACTTTCTGTGAAAATTACAGGATTTAAAAGTAGAAGTGGTAGAAAATGCTGGAGAAGAGGTGGGGGCTGAGCGTTGGGAAAGTAACGCGGCTCCGTACCGCTTGCGACGCTACGTTGCGGACTCCACGTCCGGGCTACGCGTGCGCGCGAGTCCCAGTCTGCAATCCGAGGAGCTCGGCCGCGTACCCGCCGGCGCACGCCTCGCGTTCGTTGAGGAGGTACATATAACAATTTAGTCGAGTAGTAGGTGCGCCAACTACTTCGAGAGCTTATCTAACACATTAGATGTCATCTACCTTTTATTTCGTATAAAAGGTTTGCGGGCTTCTCATTTTGATCTTAACATTTAGTATAAATTATTTAATAGTAGCTAGTTTATAAAGCGATTGTATATCTTTAGAATAATATATATAATAGAGTAATAAATGCATTCAATATCCTTGGATGTACTTATTTTTAATGTATCTTGTCGTTCCAAATAATGGTAACAATTAATGGCAAGTATGCCTTAACTAATAGCTTTTATAAAAATAATAATTATGCGTTATTATTTTACATCCATTTCCCATGTAAAACTTTATTAGCTTATATTTTAAAATTGTATATCTTTTCCCTTTTTGATAACTTTAGCTATTATAATACAAATAATTAAAAATAAATCTGCATCTCTTTTTTGGCTTAGGTACTAACTTTAATTTGCAACCTATCTTATGCTTCTAGACAGCCACCGTTACTAATGTTTGGGCAGTGTGACAATATCCTTCCAGCAAGTGAAATAATGTGCAGGCGTACACTACTACTATTAATGTTAAGACGATACGAATCGTTGATCGCAGTTGATTAACAAGGATGGAACATGGGTGAGGCTCAGCGGTGAGTCGGCTCAAGCGTACGCGGAGGGCAGCGGCGGCGTTGGCTGGTGCATGCAGTACAACCGACAGCTCGATCGCACGCTTCTACAGCCCGCCGAGGAAGAGGAGTCGCAGGTGAGATAACGGTCCAGCATTGCTATTATACCGCGCCCGCACACCCCTGATACTTTTATTGAGAATGGCATAATTTAATGACGTTTTATTAATCTAGGAGGAATACATGGCTAGCTGGAGCGGATTTAAAGAGAATCAAGTGGAAGTGAATCAGTGGCAAGATGACGAGGGCGATGTGGCTAGTAATGGTAAAATTGTGGTCGTGTGGCTTGAGTTTTCTTGCTCCTCGGCTAGATTTGTAGGATTTGTCTAGCTTCTATCAGCATTAAGCATAACTTATTTTCATGTGTTGTTTTTACTACAGATATGAGCTCTGAAGACCGTCGCTTCCCATTTTCTATCCAGTGTGATTTAGCAACTGAGGTAAACTAAATTATCAATAAGACGTGCTACTTTTAACTTTATGGTGTATTAACAGGGTTACATAATATTACAGAGTGAAGGTAGTATGAGCCCGTTCATGCTCGGGGAGCCTAGCAAGAGAGATCGGCACATGCGAAACGAGTCTAGTTCCTCGCCTTCACCTAAGTATGATTTTTGTTCAACTATTTTTTTAGTAGTTAATTAACTTTATTAATATTTAAATGTTATTTTTAAAAGTTGTTTTTAACTCGTCTCCGAGTAGAAAGAAAGAACGAAGAAAGACTACAGAAAGGTGATCCCACATACGGTACATGCAATTTGCATATTTTTAAATCACTTAATCAAATATACGGAAAAGCTTAATTATATTAAATAAATTTTGGATTTAGACAAACAATTTGTCAAATATTTATATTGGTATACAAATATTTATGTAATGATCGTTGTTCAGAAAAACGCCGCGTCGCAACAACGGCAATAGTGATGAATGGAGTTCTCCCATTAAACTCGGCTCCAGTGATGAAGTGCAAGATGTGAAAGAGGTAATTTGATAGAAACATGGGATTAAAGTATTAGTTTTAGTTATTTCACTGTATCATCCTCCCTATCTTTTTACTAAAATATATTTTAGCACGCAATCTTGGATCCCCGGGATGAAGCAAAGCAGAGCCGCGTGGCTCAAACGGGCACGCAAACTTCACCAGAGACGTCTGTTGATGAGGCTGGCAACTCTCACTTTGATGCGTCGATCCCGGTAATTATATTTCATGACACAATTACGATCACTGCCCGTTAATTTATTAATAATTATTATATATATTTTTTTTGCAAGTCAAAATTTTAAATTAATATATAATAAAATTATCCTTTTTTTTATTTGATTATTATATTGCAATTTTTTTTTTTGCAACATTTGTTTATTTTGACGTGTCCAAATAAATGTAAATCATTTTCATGGAATAAAGAATTTTTGACTTTGACTTTGACTAATTACTTTATGTCAAATAGGACGATTCAGAGAGTCCCAAACGTATAGTGCATCGTGAGCAGCCACGTAATTCACGTGGACGGCGCGGCGCCTCCCCCCCGCCACTCCCCGCGCGCTCCTCTATCCCGCGCAAATACGCGTTGAGTCCGGCACAGGCGGAGTCTCTGAGAGCCGTGTTCGCCGCGCTGCTCTGGCATGAGGGTACGTCATTAATATACTATTGCTATACATTATAAACTATGGACTTCAATCCTGATTTGTATAGTGTCATGAATATATTATGTTGATTCGTATGAATTTGATATATAAAATTAATATTCGATCGGATATTTCATTATTACCATTGTAAAAAAATGTGGTTATATGTGTCTTGATTTTTGTATCGTTTCTATAGTTAAGAACAAATTTGATTTTCAGGCTATTTAGATAGAATATATTGATATTACCTTAATAATCGAAACATTCCCAGGTACTGTGCACGACGCGATAGCGTGCGCGGCTTTCCTTAAGTTCCACCCGCAGCTGCCGAAGGCGGGCGCGCGAGTCGTGACGCGGCCACAGCACGACGCCCCGCCGCCCCGCCCACAGCGACACTCTGTAGAAGTGTCTGCCGGTGCGTTATATAATTATTATATGATTTAATTTAATTAATATTTCTGGATACTATATATAAGTAGATTAAATTATCTTCCAAACTATATTTATTGCGTCCGATAATAACAAGGAAATTTGTTTTGGATAAATTGTCTTATATGACAATAATATAAATTTATATGCGCAGGACAATATTTACATATACATCCATCGACTTTGGAATCATTGACGAGATCTGGCACAGAAGCCACTACGAGCCGGGCTCGCAAGGCCGATATAGACATACCCATCCGCGAAGAAGACGCAGGATCCGTTTCCCATGTTGAAGAAGGTTTGCTAAGAAAAAGATTAGCACACTTATTAGTTATACTTTTTTACTTTACTTTATGTTCTTATATATTTTATTCGGTATATTATTTACATTTACAAATGTTATGTTTACAGTTCAAAAGACAAATTTTTAATACATTTTTTTTACTATTATTGTAAGATTCTCATGCTATTCATGCACTATAATATTGACTATATCTTGCATTATTAGTGGCTTCGCCCGCTGTAGTTAATGTACTACCACCGGCCCTGCGTGCGCTTGTCGCTTTATGGGACGCGCTAAACGACGCTGATCAACTAAATGCTGCTACAGACAAGTAAGTATTAAATTTCTTATTGGTGATATGAAGAAATGTTTAAATTGATTTATAAAAGTTCCAGAAACCTTATTTTATATTGTGCATAAATATTGTCTTAGGTCTAGAAAGGAAACTATTGAAAGAAATGAGAATGAAGACTCGAGGTTGAATATATTTGATAAACGAACGAAGGAGTTAAAGAGTGGAAGAGCACCTTTAACTGGTATGTAAAAAAGTTTCTTATTCCTTATGGGAACCTTTGCTACAAGGTGGTTTTCTTTATCATATAGTGTTTCGTTTAAACAGTTCGGTGTGAGTTATGTGGTGGCAAAAACGTGCCCCCTCCTCTGGCAGCACACATGCGTAACGTGCACCCCGGCTGCCATGCGCTCACTTCCCGTGGATACGACCGCAACGGATCATACAAACTGGCTGATCCCTTGCCCACTAATAATGATTCATCAAGTTCTGAGTGTGGACAACTGGCGCAGGGTTAGTACACCTCATTGATTAATTACAATTTGGAACTGTTTGAATATTAAATTGATGATGTTTCATATTATTGAATTCCAATATTTTGTATAACTTTGGTTCTTTGTGGTATTTGTACTGTTCTTATTATCTATCCCTTATTTGTAATTCTTGCAGTTAATTCCTTAATTTCGATATTATATAATTTTATAAACTTATTTATAGCATTTGTATTGTGTGATTGCTTGTATGTTTTAATTCTGAATCATTTTAATTATCTATTATTATTTTTCTTTGTTCCTTTATTTTGCCCACCAAACACGTGCAGACCTTATCGGTGTGACAAAACGCGCTACGTTATCAGCTTACCAGCTGTGGTACATATACTGCGGGAGATGCCGCGAGCGTGCCTTGAAGGCGGCGCAGATGAAGAGCTTGGAACCGGAGCACGCGTCGGGCGCAATGCGCGTCCGACCGCGACTGGTCGTACCGAGCGACCTCGATCACCTCGCTATTAGAGACAATGCCGTGTTCCTGCTCGATCTCGCTCCACTAACTAATTCTGGTTAGTATAATTGATTCTTTTTGCATGAAAATTGCATGATAATAGTTCATGTATACTTGTATACTATTTGTTACTTTAACATGTAACACATGCTTTTTTTTAGACTGTCATGAATTATTTGGTTGTATAGAAAATATAACAGAGAGAGTTGCCTTGAGAAATAGCTTACGAATTTTTTGGACATCCTCTGTCTATAATTTTATTCTGGTGGAATAAAGTATTATTAATAAATATACGGTAGCTTAAACCAAGTTAAACATGTTATATAATGATATATTTTAATATACAGAGCCTGGGAGCGCTGGCGGGTGGTGCGAGGTGGGAGGTCGAAGCCCTCCAACACCCCCTGGCAGCGTTTGGCAGCCCGCTCCACCTTTCCAATGTCTAACGGCCTTAGGTGCCGCTCCTAAAACCTCAGCTCAAGTGCCTGATACAGCGCGCTACCACTCACTGGGAAGACCAGCTGTAGTGGTAAGACAGTAATTTAAAACTAGAAAGCTTCATTTGTTATATTTTAGTATTAAGTCGGTAAAATAAATTGCATATGAATATTGTACTAATAATGTGTACTGGTTTTACAAATGGCACTCCTACTTGATATAATTTCTTTAACTTTTTAAAACACCTATGTCCAGAACGAAGGCGCGTCAACATCAAGTGACGCAGGTGTTTCTCAATGGGCGCGCGTGCCTCGCTCCGTGTCCATGGGGCAGGCGGGGGGTCGTGACCTCGCAAACGCAGCTCGACCACCACTCGCTAACTTTGAGTCTGACTCTCAGGATACACTTACAGGTAGGTAGACTTCCAAAAATCTAATAGCTTTACAAAATATTAAATGTATCATATATTTTTTATTCTGCTAGGAGCTGGATCATCCCTCCTCGCTCAACCTAGCGCAGCTCTACAGAAGCTGGTGGGTGGTGGTGAATGGGCGAGTGAAATATGTGCAGTATCAGCATTTGAACCACCGCAAGTTGATCCTGAAGTACTAATGCGGAGTCCAGTGCTTGCGTTTATACTTGCTAAACGTGATCTGCCCGCGTACCGTCAGAAAATGGATGCCTCTGTCAGAATTAATACAGTCCGTCGATATGCGTTTGAAGTAAGTAGATAAAATTGAACAATATTAACCTAATAGTATCGTGTCCTTAAACAAATATTTTTTATTTGGAGATGAAATAGGAAATCTAACAAAATTATGATATTTTAGGCAATGAATTGGCTTTTGCGCTCGACCACACAACCAACTAGCGTACACGACGTCATGTGGTGGTTCTGTAACGCGCTTGACAAATATGCACGCATCGTGCCGCCACCATTTTCATTTGACGACAATAAAGAGGTAAAAGTTTTTAGAAGTTAATTTTTAAATCGTTGGGTATTTGTATTTTTTACTTAACCTGTGTGTTACACCTCCAACACCTCCATCTCATCTTACCGTGAACACGATTGCTGCAAAGCATTCCAAACGTCGGGTTAGATTTAAAATATTTTTTTAAAATCTAATCTAAAGTTACTTCATTGTGTAGTACTCGTGAAAACCTTAGAAAACACTAGGAGGAATCTTATTAATATGTCTCTTTATAAATAATAACAGAACAATGCGGTTAACTTCATGTCAACGGCGTCAGCTGCCGCTATTTGCCCGGGAGGCCGCGCAGCTCGGGGCGCAAGGGCCGCATTTCATGCGTTCCTAGGCTCCGTGAGCGCGTTGGCGCCGTCGTTGGCCCCTGCTAGCGCTGCAGCGCTGCAAGCCGTGCGTTGCTGGGCGTTGCACTACTCGCACCACGATCGCGCCTTCTTGCACCGGTCAGTGTTATTATGGTTACTGGTGTCCTTTTAGTAGACGGTACTCACTACTTTTTATTAGTGTTTCTAGGATGATGATGATGATTAGATGATTGCATTGTTGACAAGTTGTGTTACTACGTGACAACTAAACATTTGTCGTATACTTCTTGATCTCGTGAATAATAAAAAATGGTATATTATCTACATGCCATGTAATGTCGTCAGCGATATATGTCCGCAATATCCAAACTACGATCTTCAAAAACATTTAAAAAACTTTATAGTAGTTAGCTAGAAGTTAAAGTGTCTCGAAACATGTTTTGCGTTCGACTTTTCTTTAATAAATTGATCTACAAAGGATATATTTCTAGTTATGATATATGCACATGCATTAAAATATTGCTACTTTTACTTTACTTTTACAATTTAATTTTTAAAATTATATCATATGATCTATTAATTAGATTTTTAAATGTAGGTATATTTGTTCTTGTAATTAATACGTATTAAAAATGTACTCGTTGCGTATTAAAAATTTACGTATTAAATTAAATTTACGTATTAAAAATTAAATATGTCTGTAAATTGTCAATGCTGCCGGAATTAGATCGCAAGTATTTAGCGTAATCAGCAAGATCTTATCACACCCTGAAGACGGTCCCTGTGAGGACGATTCTTACGATGCTCTTCAGGAGAGCTACCAGAGCTTTATGAACAAGGTATTTTGTAATAGAACTTCAAATTTCCCTTCACTATATATATGACTATTTCTTAAAATTTGTAATATGAATCAATCGTAAATATTTAGAAGACAAATATGTCATAGTTAATAAAAAACAATATTTAGATTTTTTTTTTTCTATAAACAGCAAAATTATGTTTGGGGTTGCCCTGATGTGACGGGTTGGTGTGAAATAAGCGTATCATCGAGGCCAGCCATGGCCGGATCATTGACCGATGGAACTACGGAGACTTTCTGGGAGTCCGGAGAAGAAGACCGCAATCGCGCTACGTGGCTTCAAATAGCCTACTCAGGACCTTCTCACCGTGACCGGCCGCATATTGTATGCGTGCACATTGATAATACAAGGGATACTGTGGTGTGTATTTTGTTACATTTGCCAGTCTTTTAAATAGTCTTTTTGCAGTATTATGTTTGGTACTGAAAAAAATTTAAAAATGCTTTTCAGAACAAGATTGAATTGATGTCATTCTTGTACAGCAGTGGGTCCAGTGAAATGGTTCATATGAAGGACGTTCAAGTGGATAGCAAATGTGCTAATTGGATGTGTTACACTTTACCAAGTAATTATCATTTATAATACATTCAAATAATTAATTTGCAGTACTCTTTATTACTTATTTACCAAGAATGAATATGTCTCTTTTGCATTTTCATAAAAAAGCTTATGAAATGATATGAAAATAATTTAAATTTGTTTTAATTTCATATGTAACTGCATCATGTTTTTTATTGTATTAAATATCGCTATAAATATTAAAACCGCCTGTGCAAAGTGTATGTTTTCTCAGGGACGTCAACGTCGTCAGTGCGCGTGCGCTGCGAACTGCATGGACCGGAGGCGACGGTGCGCGTGCGACAAGTGCGCGTGTTGGCCGCTCCCACCGCGATTGAAGAGATACCCACCTCGCATCCGCTGCATTTACTAGCGGAGCGTGACACTCTCAGAGTGTTCCGTCTGCTCACTTCACATGTATGTATATGATATAAGTAATATTTAAATGTTTTATGTATTATTTTGATAATAACATTATGTTTTAGGTGTTTGGTAAATTACTGGAATGGGAACAAAGCAGCAGTGATTCAGGCGAAGGAGTCGCAGCTGAAGGGGCAGCAGGTGATGATAGTGATCTTAGAGAGCACGTGGTCGGTATCTTGTTCGCCGGACACAAACTTACGTCGCTACAAAGACAGGTATTCAATACTAACCATTTATTATTTAATTTTTAATTATGCTATATGTATGATACCACAAAAAATCAATATTATTAATCAGTTATTATTGATAGTTTACATAAAAAGATGTATCCCGCAGGTCATGGCCCACATCGTGACTGCTATTGGGTGCGAGGCTGCACGCGTGCGGGATGACTGGGAGACGGCGCTGCTGTGTACGGAGGCGGCCGTCGACGAATCCCCGCGCCCGCCTCACACACAGGACAACTACTGCTTCGAGATGCTCTCACTCGTGAGTATCTAGCCGTGAAAGTGATACCTTTATAAGTGATACGAAATAAATAGTTCATTTTGTATTTAGTTCACATAAGGCGGAACTCAAACAAGGAATTGGAATTGGTTATTTTGGAAACGCACTTCTCTTCTTACGAAATAAAGTCATGCCTATATCATATTAATTTCTGATTAAAATCTGCATTAATAGTTTAATGAATTTACGTGTGTACATTTATTCACAATAACAAATGGCACCAAAGCAAAGGATAGACATCGTTGGCGCAAACTGAACATTCAACTATTTTATGCTCACGTATAACTGCTTGCCTGTCTGAATTTTCAGTTCTTTGAATTTTTACATATTATTTTTGCTGACCCACCCCTACTGCGTTTCTGTCAGGTCTGTAATATATTTAGATAGAAAAAATAAAACGACTCAATTTGAACAAATATAACATTTAAAAAATATATATAAACTATAAAAAAAGGTTCTGAAACTCTGAAAAACCGTCGCTCTACCAATTGAGCTACCGTATCGCTATCCGTTTCGAATTTCGATGAATTTGGAATTCTATATATCATCGTCTTCATCGGGACATCATTTGTATATTTATTTAAGCAAATACATATGTTTAACTTGGTTATACATGATTATTGATATTTTCAAACCATATATATATCTTTATTTGCCTATTCTAAGTACCAAGAGCTTACCATTCTCTCCTAGAAGATGGGCTTTTATTTGGGTATTATAACTGGATAAGTGAATTAGAGCTTCGGACGTAAAATCAATACCCTTTCTCTCCCTGTGTCGTCATCTCCCCTCCCTTCTTTCTATTACCATCTTTCAAAATAATGTCTATATTTGTAGATATCTTTATTCAACGTTACCAATCTTGAGCATCAGATAAACTGAAATAAAATATAGTTTTTAATTAGATATCGATAATTGACTTAATCCGTGCATGCACTGTCAATAGTCAGGTCATTTTCAAAACTTTTAGATTCAACATCGAACAGAACAATCATGTTATGAATTTTTATTTTAAATTTATTATTTAGGCTAAATAGAAAACAATATTATTTATAAGCTGTTATATAGTCAAAAGCAATATCTTTGTTTTTTTTTTTATATTTTTCTTACATTGCGCATTATTTTTTTATATTTATTGTATGTAATTATAGTTGCTAGCGTTGAGTGGAAGCTCGGTTGGTCGAGTACATCTCGCTCAGCGCACTGAGCTACTGGTGGACTTGTTGGCACTGCTTCATACAGGCAGCGAACGAGTGCAGAGACAGGTGAATTATAATAACTATGAAATTAACTATACAAAATATTATCATACTATGTATATAATTAAATAAATTAAAACTTATAAGAAAAAACACAGCCATCTCAAATTATTGCGATAAAAATTATGTATATTTTGTTACATAAGACCGTATAAAGTATTGCCGGTTACAGACATAAGCCATAACTGTAATAATATAGTTGAAAGATAAGGAAATTGTAGGATATTATTATTTATGTTTACCTTTTCTTTTTATTTCATATTACGCAAACATTTCACTATACCATTATATTGATACGTTAAGCAAAACTTTTTACGAAATTTACCTACGCATTAGTATGAAATTTTGTTTTTAAATTTTACACATAAGATAAAAAAAACCTTTTTATCTCGAAATTACTTTTTGGACAGGAGTTAGAGAACGGGAGAATTGTTGTTATCACAGTACGAATGCTCTTTTAGGTCTTTAACTTTGGTTGATTAAAATAAGATTATAGTTAAAATTATTTTATTTATACTATTAATGTTTTAAAGGTTATTTCGCTTCTGCGACGAATGATAGCTGAGGTACCTCCACACAAAATGCTCTCGGCACTTCGATTCGGCGGAGACGTTTCTACACAGTGAGATTTATTAATTTCTAATAATAATACCATGTATATATTAAGTTTGTAAAAGTAAATATTGTTGTAAAAAACTGACCAGTCCCTGTATAAGCAGAGTAACACTGTTGGACAACTTGGTATGCTACGTCGGAAAGGCGATCACCGTGCAAGTGAAAGTGAAAGGCTCGGGTTCAATGAGTCCGGGCACTGTGACGCTGGGCGTCAGTGTCGCGCCCACCTTCCCCGCTGTGTGGTTCATGAGGGGAGAGACCACAAAGAAACATGCCCATCTAGTGGCTAAGCTACTCACCGATATGGCCGAGGTGATTTATCATTTATGTAAATATTTACTTATATATAAAAGGAAAACTATTTAACCAAGTTAAGCTTATTTGTTTATTTAACTATGTTGAGCTTATTTTAAAGTTAGTAATATATGCGTAAAAATAACTTTTAGAAACATTACTTTACATTGTACATATATTCTGATAATTGTAGTTTCTAACCGTTTCAGGACAAAGTGTCTGATTCGTGGGGCAAGGAAACGAGAGGCGCACTCGGGCGGTACGTGTGTGCGGTGACGCAGATGGAGGACACCGACAGACGACCCGCTCGCTGTATCTCGCTACCTACTGTCTGGCTCGCACTGGCAGCCTTGTGTGTCTGCGATCACAATCATATTGAACAGTGAGATTAGAGATATTGTTATCATATTAATTGTGTTACGCATTTGTTAGTAAATTTTATTTTTATTTATTTATATATAAAATTAAAATGAATTGTAGCCAACTTTAAATTTTGACTTACATGCTACTTTTTTTTTAATTAGTGACTCCTTGTTTTCCAGGATGAATGGCTCCAGCGACGGTCGTGAGTCCCGAAACCGTGACTCCGTGACCGAGGCCCGCTCCTTCTGCGCTAACCACGACGACGGTAATACACTGGCCGTCATCGAGTGTCAAACGTGTGGCCCACTATGCGCCGAGTGCGACCGCTTCCTGCATCTCAACCGAGCCGCGCGCAATCACCAGCGACAGGTTACTAATAATAAAGTCATGTTGTGTTGCGTTTGTTTTTATCTCAGCTCATTACCTACCATTGAAAGCAGCATTCGATCAAATATATGTTACTAATTTTATGTCTTTCAAGATCTGCAAGGAAGAAGAAAGCACAATACGTGTCGATATCCACGAAGGTTGCGGACGAGCAAAAATGTTCTGGTTATTGTTGCTTGTGGATCGACGTACTTTGAAAGCGCTGGTGGAGTTTCGTGCCATCGAGAGTTCTGGTGAAGAAAATGCAGTGGCGGGGGTGAGCGCAGGGGGCGCGAGCGCGGCCGACGGAGCAATGATGCTCGCGGGTATCTGCCGTTTTTGTGGTGCTCGTGGCACATCTGGGCTACTTGCCATTGGAAACGTTTGCGCCGATCAACAGTGCCAGGTAATATTATATTTTTATATTATTTTTTTTATATTATGTTTTAAATCAGGATACAGGATATATTACTAATATAAGTGTCGAAAAGTTTAGTAGTTGTTACGATTGAATTTATATGTGTTTACTAATAATGATTATGATTGCAGGAACACGGTCGTGAGGCCTGCTCGCGTATGCTCGGCTGCGGACATGCGTGTGGTGGCGTGCGCGACGAACCTTCGTGTCTCCCGTGCCTGTTCTCGTGTGCGGGCGCAGAGGCGCTCCGCCAGGATGCAGATGATATGTGCATGATCTGCTTTACCGACCCGCTGCAGGCTGCACCCGCTATACAGGTATGTAGTGAGATATATACTTTAATAATTTTAATACCATAAAACTGCATAGTTGGTTGACATCAAATGAAAAAGAACATCCTCTTTTAGTTTGTTGAATACCGTATACTATTATAATCAACACATGATGTTCTAAAAAAGTAGAATCTGACAAAAATACATACAATAAAAACTTATTAAACGTGTGACGACGATCATAGTGTTCACATAACAATTTAAAGCAGCAATGTATTATTCAAATAAAATATATTTTTATATACTAGGCAGTCATAAAGTTCTAGATAAAAGGCAAGTGTCGCAAGGTAATATGTTTTCGGTGTGGTATATTGTGATATTAAATTTATGTGCAGTGGAACTTATACGATGTGGTTATAACAAGAATATGAATTCAAAGAAAGAAAATTTACGTATAGTACACGGTCGTGATGCCTTACCTGGGGAATATCCTTATGTTTTAGCAATAGAAGTGGAAGCAATATTACAAAATTCGAAAGTTAAACGTGTAATTTGTACTTGTGCTTGCATTAAACCCACTTGGAGTCTAACTGCAGCACATTGTATAAATGGCATGGAATCTCTAAACGAATTTGAGGTTACCTTTTTTCTACGGTATAATCCAACGCATACAGAGGTGGCTCATGCTAAAGTACTCTCTATGGTTAAGAATCCTAATTCTAGGATGTCCGGTGAACCTATGTTAAATAATAACGACATAGGTATTTTAAAAACTGAGAATATAAATCTTTCTACTTACGCAAGAGTAAGTTCCGTCGACTATTCTGCTCTATATGGACTTAAAGTAAGTGCAGTTGGTTACGGATTAACGTTAGATGATCACGGCGTTTACAATAACACAATTTTACTAAATAAAACTTTGCAGGTAGTAGATGCAATGATTATAAAATGCCATTGGAATGTCTTTCCTAAGTATTGCTTAGCCAGTACCTGTGAAACCTGGACGCCTTTGTGCCCAGGAGACTCTGGAGGACCAGTCATTCATACCTCCGGTATTGTGGGTGTAAATACGGCATCAGTCTTCAAATACTACAGAATAAAGGGTTGGATTAAAGATCAGCGAATAAAACCGACAATTGGTATAATCACACCAGTCAGCCCTTTCATGGATTGGATAGTGAATATTATTAAGTAAGATATATTAATTAAAATGTTTTATTTATGTTTTACTCATTTAATCATATTACCATTAGGGTTAAACCTATCACGACACTAAATTTCATATACCATGGGATATTGATAAGTGATTTCGGATAATAATTACTAGAAGGAAACAAATTTTGCAGAAGATAATGGAAGTTAGGGTTCATTTTAATTATCTAGCACTAGTCTATTGAACATATATATTTGTCTTTGTTTGTTGTTTTACAACTTTTCTTTGCATGAATGAATGTTTGTAAGTGTAGATGGATCTTTATTACTCTTTCACGTAAAAACTACTGAAAGGATTTTAATGAAACCTTATACGTCAGAATAACACAAAGGCTATAGAATTACTAACTTTAAAATTTTACTAACATGTCAATCACAACTACTTAAAGCAGATAAATTAATAATAATCCAGCAATGTACCTACTTATGAAGCGGAAAATTTTTAACGTGAGGTCTAAAAATATGTTTGGGATAAGAAATCACATTTCTTTATTCTTACAAATATATAAAAATAGAAAATATAAGATACAAACAAATATTAGAAAAATATATAGTAAGAAAAATATGAGTATACCGCGATCTAAATGGAATTAAAGTTTAAGTGGAATATGAAGCAGCATGTAGACGAAGTTACAATTTCCCTTAAAACTCGCCTTTACAGTTACGATTCAGGCATTCAGGGCGCTCCATGCTTTTCACTTGGTGAATTATAAATGTTGGTTGTTCACGTTTTACCAGTTCCCTAAATTCGCATGTATTTATAGAAAACAATAAATATTTTAACATTGTATACAAGACGGTATTGGAATAAATAAGGAACGTTGAATACTTTAGCAACAATCTAAAATGCTTGGTTTGTCTGTAGAAATTATGAAAAAATGATTAACATTTTGCCCAAGACTTTACAATATTATACATATTACACGACGCCATAATGGGTCCGTTTTTTTTTCACTATTCTACGCCGCCTTATATATTTTTTTCGAACTTTTGCCACATTTTATAGTTGGCAACATCCACATTCTGATGAGTCTGCAGTTTTTATTTATACACTTCAAAATTTGACAAAAAAACACTTTAAAAGAAATCACAGGTTGGTATATAAGTCATATAAATTTATTTTTTACAGTTCACGTTGACGGAGTTACGTGCGACAACTAGTACCTTATAAAATCATAATCAATACGTAACGGCACGATAATCTGATCGATTTCAAATTATACAATCTGACAAAAATGAATACGTTAAAATCTTATTAAAGTTGTAAAAATATTAGAGCTCATCTATCAATTTAAAACAGAAATGTATTATCCAAATAAAATATATTTTTATATACTAGGCAGTTATAAATTTTATAGATAAAAGACAAGTGTCGCAAGCAATGTTATCGGTGTGGTATATATTGATATTAAATATATATGCAATGAAACTTACACGATGTGTTCATATGAAGAATATAAATTCAAAGAAAGAAGATTTACGTGTAGTAGGAGGTCGTGATGCCTTACCTGGAGAATATCCTTATGTTTTAGGAATAGCAGCAGAAATTATAAAAAAGAAATCGTCAGTTATTCGTTTACAGTCTACGTGTGCTTGTATTAAGCCTACTTGGAGTCTGACTGCAGCACATTGTATAATTTATCTGGAATCTTTAAAAGCCTCCCGGAAAACTAATAATATATTGTTACGATATAATCCATCACTGACTGAGGTAGCATTTACTAAAGTACTGTCTATGGTTATGATTCCTAATTCTAGATTGCACGACATAGGTATTTTAAAATCTGGTAATATATTTCTTTCTACGTACGCAAGAGTAAGTTCCGTGGACTATTCTACTCCATATGGACTTAAAGTAACTGCAGTTGGTTACGGATTAATGTTAGATGATCACGGCTAGTATAACGACACGTTCTCACTAAATAAACCTCTGCAAGTAATGGATGCAATGATTATAAAATGCGTAAGGCGTTTTCCTCCTACGTACTGCTTAGCTGGACCCTGTGAAAAATTGACTCATGTTCTTTACGGAGATTCTGGAGGGCCGGTTATTCATTCCTCTGGTATTGTGGGTATAATAAGATCAAACCGCAGAAAATATGGAAGATATGTAGAAGCTGGTATAATCACACCTGTTAGCCCTTTTATAGATTGGATATTAAATATTAGTAGTCAAAACATTTAAAATAATAATTTAGTATAAATATTATAATTGTTTTATTATTTAACCATATTATTGTTAATATTAGTTTTACATTAGGGGGCTCCTTCACTTATCATACCTATATTTGTTATAAATCTAGATACTTCATTACTAAACCGAATTAAATTACAATGACATGGAGATGTTCGTACATTGTATATTTGAATATATTTATTTTTTTAGAAATTTTGAAGTCAAAATCTAAACGATCATCGTTATTGTTTGTTATAATTTAAAAAGTATGCACTAAGATAATTTATGTGTCAGGTCATAATTAAGAGTATTTTGTAAATGAACTAGTATTTAAAAATACTAGTTCATTTACAAAATAACTTTAAGAGATATTTAAATTAAACTTATATTTAAAATTTCAAATCTAGGATGTATAAACGACAAGAATGGATAATATTTTTTCATTATTTAATTAAAGTAAAAAAAAATTGCAAAGCATTTCGATACATTAAATACAATTCTGTAAAGTATACAATTATTATCAAGTCTATCTACGTCTATTCTATTTACGTCCACTTTAAAGTAATGTGCGCCCCCTACCATCTTTTATTGTCTCATAATAATTTAAGTTGTCGTCGTAAAACATGTATGGGCAACCTTTGACAAGTTGTGGGCCAAACTTTAGTGTGCAAATACATTCGCGTTTAAAAGTAGTTCATTTTAAAGTAGTGTTGTCAAGTAGTGTTCATAATTTTTTGCACTATTGCAAATATCTATATATCAGACATGAAATAATACGACAATATTATTATAATATCAATTTATTAAAATAACAAAATGAAATGAAATAAATTGGTAAATCGTTAGATTTGGAATTGTTACAAACTACGAAAGTTAAATAGCAACACCGAAATCAATGAGACACTTGAGCTTGAATTTGGAAAACTAATCCATCGATGTTTGGATTAATTCCACTGATACAAAGACGTAAAGAATTTTCCAAATTATCGTCAGTCAGCCTTGTACGATGTTTTGATTTATTAACTTTCATCATTGAAAAGAAATGTTCGCATTTATAAGTACTGCCAAACGCACAAATCAATCTTCTTGCGAATATTCTAAGTTGCGGAAAATGGTCTTCTTCGAGGTATTTTTTGTAGAAATCGCACAACTCCACGTCTTCAAATTTAGATTTTAGGAGTGAGTTTTCTTGAATCTCGATCAACTCCATTTGCAAGTGTATTGGAGCATTTTGTAAATTACTTTTTGTTGGAGTAGCAAATAAATTGAAACAGTCATCTATGTTTTTGAAATCGCTAAATCTATTCGAAAATTGCTCCGACAGTACCTTGAGTTCTTCAGCATATTGAGCATGAGCAATATTCTCATACGCAGAGAGCGTGGGGAAATGGTAACTGTTACCAGACAGCATCTGTGCCTCCCACAAGCGGATTTTATTCTGAAACGCTTTCAAATAGCTGTACAAATCATTAACTAACTGTCCTTGTTTTTGAAGTTTCAAATTTAAATCATTCAAATAGCCAGTAAGGTCGACCAGAAATGCTAAGTCACATATCCATTTTGGGTCACTCAATTCATATAGTGGTTTATCTTTTATTTGCATAAAGTCTTTTATCTCATTTATAAGCTCGTAAAACCGTTTCAGCATTTTCTCTATGCTTAGCCATCTGACTTCAAATAAACTTGTAACAATATTAGACTTGCTCGAACGTGTGACGACGATCATAGTGTTCACATAACAATTTAAAGCAGCAATGTATTATTCAAATAAAATTTATTTTTATATACTAGGCAGTCATAAAATAAAATTTCTAGATAAAAGAGCAAGTGTGGCCAGGTAATATGTTATTGGTGTGGTATATTGTGATATTAAATTTATGTGCAGTGGAACTTATACGATGTGGTTATAACAAGAATATGAATTCAAAGAAAGAAAATTTACGTATAGTACACGGTCGTGATGCCTTACCTGGGGAATATCCTTATGTTTTAGCAATAGAAGTGGAAGCAATATTACAAAATTCGAAAGTTAAACTTTTAATTTGTACGTGTGCTTGCATTAAGCCCACTTGGAGTCTAACTGCAGCACATTGTATAAATAGTATGGAATCTCTAACCGAATTTGAGGTTACCTTTTTTCTACGGTATAATCCAACGCATACAGAGGTGGCTCATGCTAAAGTACTCTCTATGGTTAAGAATCCTAATTTTAAGATGTCCGATGAACCTATGTTAGCTAATAACGACATAGGTATTTTAAAAACTGAGAATATAAATCTTTCTACATACGCAAGAGTAAGTTCCGTGGACTATTCTGCTCTATATGGACTTAAAGTAACTGCAGTTGGTTACGGATTAACGTTAGATGATCACGGCGTTTACAATAACACAATTTTACTAAATAAAACTCTGCAGGTAGTAGATGCAATGATTATAAAATGCCATTGGAATGTCTTTCCTAAGTATTGCTTAGCCAGTACCTGTGAAACCTGGACGCCTTTGTGCCCAGGAGACTCTGGAGGACCAGTCATTCATACCTCCGGTATTGTGGGTGTAAATACGGCATCAGTCTTCAAATACTACAGAATAAAGGGTTGGATTAAAGATCAGCGAATAAAACCGACAATTGGTACAATCACACCAGTCAGCCCTTTCATGGATTGGATAGTGAATATTATTAAGTAAGATATATTAATTAAAATGTTTTATTTATGTTTTACTCATTTAATCATATTACCATTAGGGTTAAACCTATCACAACACTAAATTTCTTATACCGTGCGATATTGATAAGTGATTTCGGATAATAATTACTAGAAGGAAACAAATTTTGCAGAAGATATAAGGAAATTAGGGTTCATTTTAATTATCTAGCACTAGTCTATTGAACATATATATTTGTCTTTGTTTGTTGTTTTACAACTTTTCTTTGCATGAATGAATGTTTGTAAGTGTAGATGGATCTTTGTCACTCTTTCACGTAAAAACTACTGAAAGGATTTTAATGAAACCTTATACATTAGAATAACACATAGGCTATAGAAATACTAACTTTTACTAACATGTCTATCACAACTACTTAAAGCAGATAAATTAATTAGAATCCAGCAATTTACCTACTTATGAAGCGGACAATTATTAACGTGAGGTCTAAAAATATGTTTGAGATATGAAATTACATTTCTTTATTCTTACAAATATATATATTTATAGAAAATATAAGATACAAACAAATATTAGAAAAATATATAGTAAGAAAAATATGAGTATACCGCGATCTAAATGGAATTAAAGTTAAAGTGGAATATGAAGCAGCATATTGCCTAAGTTACAATTTCCCTTACAGTTACGATTCAGGCATTCAGGGCGCTCCATTCTTTTCACTTGGTGAATTATAAATGTTGGTTGTTCACGTTTTATCAGTTCCCTATATTTGTATGTATTTATAGAAAACAATAAATATTTTAACATTGTATACAAGACGGTATTGGAATAAATAAGGAACGTTGAATACTTTAGCCACAATCTAAAATGCTTGGTTTGTCTGTAGAAACTATGAAAAAAATGATTAACATTTTGCCCAAGATCTTACAATATTATACATATTACACGCCATAATGTGCCCGTTTTTTTTCACTATTCTACTCCGCCATATATATTTTTTTCGAACTTTTGCCACATTTCATATTTGGCAACATCCACATTCTGATGAGTGTGCAGTTTTTTTTTATACACTTCAAAATTTGACAAAAAAAACACTTTAAAAGAAATCACAGGTTGGTATATAAGTAATATAAATTTATTTTTTACAGTTCACGTTGACAAATCGATATCGAAGATCGATTTCAAATTATACAATCTGACAAAAATGAATACGTTAAAATATTATTAAAGTTGTAAAAATATTAGAGCTCATCTATCAATTTAAAACAGAATGTATTATCCAAATAAAATATATTTTTATATACTAGGCAGTCATAAATTTTCTAGATAAAAGGCAAGTGTCGCAAGGCAATGTTATCGGTGTGGTATATATTGATATTTAATATAACTTACACGATGTGTTCATATGAAGAATATAAATTCAAAGATAGAAGATTTACGTGTAGTAGGAGGTCGTGATGCCTTACCTGGAGAATATCCTTATGTTTTAGGAATAGCAGCAGAAATTATAAAAAAGAAATCGTCAGTTATTCGTTTACAGTCTACGTGTGCTTGTATTAAGCCTACTTGGAGTCTGACTGCAGCACATTGTATAATTTATATGGAATCTTTAAAAGCCTCCCGGAAAACTAATATATTTGTGCGATATAATCCATCACTGACTAAGGTAGCTTTTGTTAAAGTACTGTCTATGGTTATGATTCCTAATTCTAGATTGCACGACATAGGTATTTAACTTAAAGTAACTGCAGTTGGTTACGGATTAATGTTAGATGATCACGGCGAGTATAACGACACGTTCTCACTAAATAAACCTCTGCAAGTAATGGATGCAATGATTATAAAATGCGTAACGCGTTTTCCTCCTGTGTACTGCTTAGCTGGACCCTGTGAAAAACTTGCTCATCTTGATCAAGGAGATTCAGGAGGGCCGGTTATTCATTCCTCTGGTATTGTGGGTATAATAAGATCACACCGCAGAAAATATGGAAAATATGTAGAAGCTGGTATAATCACACCTGTTAGCCCTTTTATAGATTGGATATTAAATATTAGTAGTTAAAACATTTAAAATAATAATTTAGTATAAATATTATAATTGTTTTATTATTTAACCATATTATTATTAATATTAGTTTTACATTAGGGAGCTCCTTCACTTATCATACCTATATGTGTTATAAATCTAGATACTTCATTACTAAACCTAATAAAATTACAATGACATGAAGAGGTTCGTACATTGTATATTTGAATATATTTATTTTTTTTAGAAATTTTGAAGTCAAAATCTCAACGATCATCGTTATTGTTTGTTATAATTTAAAAAGTATTTACTAAGATAATTTATGTGGCAGGTCATCAGTCATGGAAAGGTAGTTGATTGTGCATAGTTTCATAATTAAAAGTATTTTGTATATGAAGTAGTATTTAAAAATACTAGTTCGTTTACAAAATTACTTTTAGATATATTTAAATGAAACTTATATTAGAAATTTCAAATCTAGGATGTATAGACGAAAAGAATGGATAATATATTTTTTTTAATTAAAATAAGTAACAAAAAATTGCAAAGCAATTCGATACATTAAATACAATTCTGTAAAGTATACAATTATTATCAAGTCTATCTACGTCTAGTCTATTTGCGTCCACTTTAAAGTAATGTGCGCCCCCTACCATCTTTAATTGTCTCATAATAATTTAAGTTGTCGTCGTAATGTAACAGTTCTTTAAACATAGATCGATTTTACATGTTATTATTATAAACCATAAAGGTCCCACCACAGAACCTTGCAGTACTCCTAAAAGAGCAGTGGTCCATAGAAGGGTAAACCCTTCAAACGTAACGTAACGTCAAAGCGCTTTGCTTCTTTTTTTGCCATATATGAAGCACCAGCAGAACAGATTCATTTTATGCCTTTTAAGTTTAGCGGAGTAAAAAGAAAATCGTGATCTGTTCTTCAATTATAGACGACCTGCAAACCAGCCCCTGGGACGGCCGGAGACCCAAGTTGATAATGAAGAATTAAAGGCAATTGTGGAAGCGGGTCCACCGCAAACCACGTCCGAGTTAGCTAAAGGCTGTGATGTTAGTGATAAAACTGTTTTAATCTAATTGAAACAAATTAGGAAGATTAAAAGATTGAAAAGAATTAAGTGTAGAAAAACGGCAACGCGCTTCGACTGCTGCGTTACATTATTGAACCGGCACAATAATGAAATAATTTTAAATCGAATCATTAACTGTGATGAAAAAAGGATTTTCTACGATAATCGGAAGCGCTCACTGCAATGATTGGATCCTGGTCAGCCAGCCAAATCTTGCCGGTAAGCGAAAATCGCGCTAAAAAAATGATTTGTAAGAATTTGGTGGAATAGTGCCGGTATTGTTCATTAAAGTATTCTCAAGTCTGTTCAGACTATTAGGACAGATGTCTATTCTCAGCAATTGCGAACCATGATGGATAAGTTTGGTGCTAAACAACCTGGGCTAGTCAATCGCTCCACACCACTAAAGCTTCACGACAACGTTGGATCACACAGTGCACAACAGATAACTACCAAATTGGAAGAGCTTCAATTAGAATGTCTAAGACATCCACCGAACTCCCCAGACCTCAAGGTCTGGAGGTTCTGGAGGTTCTTGGGTCAACCCAACAGATAACTTAATTTTATTAAATCAACAAGAGAAAAAAATCAACTCCGATGGGGAGTCCAAATCAATGATTTCATTGATTTCCGTCCGACTGGTTTTTTAGTAAAGGGATCAATGAACTCTCTATAAGATCGCAAAAGTGCATAGAAAACAATGGTTCAGACTTTAATTAATTAAATACATTATATTCAAAAATATTTGACTTTTTGTTCCTCCTTCTTTATAAAACGCCAATTTCATTTGTCAAGGAATATATATAATCAAAAAATATTTGAGAAGTATGTCGAATTTGATACAGAAGTATAAAAACCATAAAATAAATATAGTTTAAAAAAACTGAAAACACGCTTTAAAAATGAATCTAATTAAAAAGTAATATGAAACTGAATAACGGGAAAAATATTATAATATTATTGTGGAAAACGTCAATATCTTGGAGACGACTGTTTCTATTTCAATCAATCATAGAAGAACCATCTCGACGAACATAGCTTTCGATTGAAAAAAAACCCGCATTTAAATCTGTCCACGCTTTTGGCCGCTACATTGCCACAGACAGACACACAAATCGACAACAGACCGACAGGTCAAACTTATAACACCGTCGGGGGTTAAAAAAGCGTTTTCGTGCTATTACTTTTGTGGCATTTTTAAAGTTATTGTAGTCATTGAATGTTCTCAAAAATTATTATTTTTTTAATAAAATTGTCTTTTTTTTTAATGAAGATAATTATTAATTTCGAATTAAAAACTTTTTCATGATTAACGGACATTAACCGATATGGTATACTTTCTTAGACCGCAAACGCAATTTGTGTTATTCTCACTCAAAGAATTTGTTAAAAATTATTAACTCTGGTGATCTTAACGAGGATAATGAATTAATCTTACCTTGTTATTGTACTGTCAATTGTTTTTTAAAATTTTTAATGTTCCAATACGATCTGACCACCTAAAGTAAGTCAAAATCGAGTTTTCGATTTTGCCCATTAAGTATTCATTCTTATATTAAGAATTATTTTCTACTCTTTAGTTCGATTCAATTTTAAAGCGTGCTCTTTAGTTTTGTAAACTATATTTTTAAAACATTACTGACCTGACTTTAGTTCATATACTACCTTATTTTCGAATGTTGAAACGATATCATAGATTTTAACGGTTTTTTTACAGTTGAGTTGCGGTCACGTTTTCCATCTGCATTGTTGCAAGAAAGTGCTTGCTAACAAATGGGTTGGGCCACGTATTACCTTCTCATTCTCACAATGTCCAATATGCAAGGTAAAAGTTTATTTTATATATTTGATATCCATTTCTCTATTTTTCATATATTTTCCTTCCGATTAAATTGAATATCTTGCTTAAAGTAGTATTATTAATGTAGTTAAAATACTAGTAGTATTAATGTAGTATCTTTTATATTCTAAAACAATGTTCAAATAAAAAATCTGGAGAAACCTTCATGTGATATAAATCTCCACGTATAACAGCACCCTATAAAATTCTTAATATTTGGTGTGTAATGTTATCAGGAGAACATGAATCATTGGACACTAGAGGAACTTTTGACTCCGATTCGCAATCTCCGCGATGAGGTGAAACGTAAGGCGTTGATGCGTCTCGAATACGAAGGTATGGCTGCGGGCGGCTCCCACAGCCGGGCTCAGGCTGACCCTGCAACCTACGCCATGGAGCGTTATGCGTACTATGTGTGCCACAAGTGCGGCAAGGTGAGTTTTTATTAGTTTTGCTTTAGTTTTTTTATAAATATTATTTTAATTTTTGGTTTATAGAGCTAGTTCTATTTGCAATTCTTCAACATTGACGCATTTTCTAGGAGTTAGTATTTCTAACAATACACTTGATCAAGGCTGTACTTACGGCATTCTGCACTCCCTTAACTTCACGTTATTTCAGTATTTTTCTTCAAAAGTTATTTATTATTATGCTTAATAATTTATCCATACTAATTATGTATACATATTTATATCCCAGGCGTACTTCGGCGGTTTGGCGCGCTGCGAGGCGGAGTCTAGTGGCTGGTGGGAGCCATCTGAGCTGGTATGCGGTGCCTGCAGCGACGTGGCCGGCGCTCGCTCCTGTCCGAAGCACGGTGCTGACTTCCTCGAGTACAAGTGCCGCTACTGCTGCTCGGTAAGTACCTGGTCTTATATACTCTAAAGATTCCTAATATACTAAATATACATCGTAATATTATAAGCTTAGAACTGATTATTACATTCGGCCGTATTAAATTATTATATAACTACATACTTTAATTTATTACAGGTGGCAGTGTTCTTCTGTTTTGGCACATCGCATTTCTGCAATTCGTGTCACGACGACTTCCAACGGGTCACCAACATACCCAGACACCTGCTTCCTCAATGCCCAGCAGGTATGTCTGCAAGTGTATCTGTGACTATTCACTTTAGCGCTAGGTTTTGCAGTAAATACATTTAAACAGTCAGAGTTATTATCGCAACGATATCCAAAAAAGATAACATGTGATCCTTTTGACACTAGAAAAGAAAGTAAATAAATAGTAGAAAGTAAATAGAAAATAAGAGCGTATTATTATGTGTGTTAATAATATTAAAGGTTTGGTTGTGTGTGGGAGGGTAGGTATATAGTAAATATTATAAAGTATCATGAAAGAGTATAATACATTTATTACGATAGTCCAAGGTAAGTAAGAAACGCTTATGATGTTTCTTCAACAGAGTAGTAGTGCCATACACTTGTGACATTGACATTTGCGTTAATCATACAAATATGAGCCAGAAATGTTATTGGTCTAGCATTAAAATCGGTGTAGCACTTTTTCTTTTAGAACACTCACAGTTATATGTTTATAACATATTTAAATACTAGTATGGTTAGGTCAGTCACTAAGTGAATGCTGCATTATAACTCGACATAAATTTTAGTTTGGTTGAACTATAAAGAATTTGCAAGTGTTCAAAAATTGCTATGGTAGGATATCTAAAACGAAAATTGGTCATGACCATTCGAACAGCTTATTTGTGTGTTCAACAAGTGAGAATGTGTTTAGTTTCAGATTACACTTTTTATCAAGTATAACAAATTTCCTTGTTATAAAATCGATTCGTGAAAGTGAAATAATAATAAAAATAAGGATAGGGTACATATTATTATAACTCCATTAGTAAAATATATTCGAAACTATATAAAAAAAGTGGTCGGTGTGAACACTAAAGCTTTGACGCACGCCATAATAAATATAATGAAGAGAATTAGTGTGTTCACTGAACTTAAAACCTAAGGGTTTTCCTTCACGAACCACCGCTAATTAATTTTAATATTATGAATAAAGATGCTATTAAACGGGAGTATAACATGTCTGGAACATGGATACCCATGTTATTGTCATTTTCTTTTTCAATTATAACAAATAATTTATATTTGATAGATTATCAGGACAAAGGAGGCTACATATTTTAATCCAAAAACCGTTTTCCTTAAAGGTATCTAGGAAGTAGTTTTTCTTATAGCTTTCCAAGTCTTTTTGCTGATATATGTACACTTTTTTTCAGTTCCGATTGCTCACTCTGTTCTGAAGTTTTTGATTAGTTGCAGTAGTCTTGATATCTTTTATATAAAATTGATAATATATTATAAGATGGCGATATTTTGGTTTTACTGTGCAGTCAGTCTTATGACAACATACAAAAAGAGTAATTCAAAAGCTTTTGATGAAATGGTGTTTAATAATTGTGAATGATTTTGCAGTAAACATGGTGTATGATAGTCATATTGAGATTGTGAGTGAGTCAATACTGATTTTATAGAATTAAGGTGAAATTTATTTTTCAATTCAGCATAACCTGCTTTTTAAATTTTAGGAGACATTTTCGGGTACTTTAAAAAGTGAAAACATATCTTATGGTTGTTGATTGTATTACATGTTTATTTTGAAACATTTGTTTCTATACAAAGACCTTTTAAGTGTCGGTATTATTGGTTTAGATGTATGTTTGACTCATGTCATGTTAAATATGTTACAGGTCCTAAAGGCGAACAGTTACCCGGTACTGCGGAAGAGTGTCCCTTGCACGTGCAGCATCCGCCCACCGGAGAAGAGTTCGCGCTCGGCTGCGGCGTCTGTCGACACGCACACGCATTCTAAACAGCAAATGTCAAAAAACTTACTATCTAAATATGTTAGGAATATGAATATTACCCGATTTAGAATAATTTGGACTAACCAAACCCGAATTTGAATAACTCGGACTGAAGTTAAAATAATTACTTGGTTTCTCGGAATTGGCGATTGAAATCATAATGACTGTTGTAATGACATGCCCTCCACGAGCTGTATTTATACTTCGGAAAGTTTTTATAGAGATGGATTTTTGGAGCAATGTACACTAAATTGTACTGTAGAGTCAATTGAACCTTAGTTACTCATATATTCTCTATCGATACTACGTACACGAATACACGAATACCTAAACTGTATTAAAATGTAATGGTTTGTTAGGTAGAGGTGTATATTATAATTATTCAATAAGATTATTTTACGATCAACAGTTCTTTTAAGAAGATTTAAAAGCAATCAAATCAATTAATCCACTTTGTAAAAATTATAAAGTTATGTTATTATTAGAAAAAATTGGTAGTCTAATTATTCGATACATTGGAACATTACTAACACTAGACAAATAAATATACGAAGTAATGAGTCTAATTCACTATAATCATTTCATTTAATTGCATACTACTGTATGCAATTAATTTATACTTAACATTGACAAAATAACAAACAGATTCTGATTCTGTAAAAAATAAAAGTCTAACTTGACGAATAAATAACTTTTCGTCAAAGAAGTTAATATCACAGCATTAACGTCTAGTAAGCTTCGATGTACGAAAAATAACAACGGAACAGTTCTTTCTATCACATGAAGAAATAAATACAAATTTTGTGTGCAATTAATAAAAAAAACAGATGGTTTAAAATTATGTATTTTTATGACCATTTCTATGTTATTGTCGAGCACAACATGTAAACATTTTAAAGTTATTTTACTAATATACCTCTAATTATTTATTAAACATTACATTAATTAATATAATTTTCGTTCATTTTTGTATGTATGTTTGTTTATTATGTAAAATTATCGATATTTGTTTTTATATAAATGGTTTATTGTCGCAATTACATAACTTGTTAGGCAATTTATTTCTGTGATGAAATATTTTAATAGTATATTATTAGTTCCTTATCAACTAATTAAGTCCATGTTTGTATTATTTTCATAAATTAATTGTTATTTGATATTTACATTAGTAAAACGGATCGACACACACCTAGTACTGTTAGACATTGTAAAAATTATGACAGTGTACCAAATTGTAAAATCAAAACAAAGAATTATTATACACTATGAATTTAAATCTTTTTAAAATTATATTATTTAAAATGATTTATAGAATTGTCCCAAGTAACTAGAGGTAAATATCTTATTTATGTTTTGTTTAACAATTTGGTAAACTATCATAGTATTTATAAAGTTGAAATTCGTACTAGGGATACAGGTCTACGTTGAAAATACTCAAAAGAATATTCAGCTTTTGATAAAAAAGCATGGCTTTCTCGCTGATGAATGCTTCTTTAAAACTCATGTTCCTTATTTCAGACTAATATTCATTTGTATTGACGTTTTGTATTTTATGATGCTATTTACTATTTGTTTTAGTAGTCTTACTCTCAACTACTGCGATCTGATTATCATCTAATATAAGCTATAATTGAGCTTCATTCGTCCTTTATTGGATCGCTACCTCTGTTGAGGGTAGGTCTGCTCTGTACTGATAGATAATCGACTGTGTAGAGGGGGGTCTGATGCCAACTGTAGGCGTATGTTATATTATCCTATATGATGTATTAATTATAGTTGTAATGAAATATTAATTATCGATGTTGTGTACCAGCCCTTATATCCATTTTATTATGTTATTCATTTTGATCTTCAGTCTTGTTTAATTTGTATACTTTTTATTTGTTTATTTGTTTAGAGACGATTCTTCATTCTTCACATAATTCTTAATTACGAATTACTTTAATATTTTTCCAAATATTGTATAGAAAATCTGTCTAGACATGTGGTAACGTGATCAAATATTATCTGAGGATTGGAAAATCGGACGGTAAAATACAACAATTTTATATTTATACAGATACAATTTTAAATAGTAGTTCATATTTTTGTTCAATTGCATTGCTTTCGAAAATGCAGTCAAATTATTGAGAGGTAATGCATTTAAGTTAGTTTAAAAAAATTTAAATGAATAATTATTTAAATCCTCTACATACTTGGTGTCATTATAATAAATATATGATGTGTCATAAACTATACGTATTGTAACACATACTGTATTCCTACAACGCAGTAGGTGGACGTCAATAACATCTCCATAGACCGATATAATGTAAGAAATATCAAATGCATTTATATTTCATATTCAGGCAATAATTTTTCTAAATCCAAATAAGATCGGAAATTTGGAGAAATTATTAAAATAATAGAATATCATATTTAATAAAACTCGATGTCTAATTTTAAATGCAATCTTGGAAAATTTCTTGTTCTCTCGTGGATTGTTGACTGATGACATTAACATCATATGAAATTAGATCACATAATGGCATGAACACTTGACGTTATAACAATTTCCAGTGGATTTTCATTTTTGGGATAAAGGAAAATAATCTTATCTCTCAAATGACGTAAAAGTAACTCTTTGTCATAACTTCTACAATCATATTTAGGTACTCATAAAAAAATATATGTCCTTCTCATTGGGTGCACTTTAGACTTCTATATAATAAAACAAATTGTAGGCTATGAACTAGATAAGAAATTTTTCAATAAAGCTTACATAATCACATCCTATAATTTTATTTAAACATCCTTTTTATAATATATCTCAATTTATATTTACATACATACAACTACAGAAAAATAATTTACCTATCATACAAATTAGGTACGTTAAAAAAAACTACCAAGTATCTATCGATAATTAATTTTCTCAGTTCAAAGGTAACTTGTTAGTAAACATTGCATTGAAGATCAATTGATCATTTAGAAAATAACAGATTGCTGTCAATGCAAATACCTTTGTGCATTGTCATCAATGATGCCTGAAAGATCTGTCGTACTATCTCTAAGCAAACAATTGTGTCCGAGCCACTTCATACGTCTTGTACCGATAAGTGGGCTACACGAAATCTATTGAACGTTGTTTTCGATATCTCGTTATCTGTTCCGTATCTGGGACGGCGCAGAGGTGCTGATGGGAATCATAGTCAGATGCACATCTGAGTAAACTATTGTTAAGTGATTTAGAGTTACGTGATGTTCTTGTCTGAAATAAAGGATGATCAGTTACTTTAAATTTCAGGTAAGATGGTGATTTTTAAGACTTGTTAATGGATTTGAATGTTTGTTTATGTGAATCAAATATATCAGATATTATTTCATGGTTTTCCTAAATTAAACAAGGTTTTAAACTATCTAAAATAATGTTAGGCATAGACATGTTAATGTTAATAATGTTAGCAGAACTGGGTAAATTGGCGTTTGGTCCAACCACACATATGCACGCTGGCTGTAGCACTGAGCTTCAGCAGTACTTGGAGGGCTCCGCGGGACGGTTTTCGGTACGGTGGACTTAGCTCTGCTCTTGTGATTACTTTTGCGGCGGGTCTGGTTGCGCTGCCGGTCGTGCTTCTACAGCTTGCCGTGGGACAGCTCAGCCAGCAAGATGCTGTGGGGATATGGCGAGCCGTCCCATTTTTTAAAGGTTATCTATTTATTTATTTTTATTCAGATGCAGAGATTATTCAGATTTAATAATTTTAAGCATTGACATGGTCCCAAAATTTCAAGTGTTGTGCTAGTTGTTTAAGCGACGCTTCTGAAGTTAAAAAAATACTGTACTTGCAGTATTGTAAAAAAGTTTCTCCTGCATTTTGTAAATCGTTGTCCCTTCGTGAATACAAATATTTTTTCCAGGGATCGGTTACATGAGGTTGCTAATATCCTTCGTGGGATCCATATTAACCATAATCTACGTTGGCATATGTGCTGCTTATATATTCCACACTTTGAATAACCCTGTTTCAAATTGTACGCAGTTAAGAGAGATGCCAGTAAGTTTTTAACCACTGAAACAACTTATTTATATTCAATATTATGAATGTTTGCTATTTGCTTACGCAATAAAGCCTTAAAGAGTCATACTTTCATAGTATTTGTATTATTTATATAGAAAAATAACAAATGATATTATATGTATTTACAGAATGGCAATTCGCAGTTTGAAAGCAATTCGTCGATATGTTTAAAGTAAATATATTTCTATAATTTAACCATCTCGTTATATTTGAGCATAATTGTTTTTTTTGTATACAGTGAGACGTTTTTGGCTCCCGTGAATGAGCAACCCGAGTATTATGTAGCTCTAGCATTAATTGTCGTTGTGCTTTGGATACTGTTTCCTTTTATGTGAGTAATGGATTTAATTTATCACCCTTTGTTACCACATTTTTTGTTTAACAATACCTTCCTAATATAGTTAAGTCATTGGCTATTGAGGATTCATATTTTATTGCTTATTTATTTACATTGTTAATCAGTATGTAAGTTATACGTAATATTTAATTCTATGAACACGTATCTACATTTTCTAATTATATTTAAACATTCCAGCCTTTACAATCCAGTAAAACTGATGAAACGGATATTCTACGTATTTGGAATATTTGTGTGCTTACTCGCAATTATTATAGTATCTTCTATCGGAACTAACGAGGGCATATCATGGTTCATTAAGAGTGGTGATTGGGTCAACTTTGTAAGGCCGTATATTTGGCATAGTGCCATAACTCAGAGTCTGTTTTTTACGCAGACTGCTGGGGGCTACCTCATTTCTTCTGGTGATTCATTGTATTCCAATACCGACGTTCAGTGGTAAGTTCATTTCATAATAAATCATAAATATTATACATATTTTATTGTCTAGAAACGATGAGGTGCATCCAACAACCAGGTCAATAGAATTTCCTATGAAATAGGTAATAAGTTATTTGTAATTTTTAATTAATTGATCAGTTTTTTAGGACTACTTTTATATTTGTCGGAGCCAACATAGCGTCTTGTTGGGCTGGACTGCTGTTTTGGTTCGCGATTGGCGGCACCGAGAACACAGTGACCAGTAACATAGCAGTGGTCGTACAGATATATAAAGTTACCATTGAACGAAATCTAAGTATTGCGTGGCTGATATTAGTATATATCTTTTTATTTATCTCTGGTATTATAACTACGGTAAGAATAACAATATTCGTCTTTATGCTTTATTTTATAGTTTTAAAATAATCTCAGTGCCCATTACAACTTACAGCTTACATTTTTGTATCCTCTATACGATCGTTTTCGGCGAGTAGGCGGCTACAAGTGGCGCTACCTGTCAATTGGTAGCTCGGTGGCTGGTGCGGGGATCGCGTTGGCCATCCTTGCATTCGGGCAACCACCACTCATTCTTCTGGAGGATGTAGTGCTGCCTCTTATGATCAGTCTCGTTACGCTGGCTGAGATATCCGCTTTCGTGTTTATTTATGGTTATATATTATATCATATACCTAATTATAGTTTGAAATCTATTTGTGATGTAGCTAATATGAAATATACCTTACGTAGATGTTTAGGGTTCTCTAAGTTGACCCTGTATATAAAATAATAACATTAAATTATATTTGGTTGATAAGTTGTTATCCATAAATATTTTTAAATTTTTATTCTGCAGGTTGGAAAGTATTGGTCGAAGATATTGAATTTCTCATAGGATGCAAGCTTCGTCAGTACTGGGTTTTAGGATGGTGTACAGCGATTGGAATTTTATCACCATTCACAATATGGTGGACAGTTTCCTGGTTTATCGACAAACCAAACTGGATCGAGCCGTCCTGGGAAGCCACGGGGACTCTGGTCACTGCGGGTTTATTTGTTATATTGTTTATAATATTTGCAGCTGTATCCGTAGTAAATCAAGTTCAATATGATTTTGTCGGGGTAAGACCTTATATAAATCGTTGTTAATCTGTTTTTAACCTTGCGATGCGAATTTTGTAACTAGCTTGTTGAATGCGAAGTGGCTATGATTTTCCCTAAACACTAGTCTGAGGACGACCTTGCTTGAGAATTAACATAAGATTTGCTTTTTGGTCACATTTCCTCGTAATAAAATTTTAAGGAAGTTAAATGTTTTGCTTCCCAGAAGCTTAAGTCATCATTTGTACCGTCAAGACATTGGGGCCCACGGGATCCAATTACCCATCACTATTGGCTGGCGAGGAGGGGGGAGGGTCATGACGTTCGTGAGGCGCCCCAACGAATACTTGGGGAACTCTCCGGTGCTTCCAGCTTGGCCACCATGTCTAGTTCACGGAACGAACCGTTTCACAAAAATAAAAAGCGTATTAAATCAGACGATTGGTTAGTTTTGTACAGAAAGCAAAGTATTGCCGTATTAAATAAAATAAATTGCGGCACCAGAAGACGTTCAACATCCCTTGATTGGAATTTTAAAATAAAATTTCCAAAAAAACATTTTGCGAAACATAAAAATGTTGGTAGAAAAAGGAATCCAAATGAACCGACTGTTATTATACTGGAACAGAACAACAATACAACTTCTTTAGAATCTTTGCATATATGAAAAAAAGTTGCGTGAATTGAAGAATACAATGGAATGAATGTTGTTTTTATCTCTAGTCACGTTTTGAAATATTGATTAGACTTCATGTTTTACGGGAAGTACCTACATTGTTCAATGAAGGTATCTAATCACTATAACTTCCCTATGTTTTAGTTAATTACCTCATTTTACGGGTATACCTTGTAGTTTTCAATGATTAATATGTTCATATCATTATTATAACTTGTTTGTTTAAATATAGTTGTAAAAAATGTACAAAATTTATTGCAATTTACCCTTAACATTTCCCATAGACAATGAAAACAATGCGCTTTTATTCATTGTGTTAACGATAATCAAATGTAAATTATTAAGCGCCGCTAATAGTAACAAGTAAACTACATTATGAGTGTAACACTCTTACAAGATAAAATTAAAAGGATATACGATACCATATTATTGACATCTAACTGCTGTAATTTCGTCTAATGTAGGAAGAGTCCTCGGCCGGCCTCTGCATGGCCTACGTGACTTTTGTTCTTTTTAATCGACCTTCCTATAGGAAGCTGACTTCGTAACGCCATAAAATGGTTTCTATCCTTTGTCACTGCGAGTTTTACCACTTATTAATTCTTAACGCGTGGCTAGTGCGTCACTTCAACGATGTTGTGAGAAATAATTGCTCATGTAGTTGTTTTTTCGTATGTTTTACAGGTTCATCGTCTGTGGCAGGAACAGTCATACCATCCAAGGCTCCTGAGGGTTTTTAATTTAGTAGTTAAAAATTAAATTAAAAATTAAAAAAAGCAAAAAAAGGATAAAAATAACATTAATATGTACTTATTGAAGTCGTGGCGTCGGGGAACCGTTATATGTACCTACGTTGACAATGGTGTCTATTTTACAAAATTCTTCTTTTATCAACATTGTATAAAAACCTTTCACCACCACCAAAGCTCCATATATTTGAGACGACTGCCTCTATTTCTACTAAACATAGCTAAGAACTATCTCGACGAACCAAGCTTTCAACGCGTTTGCGTGCTACGTTGCTACAGACAGACACGCAGATACACAGATAGATAGGTAAAACTTATAACCCCTCTTTTTGGGTCGGGGTTAAAAACATCAGTGTCGAAAAGATAAATAATCAATCATCCTATATCATATTGTAGCGTTAGATTATTTAATTATTGTTTTCTCTCTCATGTAGGAAATTAAAAAAGGAGTAAAAGTAAAATTTTGTTTAGAGTTAGAAGAGGCTTTTTAAATATCAATGTTATTCCATTAAGCGCATCATTAGGACATTTTAATTACCTAAACACAATCATATGTAATTTATTATTTAAATTGGCATATTTTTGACACTTTTTGGCAAGTGTCCGTAACGAGGTCAAGTTATGTGTATCATTGACGTAACGTTTAAGTAACTTGTTAACCGTGAATTTTTTTAAGTCGCAAATGTTTCACTTTAGGTTTTAACAACGGCAGAAGTCGGTACAGTATGTACTTATAATATTTAAGACGTATTTATGTACAACAATAATTACCTATGCGAGATAATAACTTGTGGGTAAGTAGATTCATGTTCAGTTATTTGACACTAGTTAGATAATACTAATTTGCAATAATTGAGTTTAGTCATATCCTAATAATTAGTATGACAACTTTTTATTGGGTAAAATTTGGAAAGATTTTTTAAAAGATAATCCAAGAAACTATTTGTTCTAAAGTACCGGTATCCGGTGAACAAATATCATATTATTTGCTTATTCATTTAATATCATTTTGTAAATAATTCCAATGCCAAAAAAAACCTCAACGTTTTAACCTAGCCTTGTGACGGCGAAGACCTTAATGTTTTGTCAAAAACGTCTAAAGGAGTCATTGGTGGTCAAAGTCAATGGGTTGAACCTTGTCATGAATCCGGGGTGAGTACGATAGTCCGTTGAAGTGTGGATTGCTCAAAGATGTTTGTGAAATTCCCAAATCAACGTTGAGAGAAATGTCTTAGAGAGGTAATTTAAGGCGCAGTATTACGTGAAGTTTAATACTCAATATTTCGTATATTGTCAAAAAACAATCATGTTTTATTTTCGAAATTGTTTCATTTTCCTGTACTTGATCGACTTATTCCTGGCCTTTACCATGATAATATAATGTGTAGGTGTATTGAATCAATGCAAGGCAAGAGTTCAAAAAGCAGAAGGTCAGAAATCACTGAGTAATCTGAACGCATTAAATAAATCATATATAATGAACTTGTGACGCATTACAAAAGTTGTGGCAAATATGTGTGACATAGTAATCAAAGGAAATAATTTGATTCATAAATAGTTAATATTTATATTTACTTTATTTAGTTGTAGCTTAATAAAATATACTTCGTATTAATTGAACTTTATTAGGTTTTTTTATTAAGTTAGTTTGTCATTCCATTTTTTTTATTAAAGTTTTTTTTGAGAATAATAATTTTATAGGTTTACATAAATTTTATTATTAGACTAATTTTATTTTATTAATGGAATAATAGCTGTCCTTAAAATTAACAAAAATATATAAATTATTCAAAGTAACAACTTCATATACCTTAAGTCAGTCAATATTGTCAAATTAAAAATAACAATTATAATCTATACAAAATGAAAGCATTAACATCAACATCAAAGGCCGCCGCCCTCATGGCGCATTTAAGACCAGTAGTTTACGAGGTCCTAAACTACTACTGAAGTTCAATTAGCTTTCTGGAATCTTGTTCGTAGGGCACTACAATGGAGAGTCATAAATGGGCTGCTGGCAGTAATTTATACCGAGCGCCAAAGCGGCAACGTGTGCGCATTCGAGTTTGAAACAGCGCGCGAAGCAGATCGCTTAGCGGTTACGGTCGTGCGCGTGATTAAGAAACTTGAGACTTGTGCTCAGTGAGCTTTAGTGATGTCGAAGGATGGTCCGAGGCTGGGCAGGCTGGGGGTGCTGGCTCCCGCCGCGCTCTCTGCCTGCATGGACGCCTCGGTGCTGGCGGTGCCGGCTGCCGGCGCCATCGTCTCCACCGTCCTGAAGGAACTCAGCAAGGCTTTCATGCTTAAAAAGTGAGAACACTTTAGATATGTAATATATGATTTTTTTGTAAATTTTCAGAAAATGTCACAAATATCACTTAATTGTATATATAGTCTTCTTCGCTTTAATTATTCAAAAGTTTCTTTTCTGACTTATCTTATAGAAAAGTAGATTTTATGACGAAGATACACAGTCACCACATATCCTACCTACCTTACTTATAGAAATTTTATAAGGTTTATCTTAATTAATTAAACTTATTAATCAGATTATTTAATACCATTATCTGAACTGTTTTTGAAATTTAAAAAATAATATTTATAAGATTGTTAATTAATGAAGAAAAATGAAATGTTCAATTTATCCAACAAAATACATTGAGCCTGGAGGTAGTAGCCGGAAGTATGGCGTCGATAATCCGACATACACCCGTCTATACCTAGTGGAGAAACCGTTAATTTTAATTCTTCAAATAATTGTCAGAATTTTATCAGCGTGTAGTTTTAACTAACCTAATGGTTTTACAAGCAAATAATATATATCTAGATAAGTTCTATACTGTGACATAATTATTCATATTGTATCGTTATTTCCGAGGCGAAGATTGACCAATTAAGTATATTGCAACATTTTTTTAGTCTATTAGTAATTTTTAACATTAATGACTGTCTTCTAATTTACTTATCCGATTTTGGGATACTTTAGGACCATCCGGCAGATATGTTTGCCAAAACCGGACATGGTTAGGTTTCTAAATGTTTATCCTGTCAAATGTGAGGCTTTCCGTCCTGTCCGGTTTATTAAGCTTTTTAACTCAGCGTCAGGGCTTAGTACCACTGATCAGGGAAATGATGATACCATAACTAACATCAGCGTCTTTTTTTAAACATTAATTCATGAAACATTTACAAATAAAGAGTATCATAAAAAAAACTTTTAAACTTTGTTATTGGAATAGTAAGTATCTTAGAAAAAAGGCGTAGGTATTTGTTACACAATACGATATAATTAATATTTAATTATTGGTTCAATTAAATTATAATTAATGAATAAGGTTTATAGTTTAACAATATAATAATGCATAAATCTTTAGTTATTAGGTATCTGGTTAAGTTATCCGGAAAAAAAATTAATAGAGCGCAGTCAGCAATGATAGCAGCAACAAAATAACATAGCTAATCATCGGGCTCCTTATATGTCACTCTAGATCTAGATCTACATAGTACAATTTTGTCTTATTATTGTCATATTAGATACTAATTACCATGTACCTATAATACATTTTCGAAATGACTAATATATTATTATAATTACATATTAAATAACTAGTATGTTATTATATTATATAGTTTTACACTACAATTTTCTACAGACTGACTCAAAATTACGACAGTTAAACGAAATAAAACTCTGTACCTACAGGCAAACTTTTTGAAATAAGGAATTGTAATAACTATTGCAAGGTCACTGAAGGTGGTGAAAAACTCTCAGTTTGAAAACATACAACAAAAGACTAAAAATAACAATAATAAACTACATAACAAACAATATATACTAAAAATAACAATTAACTAACCACGAACACTTAAAGATTTTACAATACTATACTTAATTTATAAGACTATGTTACTTATGTTCTAGAATACTTGAGAAGTTACTAATAAATAAATTAGGTAGAACTAGTTAAGAAGATATTATATAGAAGACCAAGCATCAATTAAGTTACAATACCACAGTTCAGCGTGGGCCGCATTTGTAATAGTTCAGATTTGCGACGTCCGTTAGGCTTTAAATGAGGCGATGGTGACGTCATGGACATAGCATAGTTTCGCTAATTGCTGAACCTATTTCGATTGTACTTGTCACTTATTAAAACATAATCGGCGCTATATATAGTTAACTTTCCGGGATGAATCAGATTTTGATCTGTTTAGTATTTTTACGTGATGCGAAACAGACAAACAGACTTTAAAGATAAAAGAAATATCTACATCATTTTCTTAGAATCTTGATATAAGTATAAATATCGGTTTACCAAAGTAACAATTAAACATTACTTGATAGAAGGTATTAAAAAGTAAATAAAATTTCTTAAAATGATATACAGAACCAACACATTTAAAAAAGAACGACATAAGTACGAAATAAATAAAGTAAATAATCTTAAAGAATAATAATTATAAAATTGAATGTTTAAAACGCAATAATTATATAATTCTAATACACCAGTACGGATCAGTAGCCGGGTATTGTAATGTTTAATTTATAAAGGTAGTCATTTAATAATCGCATGATAACATTGATTTAATAATCTGTATGTCCGTCTCGATTGTGACAGACTGAGGTTATAATTTATTTAAATATGCCGGGTTTAATTACAAAATGTACAATAAAATAATCATTAGCGTATGAGTAAAGAATGCTTAATATCAGACGGTAGAGGGATTTAAATAATAAAACTGTCAAAAAATTATTTTTGCGATTACTATTAAATTAACTTACATTTTTTAAATTAACTTGGTAAAATATGTTCTTTTTAGATTTGTAATCTTAGCATATAGTTACTTCTTTTAGTTTTAACTTTAAAAGTTATCAGTTAAGGTAACTATCAATTCAAATCATAACATATTAAATAAATAAGTAATATAATAAATATTTAATTTACCAATATTTTTTTCTTTTCTGTATATATAAATATAGAAATACGTATTGACTGTTCGAAAGTAACGAGTAATCGTATCAACCCGAACTAGGTGTACAAAGTGCGATGCACCTATTAAGTAAATACAATTAAAACAAAAAAAAACAAGAATGTCATTTCTACCGAGAACAGTTTTAAATCAGCAAATATCCAACATTTCCTTTGAAGTTATCAAAATTGTCTACCAAAATCATTAGTAGCAAAATTCTTATTTCACATTATCATCAATAAAAAAGAGTAACGTAACACAAACTTAATTCGTATTATAGAAACGTTAAGACATCATGACTATCAAAGTGACGAAATAATATGACAAAATAAATAGTAGGTAATCTACTTCCTTATCGGGTGTCGGTATACTCGTGACGAAACAGTATACGCGGGGGCAGCGGGGCCGACTGCATCATTCGTTTGCCACCAAACTGACACTGGCCACTTCCACTTACTTCCTCAAAAATGACCTTATGTTCAATACCCGTCTAATTATTCTAAACATTTTTGAGGAAGTGATTAGGATCGATATTCATACAGGATTTCATTACATTGACATACCGCGGGAAATGTCAATAAATGTATTATATATATACCTATACCTACCTATATATTTTATTAACTGAAACAAATTTTACTGATGGATTTCATATATTCCTTTGTATTATATATATTTTCCTTTCTTTATTATACCTACTACTATAGTATTTATACAAATAATAATAAATAATAAGAATAATATACAAAACAGACGGAATAAATTATAAATGTTTTTGGTTTTCATTGCGCTTTATAAAAAATGTAGGTATGCCAAAACAAACAAATATTTAAATTAAGTTTTGGTAGGTCTAACTAATTTCTATGAAAATTTATTATGAATTTTCATGAATAATGCATGTATAACAATGAAAAAATAAAGGCGATGTTTTTAATCAACTTCTTTAAATGTAAATTCAAAATGTCAATGACCTACACTGGCATCGATATTGATGATACTGTAGAATGTGGTTTAATATTAAACAGTATTTAAATTAGTATAATATTACAAATAATCCTCATGCCCTTGTCCCAATTATTTGAGGTCAGCGCAATATGTTAATTTCTTCCAGAATCTTCTGACAGGAAACGTCGTCTTAGTAAAGACTTTCTCCTCTCTCCTCATTTTATTTCCATGTTTTTATTCACACTCATCTCATGTAACTATTGTAACCACATTCACTCTGAAGTTCATTCTCGTGACGTACTTTTCATACCTTCGTATTACGAGATTCAACATCTTCATCATCCGCTAAAGACGACAATGCTGAACATAGCCCTCCCCCCAAGAATTCTAGTTCTTAAACATAAAAAATATTTGTAACAATATTGATACCGATAAGGTAATTTCAATTATACATTGACTCGTCTCTAATTTGTTGTGGAAAAGCTCTGTCTGATAATAGATATGATCTATTAAATATCGTTCCTATCTTTCAACTTCCTTCACAATTCGTGATTTCATACAACAAAATAAAATCAGCGATGCCTATGTTTATGCGGGTAATATATATTCTTACTAATTTGATGTCTTATTTCCAAATGACAAAGTTTATTGCCCTTTGTGACGCTAAAGAACGTTCCCAATTAATGTATTCTTGAATAAATTATTCTTTTAATTTCATTTTACTTCCTTTGACGTAATAATAGAGAAGAGTTATAAACTAGTAATACGAGGGTGATGAGGTATGAAATACGTAGTACGACATTAGTTTTGTTTATTGTACATTACAAACAATTTGCTATTAAAGAGGAAAGTGTGGTGTGTTATATAAGCATGAATATGTAATTTCATAACTATATGGTGATTCAAAACAATATAATTATAATGAGAGGTGGCATGTGGAGGCGGATCTAACATTAATTTTATTTTTAATAAGGTATTGTGTCGCAGGTTCGTAGTAAATATGTCGCAGGACATTGACGGATAATGCAAGTTATGACTCTTTCTACATGTTTACTGTTATGATTCTTTAATTGGCACTTCATAGATATTACCGCGGTTTGCCGTTCAATTTATGGGTCGTTTTTGCAAACCGTTTTTGCCCGATCCGTTGTTATTTATGTCAATATTTATGTTCGTATTTTTCATTATTATTTTCCTGTCATAATTCTTATTTCCTGTACTTCAGTTATTTATTACCGATTGCAAAACTACCAAGGCTTCCACAGAGTCCATGCTAGATCCTTTGAGGCTTAACATGTGGTAGGTTTTAATTATCAGTACTGACAACCACTTAGAAAAATCATCATGAAATATGAACGATGATAAAATTCGAAGAAGATTTGGTAGCATATATTTGAAGATTTTATACTTACATTTTGGCTGGATGGATAGACCGCTCTCGAGAAATTGATAGGAATGAAGGAGAGAGAGAGTAAAAATAGGGAAATGACTGGGTGTTTCCACTCTTTCATCTACTATATAACCAAATACAATATATCCCAAAAAAACTCTGAAAAAAAGAGATTCTGATCAAGATACAAACATATCAGAGCTCCTAAAACATATCAATCAACTTCGTCAAACATGAAGGGATGAAGCCAGATGTCTGACCTATGAGAGTATAGGTGGGCTTCTTTTAAAAACTGAAATATTGTTTAATATAGCATCTGTCATTTTGCCGCCAAATTTACTCTGTTTGATACTTTTATCATTATACTCAGTAAGATTGTTTTAAAGTAAAGGGTAGATCGGTGCATGAAAATATTTTTATAACTTATTATTGTTTTAAGTAGCAGCTTTCAGTTTTTAAAACTTTTTAAAATACTTTTACAAAATTAAATACAGGAATTCGATCATTTCGAAGTTTATTTTTCATGTAGTTAAGTATACCTTAATGTAAGGATATGAAACGAAATTAAAACATCATCAAAAAATTTACAAAAAAGAATTTGTATTCGTACTTGCGGTCACATAGTGGTGGGCCGCTTGACCGGTTTGTGTCGAGGTTCTCAAAAACAATGTTCATATGTTTACTTGACGGAACTATCAATTTTATTAATATTCATTGTTATTTTTACTATAATATATAAAAAAAGGAAAAGGAAAGTTTAAATCTGTACAATTCTACTTGATCGCTAACAAAAACCTAATATAACTTAAGTTATATCCAGTCGAAATCCTAACTATTATTTACTTAGGCGCAAGTCATTAAAATCCCATGAGGCTGGTTCTCGGAATCAGATATAAGTTCCGTCCCTACAACCTGTCATTTGTGGCTAAAGTGACTATCTCTGGGAAAACCAAATTCCAAAGATATTGATCATTATCATCCAAAGAACATCCACAGAAAATAATACACCCGAAAGTCAAAGTGCATTTCATTGACGAATGAGGAAAAGTAACTGTAGTTTTAAATCAATATTGTAATAATTGTTATTATATTTTTACGGAAGCTTCAATGCAATAAATAGGCATTACTTATAATGACCATGATTGCTTTACTCTTTCTTAATGATTTATCGTCTGATGATTAAAGCCTTAATAACAACTGAATTGAGATTATTATCTCTTTTTTAATCATTCTATACATGTCTATAATTCAAATTATGACTTGAAAAAATAAATAATAGATAGACCAATATTTATTTAGTGATTCTTATCTAAAAATAGTGTGTTGTTATAGATGGTTCCATGGCGTTATGTCAGCCAAGGAAGCAGAACATCTGATGATGGAGAAGGGTCGGAATGGTTCGTTTCTGGTGCGCGAGTCGCAGGCGCACCCCGGCGAGTACGTGTTGTCGGTGCGCGTGCGAGGCCGTGTCAGCCACGTCATGATCCGGAAACAGGTCAGTGGACTATTTTTATCATCCTTTGAAATCGAAATATTTCTAAAGGTACAAGAAGATCGTTTTAAGATTCTGAGATTCTTTTATTTATTAGAAATGTATAATAATTTATTTCTACAACATCCTTTTTTTATTTTTCAAATCCATAAAAAATCCTCATATAATATCTTTTTTCTAAGAACTAAAATAGTTTCAAAAAAACTTTAAGACTTAATTGTCTTAAGAAAAATAGGTTCAAGCATATCTAATTTTTATTATATTTTAAGGTCAGAAACATTCAATTATATTTCATTAAAATGCTCTAAACTTAAAAAGTCAACAAATATGTTACTAAATAGCACATAATTCGGGTTTGATGGGTTCGGGTCTGAGTTAACATAAAAAACCTGGTCTTCCCTTTATAGCAGGACCAGAGACAAGATTTTTTTGCAATTTAAACGAACAGCCTTGTAAAAAACGTTTTTTAAAACAAGTCGGGCGAAGTATTCTCCGTGTTGGTGTACTTACTGCTACTTGTGACACGATAAGGTAATAAATGGTCGACACCATTAGGATTTATAACAAAGTAAATTAATTTTGTAGAGCAATTATTTCTTTTATATTCCGTGACAGTTTGTTTGTAACGTGTTTGTTAAAGAAATTTCGCAATAAGAACTAAGTGTGAAGAGAAAACTATAATATCAATATTTAAGAATATACTATTTTGTTTTTCTAATGATTTCTGTTAATAATATGGTAAGGTAGAGGATAATTGAATATAGCTTTTTGCTCGTTACAAATGTGTACTTGCTGCCCCTCCTACGTACTATAATAAAAACCTCACGATCATTGTCTAATGTTCATCACATGCCGATGGCTGTAATAAATTATGATTCTACGCCTTTTTGGTAGCAATGTCGTTCGATTATACAAGTTATAATAATATCCAGTTGCCAGTTTTATACTCGAAAAATTCAAAACGACGAAACTAGGAAAGCGAAACGACAGCATTCTTTATACTCTGTTTTAGGTATTAAGAATTTTATCAAATATTTAATAGTTTATAAGAGCAAATAAATATTATAAAATAGCATCAGGTCGTATACTTTACATTATTATAGTTATGTAGAATGTATCTCCTATACAGAGACACACACAATGACTTACATATCTGTTTAATATATATATGTGTTGGTGTAGTAAGTAATTGAAGTAGCTTTGGGGCAATAACTTCATAACTGATTCTATCAGCGTCACATGATCTCTCCGGGCTGATTTCGGATTCGATCTTAATTCCAATTAAGGAGTTATGTTTTGTGGTATGCCATATAGTTTACCAAACGAGAAAAAAAATAAAGTATAAAATTTTGCAGACATTCTTAAACAATGCAACAACATATAAATAACATTGCAAGCGTGATTATTTCATAAATACTTAATAATAATAAATCTCTCATCTCATCTCATTTAAAATAATAATTTTAAATGAGATCCCCAAAGAAAACTAATGCCAAAAGCGTATATTTAAAGAAAATTGAGTCTTGAAGTGATTTTGTAACAAAAACCTACCCATATTAAATTTGTTGATATTAATATTTAAGATTTACAGTCTATTTAATACGCTGAATAAATCAAAAGTGACATAAATTGTTACTTTTATGGCCATACGTTTTGCTAATATATATAAGATCATCGATATCGAAATCGAACGGAATAGGATACATGCGTAGGAGAGTCCGCGAATGAGATCTATAAGAAAACTCTGTTTATTGACGCACATTATAGATCCCGTTAAAAAGAAGTTTTTTATTAAAAAGTAATCAAATTGACCGTTAACTCTCATGTACTTAAGGGAGTGAGATATAATTCTTATAAATTAATTTAGTATGAATTAATCCAAGTAATGAAATTGAATACATCAACAAATAACACGTGTTTATAACTTTAATTATTTACGCGGCTATTGCGAAGAAATGTCTCTGATAAAAGAATGCCTATTAGCAATGCAAATTATTGTTGGTAGGGAAACAATAATAACCATTTTAATACTATTGCATATAATGATTATACACTGCATTAATATATCCAGTAGTTGTATCGTGAGAACGACGATAAATACATTCTTAGGAATAATGATATGTAACTTTGTATAACATGTTTAAATCTTTACCCACTTTTTATGGTTTTGTGGGATTTAAATGAAAAATTAAAACAGAATCAGTGTAATTTACACTGTATGTAATGTACGTATTACTTTTTTAAAAATTTCAATCACTGTACTCATGTTAGCTATTGCAATTGAGTAAAAAAATATAGAATTATTGTCACCCTATTAGTTTCATAAGTTGATATCTATTAGATACTAAGAAACTCAACTATATTCTTGTAGGTCCTATAATTTTGGTCTTTGTATATTATTAGTCATTGCACCTTGATGAAGACAATCAATGCTATTCTGAGAAAATGTTTAATAAAAATAATGAGTCAAGAACCAAAATATTCATACGAATACTTAATTTGAGATGATTGAGACTAAAATTATTTATGGGTATAACACTTTGAGTTCTTTTTATTCCTTCGTTCCTGAGATAATGTTTGTTTTTATCTATCAAATGAGTCTTTTACGCAGGTATTTATTAATATTTTTATATGATTTGTTTAATATACATAGGATAATTCTATTAGATACGTCGTTGGGCTATGACAGTAGGTTTAATTTCCTATAATTAAAACTGGCTGGGAAAATTCTAGAAGCGCGACGACTATACTCGTATATTCAATACTTGTTTTATTTGTATATATTTAATTATAACATATATTTATGCGTTATGTTAACTACATATTGTTTTTAGAAAAATCACTAGATTATGAATCACTCAAATATAATATAAAATTATTAGTAACATTTTCTAGAAAAAACCATTACTATCTTATGATCATATCTTTGGTAATGTTAGTTATGGAAAAGAGATCTTTTTTGATAAATCTAGATTTTCCTTTACCGTACAATATATTACCATCTAGCGCAATAAGTGCATTGCGATACCAGGAGAACATATTTACTGAGGAAGTCAAATTTATCCCGAAGTGCATTTTGTTCACGTAATCAATATTATTTCCAATTCTAGAGGCATTGGAAATTATATTTATAAAATCAATGAAATAATATTGATAATATGATCAAAATATAAGTTAATAAAATATGTGGAATAAATTCATATATATTTTTTATTCTAATTTTAATAATTCTTATTAGAATAATTAATAGGAGTGGATACAATATCAATTTAAATTTTAAATCTATTTTATTTTATTCAATAATTCAGAACTTAAAATTCTTAATTCTTTCTACCTTAAATTCTATTTTCTACCATATAGTAAAAATAGTTTTATTATTTTTATGGATATTTTTTTTATATCAATTAATTAATGTTAATTGTGTTATCGTTTTCAAAACACACAATATATCAATGTGTGCCGAAGCAGTGTGTTGTGTGGGTGATATATTGTAACGAATACACTTTGTATTGGAATAGTTCGGTGCGGTTGCACCAGAACCTGAACCATACCTGCAACTGATTTTTGCTTTCCTGGTACCGTGATGCACTAAAATTCTATAACTTTAATTATTTTCATGCCATTTTCATGGTTATTTTTGGTGAATAAGAGACAATAATATAAATATTTATTAGGTGTATTACAAGCCTTAAAATTTTAAAAATAACTTGAATACTTTGCTAGAAAATATTCACGTTATAAATATAAACATGCAATGTTATCAAAATATATTATGTAAAAATCATAAGTTTTTTATATAAGTTTTATCAGGACAAAGCATGTGCATTCTACCTACATTCAATGCAATTTTGTATCACATATCGGTTTTGCTGTTAGATGCTAATATTAAATAATACCTACTTAATAGTTTTATCCGTATCGCAGAAGAAAAAACGCTATTGCACAATGCGAATTCCAAAGTAATTAAATGGCAGATAATTATATAGTACAAGATTATACCAGATAATGAAGTATATCTAACCTTAGTATATTAAGTAGATATGAACCGCTGTCCCAACATTATTATTATAGTCAGAAAGTACACATTTAGAACCTCGCAATACTTATAAGGGAGGTGCCAACTCCTAGACACTTTCCAGAGTTCATTCAGTCTGTTACATGTTTGGTATTGTATTAAAAAAATCATTTTTGAATTTAACAGTATAACAGTTATAAAGCACAAATTTAATTGTAAAAATCTTTTTTAATTGCTTTGTAAAACAGATATCGAGCTTGTATACAAATATAACAAAATATAAGTTACGATAAACTTCAATTAAACGTCAATAATCTCACAATAATTATGATTGATTATTGACGTTTATTTTCTGCTCAGTAACAAATATTATTAAATATATAAGTACGATTCACAGTTACCAGGGAATCATATCTTGAACAGAAATATTTTATTGAAAATTGCACTTCACCGTTCTTAAAATTTATTTTAACTACGAAATAATAATAAATAATACCAAATATGTACTTACTATTTTGATGATCCTGGTCAAAGCTAAACTTTGATTTCATTTTACTTCATTAAAACATAAAAAGGTGCTTTCAAATTTAAGGATATATGTATAAATATATTTTTCAAAAGTGGCTGATAAATTCTAGTTATTAAATTAAAGTATGCATACGCATTTTTGTTACGTACAATAAATTACTTAAGTGTTTGAATAAGATAATTATTTTGAAATAAGCCAAATTAAAGAGATTTTATATTCATTGACTATTTAAATTGGTGACACTATTTAAACAACCTATTCTTAGCTTTGGAAGTTGTTAAAATTAAGATTTATATGCTTTCTATTTTGTGTTTTGTTTATTACTTTGATTCCGCAGTTCTACAATGACATGATTCTTAATTTTTAAATCAGTTTACATCTTTACTACGACATCTTAGATTTTTATTAAGAAAATATTTTTTTATTTTTTTTTATCGATACATCTAGCAAATAAATTTTGTTAAAGTGTAATTTAGCGGGGTAGTATATAATGAATGTTGTTTAAGTCGTTTATATATCTATGTATATAATTGTGTGTATGTTTGTATCTGATACGTTAGTTGCTCATACTTCTTATTATTACTTAAATCAGTTCCTCGCTACATTGTACTGCAAAAGTACTAGGATAATATAAATTGAAAGAGGTAATCAATATCAGGACATGCGCGATAAGTCTAGACTGCAGAATAGGTCATTAGTGCATTCTGTATGACCTAACTTCATTCGACAGTTTTGGTGCGAAGTTGTCCCTTATATATAGTGCATAATATTGCAACAAAGGTACTAGGAGATCATATCGGCAATAGAGTTAAAGTGGAGTATGATTGGTCAATTTATCACGTGAACATAGGAAGTGCATTGTGCATCTGCGCAAATCTCTGATGCGCCGCTGTAAATAGTCGCGAGTGCAAAGGAAAGGTGTTTAGTGAGGACAAAGATTTTGTGTTAGCTTATTTTATCAATTAAGGCTTCTTATTGTGAGTTAACATGTTCTACTACACTCCGTAATTATCGCCCGTCAAGTAGTACCTACCTACATCATTATTTACTACATCATCTAAATATGATGTCCGAGCCACTTGTTTAGACATAAAAAAGGTAGGTCAATTGTTAACATCAGGTGAATTATCATATAAATAACGAGAATATAATGCTACATAATAGATTGTCTCATTATTTTATTAGAAGCAATAAAGATAAATCACTTGTAACCATAGTATATTAAGTAAAGGAAAATTGTATACAATAAATTTAATACGATAACTGCATATACAATTTAACAAACATAAAACAATAACTTCGAATGAAAATAATATTCAAATGCATAATATAAAATTATCATTATTATAAATGTTTCTCAGTTGGATATATTTTATTTATTGAAAATTATATTATTTTATTACTTGGGTGAAAATATTACAGAAGTTACATATTGGTTACAATTAGATACTGAAATGACTACCTCATTTAATGTCTGTCTTAAGATTAATAAGTAAGCAACTAAACATCGTGAAAACGATGTAAATCTTATCAGTTTTGTAGTTTTATTTTACTACGATTTATGAAATGTTTCAAATATTTTTTATGATTTACATAAATAAGTTTCATTTACAGTAATAAAAATAAATTGTAACAATTACATTAGAAATAGTAATCAAATCGAAGTGTCTGTTTTTTTTTTACCTATTGGCTAGTTACAGAAATAATAATATATTGAAAATGTTACCTTACCTCTGAAAAGATTGAACATATTAATATGGAACGGTAAAATATTCAGAGCCTCTATTAGGTTTTAGGCTGCAATTCTTCTAAATATTTAGTAAAGTAGAACGTAGTAATTGTAATTAAATACAATTTTAAATATCAAATTTCAAAGGTTTACTTATTATTTATTAACAGTTTCATTTACGACACGAAACTACACTATAACGATTACGTAGGAAACTTCATTGTCTAAAGACAGCGCGTGACACGATTCTTGTAATAAATATAATTAGTTGATTTAACCAGCAATCTGTGACGTCTCTCGGATATAGTATTAATACAGACAATGATTAAGCCAGATTAAATTAACAAAAGGAATGCATAGATATGAGTGCCACGACGACGAGCCGTGGTTTAACTACAGGTAGCTGGTAAATGTTTGTAACCATCCTTACAATTTCACTAATTTTTCATATCTACATCCGGGTTGAGACTTTGTAAATGACATTTTCAGTTAAACACTTTAGAATGTTTTTTATAATTGTAATTACTTATTCATTAACTTGTAATGTTGGTAATTTTGTACGTTTTATTGCTGGTTAACAATTAGATATGTTCTAATTAAATATTTTTTTGTATAACTGTAAACATAGGTATAATGGTTTAAGGTTGTTGTTCATTTTGATGATTTTTACTTTTATATATTCAAAATGTTTCAAACAATAATAAAATAATTTACACTGTTAATACTTGCTTTAGTTGAAGGTATTATGTAAATTGAATAATGATAAATTTAAATAAATAAGTCATAAGTTCTTTTGTTCTAAGATAATAGGTTTAAATGGTAATGGTAAATAAATGGGTGGTCTTTAAGATACTTTGTAAAAAATATTCTTAGAATTATTAAAAATAAATGATTGTTTACAGCATAATAAATACGACGTTGGCAGCGGCGAGCAGTTCGATGACCTGGTGGGGCTGATAGAGCATTTTCGATCGTATCCCATGATCGAGACCTCTGGTGACGTACTGCGTCTGCTGCAGCCGGTCAGCGGCACTTGCCTTCGAGCACATGACATTGACCAAAAAGTACAGGTACATTTATCATTTATACAGCTTAAAAGTTTTAGCAGATGAGCTTATGGATAAATATACCCAATACCATTCCATCTTAGGGGACCATATTATAGGGTAGTTCTGTCCCATTCAATAGTTGTCTTTAACATTAGGAAATACATATCGTTCAAAGATTTATAACCGAGTAAGGTTTTCATGGCCATGCATAAACTATGTTTACAGGAAATCATGGCAATATCCTTCATGAAACAATATTATTTCACTCAAAAAGTTTTTTTTCTAGGAAATGGATAATTTTCAAAAGCCGGAACATAAAAGTGGTTTTGATGGGGAGTTCCACTCTTTGAAGATGGTGGAAGATATGCACGTTTTCACAACCAACGAAGGGGTGAAAGCAGCTAATGTTAATAAAAACAGATATCGTAATATCTTGCCTTGTAAGTATATAGTAATTGGCAATATAGTAATGCTAGCTCTAGCTTGAATTTTACAAATGAGAGTATGTATCTATTTCACAATTTATTGTATTCTGCCAGCGAATGTTATACATACTATATATGTTCTTGTGTCGTGTATATATGTTAAAATGTTTTCATTAAGAACATCAATTAGATTTAAGGTTTTTGGTACTTTTCAGATGACCAGACGCGAGTCATATTGCGCAATCGCAATAATCACAGTGAATCTGATTATATTAACGCCAACTATATTCGTACCTCCAGGCTGAGCGACTCTTCTAGTTCAGTCCAATCTTCCAACGAAAGCCTTAACAGCGTTAATTGTACGTTAATTACTAATTTTATTATACATTTGCTATAGGCTTTGTTATGAACGCCAGATAATAGTTTGATTGTTCTCTTTGACCAATCATATTTACTATATTTATAAATCCTTGGTAAACATTATCGTTTTAACTTCCCGATTTGTTTTGTGGCTTCAATGTCTAACCTTATACTCTGATTATGTCATAAGTTTGCTTAAAAGATCGAATGAATGTATGAACGAGTGTACAAACAAAATAATATCGCAGTTAACCAAGCAGTACAATATTAAACCAAGTTCATGGCAATAGATCGTGTTTGGTTAATCACGTATTCATAAGCGAAATAACAAGGAAAATTACCTTCATTGTCTCATACGTTCATACTATAGTGCCATACTAATGAGTTCGACGGTTCTGTGGAATACTTGTACGATATCTAAATAATTTAAGCAGTAGTATACTCACGTAGTCGTTTATTTATATCAGATCTTATTGATATTTACAGAAGTACTTTGTGATGCCATTTGTTGTTTATTTTCTGTGAAGGTTAGTTTTATTTTCAAATAAGCGTCTGATGGCGTCGCATCAGATAATAGCACTAGGCTATTAAGTTGTTTATTACAAAAATAACCAAGTTTTATATGTTATTGTTGCTTAAAAATGTTTGTTTTGTTTAGCCCTAATTCTCAGAAGTGAGACGAAGAGAACAGTGCCGCTCGTCACCAAGTCATTGTCAGAGGATGCGCTGAGAGGAATAAAGAAGTGTATCAAATTGGATAAAATTAATGGAAATATATATAGAAATATTGGTAAGTTATTAGAAAACAATATCTGTTATTAATTAAAATATGAATTAAATCTCTAACTTCATTTTATTTATATCATTGTAGTAAAAGAAAAAGTATACATCGCCAGTCAGGGTTGTCTCGCAAACACTGTAGATGATTTCTGGCAGATGCTGTGGCAGGAGGATTGCAGGGTTGTCGCAATGATTACGAATGAGTTCGAAAAGGGCAAGGTAGTATATTGACTCGAAATATATATACGTATAAAGATATTATCTTGTCCCAAAAATAGAAAAATAATCGAAGCGCGTTCCAACTAAATAAAACTATCAATGAATTTTCTCCAACACCAAAAAATAAAACCGCTACAGCAGATCTCGTCATATTTATCCTGTAAAAAAAGTAATAGTGTATTATATATCGAAAATATTATCTACGTATCTGTATAAGTGCGAAGTTATTTATGATTATTTACTTATGATCGTTTGAACATTTGCCGTTACGAAAGATAAAGTCGGTGTCGAGTACTAATGATGTAAATGGTGCGATAATGTTACTGTTGTTGCTCTATATTGTCAATTTTAATGGACTTTACTTTATAGAAGATGATAGACTACAGCACTATGTGGTGGCGATTTTCAAACAGAGCGTAGATAACTATAGCATAAAAACAGTCTATGTTTTGTGTTTATTTTAATCCGATGATTATACTTTATTGTCATTGCCTGAGATGTAAACGAATAGGTTTACTAACACGAGAACTCGGAATAATATTTGATAGTTAGGATTTATTTATAGAGAGAAAGACGTGTAGATGGAAAACGAAAACAATTTATAACATGAAAAACTTATAGACACCCAAACAAACATCCAATCTCTCAAGAGGATTTATATGACCAACTCACGTCAAGTACGTGTTAGTAAAATATATAAATATATATGTACAACAAGAAGTTATATGTATATTTCTTCTTCTGGTATATTATGTAGAATATGTAATTTAAATATGACTGTATAAAGCATCCCAAATGTTGACTTAAACAATAAATTTCATTGAAACCCAACCAGTAATTTGGATATATTTTAATAATAGTTTGTGAACTTTCCCGTGAAAATGAAATTTTTTCCGAAGTCAAAAATGTCTTTAATGTTGACAGGAGATATAGATTTTGCATGATGCGTGAACTTACGAATATATCAACCGACAAAACCGGTAAAAAATAAAACTACTAGCTTGTCTTGTGTACGGCAAATATAGCAATTATTCCATCCATAAAATATATAATGTACAGATTTAGTCTTTTTTTAATATTTTATTATAGTCTTGCATATAAGACTGTTCAGGACAAAAATAATGCTAACATCTTTAACTAATTACAGAAAAAATGCCAGCGTTACTGGCCTGAGTCGGGACACGAAGAGCAGTACGACGATTTGACTGTGAAATCAATATCTGAGACTTGCTATGAAGACTATACTCTAAGAGAATTCGACGTTAGCGACAAAAACACATGCAGGACCATCTTCCAGTACCAATATACGGTATATTTATTTATTGAGAATATTTTTATTAGTTGGAATATAACATTTATATTTTAAATTAATATAGAATTAAAAATAAACCGATACGGGCGGGGGCGTATCGTTAATACGGTAGCTCAATTGTTAGAGCGACGGGACGGTTTCCCAGAGGTCGCGGGTTCGAATCCCTGAAATGTCTATGAAAAGTCCCTGAAAAGTCTATGAAATTTATATATAAATTATGTGTATAGTATGTGTGTAATAGTGCATTCTAATAATATCTCAATGTTGATTACTTATATATATAAAAATATACATATGAAAAATGTATCTTATTTATACTATATTTCTACGAGAAACTAAACCAATTAATGAATAGAAATAGTAATAGTATTTGTACGTACTAATTTAATGAAAACGAAGGAAGGAAAAGAATTTTGCAAAAAACATTTTGTTTTTTAACTATACAATGAAATATTTTTTTTAAAAGGGAAATACATGTGTTTGATAATAATAATAATGATACTCTTTGAGATTAAACCAAAAAGGCTTATTATTCATGAACAGTTCTATCTCTACTGTGTCCACTGTCCTGACAGGAATTGAGCATTAGTTCTTAATCATCCAAAGAAATTTCTAATGACAGGATGGAAAACCCTGATCTCTTACGTCACACATGTCATATTATATATGTCACGTAAAACTACACACATACCTATTGCATATCTATTGTGGTTTTTATTTTTTTAATTGGCTTATTCAATTTATTAACTTCAAATATAATTTGACTATAAATGCCTTATTCAATCAAAATTAACTAAATTATTTTTACCTGCGTCCTATTACTGAAGAAAAACATCTTAAATGGTCTATTCCAAAAGAACTTTAGTAAATTATTTACTAATCTTGTAAAACCGTAGATTGTCTTAAAAAATTAAGGAGAATTTATTTTTACAAACTCCAACATCAAATAAAAAATAGTTCATCCTTTTAGTTTGTAATTAAATTTACTGCCTTCCTTCAGAAATTATTACAAATGCCAGATTATTGATACTGACTAATTCCGAATATGTGCACTCCTTCAAACAGATCTTACTATATATATATATATATATATAGTATTGAAGATTAAGTATAAGTCAAGAATGCACAATAGTTAATAAAGTTATAAAGATTTTTTATCACTATTTTTATTGTTATTACATATTTATTTTGTATATTTATAGTGTTGGCCTGACCATGGAACTCCGGAAGAACCTGAGGGGGTGCTCGCCTTTATAGAAGATATCAACAGGAGGATGTACCAGATTAGTCACGAGAAGGATTTTCCTGAACAGGTAGATCACTATTCATCTTGTAAAATTTAGAAGCTAACATAGATCTATTTTTTCCTATATCTAAATCTATAAAACATTTTTAATATCAAATTAATTTCAATTAAAAACCATGTGGGCTGAAACTTCGTTTAACCTCAATCTTTTTATTTCTTCACTAGCTTTTGCCGGCTGCTTCGCAAGCGTTACATTAGTGTAGTAAAACTATTCCCCTTTCTCTTTTTTGGGTTTGTATTGGCGTCTATATGACTTGTTTTAAGTGATACAATAAAAATTACGATATCGGCAGCCATTGCTCACTGTCAAAAATCTATTTAAAGTCTTTAATAAGGATACAATATTAGGTACTGTAATTTTTTTTATTACCCGTCTTGTTTTTACTTAAACGTCCATCTTAATACTTTTTAAACAGAGTACTTAATAACTATCCTAACCATATATCACAGTTATAGATTTATTGAAAGAAATCAAAATATGACCATGTAAACTTGAGGAAATCTGAGCTACACAATCGACGTTATTTTGACCATCAACTTGCAGGTCTGATGTTATAAAAAAAAAAAAAATATGTGCTAAGTAATATATATTAGACATTCAGTTAGCTATATGCATTTACAAAATTTTCAAATTTGAACATTCACAAAAGCCATTTTTAAGACGGTTTTTATGGTTCCATACCCTAGTGCACCGGTCGAACGCGATCCGTACCGCCGCAAACGCGATGTTTCATATTTTAAATCTGTAATCTTCCAAAATATTCATTTAAATTACATGCTGTACAGGGCTATATTGTTCCATATTAAATGTAGATGTTAGATTAGGATTAATGCTGTATTGCTTAAAATCGCTTCATAAATAAGCTATTATTTCTCGTAAAAAGTAAAGGATAAAAATTGGCTATAGTGGGTTATCCCATAAGAAATAAACATATATCATCGCGGACTTACTTGTAGGTTATTTTGATCTATCTCGTAGAGTTCAGCCAGCGTTTACAATGTAAGCCAAAAACCATGTGTTTGTTTACAACCTTGCTTTAGAAATCTTGAAATTATCAGTGGCTCTCTAATATATTAAGTATGTTATTATACATATAAACCTTCCTCTTGGATTACTCTTTAAAAAAAACTGCATCTAAATCCGTTGTGTAGTTTTAAAGATCTAAGCATACATACAGACATAGGGACAGACGCGAAAAGCGACTTTGTTTTATACTATGTAATGATGATACCATACTGGGTTTCGCAAGGCCTTTCACAATTCACTCAACTAAACTTTGAGAACAGCAGAATAGCCTTTAAGAGATCATTATATCTTTTTCTTTCCGAAAATTTGCCACCGGACTCAAAAAATAAGTAATTTATCATCAATAACTTTTTAAACCATTACATTTGAATTATTCTTGTAATAGCCCAAAATATTTTTTAGTCTTTCAATGAAAATGAATGTTCTATCGAAAGAAATTGTAAAATACTTTGATTGCACATAATTTCATCAAGTTTGTTCTGTAAATGTTGATTAAAGTTACTGACAGAATATATTTTTCTCTGACAACTGTAAAGTTATGTTCTATTGCTATAATCAACATAACCCTTTTGTTTTATACCTTTACATGTAAGTATTTTTGTTTATTGATTAAGTTGTATTATTTCTTTCAGAATGTACTTTGTGTGCATTGTTCAGCGGGTGTCGGTCGGACGGGGACGTTTATAGTCTTGGACATGCTTATTGACAAGATAAAACTAACAGGTAAGATCTAATTATCTATTTAGTCTAGATTATATCTAGAATTTAGATTTATTGATTATTTAGTAATTTAATTTATAATGTGATGCGAATTAAGTATGTTATGTATACAATTAAATAACATTTCCCAGCAATATGCGAAACAATGTTTAATGTCTATACCTATATGTTTTTATAAATATAAATTTATATTTATTAAATTTAGTTGTATGTTTTTGCGAAATGCGAATGTGTATAATGTATAAATATAAAATGTCAGCGTGTTTTGTGGGGTATGTTCGTAATGAACACTGAAACCTATTTATTTACAGGTTTTAATTGTGAAATAGACGTCCACAGTACTGTGAAGCTGGTACGTGCTCAGCGCAGCGGCATGGTACAGAACAAGACCCAATACAGGTTCATATACCTGGCCTTGCAGAGTTATATCGATAATAACACCGTTAAATTAAAAAGAAAGGTAATCTTGTTGCCCTTCCTAGTTAAGAAACAACTTATTTAATTATAAGGATGTGAACACGGATGGTCAGTAGTGTGAAGGTAGAAGTTTATTGTGATTTGTGTATGTGTGCTGTGAGTTGTGACATTCGTACGTACTTTACTCTTATATTATGAAAATATGTTTTATTGTGATTATTGTAAGGTGACATTACAAATTGAATGTTGTTATCAAACTGTTTTCAAAGCGATATTAAAAGAATATTCTAAGGTATCATTCGAGTGATGTTAATAACTGTAAGAATATTGCATTTTTTAAGATTTCGTGATGTTTATGAAGTTAGATCAGACCAATTGTCTCCTTGCAGATTGGGACTACTTTTATAGATTCTTTCACTAAAATGATACACATCTTTATTGTTAGTACCTAAATAATAATAGATTACCAAAGTACATAATTAAGACTACACACTACTTCCAGTGTGAACCATTGTGATTATTATAAATATATTTTAATTATTTTTTGTAAGTAAGCATTAATTTATCTTCCATGCTATCAGTGTGACATTAAAAGCTTACCAAAATTAAAGATTTTTTGATTTTAATGACCTTCACAAATTTTACTTAAAGTTGTTAGTGTTAACAAAATATTTACTTTATATGTGATAAATATTGATTATACCTATTATATTTAAACATTATCTACCTCAGTTAGCAATGTTTAATAAGTTCGTAATACATTTAAAAGATTTTCATCTTTACTAGAAACATTGCAGTTACCTCCACTTGTTAAAATACCAAGATTAGTTTAAAAACAACAATATTAATAAAGCGTTTTAAAAAAAGATTAAAGCTAAATAGTGAAAGTAAGAAAGAAAGAAATGACTCTTGTTACTAACTTAAAGATTGTATTATTTATTAAAAGTAATTGTAAAAGGTGACTATGACATTTGGCAAAATAAGCTCTCTGTCTCAAAATAGACTCTCCCTGTCTGAAAATAGGCCTTCTATGAGTCAAAAGAGGCTCCACCTGTATCAAAATAGTCTCTAGCTGTCAAGGGAGACAGGTAGAGACTAAGCCCGCCCATGAATAAGTATCACTTAAAGACCCGCCCATGAATAAGTACATATCACTTAAATTGGATAAAAACACATTCCTTCGAATAGATCCGAATTATGCTTTTAAAGTAAATATAGCCTTGACCAATTAGGGTCGATCCATAAATTACGCCAGCCTTAAAAACGGTAGGGGGGGAGGGTAGGTTCTGAATTTCGTGACACCACAGTATATATATAATTTTACCAGCTAATCGCCCTGGCTTCTTCGGTTTTCGACTGAATAAGCGATATTCCTATTTCAAATAGAATAAGAGCTGATAATCTCAAAACAGATTAAAAAACAAAAAATAATCGGAACTGCTTTTTAATTAGGTATACAAAGAAGGTGACGTCACACTAGGGTCTCACAAATGTGATCAGCAGATCAGTGACAAGGGCGGTCAAAAATCATAAAACTAGTATGAACTTATTTATTAATGATAAATTAGTCCAATAGGTTTGATGTATTTTAATTATATCCCAAAACCATTTTTGTGTTTTCCCTAAGAAATATTTTGTACCCTACAACAAACTCTAATAATTTTGTTCATTTGTTACAATTTATTATGTGTTTTTATTATTTTGTCCATTTGTTCCAAAATATTAGGAAGAAGTAAAGAAGCTTTATAAATAATATGAGGCATAATCAAAATAAGTGGAGGATGTGAATTGGAAAAAAAAATTAAAACTTGAATTAACTTGACGTGTATATATTTTATTCCACATTAAAACATATTCAAGCTATTTTGGTTTTAACCTATTAAATAACATGAACTAATAACTATTAACTAAACAAAATACAGTGTATTGAAAATAACAACAAATTATAAACGTTTTAGCTTCAAGCTAACTCAATAAGTAAAATTTTGATAATTTTGATTTATCAATAATATTTAATAACACATTTAATATAAAACAACAATTTAAACATACTTAAGATGAGTACATAATGTGGTCCTAAGAGAGCTTTGAGACATTTTTGCTACGACTTAGATTCTCGATGTTTGTTTATTTTCTAAAAAGTATAGTGTAAATGCGCTCTAATGTTGATATGACACAAAATATTAAACAATTTTAAGTGTTACTCATTTTGCCATACTAAATCTAACATAAGTATAATATAATATAATCATAATTAAATTTTTTAATATGTTAACTAACTAAACAATGTATAAATCCACATATTTAATTCGTAATGTAACATAAAATTCGTGCTAGTTATTAAGTTAATAAAGGTATACTAAATATTAGTTTAAATACAAAAAAATATGGTGAACAAACGGTATGTAATAAAGAGGAATGCAAAAATACAGTTTTACAATTCCCATCCTATTATCGATATACATAAATAGTTTAATGTGACGGTATACGGATGCACAGAAATATATTAGATAAATTCATCATCAAAGCAATATTAATAAAAGGCCCTCTATTCAAATCCTTCCAGTCATGTTAAGACTTCACTTTAACGACACTTTGATATTAAAAAATATTTTAGATTTAGTTAAATCTTGTCATGTTAAACTTTTAGACACATATTTCGAAAACAATTTGAATGTCCGTAGAATATTTTTTATTACTATACTATTTTTCATAAGATTAAGCAGTTTCATATATCTGATAATGTATATCAATTTACCAAGAAACATTATAAATTAATTATTGGCTAGTGTTGGCGGTTTCCATGTTGATCCATCAATGTATCGATCTAATATGTAATTATTTTAACGTTCGAGACTCAAATTAATATCTAAGTGCTTTATATTGTGCTTGTATAGTAAAAAGTGTGGGTGAGAGTTCCTACGGTGACACGAACGTTTGAAACAGAATTTTACAAATTAAAATACTACAGGCTTTATCATTGTTGATCACTACATACCTATGTTGTAGTTTGGATTTTTGTTACACACAGCTCAGTATAGTATTTAATAGTTTTATTATATTTGCTAATTCGTTTCCAACAACCATGACACCCCAAGATCAATCGTGTTTCGCAAATAACATTAAAATGCGCACATTCATTTGGCTTGACATATACATACATCTATCTCTAACTCTAGACTCTATACATTGTCTATGCAGATATATACTCGAGTCTAAAAATAAGATTATTTTAAAGACATCAATTTTATACAACAATATCACTCATCATTCCACTCATCTCAATCATTGGCTTTTATTATATTTTATGAAGTTTGATTCAACTATACTAATATTATTGACGGAATTTGAAGTGCGAGTACTATTCAATTTGAGAAAATATTTTGTATATAATAATAAATTGATTACTGAAGTCAATGTGTAAGTTGTTGAAGCCTCCTCTATAGATCATTAGAATGCAAATAAAGGCTAAGAGTTAAATTCTTATACTTTTAAGATAAGTAATCATTATCTTATCACAGTCAATTTATAAAAAAAAAAAAAAACTAATTATTACTTTGCATCTGAATACAAGCAGGTTAATTTTCGAAACTAGAAAATAAAATACCATATTAAATATGTATGTAGTTCAAATGTAGCCGTCAAAAATATTAAATAGTTCTGTGGAGAAATTCCTAATTTCGATATATCTAATTGATAATAGTAATATTTTCGTTGTGATAGAACATTAAATAATAGATAGCGTATAATACATTTCCAATTAAGCGATGGACAACTTATTAGGGACGAGATAAGAATACAAACCACAGTTAGTATAAACAGTCAAGTTGTCAACTGCTACGTCTAAGCTCAAACTACATTTGATAGTCGACTTTGATCACCGGGTAAAGGTGATGAATTTTACATAGGATTGTATTGGGTTAAATTCCTCATTGCGTGTAAAGTAAAAATATTACAAAAATTTAGGATTTGGCACTTTATTATGTGTTAATAGCTAATAGTTATAGGAGCTATATTGGGTTACAGGTATTTTATACAATATAAGGGAGTAGAAGAAAATTTATCATACCTACCAGTTTTTATATTTAAACTTATTTTAAATTTGGGTAAGCTTTTGGATTTTCACTCTTCCATCGTAAAATATATTCACTTCTATTATCACCATGTAACAAATTTATGTAACAAGTTTAATATGTTTTTCTTTCATTCGAACTTTAAGATGAAGATATAATATATTCAACGATGGAATGGCTTTTATTTTAATGGAATTCTAAATGAAGTATTATTTGCAAGCAAATATGTAATCTAGAGTTCTTGGTTACTGGTGAAAAAATATTGCATTTTAAGCAGAAAAAAGAAATATTTTTGTATATTTTTTGTTTTCTTAATATTCTGTATATTGTCGTATAAAGGTATTTGCTTGCAAATTGACTTACTGTAGTTACATCTATTATGTATGTATATTTACTGTCGGAGTGGGATAATTACAATATTCTAATGGGTACACATTCACATTCACTGATAGCTATTTATGATATTCCTTTACGTATTTTTTTGTCATTTTCGAAATAAATATACGCCATAATGACACTTACTTCAATATTCCGGTAAACTTGCCAGGTTGGTTTTCATATTTGGTGGTTAAATTTTAGCTAAAGCGGTATGTATATGCTTGCGTATGTTTAGGAATTAGGAAAACTAGTTAAAGCGATTTTTTAATATAGGATTGACTCTAAATTATGAAAAGGTATCATATATAAAAAAGTTTCATCGATAATATTATGAAACCTCAACAAAATGGTTTAAAAATTTTATAATAATTACAATAATAAAATACAAAGTTATTCTTGTAAAATACGGGCTATAACAACTTAGGTGTAACTTAAACAGATATAAAGCAAAATGTACACGGTCACAGTATGTCAGTCTCGTAAACTTTGTTAGTGGTTGCTACCGCATCAGGCGCTGTCTGATGAGAGTTGTGTTTATCGGAAGTGACATCGTTTCTATTCTTCTCACATTCACCGGCTAAGTGTGTCATGCTTCCAGAAATGTTAGCCGGTGCTAAATTAAGATTCAATTTGGTGAGAAGATTGGACTCACTTCCGGTCTTTTTTAAGTCAGGCTGAGCATTCATCGGCAAAGTAGGTCCACTGCGTTGGATCATCTGCAGTCGAGCATATTGTTCCTGGAGCGCCTTCTGCTTTCTTAAAAGTTCCTGGTGCCGATGTTCGAGCAGCGCTTGACGCGAGGCATTCTTCTCATCACTAGCGTCCGTTGGATGTGTGATGCAAGGCGGCGAACGGGGAGAGTGTGGCGAATGTGGAGAAGGTGGCGAGGGAGGCGAGGGCGGCGAGGTTGGGGAGGCGAGCGGCGAGCGGGAGGTAGTGCGCGGAGGTGGCGGCGGAGGTGCGCGGCGGCCTGCTAGCGCCAGTAGCTCCGGGTGCCGCTCGGGCACAGGCGGCTTGGGCGGGTGCTGGCCACGCGCGCGCACTGGTGGTGAAGCGTCCGTGTCGCTGCCGCTGGGGTACGAGTGCAAGCGTCGTAGGGGACCATCGCGAGCATCGCCGCGTCCACCGCGCTCCGATGGCTTAGCGAAGGTTTGTAGTTCGTCTAGTAGCGCATCGAGGGCGTTCTCTGGCCGCACGTCCGCTGCTCCCCGGGACGCAGCGACTCGCCCGCCGACGGCGCCCTGCGTACCATTCCACCCACTTCTAACTTTGTCCGGCGAGCTTCATGGAAGTCAACGACGATTTTGCAATTTAAATTAAATTTTATGAAAGATAATTGAACTATTCTAATCTGTGCTCATGTATGAATTGCAACATCGCCGTTCGTAAACGAATACATAAACACTTACTCGACAGAAACATCGATAACAATCATTCAATTAGTACGATCCATTAAGAACACTCAGTATTCACAGTTATGTAGAGCGTAATATCTTAATGCGACCACAATCATTCAAAGTAATAAAAGAAATAAATGGCTAATGCCCCTTTTTTGCCGTAGAGTAGACTATGTTTAGACAATGGGTGCTAAAAGTCAGTATGGTCAATATATTTTTATGTGTATTAAAATATTTCTCTATTCCACGGCAAAAAAATAACAAAATAAAAAATGTGTCGAGCCTATGACTTGTGGTAGGTAGAGCCGATGATGGTTATATACGGAGAGGTCTCATAGGCGAAGAAATGAATGTAAGATATATAAAATGAATACGTAGATACACTTGACTGAGGTACAAAAGATATTACATAAGTACTTATTAATGTGTTCAATAAAAATGCATGAATGTTTAAAGAAGAATAATTTCACTCTTAACAATTGTGATGATTTTGCCATTAGTCAAAAATTTAAAAATACGTGTACATCGTGACTTTAAAAATGTCTACTTATTTAAAGAAAGCTACATTGTAAAAAGTTATTTTTAATCATTACAAGAACTAAATATATAAGCTTAAGTGAACTGCATTCTACGCAATAGTTTTTACATTGTTATCGTTCGGAAGTGCTTTATATAGAAGAATTAAATACTGTAATAATTATACTTATTTTGTAAGCATACGAAATTTGGAAATATTACCTGTGCTCCGGATGCGAGGGTTAGTCATTGTTACCAATTACTCGTATACTTAGATATAACAGGCAAACAGGTACATAGGGGATAGAGACCACAATGTCCTTATTAGTTGATGGTGTGGGTGTGATGTGGAGTGTGGGGCGAGGACTCAGGGAATGTCAAACTCAGATAGGAGAAAATTAAAAACTTTAAATGAGTGATAGCGAAATAATTTGATCGGGAATGTAGGCTTCCTTGCAGATTTGTGTAAAGAAATTTGGGTAGGGAGGGATTTAGTGGATTCCAGAGGCATTTTGTGAGCTGCGTCTGCTATCGAGAACGGGCTGCAACAAAAACAAAAACAGCAAGATGCACTATCTATTACGAAGCAACTTCTAAAATACCATGCGTTTTAATTACTAATTTCTACAGAATTCGTGCCTTTGTACAAATGAAGTTAGTAAAGTAATTCACCAATTTAGAATATTATGTTAGGTACAACCCGTTTATATTGTTTTACAATGCAGTGTTACTAGATTACAAAATAATCTTAGAGTGCTTATTATTCGATATTACACAAATATCTCTTCAACTGTAGTGTATATTCAGAAACTTTATTAAAGTTTTATTTATTAATATATGTTTATACGTTCATAAACATATTTTGAACGTTTCTAAATGTAAACTTTTCACGTGCAATTAAACTTCTAGACATTCTGACCTAGATCTCGTTAATAATTCTAAGCAAAAGAAAATTTGAATAACATCTGAATGAGTTTATTGTAAAATATTAGTATGTGAATTATATTAGTATTATTATTTAAATTCTAAGATACTATGTCCACGTTGTCATGCACTCTGCGTAGCTACTACACCTAAGATGCTATATTATCTGGTAATCTTAAACACCATGGGCCAATGAGATATATGTTATTTACTATTTTATATTATTGACTACTTTCAACAGTCTGTTATAGATGTACATAAACCACGGCAACATTATAAATATAAAGCACATAATGAATACAAAGTTTTAAGTTGCAATGGGTATGTGATAACTAATTGGCCTATGTTGATAATCTTATCAATAAACAACCTTGACAGGCGTCACTTTATGTTACAAAATGGCGCCTGCGCAGGTTTATATTATATATTACTTAAATTTTACCCAATATTTAGAATATAAATATAGGTATAATATAAGCATGCGTACCCAATTTTTCAATACTGTCTGTACTGGAAAAAATATGCAAAAGTCTATAAGTTAATGATTTGATTTCTTAGAATGTTGCTAAAGCGTCGCGTGACAGTGTGCAACATGCCCACATAAAGATAGCAAAGTCGTGTTTTGTTACATAAAGAGAAGATGAATATTAAAAAGAAAATATAACAAGAAAAGTAAAAGTACTGATGTGTTGTAATAAAAATATACAAACATATTGTTAAAACGTAGTTTATGAATAATAATAATAATAATAATAATAATAATAATAATAATAAAATCGTAATAATAATAAAAAGTATGGATATATTACGAAGAGATTTATTACTCGTTAATAACTATAGCTTCTCTGAAGTATTGGCTCTGTCTCCAGGCGAACTGACGGGTACCATCACGGGAAAAAGACGATGACATACATCATTAAAATATGTAATAATCATTTAAATAGCATCAAGAGTGGACCTGCCGCTTATAATCGTTACACAAACGTTCAAACCTGGCATCTTCCACAGTCACCTCATTTACACAGATGAGCGGGGAAGATAATAAGTGAGGATAATCTAAAATGAAATGACTCAGCATTTTCCATTCTGCACTTACAAAATGTAAGAGTTAAAATATCACTATATATAATATTACATAAATAATAATTTGTGTAACAAATTACGTTCTAAGTAGTTACAGAATAAAAAAATCCATCAGTGGTATTTGTATGCATCGAAAATGCATTAAAATTGGCATTGTTTTCCTTAAGCGAGGGTCAAAAATGCAACGTTAATGGATAGTGCATTAGTTGCAGGGTTTGTGCAAAAGAATTTCAAATCATATAGACGTATTCTGATACTGTTGCCTCATACTCTGCCACGTGTGTGATAATAACTACCTTCAAAACCAGGAGACTGCCATATTAAAATCTGGTTTATTTGGTAAGAAAGCTAAGGTTTATAAAGATGCATATTATTGCCTAAGTATAATTATTTATGGTATCCCACTCCATCTGCGTTCCCTCCTTCTCGACTTCTATATTCTGACTCAGATAATAAATAAACCAAATCAAAGATTCCATCAGAATCGGTTCGAGATATTGTAATTATTGTCCTAATCATTTTTTTTTAACTACACCAAATATCATCAAAAACAAGTATTTTTTGCTTGATAGGCGAACAAACAGACAAATAGATAAAGAGATAAAAAGAAAAACTTGAGACATTTTTGCAAAACGATTGGTTTCAGGTCTTTTTCCTAAACTTACTTACTATGTATTTGTCCTATTACTATTTTCTTACTATGTACTATGTAAGAAATTTTGTCCAGATTTTGTATCGTTATATTATTATATACCTATGTAGATAAAGACATGCCTTTGTATGTCAAGTTAAACGTTATTTTAACATAGAATATACTGAAATACAGGTATATCTTGGAACAACTATGTCGAAAACAAATATAAACTTAACATTGCAATAGCAAAATTCATATAAATACATATAATACATTTTAATATTTATCTTTAAATTTAATTATTTTTAATAAATGTATTGTTATTCCAGTAAATGGTGGTTCAATAAAATGATATTAAGTAAAGTCGTTTTTAAGACCCACTTAATAAACGTATAAAAACGTGAAAAGTCAATAATTAAAAATATATTTTAAAATATCTATTTTTCAAACGTGACAGAGTATGATTTTTATTTCTGAGCAATTAAAAATATATTTCTGTTATATGTATGCCAATTATATGTCTTGTATCGAAGAAACACTAAGAGTATTTCATGAGTACTAAAAATTTAGGTCAAATTGTTTGTAACGTCCAGAATACCTAGGATGACAACTAACTTGGTCATTCCTTGAAACAAATTCTAATATTGTAGGACAAGAAACAATAAAATACTAGTCTAACAGAACATAATAACAAAGCCACTAAAACCAACAACTACGGTACTTAAATATTAGAAAAGGAGTAAATCTAGCTATTAAATAATTATAAGAAGTCATAAAAGGGCTACGTGCATTATTAAGAAAGGTCGAGAAAAAAGTTATGCAAAACTCGAGGTATAATTGATATATTCTACAAGCAACTAGGGTTAACTCAAACATAACAGAACTTAAAACGATCACTCCGCAAAATAATGGAAGTGTCGGAAAAAAATGCAAATTTTAAACTTTTGGCAAACCTGCAATTGTTAAGCGGTTATGCTAGACAAAGTGAATGCTGGGCAATAAATAATGTTGTCAGCTTAACCTTCACAAAGAATTGATGTTAGATTTATATTAAACATTTCATATTATAGTTTTGGAAGAAAAAGGCTTTATTGATTGAATGATGATTATTTAATGAAAATTAAAACGAATTGTAACAGAAAAGCACTATCAACTATTTGATATCTAGTGGGTAGAATAATAAAATTTGTGGCAATATTCGCTCAAACCAACATTTTTTTCTAAACGTTGACATATAAAATATTTTTAAAATATAACTTGAAAATAGATACACACTATTTTACAAAAAGCAATTTTTCTTCCAAAGAAAAAAAAAGTTATTCACCACAAATTAAAAATGTGAATAAACAATAAAGCTAACAACCTTGTTTGTCGGTGTGTTTGTGCAAGTGTTCTCGGACGTGTACTCCTCAGAAGAAGGACCCACGGTGATGGAGCTTTGAGAAGAGCTGGGCGATACGCGGCCATCTGCGATCGGCAGACGCTGTTCTTGGACGCACGCTAACCTATAATAATAATGAAAATTTACATTTTAATCATAACATAACGAGAAATACATTTCGCATTTTTATAAAAAATTTATTAAAAATTGTTCCAGTACCTCTTTAGTGTCACCAATGTCCCAGTCAACTTCTTGCAACGACGAAGAGCAAGCTCCAACCGCTCCGGTTCATCTTCAAGCATCTTTTCTTTACGAACCACCTAGAATAGTTTAATAATAAATGTAATAAAAAAAATATTGTCAAACAGACGTCAAAACTAAATGAGATACAGGCACCTTGTATAGTCAAATCATCAATCAATCATCAAGTCATCTTTGTATAATCAAATTAAACATTAACGTTGTAAATCATGTTTTTTTGGAATAATTGTTCAAATACCAGGAGTAAAACAACTTATCGTTAGCATTAAAAGTTTTTAAATTAAACTACTTTTTAGAAGCCTTATCCATACCTTTTCCATTTCAGCAGAGAGCTTAGTTTTCATTGTTTCTTGTAGAATCGGAAATTTTAGTTTCCAATCAGCAACAGTTTTGCTACTCTTCGAAAGCACCATGGCGATGCGCTCGATGTCCGCCATGTTCACTCGTGTCTCCCTGCAACACATGTTAACACTTTTAAGTATTTATGAATTGGTTTATTGGTTTTGGATGGGGAAGTGTCGTGTTCTAAGAAAAAAGAGTAATTAGCTGTAGCACCTGTTAGCTGCCTGGCCACGTAGGCGTTCCACGGTAGCTTCCAGTTCATATAAATCGTTTTCCAAGAGCAGCATATCCTGGCGGTAGATCTCTTCTTCGCGAGTCAATTGCTGGAAGAAGATATGTGAAAATATATTTAAATATAAGATACAAGTCTTACTAGACATTTCTATCTGCACTTATAAAGTTTCTTCTTGAAAATAGTAAAAGTTTATAACAATGAAAGACAAGAATGATAAAGACTATGCCAAAATTTAACACTAACCGAATCTGGATCCTCCTGGCAGAAGCTGGCGGCAATAGCACCTATTTTAGTTATAGTGTCTGCCATCATTTGTCTCATCTGTACAGACTGATTCAATGTGGATCGACGAAGATTGCGAGTCTGTGGATAAATACATCCCTCTCATACAGTAAACGAAGTTACCAATAGCACAGCGAATTCGCAAGGCTTAAACATAAGTTCGCATTATCTTACATTATAGAATTTGCAATGCTCACAACATTATTCTATTTATCATTTACAGTACAGTACCTCAATTCGGAGATCGCGGCTTTGCTTCTGCAGCGCCCTTAGTTGGTTAAAGAAATCTGGGTTGACATTGAGAGTGCAGCTCTTTTGGGGTGGCAATGGGAGCTGTCCCACAAGGCCTGCTGGTTTGGGCGGCGGCGCGGGCTTCAAACGATCTCGTTCTAAAATAGACAGATATAAACATATATACACAGATCCAAAAACATTTACTTCGTTATCTGAATCAATCTACGTCGCAGGTACATGATGATTGAAACGCGAAGTAAAATATAATTTAATATAATATATGTAACATGACGAAAAAGCGGATTTGCGTTACCATAAGCCTCAGCTATGTTATTTGTATATTATAAATTTTAGTCGGTCTAACGGTTATAAATTAATATAGGTATTTTCCTAAACTTTATTTTTATACAGGAATGAAGCTACCATAGCCTTTTAAATGAACTCAAAGCAATCTACTAGACCAAAAACAAACGCGTTCGTATATATTCAAATAATTACCTTGAGATGAAGTCCTCGGCAAAGTGGATGACTTGATTGCCGGTTTTGTTGGTTTTGTATCAGCTTGTTATGGCAAAGAAGTAAGCGGAAAGAAATCAAATACAAGAATTATGGACATGGTTATGATCGTAACTACGAGAAGAGAGAGACAGAAAATATAGAATATTATCTTTTGGACCAAGAATGAACGAACAAAATAAATAATCAAAATATTTACTTAATTCATGTTAATAAATATGTTTGTTATGTTATTTTATGTTTTTCATTCTTGGGATAGTAAGTTTCATGATACTGTTATATGTGGCGATCTTCTTGTCAATGTCAAAAAGAAATTCATTATAAGATTTGATTTGATGAATATATATAGTAATGTTCATAATGTATATTAGGCTCTGCACATTCGTTTTATGTGGTTAATATAGGAGTATATCTTGGAAAGAAAAAATGGAGGGGTGGGGGGGGGGCTTAGTATTAAAACACGAATAATATGCGAGCTACAAATTGCGTATACCATCACCGGCTTTAAATATATAAATCAGGTAATCTAAAACCCATTGTGAATTCGATAATACAACACGACAGGTGTACTGGAAACTATTTATTATAATTCATATTCATACCTGAGTGTTGAGGCGAATGCTGTTTGGGAGAGTTCATGTCTGGAGGGTCATCGCTAAAGGATACCGATTTCTCAAAAGAGACAGACTTTTCTGAAATCACAAATTTATATCCTTTTTAAATAAATAGAGAGTTAAGGACTTTTGTAGGATTTCGCCAATTCACACAAGACGATAAGCCAGTCAGGTAACGAGGGTCGGGAGATGAGATCTGACAAAAGTGACCTTTAGAAAGAGTGCAAGACTTTTATTACATATCGATGCTTTTATAAGAGTTCAAAATTCGGTGCTTCAATGATTATTGTTGTGTTTTACAGAAAGATATAATTTTAAAATTGCTTATAACAACAAAACATACCGAATATTACAGTAATAGATATGTAAATGGTAATAACAAACTAGTTAGAAGAATTATTTGATTTTAAATAAATTTTGATTCAGGAAATGATGTTTTTCTTAGAGTTATTGGATATTAATGAGAGTGCATGTTTAAAAAGTAAGTATGATCAATTTAATTACAAACTTATTTTAAAGCAAAACAATAATTTAGACAATACGTATGCGAGTACATGCTATTGAATACTTAATATTATTTATCACATTACTTTCATGTTAACCACCCTAAAATAACAAAAAAATAAATATTATAGATAAGCACATGTCTCCATGACCTACATACTGATCTATCTACTATCTGAAAATATTAATTTCTAATGATCATTTCTACAAGATTTCTCCAAGAAGCGACAACTTTCTCAACGGGCTTTAGTCGACGTTTTCATCGACCTATTTAAAACATTATATGATTTTGATGCACTCAATGACGCTGATTATGATCATATATTTACAACGTTATAAAATGCCGGAAATAAGAAAATCACACGAGTCAGCAAGCAAGCGTTCGGCGTGATATGGAGAGTGCGTAATGCATTGCGAATGTAAATTTTGCCTAATGGGAAATTACCCGAATTGCTATGACGTATAGTTAGTGCTTGTTGTTAGTAATAGAGTGAAAGCGAAACTTTCCCTGTACACATTCCAAGAAGCGCGGAAGAGGCGCACTATAAGGACTACACATTTACTCGCTGGCTAATAGAATGTGGTGGAACCCATGATTTGCGGTTTTGTTCCTTCATTAACGTCTTCTTGTAAGTTGGAAATGAATGCTTTGGTAAAGTTTATTCTTACCACTTTGTGATTATAAATGAGAAAATAAACTTAACAAAAAGTCATCATTAGCAATGCATCAGCATTATTTTTGCCGCGATCAATCACACTTACGAAATCTGTCTTTCCCTAATTTGGGAGGTCTCCCGTTGCTGGCAAATCGCACGGCATCTGAATATAGGAAAACGCAAGCCACATTAACGAAGCCCTTCACAGTAAGCCGCTCAAAATAAATATGAATATTTGATATTACAAAAGACATTAGTTATAAAAGTTTTAGTAAACGCAAGTTAATGTAACTTAAACGTAACTATTTTAATACACAAATACATACATAGATCTAAAAAATCTAATACATTTTTAATTCATTATGAAAAAAAAATGTTGTAATAAACGATGTGGACGACAATAATAAGAAGAAAAATTTTTCGCGTCCGGTGACCGGTGATAGGCGCATCGCTGGAATATTATCACGCATGTTTAGTTTCTGCAATATGTAATTAATATAAATATTTAGTGATTTACCTTGTGCCGCCGGTCGAGGAGTATAAGGCTGATACTCCTGCCTGGGAGCCACAACAGGCGGAGCGGGAGATGCCGCAGGGACCTGCAGCGCTTTTTGCACGAGACCCGTAAGGTTTGCCAGTTGACGTTCCATCTTTTCTACTCGGAGTCGCTGCATGTCTTCCAAAGGAGCGCCAAGCCTTAAAAAGTATATATTAGCAAATCGAGCAATAGAAATTATTAATTTAAACATTATTATATCGCCAGCTATCTGTCGCAGAGTCACCTACTATTGTGGCCACAATATCGCCCAGCACTCTACACATAGAAACAAATATTTATGCAATACATAATAACGTTGAAACTATATGGTTTACCTCTCGAATGGCCCAGGTCGCGGCATGGGTCGAGGCGCACTGGTTATCGCGTTTACACCATACATCTGGTAGGCATCATCTATTATCACCGTGTCGCTGGGAAACAAAATATTAATATTTTTGCTAGACGATAGTACCATACAGAATCACATTTATAATCAATTATTTGGAATATTTCTTGAAATTATTGCATGTGCATTATAAATTACAAGAATTACGTAAATAAATATATATATAGCGATTATTTTTAATTTTATGTGATAATAAAATATACTTTGCTTCCTCGTCGATGACTGGGGCGATGTTCTGCCTGCCAGCAGCTGGGCCGAGGAATTGGGTGTAATAGGGGTCTTCGTAGGGCCGCGGTGCGCTGCGCTCGGGAGATGACATGTAGCCGTCGCCTGTATGAGCTGGACAGGACGAAAATCATCTAAGTTGTGAATCTTAAAACATTTCTATATTTAAATCTAAACATCGAGCAAAATATCAGGGTGACGGAATATTTTCAGCAGAAGACATTGTTAGTATTACAATTAAATTTATAAATTATAGAATAGATCAAATATTAAGGCAGCTGTTCTAAAATTAATAATTAAAAAGAGCAAAGCGTTAGTTTACAAAAAAAAGTTATTTAAAAGGCGACAAATATTTTTGTACACAAAAGAAAACCTGCAATAATCCAAACATCAGTATATATATATATATAGTATATATATAGCTTCAGCGCCTAGACTTGCTTGAATCGCAAACAATTAATAGCTATTTTTAAATTATTTCTCAGTAATTAAAACTCGTATACGGGTATGTTTGCATTGTTAGAAAGTAAAAGCATGAAAAAAAACGTTTGTTAAAAAATGTTTTAGCCGAAGCTGTCTAAAAAACATTGTCAATGATATTGGATACCTAGTAGAAACGTGCTGCGAACGCATTGTTAGCCGGATAACGAAAAATATTAAGCTTGAAGCAATATATATTTTCTAAGCGAAAAACAAAACACGTCGATAGGAGGAGGCCGGGTTACCAGGGAGAGAGTATAGCTGGTCGGTACCGCGAGGGCATTCGGCCGCAGCGAAGGGGAAACACCGCTCAGACCCGCTGCCCGGGATGTACGAGCGGATGGGTTTGCTGGGCGCAGTGAGACCTACACACATATTTTTTAACAAAAACCCTACATTTTTCGCGACCTATTACTTTAAAACAAGGAAATATTGTTTTGTCTATAAATAACGTAGTAAACCGCTTTTTATAATTTTTATATGCTTGCTTACCTGAGGGAGCGATGGTTTTCACTCGATCAGCTGGTATTGGGGGAGCAGCGGGAGAAAAGGCTCGCAACAAGGAACCTCCGCGTGGTAGAGTACTGGGAGCCTGGGTTCCCATGTAATAGGCGGGTGCTTTTACCTAGGAGAAAAACGGATTATATTAGTGATCTTATATTATATGCATATTATATATAGGACAGTTACTTAAATATAATAGTTTTAAACTTTATATTAATATATGTAAACAATTATACAAAACAAAATTCTATCACATAACAAGTCTTTGCTAATTGCGTTCATCACGTAGATTAATAAAAAGTTGAATTATAAATAAATATACAATACCAAATTTAGCAATAAGGCAGCACTGAGGATTTGCGACCTCTGGAATACCGTTCCATAGCTCTGATCGTTAACATTGGTTAGATTTTTAAAAAATAAAACTAAGCAGATTCGTGTCCACCTCGTTTTGATAAATTATTTTTCTTTATATATTTAAATGGTTACATGACTTGTTATAGATAATGTTAAACATAGGTTATCAATATAATTTAAGTCTTAAAATTTAAATTTCCTAAATAGTCCCTTTAAATAGGTTATGGTGCTAATTCTTATACGTACATATATATTGAAAGGTAGACGACACTTGGGACTAATGCGTGGAGTACCAAAACTGAATCACTGGTATTTAATTTCAAATAATGTTAAAGAAACCTAAAACAGCTTTCAAGCGTTAGTTAAATGATATTCTTCAATATCTAATAAAACCCAATTTCGGCGAAAATTATCTTTTTCGTATTAATCAAACAAAATAAAATATAATACTATTATACTTTACAAGAAAGATATAAAAGCGCGGATATACAACATCATGCAGATGATGAATTTAAATGAAAATGTACGAATTACAAAAAAAGATTACACTCAAAGAATTATATCCCTACTTTTTTTCTTAGTTAATTGAAAACATAAGTTTTTTGTTGTTAGTTAGTTGGTAGTTGATGTTTGTTGTTACATAATACTTAAAATATAATAATGGCTACCAAACTAAAAAGATTAATAAGTAGATTAATAATATCAAGCACAATACATTCGTAGCCCGTAGGTAAATACATATTCTCAAATCGAGAATGAGTATCCAGCTTTGGATTTGATGATTTTATTTCAGATCTTTAGATCGTTTTTATATGTTTTTGTCCGTTTAAATGTAAATATGTGTTTAAAAGCTGTAGTTTTGTAAAAACAATTGAATTTTTACAATAGAATCAGGTCAGGGATTTTATTATTTATTATCGGTTTTATCGGATACCTCTACCAACATTGAAAAACAAATAGACGAATAAGGGAGGTGATAAAAGGTTTATGTATCATACTTTTTTTTTAAGTGTAGTGAGTTAATAGGTGATATTTTATTGATTTTATTTAAGATTTTTATTCTTTGTTTAAAAAGAAGATTATTTGAATAACCGTAGGTAATAAAACATAATAATGAAGAGTATTTAAATATCGAAATTTAAATAATAATTTCATTAAAAACGCAGTAATAATATGATATTCTAATAGATGGTGCAACTATTCTTAACAACTTGTTGTATTTAAATCTAATAATGCAACAACTTTTGTTACTTAGTGTACACCAGTGTCACGCACCATCTCCCTCGTAAAGACCTATATTGGTTTTTAACGCCGGATGTTTGACAACACTTCACAAAAGTTTCGATTCATATTCAAGCTTTGTTATCACACTGTACCTATAAGTAATAAATTGTATCGAGAATCCGCTATTTTAATAACTAAATTGTAATATTAAAAATAGTCTCATTCCCTTAGAGAAATGCTGAATTGTATAAAAATGTTGTTCGATGGTATTTCTATTCAAATGTATTTATGATGCGCGGAGAATTTATGTTGAAGTTTATATATAGCGGAACCTTCTATTGAGTATTTTATCTCGCATGAGATTTCTGATCACATCAATTCCTCAGTTCAGGGAAAAATATTCCCACATGTATAGCGTAGTTTAAATAATTTAATAATAATTTCTTATATAGATAAAGCATATAGATAGACATTCATTATTGTTATAACTGATACAGTCAGAGAACAACAATGTAATACAAGAAATGTTTGTGCGGTTTATAAACAATTTCATAGCAATAAAAGCAACATAACTGCTGAGGTATCAGTTCTTATTTTCTTACCTAGTAGAAAGCACGGGCTATATTAAACTATTAAAACATTGTGGTCTGTAGAAAACAGTTATATTTACAGATATTCGCGTAAGTGATAAATTTTTAAAGAATATTTTACCTCTCTTAGATCTTTTATATTATATTTATTTTTCAGAATTAATATTTACGTGTGACGTTTCTGTATATTTATGAATATTTTCAGCATGAATTAATTAATATATTTTTGCTGGATATCGCATTGCATTGATAAATTGGAAAAAATATTGAATGCTCCCGGAATCAGTTGGTAAATTACGAATATAGCTTTGGAACATAATATACCTTTGACATGTATGTTATTAAACGTTTTCCTTTTGAAGTGTGGAGTTGAAATGATAACATCACTGAAATAACTTCTTGATATTAATAACTATGACAATGCTTTATTTCAATGTTCCCAGTTTAATTTTAAGTATCAAAATGGTTTATTTTAAATGCTTTCTTTGTGTTATTTCACAAGATCCCATTCTCTATACACGATAATAATTCAAGTTGCTCTTGCTTTTGATAAGAACTTTTCGTTATTATTATTAATTAAAATTTGATTCTTTATCTTAGGAAATGTTATTAAATTACAATATAGAAACATGATTTATGTGTAAATTAATCTTTATTTATAAATACAAATTGAATTAAGTCGTGATATAAAGTAAATGCAATATAGGTAAAAAAATAAATTAATTGATAAAGAAAATACTTATTGTTTAGTATGTTTTAATTTACTATGCGAATTGTAATTATTTGTAAATGTCAGAGCGAGAAAATATATTAAATATTGTGATGTTTCAAAGTGTTTATGTATTATTATTAGAAATTATAGTTTAAGAATATTAACGTTATATATATAATGTTTTACTTCGGGTACCTTCAGTTAATTTAAATTAATATTATAAATATGTTTCAGGAATACCTATACAATTATGGTAAGGAAGTTGTTGTTGATATTATTGCTTGTGAATACTGCCCACTCTATTAATCGTCCTGTGTATAAAATTGTTCTCACGCAAAAAGGATTTGCTCAGGTCTGTTATTGTATAATTTTGAAAGGAATTCTTTCACTTATAACATAAAAATAGTAAAATTTATATTCTATTCTATAGATTAATAGAAAGTTCCTTTTATTATTTTTAAGATATAAGGGAACGAAGTTATGCATCTAATCGGTTTATTTTAAGTATATACAAAATATATATATTTATATTTTTGCAGTTTATTCAATACGATATCGAAACACCGCCAATAAGGGAATTTACTTTTTGTACTTGGATTCGTGTCTTTGATCTCTCTGAAGATCAGAGTATTTTCACGTATGTTGGTGCGTACCATTTAAATATTTATATAAAGCCTTAAAAATGTATGTATGTTTTTAAAATGCAATAAACCAAAAAATAATAGAATATTGAAAAGTTTTATGGAAATATATGAAAATGAAAATATCTTTACACATGTATAGCAAGCTTATTTGAATTTAAATACATAGAGAATGAAAAATAAACCGAAATGGGCACAGATTCGAACCCTGACATCTTTAAGTTTAAGTTAGTTTTATTTAAAAAAATGTCTTCAATGTGATCGTCTACTAGTGCTTTATATGAGCTTCCTCAAACTAATCTGAGACTAAAAGCAAGACTACACGCGAAAGCTAGCAAGTTAACAGAGAGGTCGGAGAAATCTAGATAATAAATATCTTAATATAATTTCTATACTATACGATACATGTATAAAAATATTTATATTTACTTATGTACATTATAAATTCAATATTTAATTGAAAGTATTTAAGTCACAGTGTAAATAATTATAATGATGTAAAAAATTGATTTGATGTTGATTTCTTTCTTGGATACAATATGAATAACAATAACAGTACTAATTATAAATAATAACAGGTAAACCTGTTTTGATGTTTATAAAGTATTGATTATTTACAATGACTGGATGATTAACGAATTCACGGTCTAGTTAGTAAATAATGAAGTTTATTAATTAATATTGTTTTTACAGCGAACGGTAACAATCGTGTGTTGAGACTGTGGCTGGATACTGGTGGTAGATACATGAATGTTTCCATAAATGGTAGGACATCTTCAAGTGCTTTGGTCGACATAACGAAGGACACCTGGCGCCATGTTTGTTTTTCATTCCAATCAGATTTTGGAGCTTGGGCACTTTACATTGACGGAAGGCTAGTGTTCTGCGAGTCAGCGCAAAATGTAGGCAAAGATTTATTAGTATAGTGATTTGTAATATAATATTTAGGTCACGAATTTTTTATCTGATACCTAGGAGACATAGAGACTGAGGTCATATTTATATTTGACAGTTATTGATTAGCGTAACTCTGTACACCAAGTAGTTGACCTTGACCACTTGATTTAAAACTCTTTATCAAATTTTTAATAATAATATATTGCTAAATATTTTACAGGTTTTGTTATTGGTTAATCTTTTCTTACAGCTCTACGGTTATGTGTTGCCCGCTGGAGGGAGTGTGATTATAGGTTATGGGTCTACTTCTAACGGTATGGAAATTATCTATTAAGTAAATAACCACATGGTGTATGTATAATCTATACATTAATATTTTTATTCAAGGTATTCTCAATGGATTTGAAGGTGAAATATTTGGAGCAAATATGATACTGACATCTACAATAGAAAGAAATTATACAATAAAAAAAGACCCTCAATATAGACAAAAAACTTTTCATCGGAACAAAGTGATGGCTGATAACAATATTAGATACATTATTTTAAACGATATGTCTATTGATACCTCGACCGTTGTGCCTCGAAAAGCTAATATTCCCGTAAAGAGAAATAATAGCTATGTAAATATCAAGACTCCTCAAGGTATGATAGATCATGAAGTAAATTCACGCGCCACCAACAAGAGAGCAAAGTCTATCGATACGTCAAGCGAAAAAGAATTTGATTATTCAGACCACGATAGCGGGAATATACAGTTTTGGAACCTTGTTAATGATATTAAAAATATAAAAAGAAATAAAATAAAAACTGCAGAGATATCTAGTTCGGGTACCCAAGATCTTCCTACTGTATCTGAACTTGAGACGCCACCTCCATTATTATTTCAAGTACATAATAATAATTTTAGAGCTAATAAACCGCCCGCTAAATCATTTTACGATATAAAGGACAACGAAAATATGACTTTCAAAAAAAGTTTGTACAATAATAATGCTAAAAAATTTCAATTATCAGATGTTGAAAGTCCACCTTCTCCTGAAAAAACCTCTAAAGTATATGGTCAGTGGACCAGCTCTCAGTTTGCTAATAGTGTTTTAAATTATATTAAGAATGTTAATATCAAAAATAGAGAACAGAAGAGAATTCCATCCACGATACCGCTTCTAAAATTGACTGATTCTTTTCCATATGCTTCCGAATTTAAAACAAGTAAAGTTCGACCATCGTATAAATTTCAAAAAAAGAAATTTATGGACCGACATCGTGATATTCACAAGCGTGATATTAAGTATCCACAAATAAATGTAAAAATATTACGAAATGATTTAAGAAGCGAAATAATTGAAGAACACGCTAAGACAATACCAAAGAATATTGAAATTATAAATAGAGGAGAACCAAAACACAGTAAAGATCATAGATTTTATAGAAATGTAGACAATCAAGTTTTTAACTCCAACGTAGTAAAACCGCAGTCTCTTGCAGTATCCCCTCTTCAAAATAATATAAAAAATTCGCCTAATTTTGATTCGTATAAAAGTAGTAATTTAATGACTATACTTCCCTTTTTAAAATCTGTGGAATATTTCGTGGATGAAAATGATAATAATAAATTTGCCAGTAGTAACGATATGTATACAAAAAGTTTGTCTAATGCAAATAAGTGGCACAATGTAAAATCTTACAATAATGATTACACTCCGCGACAAATTGATATGGAATCTGGAAAATTACATAATAGTATAGACAAAAGAATAGCTGCAGCTAATAAAAAACATCCATCATTGAGATTGAAGTATTTGCCGCAAAACCACAAAGTCGTAAAAAGTGTTGATGATGATGCAATAGTGGAAGGAAGAGCCCTTGCTCAGGAAATCTCTAATTTATCTAATTCTAATTCGAATTCGGTATCAATTCTTCAATATAACCACGGTTATCTTCCTACTCAGCAAAATAGCATAAAAAATGATAATGAATTGAATCAAACAAATAAGAATTTAAACAGTAAAGTTAATTTGAGAACTAATAACTTTGACCACCATGTCAAATTGGGTAATGCTCTGAACGAACGGCATGTAATTGGTAATAATAAACGGGAATATAAGGAAAGCTTCATAGGGGGTGACGAAAAAATCCCAGATATACAAAGATATAGATCACTAATTGATAATGTAAACGACAAAGTACCGCCATCTCTCGGGCCAAAAGTCTGCAAAAACATTGAACTCTATGATCGCTTATTTTACGTTCATCCGGACGGTAGCATAGACATCTCCCACATATTATCACCAGTTAAGGAAAAAAATGTAGCAATTGAATTCATAGTCCAAAATTATAAAAGGTGTACTACAGAAGATTCAGATTTTGCAAGGAACCCTTTACTCTTTATAGACTGGAGTAAAACTCCGGTTCGCCTGTTTGGTGGTGCATATCCGAAAAAAACTACAGACCTTTGTGGGTTCTTTTAATATTGTTGCTTTTATTATAACATTTTTCAATTTTATGAAAAAACGTGATTAAATTCACGTTTTTTTCAAAAGTTAAAACATATTAATGTAAGTAAATTCCTGAAGCATTTGAATTATGTTTGGTCTATAAAGCTTTTTAACTAATGTATGAGTTAAATAAAACTAGAATTTTTATTAGTTTGATTTTTGCAAAGAATGTATTTTGAAATTTAGTTTAGAAATTTAGTTTAATCTACACTAATCCTTATTGAATGTACCAAAATAGAATATTCTATTTTGGTAAATAATAATTTACTTTAAAATAAGTAGTAAGTTAGTAATCCACAATAAGACTGAACAATTTCATATTACGTAAAATGCCAAACTGGATTTCCTTAGACTTGTCAATGTAACTTCTTTGGGATTCCGTAGCCTAAATGTATTTAATAAAAATATATAATATTTTTACGCTAAAAATATTCACTTATCTGTGAGTTTTCTTATTTGAAAATAATATTGTTCTACAATCCGATAGAATTTGTTTGTTTTAATGTTTACATGATTAATTTTTTTTTATTTTTTTTTATTTTTGTTCATTGTTTAAAAGTTTATATTTTTCTTCAAATGTTATTAATTACACAAATATTTTTTTAAGCATTAAAGGATAAAAATAATTGCTTTTGTGAACTATTTTCAGTTTAAGCTAATAATGTATTTGCCATCAAAAGTTTCAAAAAATAGATTTAATTATTACTAATATTGAACTAGTATACCAAAGTTCGACTCACACTTCACATTTTTAACGCATATAAAAATATATCTGTATTTTTGATCTCCTTTAATTGACAATTACAAAATCCTGTTACAAAATGTAGAGTTATTTTTATTTCCTTAACCAGAGATGCAATGTTTATGTCTTACTGATATCAAAACTAACTTCAATAATAAACAAGATTCATATCCATTTTATGCATGGATTACAAATTTATATCTGTATTCAAAAACCAAATTAGTAGAAAACCATTTTATCTAAATAAAAAAGAAATCTTTTATAAATTATAAAATAAAAAGTCACCATATTATTTATTACTCATCTCAACTCCATTACTTAAAACTTAAGCACCAACCAGCCAGCTACCAAGCTATCAACCAGCTACCAAGAAAATGTAATTAGGTGGTTAATTGTATATTAATAAGTCATATGAAATCGGATATAGAAGAAGATTTTTTGATTCAGCATTGTTTTTAAGTGATATTATAAAAATAAATATATTGGAATTGGAATAGAAGGGCATAATAATAAAATAAATTCTTTATTCCTAAATATATGTTATAATTGAGATCAGTTACGTAAGAATTAACATTAACTTTATTACTATTATATTGGTCTGAGAGGTTGGTCTGGTTTTCGAAGTCATTTATAAGTGAATGGTGGTTGTAAGATTTGGAGCATGTGTTTCTCAACACTCGGAAAACACTCGCTTTTGGTACAAAATTTAACAAAAAATGTAATTAAATATTTTAATAATAATTGTACGAAAACGACTATTCCAATTATTATTCATTACTTACTTATGAGAAGACATAAAGTAAGTCTTTTTTACATGGCAAAACAAGATTTTAGTATCATACATACAAATAGGTTTGAAAATACTTCGTGAAAACTATAATTATATACTTATATGTTGAGTAAGATTTAAAAGTAATATTTATCGAAATACTGTCGTTCTATTAATAAAACCGGTCACAATTAATAAAAAACTGTCATTAATGTATTTGGTATAATTTCTCATATTTTTATTTCTGTATTAAGTATTTATGTAATGCGGATTTTGCACAATACTTAAGTATAGCAATCGCCGGTAGAAATTTACTCAATTAAAAGAATTATTTTCAAATAAGTGCTTTCAAGTAATTCTTAAAAAAATAAAAATTAAGACCAATTATTATATAGTTTACATAAACGTTTTATATATTTCGTATAAATATAAATATGTTTGTATAATAGTTTACCAGATTGTATTTCTAGTCTATGAATAGCTCAATGCAAAACCAAACTAAGTGCAAAATTCTTTGGAAATATGGTAAGAAGCTTAACTAAATCGGGTTCTCGAGTGATGTTATTTCAGAAAATAAAAAAATATTTATACTTAGATCCTATAAAATCCATCCTTGGTTTTATAAAACAGAACTCAAGAAACTTAAGTTAGTTACGTACTTATATTTTGTTTTTGAGTGAGTGTACTCATATGTAATAAAGTTCCACAATATATCTTGTACTTTCTTAGTTTTAAATCTAAAATTAAATGTATATTATTAAACAAATCTTACTATAACATTCAAGAGTTTTTGGTTGATCGAAATGTGTGGAACTTGGGTCATTGACTCATTTTCATGGTTGATGTTATAATGTATAAGTCAAACATTGTAAACCAAAAAATCGAGACCCTGGACCACTCATTTGCAGGCTCTCTCATCGACGATCATTAAACTTACAAAGTTCCAAGGGAAATAAATATTCCACTACTGTATATTAATAAAAGAATAGAATATATTAATAAGGAAAAGTTAAGACATAATAATCTGATCTGTGGAACAAAACTGTATCGACTCAGTGGAAACAATCTTCACGATTCCAGCGAATGTTCGCGAATGCTTCAATAAACTATTGCTACTTTACACCTCACTAAATCTATATTCAATGACATACATTTAATGCAGCTGTTGTTGATAGACTTCATGTTATACGGTTTAGTGAAATAAGTACAATATTAATTGGATCCGATATAATCAAGCTAACTTGATTTTAATAATATAATCCTCGTCTAATTCATATGTGTCTTCATTAATTTAAGAACATTGAAATCCTCTTTTAAACTTAACGTATTTTAAATAAACTTAAATATTGTATTAGATTTCTGAGCTTTTAGATTAAAAGATTTATTAGCTTTATGTAAATTAAATGCAAGGTTTATCATGCTATATATTTCATTGAGTTTACCGTTATTTGATCGACAGCTGTCTGTTCACTTGGGTGGTAAGTCGACATCTTGAAGTGAATTCTGCATGGGTTTATTAACTTTTGGCACTTTAGATCAATTATATAATTTGGATCATATAAATTAAGATATATAACTAAAACGAATATTAATATATTGTACCGAGGATATTAAAGACCGTGTAAAGTGGAGTAGGTTGAGCAGGAAGGCAGACCCTGGCATACGTCGGGATTAATGCCAGGAAGAAGAAGTATTTATATTTCGAAGTTATTAACATTTCCAACCGTTCAAAAAGAAAATGTCATGCATAGTTTGTTACAACACAGCCGTTCTCAATCATAGAATTTTAATGTTATGTAATTAACACATCAATGGAATTTAAGTCCGCTTTGCATGGGTTTGAATCTAATTAATTTATCGTTTGACTTATTCGTAAAAGGATTTAGCATGCATCGAGACTTGCGTCAAATAGATTTATATCTTAATATTTAATATTATACTGTCTTTGGTATCGATAATGTAATCCTTAATGTTATTTTCAAAACTGATGTTCTATATTCAAAAAAATTATGCATTTCTATATATATCTATCGCAATATAATATTTGTAAGAGAAACCAAATACATAAAAACATTCGATGATAATCAAAATGTTGTAATTAATTAATTATGTTTGCTATTTCTTTAAGACAATAGTAATTAATCTGAAGACTTATAGATTAAATAATAATGACAGTAATGACACTAGCACAGCCAACTATAATTGTTGCACGGACATGCACGTCGGAAGAGAAAGTGATACAAATTTTTGATTTTTTTTGCCGTTCAATGCTCCACGCACCGCAAGTGATTGCTTCATATGTATGATTAAGAATGATATAAAGCATTACATAACAACCTGTCAAATGAAACAAAATTTAGAAACGTTGACAGTCAATGAGTGCTTACAATCGAATTATATATTTACGGTAAATCTAATAAGGTATAATTTTGTTTAAGACATTCTTTAAGAGAAATCTTAAATATTTCAGGGTTATCACCCCGATATTTTGATTAAATGAGTTAATGAGACTTATTATGATATTCATATATTTGTAATCAAGATTCATACATTTAATAGGAACCTATTGTAATTATTCATAATTAATAATAATCCTCATTTTTAAGATTATTACCTAGCACAGATTGGTTAGAGCCAAAAAGCCAACATATAATTTAATCATCTAAAACAATTTTATTACTTTACATCTACAATAAGCACTAAAATTATTTATAAAAGCATTTAATTCATATATAATTAGGGCTTATTAGCGTTATATAAAACGAAGAAATTGAGTTTAAGTAAAAGTTTGTGCAAAAGAATAAGTACCAAGATTATCACGGAAGTGCTAAAGGCACGAGTTCATATTATCTCGACATGATAGAGATCATTAAAATTTATGAGCGTATCTTTCGATTCCATTCAGTTCTATGGAATTACCAGTAAAAGATCCGTTTATATTATAATATTAAAATATTTATAAGCACTTATTTATTTAGTTAAGTTCGAATTTTATTATCGAATTATTCTATTACATGGTCTGTCTGTCTGACGTCAATTAGCGTTTTCCCATTTAACACGACTCACAGTCAAATGTGGTCGGCCGTCGGTCAGTGAATCCCTGGAGTTCAGTTCTTACAAATACAGACCAATAAAGCGAATTTCAAAACGTAGGTGCGCCCGGGTGACCTCAATATGCTATGCAATGCAAAGTGTATCATAACAAAGACGTATTGCAAATAGTAAAAGTCGTAGTACATTTAATATGTAATAATCAATGAATCAAACTATTACTATAAACATATCTCGTAAATATAAACTATTTACTATAATTTCACTGAGGGCATGCATAATTCATTCAAGAGCGTTAATTTAAATAAATTATTTTATGGATATTTCTTTTTTATTGCTTAAACATAAATATGTACATTTAAACATATGTGTATTTTATTTAAAATCGTTTGTATCAACACATTTTAAATCTAGATCTATAAAACTTAATTATATATTTTTATTGATATGCATTTCAGCTCTAATTTATTTAATTATAACAGTATATTTATATATATGTATATATATACAATGAATTATATACAATGAAGAATTATGTTTGTAAGAATATGATATAGGCATGATCGTACTATAATTGATAAAACACGAATACTATCGTGAGATAGAGATCGTATACGTTTACGTCGCACGGGACATCCGTAGATCTGAATGAGATGGCAGGTTGAGCAAACTTAATACACATATTGTTCTAAGTGTAACGTAACTCTTGCCAAATGTCATATTTGTGTCACGGTGTTATCGGTGATCTAGAGTGGAGTGGTGGTGAGTGGTGGTGAGTGGTGGTGAGTGGGGTGGTGGTGACCACGCATTGGCTCGGTCAGTACTCCTTGTGTTTGTGGTACGAGCACGCGCTCTACGGATCTTATAAAGTAAGTCATTTTGTTTGATTGCATGCTTATTATTTATTAATTATTGTGGTTCTGAGGCGTTGCGATTTGGCTTGGCGATAGTTAACGTATGTAATGTTGAATTATATTATTAGTTAATATAAGACTAATTATTGTGATTTTTTTTATATTACTTACTAAGTTATATGTTTTTATATTAAGAAATATGATATTAACGATTAATATAATAAAATATTCTATAGCATTATAATAACATAAAATAATGTAAATCTATTGTTATTGATTACGATAGATTTTTATGATATCAATTATATTGACTATTAATATTTTTTATCACTTTTTTTATATATCTATACAAATATTTATGTTTTTAATTTGTTATACATTAAAAATCTTATGTTGCAACAAAAGTTAAATCTGTGATATCAATAAGGTAATATTCGAAATTAACACACAATATCAACGAACAGATATCGAACAACTTTCACAGTGGTTTAAATACGCCATAAACACTGATGTACACATACAGATATGACATTAGGATGGACAGGATTTCTCGATAATAGGAAACTATCACATTAGTATTCGTAACAAATAATAACAGCATTCACTATTTGTAACCGGTTAGAGAAATTTATTTTCCAAATTAAAAAAATCCTATTTTATCTAGTTTAATGGATTATTTATAAGTTTGGCATTGACAATGACCTTCTAGATTTCGAAGCCATAATGGATTTTCATTGTCTACAACCTTTCGATTTTTTTTAATATAACATAAATAGAATCGAACAAGAATAAAGGTTTTTCTTACTATTAAATCTTTTTTACGGAATCTGTTTTATTACTAATCCTAAAAAGATTTAATAAAAACGATTCCTGTAGTTTAAAAATAAATCTTTTGTACTTTTAACAATTGTTTGGAAAATTTAATAACAAGAGTTTATAGGTATTATTAAATTATATTAATAATAATATTTTTTTATGTATAATATTCTAAAATCAATATAGCAAGAAGTACACGTGCGAGTCCAATTGAAAAAATAATACCTTCTTATAGTTTTTTCCTAAGAAACGTCTTGTTAGAAAAGCAATTACTTTAAAAAAATTCATTTCCTTTAGAAAAAGAAATAACTCCATTTAAGAATTGCTCTACTTAATGTACTTATGGATTAATTCTCTTCTGATTATTCAACCAAGATAAAATAATAGAATGTAGTATAGAGAACGAAATCTTCTGAATTCCACAAATACAAGGTTTTACAAGATCCGAGTCCACTGTAACACTGTATGATAATTTTTTAAACTTCACACTGATACTATTTAACTCTGAGCTCTTTAGTTACAATCCGTAAAAAAGAGTAATATAGAAAAAGGTTAAAAAATATACAAATAAAAGTATCTAATGTGAAGTTTCCAAATCAATTAAAAACTCATAAATTCAACCGGATTATTATATACATTTGAGAGTAGGTATATTAATTTAATTCTGTATCGTATAACCAGATTTTTTAATAATGTTATTAAGCAATTTATGCGGCGAAAATTCCAGATAAATTTCATTTTTTACCAAAGTTTTTTATATATTTAAAACATAACATACCTCCTTAATCGTGCACTGAAACTCTCTATGATAATTAACTAAAATTGTATTTAATTTCATATTATATATATTATTTAACTTTATTTAGTTAGTCATTTTGTTTTAATGAAAAAAAATAATGTATAAAAGTTAGTGTTATGCTCTCAGGTTAGAAATAAAAACAGTAAGTGTTTCCAAAATCAATTCAGTTATATATATATATATATATATATATATATATATATATATATAGAGAGAGAGAGAGAGAGAGAAACGCCTTGGTCGTTTTCGGAGCCTGGTCCTAAGTAACTGATTAGTTAATAAAATATTCGTTATAAGTAATAATACAAGATAATGAAGTTGCGAATGACAGTTCGAATTGTAATCAAATAAATCACTCTATATTTCCGTAACATAATAAATTATATGATACCATACTGATCATTACTAGTGTGGGTTCATTTAACGCAGCTTAAGATATTTGCAATCAATCACTTCATCCTACCTCAGGCTCTCTTCTTCATGTAAATTAAAAATAATAAACTTTAAGATTTACCATGTTGACTATTTCTGCACTAAACACAATCCATACAATTTAACTGTAGAAAAATATTACGAATTAGATTCTTAATTGGTCAATTACTTTTGAAAAACCAACCTGTCTCGAAAACAATTTATCACACGAGATCATAAATAAAAAATGCTTAGTCATCGTCAATTGATAGAATGATTAAATAGTAAAAAAGTAAGAATAAATAGTGAAGTATGTTTTTTATTTATAAATCTTTGTTTAAACCAGGATATTGTATCTTAATTAATTTTCAAGTAGCTTCATTATCGTTTTAGTAGGTTCACTTCAGTATATGATTAATAATTGTTATTGGTCAATTATCTAACTTATAACATGATGCTAGCGTTATAGAAAGTAATGTCGGAAGTCTATCACATGATTTTGAGTTATTATAGAGCCATAGAGTTTACATTTAGGTGTGTATATATACATAATATTGGCTATATATGTTACGTCGTAGATAAATTATCATCACGCCAATTAAGCAATGCGTATACGTAACAGTGCTTTAAATATATCGTCCCAATTATCAATTACTTAATATATAACTGTCATAGTTAATATTCCTGATTAATGTTCTAGTGTAAATCCATAATAGGTATCTAAGATTGGTGCAGTCGTCCCAATAAGGTAATCCTTATAAGTACTAGATGTGAGTTTGATTGCACTGCCCGCCATTTATGGATTATAAGATTGATTACAAGAATATTGTGTATATATATATATATATATATATATATATATATATATATATATATATATATATATATATATATATATATATATATATATAGTTATTTTAATTTAGAACATAAGTTTTCTATATTTATTTTACATGGAAATAGTTTCTGTTATGTAGTTGAAGAACAGGTTAATTATAAAACGAATCAAATAAGCAATTTAAAGCCCTTATAAAACTCATCCTCCTACGTATTGAGCAACTTTGTTACATAAAAAGTTATTCAATTTTAGAATTCTAAATTCATTACAAGCGTTATTTAAAGTTGTAGTTTCCGAAGAAGTTAAAATTTCAATAATTTTTAATAAAATTACATGTTAAATGTATTAAAGAATGTCGAAAACCCCAAAGATAGTTTTGTCACATAAACCTGATATTAAGATATAATACTCTATAATCAAAATTTTATTTTAATATAATGTTACTTTATGATAAAAGCTTTAAGGCAAAACAAAAGAATCACGTTACAGCGACGGCGTGTGAATAATTAATAGTGATGGAAGAGAAAGTTATCGAATAAAATTATCATATCGGTATTTTTTACAATTTCCACATGTTAACTTTCTTGTTTGACATTTTAATATATTTTATTTGTCAGGAAGCATTTTCAGTTTATTTGCGGGAAGTCCACTCGGCAACTACATTTATATACGCATTAAGGAGAAACTACTGCTGTCTCCATTGTGAGCTTATTATTTTATGTAATTTTTCTAAATCATACAATAAAAGAGTTTTTTCTAATTATTATTTTATATAAGATTCAATAAAAAATACGTCTAAAATAGCAGTTGTGAAATGGAACGAACAACGCACAGCATATGTATAATAAAATAATTTAAAAATATTACAGTAAAAGTTCATATATGTGATTACAATAATAAAATAATAGCAATATTTAAAATACCATATAATAATAAGAACAAATAACAAACAAGTCATCTAGCTCAAAATCATTATTAAACGTATGTGTTTAGTCGACTCTTGCGCACATCAAAAACCGGAAGCGTTGTGTAATAACATCAGACAGACAGACAGTATAATTTCTCTCAGTTTGTAAATATCACGCATTCATAGAGTTTACATATATATAAGGCATTGTTTTGTTTAACATGAATTTCGATTATATCTATCGAATACTTTCTGTCAATTAAATGTATTATGAAATAATATACAGTAAGATTGCATTTTTAAGACATAGTTTCTAAGTAGGACAAATATTAAATAACCTCAATAGTGTTACTTTGTTTCTAGGAGAAAAAATATTTGTATCGAAATATATATATCACTATCAGTAATGTAGCAAACAGGTACTTCCGTTCGCCATTTTGTGGTCGATGGTTCCAGAAACTACTTACTAAATAATTCACACGGTGAAGCTATTAAGCAATTTCAAACTCTAGGGACACTAACTAATAACTAGAAACTAGAAAACAGATAATTGTAGTTTGATATGAACTTGCATGTATACAAATATTAGGGAAATAGTTCAGCGGTTTTGATTGCTATAAGTTTTAATGAACCTTAAGTTTCAACTGAAGGGACATTTTCTGGAAATGAACATCATAATATACGAAACAATTTATCGTGACTATATATAACTCAATACATATATATTATATTTAAATCAGATATACAAATGATGTGTTTTTTTAATGTTAATACTCAGCTACTTTCACTATCTTTTAATCTCAAATATACTACAATAAATCCCCTGATAAATTATTATAATACTTTTTTTAATAATTTATCATACGTTTATTTTAATTTTCCTGTCAGTATCGAATATGAAATCATATTCCAGCCTGTCCCCACCCAATCATTACTCGGACACCGTTTACGATCGTGTTGAAAATAATTTTATTTAAAAATATTACTTTCGAAAGTCAGACAAAATACACTGTTATACTTAAGTTTAGTTATTAGTTTCAGATAATAATGTATATGGTTTAAACTGATATGGTTTGACCAGACACATCCTTTAATAGGGAGAACCATTTTTATAAAAATCAATAGTCTATTATGATACGAAGAGCTTATACTTTACTAACATATTTAACTGTTTTTGTATATTAATATAAATATAAGTTTCTTTAATGTTAATTATATTCAAATAATTCCACATGTGCTAGAACACAATTTTTTATATATTTTATAATTTATTTTTTTATTATTATTATTTATTTATTTTATACATCTGGCTGCTTTCTAATTTAAATATGTAAATAAACATGGTTTATTATAATCACATTTTTAAAACGAACATTTGAATCAATCATTCAATCAATCAGTCAGAAAACAAGGCAGTCCAGTTACTGATAATATTGTTTAGCAACTATGTAAGGACGACTAGAAATACTGGATTATGAAAGATTGAAACTCTTCAAAGAAAACAAAATTGCTTTCAAAGCTCAACTACTTATGTTCTAAAATACGGACATTTCGAATATTCTATCTCACAACGGTCTGAAAAAAACTATATTCTATCAGTAAACAAAATAAACAGCGGATTTTAATAATTACCAATACAGATATGGTGTAATGAAACACACAAACACAGTTACCTCGGTACACAAATACTCACATCCATAAGTTTATATAAATTTACCGTGTACAATAATCCTTCAAGAAGATTATTGTAAGATTATTGTAAGAGGATTATTGTAAGAGAGAAGTAAGTTTAGAGTACAGAGTGACTTATTATGTCTCTACTTAACAGACATAATAAGTCACATTGTACTCTAAACCTACTTTTCCATAAGTATATTTTAATAAATATGATTTATTAAATATAATATTAATAATTTTATTTCGTTTAATTATCTTTCTTTACAGAGCCAATCTTTTCTGATTCGTGTGAAAGCAATATTCTTTTGAGGACAAATATGAAATTCCATATTAATTAAAACAACGCTGCGAAATAATCAAATTAATAGTTCGCGGAATATTGTAATAAATTAACTGAAATAAATAATACACGTAACGAAAATAGTTATTCTAAAGATCAAGTAGACTCAAAATCTTCTCACAAACAAAACACTACAAACTTGTTCGATTAAATCCCTTTAAGAAGCGAATGCACTTCAGCTAGATGATTAAATTTTGCTTATTGGAAAATGATGCACTAATACTAATATTTCTTACATAAATTTATTAACAAAAACATTAGAAATGTACATGCAATGTTTTATTTTCCGACATAAGTGAAATATAACTATATATATAATATTATCCTAGTCAATACGAACTCGATAATATTAATGAATGACGATATAAAAATTATATAATTGTAAAAAGAACAACAAAAATCTGGATTAAGTAATTAAATCGTTATTTCATAAATGTGTAACGTGGTTTTTGGTACATTTCGCAATGTTTTGACCGGTGCGGACGAAGTCGGTCACCGCGCGGTGATACGAGTTTTTACAGACCAATGAGGATGCGTGTAGCACTTTTACTCGACACCCGTCGTTCGCTTTATTGACTACTTTTATTCACTTTCATCAATTACACGTTTGTTATGAATATTTGAGATGAAAATTTAAGTTACCTGTAGCGAACAAATTAAAATATTTCCTGGAATTGAGTTAATTATCGTTTTAATAACAAAATATGTAACACTAAAAACGATACGCCAATTAAACTTCGCTGATATGTAACGTATTAAGGTGTGCGTAATATTTTATAATACATCTTTGATGTGTTCTCGGTATAGATAATTAGCTATCAAATTTAATTAGAAAGTGAGAAATTTGGGTGCTTTGTAAGTTATAAAGCATCTTTTTGGGTTATAATTAATTTATATTTCCTTTCTATATTAATTAAGAGAATAATTTATAAAAAAATTATAAATGCCTTATTTGTTTTAATTTTATATACCAGCTAACAAAGTTAGATAATATTGCACAAGTTATAATAGATAACAAATATTTCAATAAATTCAGATAGTTATAGTTTTAGTGTCCATTTACATCTATTCATTTATTCTAGGGGTCACTAAGTCCCCGAATTTCGAGCATGATTCAATGTTTGAATGTTTCTACTGGTTTGGAATAAAAAGAACATTATTATCATCTTTTCATATATCTTTTCTTTTGTAATATTATTTTCTGTTACGTTCTAAGCGACAATTCATACTTTGCGAATATTTGTTAAAACTCTGTTATATATTTGGCATTTTCATTAAATCTTTTATTATTTATAAAATTCTTTATATATTTTTTAAATATACTATAAGATAAAGATGTATTTAAAAAATATTACATCCAGTACAGAAAATTAAACTTTTTAATTCCTCTTGAAAAATACGTCTTAACTAGATATGCCGAAGTCTCACATTCCTCTGCCAAAGTATTAATATATGGACGTATATATGTAATACATAGCTTTACTATAACAAATTTAAATAAACCGCTGAATTGCTAAATATAGGTAATATATTTCAAGGACACCAATACAATAATAAAAAATAATCGAAAATATTTTTAACTTTTGGTTGTGAACTAAAATTTATAAAATCCATTTTATGATTTTGATGTTATATTATGAGTGTTGAGTATACATCCACAGTAAGAGTAATTAATTTTATAACCACGGCAGGATTAAATTAATAGTTTTATAGAATCGTCTTATTAAAAAATGTATTATTGTTTCAGAAAATGCGGATATTAATTCTTTGTACGCTGTTGGGGGTGGTGATTGCGAGAGGGGATGATTGGCAACCTATAATGCCAGAATCCGACCTCCTGTACACCACCTACTCAAAATCACCGGAGAGATCATTGGACCCAAGGTAATTAGCAATTTAAGATATAGGTAAACAAAAAAATATGAACAAAAAGTATTATTTTAAATTCGTATTGACTGTTAATTGTAGTGAAGAAACATTTTTAAACTATAACATAATTAATGTCGTTAAAGAACCTATTATAACTTTCTTCACATGTGTTCTTTGCCTAACACAATCATGAGGACTCTTGTCAGTTGTAAACTACGCTAAAAGCTCATTTCATACCGAATACCTACATGACTCCAACTTAGATCTTGTTAACATCATTTAAGTCTGGATACATGGCAAACTAAGTCACAAGCATTAAGGCGACTTTACACTGACATATAATTAAACGTGCTTACTAAACAAATTATCTAACGCGTATGTTTGATCTAAGTCATGGAAGAAAATATGATATAAAAAAAATTTTTTTTTTGCTTGCAACAAGTTGCGTTACAAGTGTCAAAAAAAATAATAAATTCATACCAGTGCAGTGGCTGGGTTTTTGTAAGAATTAAAATTGTTATTATTTATTTTGTTGTTTTTGATAAGTATTTTTCCTAACAGTTTATTAAAGGTTGTGAATCGGCGACCGCTCCCACGGCCTTCCTACAGCAAGCCCGCTAATCTATTCAACCCTGCTCCGTCTGTGAACTCTGATTCGTGCAGTGTGTACAAGGTGTCTATGAATCAGGAACTCTTCTACCAATATGTAGAATATGAGACGAAAATACCAGATCTTAAGGAATTCACACTTTGTATGTGGAGCAAGTTTCACAACCATAGCGAGGACCACCCGCTTTTCTCATACGCTGGTTAGTAAATTTATTATATATTAGAAATAACTTAAAAATCACCTTCCAATCGTAATATAAAATAACTAGTTATTACTACACTTCGATAGAAACTAATTCTCCGTATTGACCAATTTTGCTACGGATACATTAATTAGGTACTGGTTCTTCAAGCTGTTGCAATTCCTAATAGTATTAATGATGTCAATATATTTAATACCTCTCTAAATATTGCAACTTTGTCAAGGGTATAATCGGTTTTATGTGAACCATAAAAACTGGTATATTTTAATTAGTATTATTGAAAATTCCTTGCCACATATCAAACAAACTAAATACCAATTCTATGAATGTTTTATTATTTTCAAAATAATTTAATGTATCAAATTTTCTGCGAAATATATATATTTTATAAATACTAATACAACTCTATTATGAGCTTAGTTTATTTTATGAAGTTCATTTTCAAAGGCTATTATTATAAAATATTTTTTTATTTCACTTTTCTCTTGATCGATGTTTTCAAAAAACTGCCGTTTTACCGTACGTCTTGGTTAGTCTAAGTAAAGAAAATATAATATTTAGTGAGGCTGTTAGGAACATGTCACTAAAATAATGACGTTTAACAGAAAGTGTGAACACTTAGAACGTTAAACAGATTTGAAAAATTAGACGTATATTTTAACGAGTGCAATTTATTAATAAATGATATTTTAATTCCAATAGACTAGTATTTAAGTTCCATTTTATTAAATATTCCTTACACGACTTGGGTACAACAGATCAATTCACATGATAAATTTAGCCTACTTATTTGACACGTTACGATATGTAGTGCGACAGTTTGAGTCTTGAGATAGCCATTGCCTAAGAGCTCGAAGTCGTGACCGTCTGTTACGAGGCACTAATTCTATAAACACTATTTATCGGACATGATGCCTCGAAGCCAATCGTTTAAAATAACCGAAATAGAACTGTGATGTCTAGTTTAATTTGGTATTTATATATTTACGTAATATGTTATTAAACCGGTGGTAAATGTAATAAATCTATTATTGAATATTGAAATTAATTTATAATTATATTGGGAATAATTATTTTGATTTTGAAATCACTGATTCTAATTAAATGGCAATGCTATGCTATAAATGGATTTTATTCTGTGTAATATAATTTTGATATGTATAAATAATAATCATGAATATATTCCATGAATTTAAGATCGCGGATGGTTGTATAAAAAATCGATAATCTCTTATAATTATTATTATCGAATAACATACTTTACGAAAAAGAAGCTAGCACATGCTAATATTGAATTATAGGATAATTTTAATGTTCGTTGCTTTTATAAGAACGTATCATTCTCTAACTCAGATTCTGTATATGTATTCGGATCTTCTAACGTAAATTCTATTCATTATTGTCCTATCGTTTGCTATTTACAATTGCGAGAAAGGGGTTAATGTAAAAGTACTTACTATATTTGGAAAGAATATTTAATTCTAGAAATGGAATTTTTGCTACATTTTTCTATACTTTTAAGTACAATAACCTAATTTTATAAATAATTAATTATGTTTGGTTTATCAAACGGCATTCATTTTACTTACTATCGAAAATAATATCAGTAGAGCGTTGTATAATGCCTCTTGATGTTACTCAATTATCGTATCAATAGACAGTCAGTATAGAATCCCTCTACATGGATTAGTTATCGACCGGCGTCAATAACACCAGTTTTGGTAGTTAACTGAATCAGATATGAGAGTAACTGGATATATTTATGATTTTAGTTTGCTCAGTCATATAAAACAAAAATTCTATTAAAAATATATACATAATATATATATATATATATATATATTTTTATATCTAGTGGGATCCAACCCGAAGGAAATATCTGCTTGGATATCAAATACGAAAGAAGCCAGTTACTTCAGCATGGCAGTTCATGGGCAGACGTACTTCAGACTCAACTATCCTCTGAAGCTTAACACGTAAGTCTAGAAAAGCATATAATACCTAACAGTGTAAGTGACTATCTTACACACTAATATTTAAAAATCTTCTACGTAGTAATATGATAACCCATACGTACACAGAAACAGACACACATCTACGATGCTTTTAATCATTTATTCCACCATTAGTAAGAGTATTTCCTCTTTTTTTTACCATGTGTTTTGAGCATCACACAAAACAAAGTCGTCTATTAAAAATATGTACTCTTTGAAAAGGCTCAACTATTGTCTATGTCAAAAGTAGGAACGTCAAATATGACAGATCCAATGGAATTGGTACTCGTTATAATCCTATCGAATTCTAAAATCAAAACGGGAATTCAGTCGGCCCTGCAGCTGTATTTCATATGAAACACACATTTTATTGACAGGTACATAGCTGGTGATATTGGAACTAGGCTTTTTAGGTTAGGACTACACCTTTTGTTATTTTAAACAAGGTTACTTTTAACAAACGATTGTCAATCATATTAAGTGTATTGTTAATGTTTAAATAAATGATATTTAATATCATTGATCAATACCTTCTGTTCTTTTAGTTAATTTAATTAATCTTAATTATATAGTATTGTAAAGCCAGTCGTGAGCTTTGCTACTTATTGATTATATGAAGTGTTATTGAACACTATCAAAATAAAAGACTGATAAAGTTCAGTGTGATTTGTGTAATGAGTAGGATGTGTCGATTTATACCGCGCCCAATGTTCTACACATATCAAGGAAAGTTGGTGTAACTTAAAAGCTTCGTCTCTATAAGCCTAATTGAAGGACGTATGGATGGAGAATATTATATATATAAGCGAATTGATATTGTAACAACAGAGGCCTTTTCTGCTACACAGGTCACACACATGTATATCTTGTGTGATTCGCCATATACAGCGCTTTATTTAGTTTTCTGATTTTATAATAATATTACTGCTCTTCCTTGGGCCAGATAAATATTTGAATATGATTCTTAGAATCGAGTAATTAACTCATATATTGTTCAGTGTACGCTTTTTGAAAGTTTAACTTTGTGATATTTTTCATCCTTCACTTACCATTTGAAAGATATTGAGTTACAAAAATAAAATATCCAGGTAGCATAATGTCAATTGCAGAAAAAATCTTGCAATATATTAACATTGATTTACAAGACGTTTCCATATTTATGTTTAAGTATGTCATTGACGACTCCATTAACAGCACAGTATGAGAACTAATAACGTAACCGTAAGATAACATCACACCTAATGTAATCGAAATGTTACGTTATGAAGTTATATAAACTATATAGAGTTGGATTTCTATTATACTTCTATTATTACCAATATAGAGCAGTTGTCGTAGGACTGTTTGAACGAAAAAAAGGTTTTTTTTTAATACTTACCATATATATTAATACCTTATAACTATACACCTGCAACATGTCCAGGATATCCCAATGTTCCTAAAATTAATGTTATTTTATGTTTGACTTTGTAGTATTATCATTTTTATGAATTTTATAATGTTAGTAACTTCTGAGGCTGTTTCAGTTAAATGTTAAAACGTTTTAGCTTCCTTTATAAATTCGAAGTGAGGAACACCGGATTCTATAATCCTTCGTTTAATTATATATATATATATATTTTTCTTTTTACCAACAATGCACGTTATCAATAAAAATAAAGAAAAACCTTAATTCCAAGAATGATAGTTTATTAATTGATATAACTTAGATCTAATACAATTTCTGGACATATATGTATGTAATCCGTTTTTTATATTTTTTTGTATTTTTTTTTTGAGATCCTTAAATCTAGATGACATTTGATTCTAAATGCAGAATAGAAATATACGCTAGATATAAGAATATAATATAATAATATCCATAAATATACATCTAGTTTCTTTTTTGTTTTTGATACATACTTTTAGATATTTTAAGCGAAATTTAAATAGCATTGAAATGGATTAAGACACACCTATACACCTATAACTTGAATATGAATTATTAATTTGAAAAGATTTATAGAAAGTGGTAAGTAAACATTTCGTGGCGATGTTTTATGTACTTATAATTCTTGCAACAGCATATCGATGTTTTTGACGAGTACTTGTCCTCAACATCGGTACATTTAATGCATACGCAAGTAGTTGATGATAATAAACGGTGTTTTATCTGAATTTTTTTCAAGTATAGTGTCTGTAAATATAAAGGTAACAATTACTAATTAAAGACTAATAAAACTAATCCATGACTCCTGTCATGAAAGTACGGATTTCCTATACCTAGTTGGTATTTCAGATTTTGATATCATGATATTTCTGATTTACCTCACTGGCGTTACTGCCAATAACTGGATTGATATCATGTGTGGTTGAAGCTTCACAAAGGATGCATAATTACAGTTTTTATTGTTTATTCAAGTCTATGAACTATAAATGCTGTTTTAACTGATAACGAACATGTTCACTAAAAACAGTTTCTCTAGTCTTAATCTTATTGACATCCATACCTTCATGATCAGAGAACCTAAGCTTTCCTAAAAATAACAAAGACATTAAATGAATAACATAAGAGAATGCGCCAAAAAATATGAATAGGGTAAATGAGTATGTTTACGGCAATTGCGCCTATAAATGCAATTGCCAAAAACAAAATGATAGGCCAAATTCTACGATTTGTATGTACGAAATAATACGAATGTAATGTTATGAAAATCCAATTATGAGTATGAAGAAGACACTTAAAAAATAATATAATATTTGTCTCTTCCAGATGGTATCATTCATGTCAGTCATGGAATGGAAAAACAGGAGAGTGGCAGATTTGGGTAAATGCTGAAAGAGTCGGCAGAGGCTTTCATAATCGGGTAAGAAAATCTCTTAATTTAAAAAATATATTAAGAAGTGACTGTGTGGACATTGACTTTTCAAAGATAAAACTATTTTTTAGTAATTCAAGTTTAGTGATATTAAATTAAATTTTATTACTATGCTTTCTCAGCTTGTCGGTCATATCATCAAAGGAGGTGGTACTATCATAAGTGGACAAGATCAATCTCTTCTATACAAAAAAGATGGCGCTGAACCGATAATAAGTAAGTCAAGTATCAATACATACAGTATTCATACAATATCCTTGTCAGAGTAAAAAATATTAATCATTTTTGTTTTTTAATTTTAGAACAATCGGGTTTAATAGGAGAAATTACTATGTTACAACTGTATCACGTCGCTTTGACTGCGGGAAAAGCTCATAGAGATCATAAACATCACCACGTACATCATTTTAAGCACGATGGAACACCATTGGAGACCCCATCACAACCAGGAGTTGAATCAATGGAACCTCCTGCTATACCTATTGGAAACGGCAACTTTTTAGTTGGTGGTCAATTACAAAGGCCTGCTGACCTAAACTTGGCACAACCAGCTCCTCAACAAATGATTCCGGTGAAACTGTCTAATGGCCTGCAACTTCAACAAGAGTATATCAATGGACAATTGGGCAATAGAATTGTATCAGAGCAGTTGCTCAATAGTGTCCAATCTTTGCAAACAAATCAAATATTTGGAAACAATAATAAACAGTTACCATATCTTGGATTAGCGGTATCACCATTGAATCCAAGCCAGCGTTATCCAACTAGAACTTTTGGACCAGCCAAAGGCACTACTGTTCTTCTTTCAGGGTCTCTTATCAACCCTGCTAACGTTCAATATATTGACGATGCCGAAAATTCACATAATCTATTTAAAAGAGATTCTAAGAAACGAGACAAAAGAGACAATCCAGAGAAAGAATTGGAAGATGAAAGAAAGAAAGGTAAGTTTTATGATTATTTTTTTGAATACCAAAGTTACATCAGTGCAAAAGTAATTAATAGGGATCTTATAATTAAGGCACAGGAAAAAAAGACAAACGAGGACTCGTCTCCCTGTCAGACGGATCAATTGTAGACGAAGCGCTACTCAGCCCAGATCTCTTTGATACTAAAGAAGACGAACTACTGTTTCAACAATCCCTGCAAAATGGATTGGCTGGCGTTGTGGGAAATCAACCAATTCAAAACCAACAAAGACAGAACGTAAGTAGCTATTTTTCAGAAATATGTAATTTTTTTTATTAATTTAATATCAATGTTGATGTTTCGATGAAATGTTTCGAACTTACCATGAAATTTTTTTAAAATTTATATATACAATATAAAGACTTTGGTTTTAAAGGTGGACGAAAGAGAACCAGCCGAGGCAGAAGTCAAAGCCGTGATGGAGGTCTGCAGTGGATGCAATCCAGAGCCATTTAAGAAAGCTCTCATTTTATCATGGAGGGGTACGCCTAAAAAACTATACAGCGGGGCGCATTACTATAAGGGATTGCCAATATGTCGAGCTTTCTAATCTGGTTTAGATTAAAAGGCTAGTCGATATTATAGTATGATTAGGCAATTCATAGAGAAGAAAATTTAAGTGCCCAATTATGTTATAAATAATAATTTTATTACATAATATGGGGTAAAATCGATTCCAAATCCCTTAGTAATATTTTTTCTAGATATAAGTACATTAACATTTTTTTAATCGTTCTGGTAATAAGACTTACAAAACAATAAAGGAAATTTCAGCCATATTAGATCAATACTTTAGCCTGTTAATAAAAAAGTTTTCTAAATCTTTACGGTTGAAACTGGCTATCTAGTATCTAAATAGCAGAATCCAGCTGCGAATGTAATCAAGCCCTAATCCAGATAGTTTTGTCAATATCATCTAGAAGATAGTAACTAGTACCTACCTATCTTTATAATTTTATCTTTACTTTAACTATTATCTTTACTTACTTCACCAAACGACGAACATTATAAAACCTATTGGAGTTTTGAGATAATACTTCGAACTTGCCATTGCAAATTATTTATTATAGACTAAGTCATGCATGTATTTTTTACTAGTTCTAACCAATCTGTTACCATGTTTTAATTATATTAAATATAATTGTGAAAATATATTGACTTTTTATTATTACCACAAAACCATTTCAGTGCATATTAATTCATAATTCTATCTACGTAAAAAATAGCATGTGGCATCTACTGTAGCCAATAAAAAGTGATAGTTCTATATAAATCTCTATGAATCCTATGAAGAATTTTGTTACACTATGTAATTTCTCTCCATTAAAATATCTAATATTTTTGGGAGTTTCCAATTATTAGTATTTAAGACATATTTATATTAACTATATCGTTCAGAGAGATAAAATCGAAAAAAAAATAAAGTAAAAAAACTTACCTTCTGAGAAAAAAAAAGTGATGACTTTAATAGTCCAATGCTTAATAATAATCTATGATAAATAAAAAAAACTCAATATGAAATATAGTAAAAAGCATTCAGGAATCTGAATGGAGTAGATGAAAAAAATTAAAATTAAAGTGAAGTTTACACCAGTGCGCCTTTAAACATTGAAAATAAACATAGATGTTCAAAAGATGTATGTTAAAAATGTCTTCAACAAAATTAAAGAGTCATTCCCACAGAATGTTAGTTTATAACGCACTCGAGTAAATATTTGATGAATAATGAGTAGCCGTAAAGTTACATCATATATAAAAAAATACTAAAATGTATCACTAGATTGTAGTAAATTAAAACTTTAAAAATCATAAACTGCAAATATGATTTGTGTAAGGACCTTGAAGTTCTAATATGAAATATACAAACTATAGATGAAGAATGTAACTTAAATATATATGAAGAGCCAAAGATGGTACCATCGCACCTGTAATGTGATTTGCAACTTACTTTGTTCTTATTATGAACATGTTGATGATGGTAATCCGAATCTATTTCTGGCTCGCTAAAGTAGCTCTGGTCCTGCAAACAAAATGTAAAGTTAAGCTCGTCCTCTCTTTTGATCGATTTTGCATAAGCTGGTATAGAGACAACTTTGGGCACATAATTTAGAAACATTTAAATATTGATTTATTATATTAACCTTTTTTATAGTGAATGAAAGAGAAAATACCTGTAAAGCTTTCAATGAAAAGTGCAAGTCCAACAAGTTTAACGCTCAACATCAACAAGTTAAAAACATTCCTTTAAATTATACGAAATAAAGGACATACAATTTTTTATTCTACAATTAATTTTCTAAAACTTTTAGCTTCCGTTCCGAGTTTGTTTCAATATAATATTTTATTTCATGAACCTGTTATGCAAAAGTTTGTTATGAATTATGTTCTCAACTAGACTAAAAAAAACTTTCTTTTTATCCCCTGTATTGTGTTAACTAACTACCTCGCTACCTATATACTTTTTAGTCATATAACTCTATGCCTTAGTAATAGTAAACATGTAAAAAACCTACCAAGGACGTTTATTCGAAAATCTCAATAAAATAAACACTAAACATTAACGATACTCGCACATCAATGCTTTAATTATTTATATAAACAAATTACAACAAGCTCTCCATTGTCTTTTAAGTTAAAAAGAAAACTATTTTCGACAAAGAAAATGTTCACTATATGCCTCTGATTATAATAAATCAGATAAATAACATAACAGGTCGGGATATAAAAAATAGTGTCAAGACTTTTTAATTAAGACTCACATTATTTATGGCTAAGAAAAAGCTTTAATATGTTAAAATTTAAGAGCAGTGCTGTGATGTCATCCCAACAAACCTGCCTTTGTGGCGTAGAATTCAGATAAAGTTGCTTGTTCTAATCCTCTTCAAAATGTAATATTGTTTACAACTCGAGAATTGAATATGCATTTTTGCTAAACAGTTCACGAAGCTTTATGCTATAAACTTTTCAGCGAGCTTTGATGTTAACATCAGTTTGTATAGGTTGATAGTTGTATTTTTGAAATAAATGTCTTTATATAAAAAAATTAAGTAACAAAACAATATTCTCTGTCCACTAAAATCCTAGTAGACTGTAAAATACGAACCTGATCCCAGACAGAGTTAGTTGGCATAGGAACAGATCCAGCGCCCAAAGCTCCAGGGAAGACACCGCCCCCGATGTCAGCAGCCTCAAAAAGACGTAGTACTGAACGATCACGTATATCCCGCAGGTGAGCCCTGGTCACAAATAAGTATGTCAATGCCTGTTAATTGATTAGTACTCTTTACTTTCGCTTAGTAATCAAAGTAAATAACATGAAAAACAACTTTACCCGAATACCCGGAGTGTCTAAAATTTGCCGTAATGGCAAACAATTGCTCACAAAATAGGTCACAAGCAGAAACGTGTAACGTTAATTAGAAATAAAACAAAAATCTTTTAAAAAGTACTTTTTGCATTGAATAGGTAATAAAAACTGAATTGAATTACTAGAGACAATGATATTCTGTACTTTTTAGAACGTGCTCAAAGCGTATTTACTTCACAAAGAGACGAAATGGAACTAAGTAATGCTTGACATAAGATGTGTCAATTTAAACTGGTTGATAGATTTTAGTCATTTGAAATTGATTGATCAGGTGAGCTCTTGTAGTTTTAATCAAATAGATTGAGATAGTCGTTTCTATTAGTAAATATTTTATAAATCAGTTACCTACATAGGATATCGTCTATGGATATATAGGTCACTATTTAGTAATCATGCAATAGAAAGCAAATTTTATTTCAATACCTTCGTGTAGAATAAAAAAAAAATGAACAATGCTTGCTTTTAGTTAATAATCGTTGAATCTATACTAATATTATAAAGCTGAAGAGTTTCTTTGAACGCACTAATCTCTGGGACTACTGGCCCGATTTAAAAAAATCATTTTGTGTTGAATAGTCCGTTTATTGAGGAAGGCTATAGGATATCATCTCGCTGTGACTAATAGAAGTTAAGCAGCGATGAAAAATGCTGCAAATTTAATATAATCTAATAGGTTCTGACTGACTTAGTTATATCATACAGTCTAAACCGCAGGTAGTAGAGATAGTAAAATTGGAGGATACATTTGTTTTTCTACGTAGTGGTGTACTAAGAAAAGATTTTTTTAATTCCACCCTTAAGGGTTTTAAATATCAATTTTGTATGGAACTCGGCGGCAACACTAAAAAACCACGCGGACGAAGTCGCGAGCGACCCCTAGTTAGTAATAAAAGAAAAGGGTAGAATTGTTTATCACAAGTAACAAAATTACTGTTAATTCAATTAATGCCAAAGGCATTATTTTTTAAAATTCCTAAATATAAGATATATCGTAATCATATTATAAAATTTCACTTAGCTTATTAATAGGCATTTACTTGCCCGGATGGGTCCGAAAAATATTTTTGTATTTTATAAAGGCTACCTTTATTAAATTATATTTATATACCATCCACATTATAAAAATCAATCCATATCTTTTAAAGCATGTAATTTTTTTACTTGTTAGAAAATAAAAATCTGCTTTTTATAAAAGTTCTTGTCTATATATATACATATATATTAAATGTTCATAGCTAACTAATATATGTAATACGCAACCCTCCCACCCTTCACTTGAATGCCCAGGCCATCAGTTTTGATTTGCATAAATTAAATCAAAATAATAACCTACATTAGTGATATGCATGTAGGACACATATATATATATTATTTAACATATGAACCTATGTATAATAGAGTCATTATTATTATGTGCATTTGATTGTCTAACGAACCGGGTATGTACAGAACCTCCTGAGCACAAAGGTGAAGCTATTATAATGTTCTTTTAACTATATACTTATTTACTTCCTTTGAAAACCTAGACATTCCCAGCGTAATTTAATTTCTTATTACTTTCCAGCTCTTTTATAATTGAATAGTGGTTAATATACATACTATATGTATTATTTTCTAGATAGAGGTTAAAATGCCTGAAACATCGAGTTTTGTTCTTAAAGTAATGTTAAATAAAATGAAAGGAAATTTAATTAAAGCTAATTTGATAAAATACACAAAACATTTCACATTTTTAAATTTCCAACAATTTGAAGATTTAAAAAATTATATTCATAACATTCACTTAATACTTACCAGGCCAGAATGTAATAAGTATTTCATTCTAACTCTAAATTACTAGCAACTATAATTATTTACATCATATTCCTCGTTTTCTTAAACAAGTTTAATTATGGATGACTTACGGGCATCGATGGTCATGGACATGTATGATTCCTTCTCTCGGTTTCATAGTTCTAAAGTTCGACAAGTTTTATACAATAGATAACTAAAAGTTAGCTCGTTTCTCGTATGAAACGATTACCGGCGGAACGTACACTGATGCCATTCCCCTCGCTGATAGGGCACCCGGCTACCGCGCAAGGCGGGAACGCCCTAACCTATCAGATTGTTAATGACTGTATACCCAAATTTAATTTAAAAATAGACATTTTTCTAATACTGCGTAAATCTACTCAAATACCATAAATGATAATTACTTGTATTTAAACAAGTTTGGAAAATTTTTAGGTGGATTTTTTTAAAGCTGTAGGCTCTCTGAGCATTCCAAAATATTCAGTTATCTCGAAGCAATTTAAAAAACGAGCATTTACCTTTTCTAAATATGAAATGAGACTAGAAAACGATTAAATAAGATACTTCCCGGTATTGCAATTAGTAAGATATTAATTTTGTAAGCCCGGGGCGTAAAATGACTTAAATTCCATTACATTATTGAAGCGGGAAAATTATAACGTCGCCAAAAATAGACAAAAAAATAAAGGATATCACATAATTTTAAGCTGTGGTGAAAATTTTGATGTTGACCGAGTAATCACATAAATATACAGAAAAAATAAGTATTTTTACTGTTTTAAAGTTAATTGCTTTGATATTATGTCAACACTTTATTAACCAAACAATCTAAATCCAATCAGATGTTAGCTAATTAATTATGAGTCGGTTGGGTTCCAATAATACTTGTGGGGTCACCTAAAACTATAATAGCTATGTCCTAAACACAAAGAGGAAAAGGTCAAGCTACCTATATATGATCAATTTGTGGAAATGAATATAAAGAACTTTGACAATTATTTGTAATATTCTTAAAGATTAGATTGATAAACAGTTCTTGTACATACATACATACGTGTATTTAATAATGTCCGGATTTCCTGTCACCTTGTTAAACTCTTTGTTAGAGATCGAAGATGTGATTCCAGCATCACCAAAGATTACTATAACTATATAATTACAGTATTTTTTATAAAGTATTTCCAAAAGTAGATTAACTTTGTTGGTACTTGTAAAGATAAATAACAGTATCAAACTGCTAAACCTTTTAAAATTACAAGCTTATCTGTGGTCATGACTGGATTAATTTATAAATGTTATATATCCTATGGGTATATATTTCTGATACATAGAATAGTATATTCAAATTATTTATATTTATTTTAAAGCATTACCATGTTACCTATACTTACCGCTTGTGCCTAATACTACATAAATATATAAATGTTGTACATACTACTATATATACTATACCTAAATTTTAAACAAAATCTTATCTTTAGATTTTAATACTTTACCTTACGTCCTCTAGTTCGTAGAACATATCCTTGGAAGTATCATGTATGTATATCTTCACATACTCGCTGTCCATGTACGACATAGTGAGTTGCTTTGAGAAGCTTCGAACGAAAAGCGCTTTCACAGTATCAATAGACGTGACCTCATTGGGCAGTAAAGCTCTCTTGGTTTCGTTGCGGTATTGCAGGAATACCAAACCTGCATAATGAGCATTGTTATGTGATTCGAGAAGTAATTAAACATTGAAACAATGTATCACTTAATATATAAAATATTAAATGAAGTATCCTATGAGCCATGTTATGCTTTTAAATTAATATATAAACATACAACGAAAAATTTGAACTTGCAAAATCTTGGAATCCGTTCCCGTCACTCTAACTACTGATATCTTGGACAATTAGCCGCCTTCATTAATTAGCATTATATTTAAGGTCATCTTTTAAAAATCCTAACGAATCTTTAATATAAGCTTTACAATATAGAAAAAAAATATTAATTGTAATTGTCCATAAACATGTTAGTCATGTTATGCTTTTAAATCAATATATAAACATACAACGAAAAATTTGAACTTGCGAAATCTTGGAATCCGTTCCCGTCACTCTAACTACTGATATCTTGTACAATTAGCCGTCTTCATTAATCAGAATTATACTTAAGGTCATCTTTAAAAAATCCTAACGAATCTTTAATATAAGCTTTACAATATAGAAAAAAATATTAACTGTAATTGTCCATAAACATGTTAGTCATGTTATGCTTAAATTAAATAGTAATAATACTAGTGACGTAAATTACAGAGCTTAAATAGACATAAAAGATAACTGTTTTTCGAAAGTTTCATTAAAAATATGAAACCCGTGTCAACTTAATTCTATTTTAATGAGTATTACCCAGCGGACGTTCAAGAGTCTTGCTAGGAGTGCGAACTACGGGTAGAGAGGACCGTTGCTTGCCTCCACGACGAAATCCAGTAGACGAAGTCTCGACCTCTGACATCACCCCGGGGTCATCCTCAAAAAGCAAGAGGTTGCTGTTCGATGGCAGATAGCGGGGCAGTGGCGGCTAGGAGATAATTAACATTGCTGTAAGCTTAAAGATGATCCCGTTTTCCTTGTCTCAATACATGTGTTTAATGGAGTGTTTTAGCAATACATCTAAAATAAGTCTTTAATTACAACACAATAAAACTATATTCCTTTCATAACCTATACAAATAAATGGACCAAAGAATTGGCTTCTTTCATCGCAAATAGGTACTATCACATTTTTTATTTCATCAGAATATTAAAATATTTTTAATGTTTGGAGTTATATATAGTAAATATCTCTTGAACAGGTTTTTTTATTAACTGTAAATATAAAAATAAATTTCTTGTTAAAAAAAGTTTTTAAAATAAATGTTATCCAAATCTTTAATTTCTTTTTAAGGTATTTAATTTAAATAATTCGAAACGAGCTCAGAAAGAGTGCAAAGTAAACTGAAGGTATCGTCTTCATAATTCGCAGAAACTTCAGAAATACTCTTTTGACAGAGAATACAGCATATTATGTTAAAGTTTAAATTAAAATGAAAGCATATAATTATACAAATAAGCCAATGATTTAATAATATATATAATAAAATAATTATTTTCCCACGCTGGTTTAAGGTTATTAAAAATAAACCGAGAAGAGCAAATATCCAAAAATATACAAAAGTATATAAAAAGGCTCATTCATATAGGTAACTAGCTGATATATTCAATACGAATAGACTTTCAGAATTAATTTTCCAGTTCTTACAGCTGTTTGATGAAAATGAAAACAAAAATGGCCCATTTTTTACAAAATGTTTGTACATATTTTTATCAAAGTCTGAATTTTCTGGTGATTAAAAATGTCGGAGAAAGTAATTATTATATTAAACGATTATTGAAATATTTCGATAAAATTGGTTGTTTTTCTATATTTATTTGTAATCAAAAAAAGTCTCAAAACGTGTGCATTTTTTCTTTAACCAGACTGTTATATAAGAAATGTGACATTAAAAGTATCACGCAGTTCATTCACATTTCAATTAAATCATGCTTAATTTATCCGAAATATTTAATCCGATTTAACAGATAACACAAAGATGAAATAGAAACTGCAACCTGTGGCAGCAACGGACATAAAAGTATAGAGAACGCTTAGAACTTAAACAATATTTTAGTATTAAACAAGTTAAATGCTTTGACATACGCCTCTCGCAATATCTCCTGAGAAAGGGCTGCAATATTCTTGTTTACAATATAATTTAGTTGGGTGGGAGTTTAGTTGGAAATCTAATGGGAACGTATTCGCTTGTAAAAGCGTATGTAGGAAATTGTGTTCTAGCACATATCAAGTTGCTTTTAAAGTCTTTTGATAGTTTATATTTATGAAAAGATGTTTCTTTTAATGTTGTATAAGATGTTTTGTTTTATCAAGCAAAACATGAAGGGCTGGATTGCGTAAAATAATTGTATAGTATACACACTAGCTTACCTTCCTCGTATGAGGATCTATTTGTCGGTAGGGCTTCATGATGCGAATTTTAGCAGGTACTGCGTATTCTGGAATGTTCATGATCGCAACACCGTATCCCTACAGATTTATTGAAAAACCAAATATATATAAGAAATTAAAAAAGAAATCATAAAATAACATACACAACTCAAAAAATAACAAAAGATAAAATTACAATTGAGATCTAATTGAACACAAACCGGATCAAAGATATCTGTCACATGGACAATGGGCATGCCCATTTCATTTTCTAACAAATTGTTTTTAAAAGAGACAAGTTTAATCTAGTTTAAATAGAATTTTGTTAAAAATTACTTACTATTTTAGTTATTTGAACCTAGAATTATTATTAACATTTTTTTAAGAAAATAAGTGAAACCAAAAACCCGATATTTTTCCCTTCTATCTTGAGATAGAACGTAAATAAATCTATATATTTATTGTAAAACTGTACCAATATAAAATAAGATGTAATGACCCATTATAAAATAAAAATTTCTAAAAACCCAACGCATATATTTGCCACACAAATTGGGATTCTCATAAATGGCGTTACAAAATAAAATTGTGTATAAATAAAATAAAAATAACTGAACAAATATACAAAGTGAAAAATGAACAAGACGTCATATCTCCCGGACCTGTTGATATTCAGAGTACTCTTACCCCATTATCCATCCCACCAAGACCATGCTGCTGAGCATACAAGTGGTTGCCAGCGAGGGTGTGGCGCCTGGGATCGTCGCGGCGGGAGGGGCGGCCTCGCAGGGGCCCACGGCTGGGCTCGCCATCAGATACACCCCCTAGTTATAGAATAATGCTTTAGAACTACACCTTCTTGAATATCGTTGAATATGTTCGTGTCATGCGTTAAATAAAAAATGATTATAAGGTGAACATGCATTTTGTAATTTATTTACGGTTGTGTGTTTCTACAGTCAAAAGCTTATCTCACTAGTAAACATTATTATAATATAAACTATTGTATAAGCTAAAGTATTTGAAGGCTTATTAGTAACATATAAGTAATACTATTAATATTTGTTACAGAAAATGCAACAAACCTAAAAAAAATGTTTTTTTTTACCTTTTTCTACAGAACTTTCCGATACTTACTCGTTCTTAGGATATTACAACATTTGGCTAGCTTACAAGATAAAATAATAAATTTATATTTTTGTTCCTTTTCAATCTTAATATTTTTTTTTGCCACAAGAATTCGCTATATTATTTCAGCGGTGAGATGGGTAAAGCGACCTCATTGTGAATAGACTGCTCCTTCTGTATTTTTTAAAAGAAATAATGTATGAATACAGTAGTATGAGATGAAAAGAAGAGTATAGCATTGCACATAATAAAAAAAAAACTACTTACATCAAATAAAATTATGGTTAACAATAAATGAAATTACAAAAACATCTGTGATTGAATTAAATAGATGTATTAAAACAAAAGAGCAATGAAATGTCTATTTATTATAAGGATAAAGATTTCTTTAATGAAATGTGATTGTTTAATAATAAATAAGTATACGAATAGCAATTGCAAGTATTGCTATCCTAGTCTCCTGTGATCTGTAAAATGTAGTTATTTTTAGTTATAATATTATAATTCTTTATTGCACACCACAAAAGATATAAAACACTGAAAAAATGTATTCATAAAATAATTATCTATTTAACTATAAATCGCAAAAATTTGCACTTATTTATAAACATTATTTACTAAAACTTATTGCTAAATAACTATTATGTAAGAAGAGTATTGTATTTAATTATTCGCTCTTTGATTAATACTAAATGAATGTGAAAACAGGAGCAGGACTCGAACCTGAACCACCTCTTGGAAGCAGTCGACGTTGTTCTGATAAACAATTTATAGTGGCAGAATCCGCTTTTGCTTATTTAGGCTTACTATATTTTTTTGTAACTGTCTGTGCTGTGGCAACATTTCTAGAATTTGAGTCCCACTCATTGTGGTGAATTTTATATTCAACATATCTTTATTAGTTAATTAAGCATAACATGGCTTAAGTATAAAAAATATATATAAATTAATTTTTATTATTAATTTATAATTATAATTGCACTCGCCAAATACTAATAATATGAGTGTTTTTAAGTTACTTACATAACTTAAGATAATGTCGTTCATCTGACATTCTTAATCTGCGATTAGCAGCAACGACATCCGGCATTTCCTGCCTCCTCTGAAATTCTATAAGAGGATGACCATCTTCCGAACGTTCAAGAAAAGTGTTTTGCAGACAATTGATTGTAGTGTTTATACAATTTCCATGTTCTTCATCCGGTCCGGGGCACTAAACACATAACGTTTTGTTGGTAAACAATCACTTAATAATTTTAATATTACAAAAACAGTATATTAATTTAATAAATGCTTACAGAAAAACAAGAACTTATACAACATCCCATGATTTAAGATGACTTGTAACACTTTTTTGTATTTAAGTGATCAAACGGACGAAACGAGTGCCGCCAACACTATCCTGCAGTGCAATGCAAGGAGAGCTTTGCTGACTGGGTATTTGATGTACAGCAAGACATTTACTAAAATTTATTACATGCGTACAACGAGCCCTACATCTCTTTTACTTATCGGGAGGCTGCATGAGATAAAAAGAGACGACATATATATATAACCTCCGTACAAACTATTTCAAGGGTCAGTCGAATATACAACTATTCATATAATAGATGATGCATTGGATATTTAAATTATGTTATATAAAATTTGAAAATTTTGAGTTTTCTACGAGTCAATGGGATGTTAGCAGGACTCCAAAGATGCAAGGAATTTTCACCGATTATATCACTATTTTAAAATATATATGCTGTGAGGATATAATTAAGTGACAAATTTAATAAAATTTTATATATAGAAGACATTTTGTTTTTTAATGATCTTGCCATAAAAATATTTTGTAATTATAATTAATATTATGGATTAAAATAATAATTAAAATTGTCAAACTACATATATAATACATTCATATAAGTAATAGATAAATTAATAAAAAACCTATTAGTGATTCTCACAGCCTCCTTCTGAGCATGCGCCTATTTTGAGGGTAGGATTGGTTGCTATGGTTACTTGCATGCAACGTAGTGTGCAACAAGTAAATGGCTGTTTTACAACTACATAGAAACATTATCTATTTAAAATTCATTTATCTCCGTTTTAAGTGCTTCTTTTTTTTTAATAATACTAAATTATTTATATTATAAACATTGTTTTTATTATTATTTATTTTAATAATTAATGCATTTATTAGTATTGCGGTCTACAGTTTTATATGTATGATTTATACTTTCCCAAAAAAACACGTTAAGTATTTTATTATTATAATATTTATTTATATCTTTTTTAATTTGAATGCCAGAGATTATTTGTGTAGATATGTCAAATTAAAGTGCTAGGTGGGCCATAAATAGACCCTTCTGTTAAGACACTACCTAACTAATAATTCAATACGTAATTACTTTTTTCATACAATAAATATTTGTATGTGTATGTTATATGGCATAGAATTAAAAGGCTTTTTAAAATGTTATCTGTTTCTTTGTTCGTCCATCGCACAAAAACTTTCAGAGGCATTTTCATAAAATTTTATATTGTTTAAGGTTTGGCCCTGATCAACACTTAGAATTCTTTTTAATCCTGAAACTTTTGTCTATTTTACAGGAGAGAACAGGTTCTGGTATGCATTATAATTATAATACAAACAGACAGACTACTAGACAGATTATGTTAAATATTGACTTTTTAATATCTTTTTTGCATAATTCAATACAAACTTTTATTTTATTTACGACATAAAGTGTTTTTGCTGTGTTTACAATAGAATTAAAAATGTATCCGTTGGTAAATGATTGGTAAATGATTGGTTGCTAATGATGAACCATTGGTAAATGATAAATTAAACTTCTCTTTTTCAAATTTATCCTGAAATATAGGCCTGTTTCAAAGTAAAGCTTTATTAAACAATAGAAATTTAATATATATTTTACCAATGGTTTACGTTTCGGAGTAAATTTGCGGGAGAGCCTTGTTAAGATAATTTGTATAGTATTTTCATCATAATCATTTTTAATTTTGACCTCCTCTTTAACTTGAACTTCCGTTCCAAAGTTTCCGTCCAAAACACAATATCCTAGAAATAAAATATTTACTTATCGATGTCAGCTGGGCTAAATATAACTACGAACCTGGATAAATATGTGCTTTCATCTCTTTTACCTACTTACTTATGTTCTCCATCATATTCTTGATAATTACTTTCAGGCTAAATTTAATTAGACTTTATAAAAATTGTTTTATTTTTTTAACCTTAATTGCATAAACGTCTTTTACAGATTAGTTGTTAAATTTCATGAAGGAATTCAATATATGTAGAGTAAGAAAGAAAGAAAGAAAGAAAGAGAAAGAGTATTTGTTGTTATAATTTTTAATTAACCATTTTCTAAATAGTAGATATTATTAAGATTTTCAAAGTCCTCAGAAATAACTTAGGTCAACAATACTTGAGAATTAATTGGTCATTTTTGTGACATAGTCATAATGTGATGTGATATGATGATGTGTGTACCTAATTCAAAGTCAATACAAAATTATTATTGAAAGTTAGTTTTATATTATTATTTTTTTTTTATAAATTTAATAATAATTTAATGTATAATAATATCAGGACACATACAAATTGATCAAACCCCTAAGTAAGCAGTCGCTTGATGATGATGTACGAAACCGGTCGCAAATAAAATTGTATCGCATATTTAAATATAGTGGAACTTTGTACAAGTAAAAATTAAGCAAATTATGTTTATATATTAGATATCGATACAAATACATAGAAATACACATTATAAATACTGAGAATATATTTAATAAACGACCAACCCCAGAAATACAGATATCTATGCTCATCACATCTCATCACATGTCTGTCCCAGTCGGGAATCGAACCCGAGCTCCGTTGCCCGCTAAACATTAGGCATCACTCGTCATTTACACAACCTTAGTCACATCTTATATTTAGCTAATCCTTCATAACAGCTTTAAAACTACTCTTGTTGTATTGACGATATTTAACTATATTTTTTAGAAAATTTGAAAAATAAAACTTATTTATAATAAATTTAAAAAGAAATCCAATCTCAAATGATCATGTTACTGACTTTTATATTGCTTCTACAAACAACCAATAAAGACCGTAAATGTAAGTATAAAGTATTTAACCAAATCTATAAATAAATATAGATAGTATAATTGTTTATTACTATCAAATTCTAAGCAGTTCGAACACTTCGAAGTATTTATCTAATAAGAATATGTATTTGGTATATATAAGATTATAATAAAATAATTGCAACAATTAATTCTAAAATTTGTAGTTATTAAAATTAAGTATTTTTTTGGTTTATTAGCCGATCGTCATGAAATTTTGAGTAAGAATAAGAAAGTTAGATTTTTTGTTATACAAATAACTATAAACTCTATGGACCTTAAGAAACAGGACAACAAAATTTGCAAAATTTCTATAAAATCTGACCTACGTGGTCGAGCTATCATTACTGCTCAAGGAAATCCGCAGGAAAAAGCTACTATTAATGTAATAATTCAAGAATTATTACTTTGAAACTTAACTTACTATTCTGAAAATAAGAAATATTGTATTGCATTATGATTATTTTGAAACTGTCAGAGTATAATTCAATTGTGGGTTGCGGACCGAAAGCTAAGCTAAGTGATTGAGTTTAGCTTTCATAGCTGTCGCAGTTTTTCATACTCGTGTGCAGACTGCAAACTATTCACACTAATATGAAAAACTGCCTCAGTTATGCGACTTAAACTAAACTATCTTAGCTTAGCTTTCGGTCTATAACTAGCATATATCATGGTAATTGACTCTTTGAATTGAACATTTTAAAACTTGAAATTACTTCATTGTAATTCATTGACAGGATTAATTAACAAGCAATGTTAACTAATTTCAAATGTTATATGAAGTTTGACAGCACTCAGCAAGGTTGGTAAATTACGCCAAAATACTCTATATTATTATAAATTATTGCCAAGGCCAACATATGATAACATACATATATTTTTCATAAAATTCAGCAGGGCCTAAAAGAAGTATGGACTATAATTACTATTTAAATAAATGAAGTATGTGCAGATAACAGAAGTATAATAAAGAATAAAAAAAATAATTAGTGATGATTATTATTAATTATAATTCTTGCGTTTATGTAATTATTATGGCACTTATTTTATTATTATTCATTTTGCAATTCTTTTATAATAGTTAGGAGAGTGAGTGGATGTAAGTAAGAGGATATATTAGTCTATAAATGTAATAAGATAGTAACAAAATAATTGCTACGTGTTCCGTATATGTGACACAGATTTTAAAACTTCAGTTTAAAATGCTTTATGATTATTAGATAACATAGTCTACTTTTACTCTGGATTATAATAAGCTAATTTGAATTATAATTACAAAACTACAAATCTACTGAATGATAATTTTACAATATTTGGTGTCGTGGCTAATTAAGCAAAATAATCATAAACTTTCACTCATATTAAGTGATGATAAAGATAAATTTGATACCCACATTCTTTTAATCTGTTACATTTAATTTGGAGTAATGATAATCATCCAGTGAAATAATCAAACTAAATACTGTATTGATCTAGTTTTTTTTTAGATTTTTGACAATATTTCTATTAGATCTTATTGTAGTACCTACCTGTTTGCAAATTTAATAACGGTTAAATAATTAAAAAAAGGATATTATATAATAAAAGCTTCACAATGTTTAATAATTTACAATAATATATAGTATTGGCTAAAGAGTTAGAAAGCCCTTAACGTACTATATCGCATGGCATTATTTTATGTCAATAATCACAACATTTAGTTTGATTTATCCTATTCATCCATATAAGCACTTCCATGATAATGAGCAAACAATTCAGGAGATCACCACGATTCACACAGACGAAAGGAAGAATCATTATTTGTATGTAATATAACGAAATTCATACCACAATAGTTTTATAATATAAACCAAACTATTGGAGATACTTATTTCTATGTCTGTACCTTTTCCCTCAATCATTGAGTTATTGATGTTGCCAATCATCACGTAGCTGTGATGCCATGACGGATATAAAAGGAAATCCCGTAATAAAAAATGGTAAAAGTACCAAATTTTAGTTTTTTCACGTCAGAGAAACTATTCATAAAAAAACTAACGGCGGGCAACCAAATGAACAGCTGGTTGTTTTAAAAGAAATTCTATGTAACGAAAATAGTTTGAAATTGAAATTCCAAGTTGAATTCAACTCTCCATGAGGCCGTATTCAAAAACTGAATTTTCATAGATAAAGTTTATACTACGTATACTATTTATTATATATAATATATATCTAGTTAGTATATATTAATCTTTTGATTTAGCACTGAAAACTATATATTTACTTATCATTTATTACGTTGAACCTACCAGTTATTTGTGTACGGGAAAGATTCAAGAGTAATCAAGAGTTTACATTTTGGTAAGAGTTATGTGGATCACGTATATATTCTTGTATTCTTACGTATTAGCGATCTTTTACCCCAATTAAATTATAAAGAAAGTGTATATTTTTAATAATAATTCAAGAAATTAGCATAAGAAAATATAATATGTACTATATACACAATCATATGAACGTTAACATCCCCGTCAGTGTTCTCTCACACGTATTAGTACTTGTTTATAGCGCTGTGGATTTATCAAGATCAGATGCATTTTTATGATTGAGAGTTTTATTAATAAAAACATCATCAAAAGAATCTGTGAATTATAATTTCGATGAATGATGTCGTCTACACTATTTATATTTTTGTCGAAATGAAATATTTAATATAACTTACATTTTGAAACTAGATTACCACTCTTCGAACTATTTGATGTAAAAAACAATTTGGTTAATTAAATTCTGTTTTAGAAGTGAGCGGATTTGTATTTTTTATGTGAATGGACATTTGGTCAGGTAGAGTCAAAACTAAAAAAAAGAGTTAATATTGTGTCTTTTATATGCACAACATCAATCTTCTATACTTTTATATTTCAATAGTAAAAGAAACAGCCCTGACTGAATAAATGAATGAATGAATTGAATGTGCTATCATATACCACGAGATGTTTTTTTATGTATTTGTATAAAACTTCGTTATTTTTCATGATATTTAGAAACAAATCAGATTGATAGATATTTTGTATTGTATGCCTTCAATGAAAACTGATATTAAATATTTAGAGATTTTATTAAAAATATAATTAAAATATCTGGATTCTGTATACCGGGGATTTTAAAGTGGTCAGCTAGTGCAAATAAACATGGTAGAATGTATACATATACATTCTACTATGTTTATTTGCACTAGATATATTACTTGAGATCTGTACCATTAAAATTATTACTAATTCCATTATTATATGTTTTATAAAAAGAAGAACAGTGGAAAACAATAAAAAATATTTTCATTTTCTAGTAAAATACTAGAGTACTAAAATATTTTGTTATAGTAAACAAGGAATGGCAAATCATTCAAATAAAATAAATGAAAAACAAAATCACAGATTTATTTTCGATTTAAAAGTGATATTTCATAAAACTTAGCGAAATAAATATTCGAAAGCCCTGGAAACTGATTTTTACGATAAAAATAGAATCTCTCGACAATTTTATTTTACAGAGTTTAATATTATGTTTTTTTTTTCGTAATATCCTTTATTAGATTTAGCCGGGCTTCATTCGTGTGGAAAGGCGTTGGTGGGCGACAGGTTTGTTATAATATTAATGGTTAAAATATTAAATATTATATTATATATTGGTTCTCAGATGCATATAAATAATATTTAAAAACTTTTTGTGAAAACGCGATCTTGTCCCTTGCTGAAGAAATCTGCCAAAACTACTGACCAACCCAGTGCTCTTCACAACACAAACATTCGCTCCAGTATCTAGTAGTCAAACCACACTAATAGATACTGTTATTTTATTATTTATTACTATATAAATAAGGCAACCATTAATTTTAGTTTGCTAATACTGATTGTAAATAAAGTGTTAGGTATACATATTGTATGGTTTTGTTCATTTAGTTTCTACCTTATTTAATTACCATTGAATAATAATTTGGAATAATGGAAACTAGAACGCTTCAGAATGTTAAGAAATTTAACAGAAGACAATTTAATATGAACTTACATTTGTCATACAAAGAAGCAAATTAGATAAAATATTAAAAAAAAACATAATAGAATATAACAACTCAGAAAGTTATTCTATTTTTGTGTTACGAGCTTCGAGAGTTGTGGATTAATATTTTACAAGTTCAAGAGGAATGCTTATAAAAATAATGAAAACGAACGAAGTTTGTACAAAAAAGATATCTGGTGTATTTTTCTGTTTAGAGGATTTGATATATTAACAAGGGTTGAATGGTTTAATTCGTTTAAATAATTTTAGATTCGTTTGCTATACAACTATCTTTCATTATCCAATGACCCCAAATACTATCTATTAAAAGTGTCCACCAATCAGATGGGACGGTGCTCCCATCTGATTGGTGGATATTTCATTAGTGGAAATTCCATTTCATTATCTAATCTATTAGATAATGAAATGGATGCTTAAGGCTTCCGATTTAAAAACCGCACACAAATCGATTTATCAAGTTTGGGAGCTATGATGATACAGATAGACACACAAATACACACGATTAATCGAACAGCTCTTGAAATTTGTCCGGGTTTAAAGCCACTCCAACAGGTTAAATTGCCTTAAGGAGACATATTTCATAATGGTACTACCAAATTTTATATTTATATAGTAATTGTGAATTACAGTAAGTACATACATAAATTAAATTTATAAACTCATATAACTTTTAAGAGTTTTCTTTTAATTGGGCTAAGGTATTTAAAGGTTACACCATCATTTTCTATGAACTTGCACTATTCTATCGGTAATCGTTTATTTCTATTCATAACTTTGGAGTAACTAATAAATAGTACAAATAACCATATTAATATTTAAATTATGCTTTAGTTGAACTGAGGTCAATAAAAACCTTATTCGCTCTTTAAAATATATAACTACTCAATATTTTAATCTGCCAAAGTTTACAATATATGTAGGTATGACAAATAAATAAAAATATATATGAAAATAACATTTAAATCTTCATTATAATTACTGGAATTAGATCAATATTCTTGTACATGTTTTTAATATATTCGAATATAACAATGTAAATTACTGCTATAGATATCTTTTTTAAAACTAAAATACTATTTATAACGGCAGCAAATCACCAATGAAAATACCATGAGATATAATGCTAATAAAATAGCCATAATACTCTACATTTGTGGTCGTATAATTAGTTAATTAACCCTTTTATTGCAGTAGTAGCGGATTTAAATATTCTATCTAATCTTATGAAAGTCCCAATCAACGTAATTATGATGACGCCCAGAAAAACTGAATACTCATTTACAATACTACATACATTTTAGGCGAGACCATCGTGGAAAACGGAGAAGCGGTCGCTCTCTCTCTGGACGTCTCGAGGGTATTTGATAGGGTCTGGCATGCGAGCCTTATAAGCAAGCATTCAGCGTACGGTATATTTCCTGGTCTGATCGGCTGGGTAATGGACTTTCTGAGCCAGAGATCTCTTCGAGTAGTTGTTAACGGGTGTTCCTCGGAACCCTTGACAATAAATGCCGGAGTGCCTTGGGGATCCGTTCTTTCTGCAACACTTTTTCTGCTGCACATTAACGATCGGTTGAACCCGGTATTGCTTGATCGGTATTAATGGAAATGCAGACGACAGCACAGTTGTAGAAAGATATGTGCCGAGTACTCGGGCTACTAGAGATCAAGTACCTACAGTCTGAAAGAGAAGCCATTGCGCAACGTTTGAGTGCCAAACTTCAGACAGTCTCCGCATAGAGCAATGTCAATCTTGACAAATTCGACGCCACCAAAACGTAGACGTGTCTGTTCACCGCCAAGAAGACCCTTTCTCCTTGGCTCCTACTTTCCAGAATGTATCCTTGGAATACAGTGACCGGCTTCAGTTGTTATTCTTAGAGATTTCCTCGAACCTCAACTTTGGTCGGTTCATTGAGTCCGGAGCAAGAGCAGCAGCAGCAAAGCTTACCGATCTTGCGAAGGTCCGGCAGTACTTTACACCAGAACAGATTCTTGTTTGTTTGTGGAGTACTGTGGTCACGTATTTTCTGGTGCCGCAAAATCTCATCTTGCGGTTTTGAACTCAATTGAGAGGCGAGCGAAAAGGCTTATAGCCGATCCCGAATTCGTCGAAGCCGACCTCCACAGCCTTGAACACAGGCGTGAATAGTATAGTATAGTATTCTATAGGATAGATTTTGGTGCGGGTGCGCAGGAATTATACGACCTAATTCCCCCTGCAGCCTTCCATCACCAGACGTTCCGACGCATGGCAGGTATCCATCCTTTTGTTGTGGATATTCCGCCTGTCCGAACGAAGCGCTTTGCTTCGTCTTTTTTACTTCGTAGAGCCAAGGATTGGAACAGCTTGCCTACGTCGGTATTTCCGGCCGAATACAATGTGGGTGTCTTCAAGAGAAGAGTGAATAAGTTGCTAGGGTAATGCCCCTTACCGCCTAAGACTACATTCCACTTACCATTAGTTGGTATGTAGTCAAGCATTGCCGTAGATTATATATAAAAAAAACTTCCATTACCTCTTTACTCAATAAAATCTTGTACCTTTATTATATTAGTTGGTAAAAACCTTACAGGTTTTGTTTTATTATTAATAATAACAGGTTGGTAACAATAAAACGTTAGAGTTTTAAGTATTATTTACATCGTCACCGGATGCCGTCTTACTTTAAAGATGAAAGAAGTATTATCACAATACCGGATAAAGAATAATAATTCGTATAATATCCTCTTTACATCTAGTAGAAAATACAAAGTACAAAGTACAAGGCACAAAGCGTAGCTTATATTTTAAGTAGGGGTGAGTTGTAGTTCGGCGAGTTTTCTATAACTCACCACTTCGGACTATTTCACATAGGGAAATAATATGAGCAACAAATACAATATTTATGAAACAAAATACTAAATAATGTTGAAGGTGATGACTAAAAAATCCAATAATTATAAATGGCAGATTTCATAAGTGAATTTATATTTAGTGGTTTAGTAAGTAATAACTGTTATGTTATAATATTTATTTTATTCCATTTTTAATACAATAACAAAAAATGTACACAAGGCAGGAAAATAAAGGACATATAATAATGTTGAAGCACTTATCTAGCAGCTTCCGTTTTGGATAATATGGTTAGAAGTTGTAGTTTTGTTAAAACTAAATGTCGGACCTATATGAAAACTACTAATATGCCGAGCACTTAAAATATAATGATAAAGTTTCATTTCAATCCAATTAACATTTAACATTAGTTATATATATATAATAAGTGATATAAATCTTAATCAGCATCATAGTCCAAAAAAGATTTAAAGTTATTAATTAAAAGTGATTAATTAATCCTTTGTATGATTCATTTAATAAAGGGACATAAATTTTAAGAAGATGACAAATTACCCACAAAACATCCTAGTTAACAGAGCGTAATTTTCTAATTAAAGTGAATTATTAAGAAAACCTACAATTGTGGGGGGTAACTAAGGTAAGCTTAATTATACTCCATATTAGATGTTATATCAAAATATTCTAATTGTACATTACTCTACTTAGAGTAAAATCGTCGATATACTCATATCGAATAAATAAATAAAATACCTTAACATGTAAACAATTTCTATATTTAATTCAAGAAAGGTAAACAAGATTAAATGATTCAATGAAAACAAATTACATCGATATTACTCGTTTATATTTAACATCAAAACAACACTATTAGAAAATATTTTCCAATAATCTTGTTGATTTTTTCCTCCGACGAGGAAAAATATATTTTTACAGGTTTATAAAATTCAGTTTGATTTCGAAAACAGGCAAGATTGAGGGTAACTTTCTGCGACCAGATACCTTTACAAAAAATTGTACTCTATATAATTTTATATTAGTAATTACATCTGTATTATTATTATATCTAAAACATCAAATTAATAAAAAAACAAATTATTACTATTTAAAATGTAAACTAATTTTATTTTTTTTTAGCGTTAGAGCTTAAATCTAATATAAGTATTAGAATGTTAAGACATTCTTAAATCAGTAAATTTTAATTTAAAACCTTACCGTTTGGTTTATACTACTTTTATTTTAACTTTTAAGTAGTGAGAAAGCTTTTGACTGTACTGTAATGGTATTCAAAATTTTCTGAATATTTGTAAATAGTGTTGTGTTATTATGTGAAGGTTAATAAATATTGTACTCACCGTCGAGTCTTGGATCACTTTGCCAGTCTTCTTCTGAAACAAATGAATGTATTAAGAATGTTGTATGCAAAAAAATATTAAAATGGAGTGAATATACATTTTTGAAGTGAATACATTCTCCCTTCATAATTACTTGCTTTACTTAGATACCATGTTAAAGAAACAAATGTACATATCAATAAAATAACTACTCTAATATGCATAGACATTTTAATACTCAAAGCTTTCGGCAGTTTAAGTTTTAAAATCGCATATCAAATATTTATTTACACCAATATTTTCATTAAATACTTTTCAAGCTTTTTATTTGAGTTAATTCTCATTAAATGCATACTTGCGCACTTTCTAAGTATAGTCACAGCAAGATACCGATAATCCTAATGGAATAGAGTAATAGTTTATTATGAAGTCTCAACATTAGAATAATCTTAAAAAAAAATATTTATTAGAATCTCTTATACATAATGTGGTGAATAATATTTCTAACATCTACTCGATAACTTACCATTATCTCGCCCTTTCCTTTTCTTCTTACTTCCCGAACTTGAGGATTTGCCGGACTTGTCTGACTTGTCTTTACTTTTCCACCGACTTAACATTTTGGATATAACATTTACTCACAGTACCATATAACACACATTTTCAAGCACTTACTTCTATTTATTGTTGTATGTTTACTACACATTTCTTTTTGTATCGCTCACACACACGGCATATTCGTTTCATGGGTACATTTTTGTTATACACAGATTTAGAACCATATTTAAAAATTTACTATCATTTTTGTATCACTGAAGCACAAAACACTTGTTTCAAAGAACTATTTTTTTTAATCACTGGTTTAGGTCCATTTTAAAAATGGTTTACTTCTATATATTCAATTATATTATACTAGTTTTTGAAGATATGTATGAATAATCCATTTTTTTAATGGATAAGGTACTGCGGCTCTTAGGAAAACTACTAGAAGAAATATCAAAAATTAAGAATGTTGATTCGTGATCATAACTTCAATACTTGACTTAAATTTTTGACAAATTATGTTGCAATATTATTAAATATTTTATTTTTTGTGAGCAGCTCTGGTTGGTAATTTAATGTTACAAGAATTCATATTATTATTATTGATAGTATAAATGTATGATTTTTTTGACATAATTTAAAACAATTTTTGAAATTCCCCAGAAAAAGCACCGTTGCCAAATTACGTACACTCGACATGCTGGATTATGTAGTAGACAGACAGTAGAAACAAACCGATTTGATAGTGAGGACAATCTACCACTGAGTGAATGAATAAGCTAGTTCAATATACCAAACAATTTTAACGAAGATCTACAATCGTACGAAAATATAGATGATGATGTAGCCACAACCGGTATACTTACAGATGAACAAATTGTTGATTTAGTGTCAAAAAGTAAGGAAACACCCGGTAATCAAGTTGAAGAAGATGATCAAGTGGACGAAGCCGAATCACCACCAACAATTCAACAAGCCCTAGATGCCGCTAAGTTAGTAGATTTTTTTTGTTGTTTAAATCAAAACGATTCCGAATATCTAATTTATAAACATATTTTTTCTAAGACATTAAAAATTCTTGTCCATTTGGTTGTTATTTTGTTCACTCTATATAACGATAACTCTCTATAACCACAAAAAATGCTCAGTCCCTTGAGTTTCGTTATAAAGTGTTTACACTGTATACATTTATAATAGTATACAGTTAACTACATATTTAAAGCTATTTAGAGTATATAATAATTGATATACAATCAACTATTAAGTACATACATGGTGTATATATCATAATACCGCCATACAGACTCTAGTTAGATATACTACGGTAATTTCTCCATCGGACTTTATTATGCCTACAATTTACGTTGAAATTGATCAGAAATGGGTAAAAGGCTGTAAAAATGGCTGTACATTTATATTTATTGTTTACTTAAAACATTTCTTTAAGTAATTAAAGTTTCTTTTTTAGGTTAAAGTATATTTTCTTTTAAAATATTTATGATATTATTTCAGAGGTATGAACTTTATAGTATTGATTTTGTTCATATTCATTAGGTAAACAACAATTTAATTGCAAGTACATATATTCAGGGAAAAGTCTTAGTTGAAAAATCAACAAGTGACTCAAAATCAACATATCGCACCTCCGCTCAAATAGTGTCAAAAAAAATGAAAATCTCTTTTATTGCACTATTCATTTCAGAAAGCTTCAAAATCTTATCTCAAATAATGTCATTTAAATAGGATGATTATTTATCCCTATATTGAGCTTGTGACAATATATCGATAAGTAAAAGTATTGTCTTATCAAACATATACAGTGTCATGTCTCTGCTTGCGCAAGGTTTTCGTCTGTCTGGATATTACAATATCCAGAACAGAAGGTTGATTGTCTATTTATGTCGGTACATGTGTAGACAAAACTTTAAATAATCTGATTTTTTATTAAATTATAGTGAACTTTGTCGACATATGACAGTTTATTTAATTAAGGTAAGTCAAAAGTTATTATATTTTTCATATTGAAGTGAGTTTGGACATTATATATGATAAGGAAAAGCTAAAAGTCCTTTTTATTTTGGCAACAGTATTGTTTATAACATAATGTTTATAACAACGAACTGGGAAGGTAGAAACAGATGTTTCAGTTAAAGATCCATATCACAATATAGAACGTAAAAAAGTAAGAAAAAAGTCCTTCCTCATCGCCGCTCCCCATCATCATGTACTTCAAGTTCTTGATTATCCAGTTTAAGTTCATCTGAATACACAACAAGTGTATCCTTATCTAGCTTACCCATTTTGTTAAATACTGCAAACCAAGTAAGATATTCACGATTCACGAAGTCTGTCCATCAATTTTACAAGTATCAAATGCCGAAATCAACTCCGGGAACAAAATGTTTTGTTTTGCAGTTATCTCGGAATGATTTTTCAGTTTTTTACTCTAACAGCAAATTAAAGAACATGAATTTCACGATAAGCAAGTTGAAGGCAGAAAATACAGGACGAAAAAAGAATAACATTACTAATGTTATTTTTGTAAACCTATTGTAAATCAAACTATTACTCAATGCTACTTTTGGCCAGAGGGTAAAGGCTACCGACGTGCAGATGAAATTGGTAGCAGCTTCTTTTAATTTATCAAAATAAAATTGCTTTGTCATACCAACCATGAACCAACTTATTTAAGTTTCTTTTCGGACAGTTGTTGCGGGCAGAACAAAAATAAATTTACAGTCAAGTTACATACGTATGCAGTCGTGAAATACATAAACTAAATTCGATTAGTTTTTAACTCGTCTAGGGTTAATATTAGGTAAGTATGTTGATATTAGGTATAATATAATGCTGAGCTAGTGACAACCACTAGTTTTATATTTACAATTGTATTTTCCAAAATTTGTAATTTTAAAACTCTTTAATAAGACAATATTTTGTAAATTATTTACTTTTATTATCTCTAAAGTGTCACAAGTCAAAAAAAATAAAAAAAATAATATATTTTAAAGCTACCTACCCGACCATTTGGTAGATCTTCATAAACCATTTAAACTTACTTAAAAACGTATAGCGCTAATTTTGTTAGTTTTTGAGTTATGACCCGAAAATTGAAATTTTTGCTTAGTATAATTTTCAAACGCTATTTACTCGAGAGTTTGATTTTTTGACTTATGACACTATTTGAGCGGAGGTGTGATATGGAGACTTGAAAAATATCCCATCTATTTTATTTTCACATAACTTAGTGGAACAGCAGCGCCACGGAGACGACGTAAACTAGCTTTGGCTAGCGTGCACTTTTGAACTAAATTATGCACTTAAGTAGCTTACTATTACCTGACTAGATGGCTCTATGAGCGATGCACCGTACGTTGCACGTCAGTGTAAATAAAGAACAACAGATGGCGCTAGGTTGCATAAATTATTTACAAACTGCATAGCAAGCACATAAATTGTAATACATTTAATAGATGGTGTTTACAGAAATACGACGTTAATATATAAATCCATAGAGGACATGCGCATGTCTATCCTTACATCCCTGAGTGCAACAGGAGAAGAACTAGTTATGAAAAAAAGTAAATATTGTTTGATTATTAATTATCTACTGCGCAGTTTTAGCGACAATATTATCCCCACATAAGTTTTTTTTACTGAGAGAAAAAATGTAAGTATGTATCTATATATGGATAAAACTAAATTGAGTGTCAACAAAAAATGGAAGCATAGTTAAAATATCAAAAAAAATTACTTGTACTTGTTTAAAATGTTAAGGAATATCCTAAAATAATAATGTAAGTCTATTTTTTTTACCTTTAGCTATGCAAAATACATATTTCTTTACTGTATTAAGAAAATGGGAATTTCATAATAATTATATTATTTTTTCAGAATTGAGATACGCCCTTCATTTCGTTTTAAGTACGCCATATTAGTAAAGTGAGGCTTTATTTTGCGTGAGGGGTTCTAAAACCCAAAAATAAATTATAATCCATAAAATTAACGCCTTATCAAATTATTCGCATTGCTCATTTATTATAATGAAATGTTTTATGAATATTTAACAGGATACGTTTATATTTTTTACAGATTTGGAAGTGCGTCGTAACGCCAGTTAAGTTAAGGTTAGTTTAACTTTAGCAATCTATTTTTAATTAAACACATTGTGGTTGAAACTGATATATTAACTGTTCCAGCGTCTGTTTGTCTATTTGTTGGAAATAATTCTTGGCAGTTCAATTAAATAAGAAGTAGCATCTAGTCTTCAAATTATGTTACATATTGCTGAAATGTTAATTTTCAGAAATAATACAAGCACTGATTTTTATAACATTGTCAGCAATAATTTTTCTATATCCATTTTAACAACAAAGTATAAAGATAGTGCACATTGCATCCATTGTATTTTTTCACTGTTTACATCTAAAACATGTTGTAAAAATAATTTACAACAGATGTTATATAAATTATATTTTATTATTGGAACAGTATATGCATATACTTTTTGTTCATTTACTATATAGTAAAATGTGCGTCGTAATTTAGTGTAGACTGGTCAAAATAGTATGTAGAGTATGAACTTTATTCTTAGTTCTCAAAATGGCGAAGTAATAAGAAAAATATTTATTATTAATAAGTAAGCTCAAATAATTTATTCAAACCACAAAAAGGTTTGGTTAACAGTTTTCACTAAAATGAATAACCTAGATATTATTAATCTAATAAGCTAATTGATCAGTGTAAATAATGTTCCAGTGCTTGAAATACAAGTTTTATTTTGAAATACTTCTACATATTCTCCTTTATTTTACAAAAAGATTTTGGTTTTTGGAATACTATATCCTTCATTTGCATACACTGACAGCAGGGTTTTAAAAACACGTTTTGAAAGCAGGGTTTTTGAAAGCGTAAAAGTGCTGGCATGATAACAATATCAAGACAGCACTATCAGGACTTTCAAAGTCTATATATCATGGCATCAACCTATCAAAGAGGATTTAACAGCGAAATTTTTATTTTATTGCTATAAAGCCTTCAGGAAATTTGATGAGTGTAAGTTTGTTTACAAAACATGTGTAGGTACATTTAAAGTCGCAAAACAGATCTACTTGCATAAATATATTATTATTCATGTGTGTGTGGGGAAATAAGTTTTTTTAAACATGATAAAGGTAAATAGATATATACATGTTTCTGCTTATGATATTTATCTAAACACGATCGGTAAAGGATAAGTGACAATTGAGAAAAATAACTTTAATTTTAGATTTTGAAGTTTTGTTTGTCTGTCTGTCAACAAAAGTCAAGAGTTTTTATGTCCTTATAATTTTACACACAAAGTTTGTAATAAATGCGTTATATATATTGTTTATTACTTACATTAATCACATTGAAACCTCATTCATAAGATATTTTAATATTTTCAGATTGCTCATTAGAAAAAGAAGCTAGCTTGTTTGAAAGGTAAGCATAATTTCATAATTTCAGTATTAAGCAAATTCATTAAACTGTATATAATATTAGAATATTGTATCCATATATAATGGTAGATATTTTAGCCTATTTCGTTCATCCGTTCCTAATTTTCTTGTAAGCATAATCTTATCTTCTGAGTCTCTATACCTACTGTTTTTAAAATTTTGGTAATCTATTCCAGATTCGGATTATCACCGCGGGCCTTCTGTTCCCGGGACGGACACATACCTACTTAAGTATGGAATGCTTGTGTTTGGTGTTTATAAAAAACGAATATACAAAAGTGTTCCTTTTTAAAAATCTTCCTTTTCATAGTAAAGGATTTTTTTTTATAATTTTGCCATCAATTATGAAAAGATGAGAATAATTTATGTTATTATTTTAATCTTTACAATTTTGTTGCTTACTTTTTTTTATACTATAAATGTTAATAAACTTAACAAACATTTCAGTATTCATAAATCACATTTAATACAGATACAGATAGATCTTTGTACAGAGATAGACATGGAATTGCTAGTAACACACAGCGTCGTAATCTCATAGTCTTGCGTAGGTACCAGACTCACACTTATATATAACAAAACACTTATATATGAAGACTTGGTCATATGAGTACAATAATATTAAAAAAAACAAATTGTGCATTACATACAAATTATAACAATTGTTTATACAATATGGTCTGTCTGTTTAATCATACATCATTTAATGAACGGGTTTAGGTGGAATATTTATCGTATAGAAAACAGAAAATCGAATATATATATATATATATATATATATTAACAATTATAGCTAATTGCCGTCAGGTAGGCATCCGGTCATAAAATAATTGGCAAAATCAATAACACCATGCCGATACAAATAGGGCTATGGGAGAGGGACTAGGGCGTACCCTTGAAATGACCATCACATGCAACGCAACATCCGACAGTGGGTATGAAAAATTGACAAGGATTATCACATCAGGGACACTTGCTATAGGAATAGGAATGAATATGGCTAGTTGGTATGTAGGAACAATGACTGAAAGAGAAAGGGAGCAGGCAGTTGTACTAGGAGTCGAATAAATGAAGCAAATGTACAAGAGACGCAGTGAAAGTTTATGAAATCAAAAGAAATAAGAGGGGGATATAAATACTTCTGTATTGGAAGTGATGTGAGGAGGCATGACGTAGATGTGAAGTTACACGGACAGTTGAACAAATGTGTGATAGACATTAAGAACATGAATAATAGAATTATACAAGTGAAAAAATGTGCGTTATGTAGTTTGTGCTGTGCTTTACATAGCTTGTTGTAGTAGTTAAGTTTTGGAAGGATTTTGATGTTGTGATGTTCATCAAAGTGGAGAAATATGTAAAGGTGAGGATTTTAATAGGCATCTAGGTAGCGTGAACGGATGATATGAGACAGTGTGAATTGTGCATTGGATAGAAATGTATACATGCAGAACGGAATGTAGACGAGGTAAGTATAATTGATATAATGCATGCTGATCATCAATGACATTGTATTTTGAAAAACCTGCATAAAGGTCCGGAGTAGACTGGAACAATGATAGGAGTTTGACCGTTTCCGGACGGAAATCATAAATGTGGATAGATGTGATTGGAACGAAGCCGAAAAGAAATGGATGATATGTGTACATGTGTGATGCTATCTCGATAAAGGGAGTAGAGGCAAAGTTGACGGATGACAAAAGTGACTGGGAGACGAAGACAATGGTAGTATATAATTAATATAAAAGTACAAACGGAAGATCGATAATCTTCCAAATCTAAGGGGGAATTATATGCCGTAGTTTGATAGTTGGTGGACGAAAGATTCTTGAGTGCCAAGCTGGTGAAGAATGCACACACCCAGGAAGGGATAGTTTTATGCAGAGTTGCAAGAATCACATAAAGTAACTTTTTTGAACCCCAAATTCATTGAAATAAACTCCTTCAGATAAACGTGATACCAACAATAAATCGAAATGCCAAATGTCGATGTTCGATACGCCTAACCATAACCATTAATCGGTGTATATAATATACGAGAAGGTCGCCAGCTGATGGACAATCGTGATAGCAATAAGCCATATTTCCGATCACTCATCAGTTGTCCAACCTAAAGGAGATCCTAAATGAGATAAAGTTGTTAATACTCTCCGTTATTTTGGCCAGCAAAGACGTAATAGTAATAGGCTTTTGGTTACCCGAATGTGAGGGAATGATTTTTTTAGAAGTCTACGAATTTTGCGTAAAAATGTTAAAGTAGTAGAGTTAGAACGGGAGACAGTTCCGTGGCAAATGTTTGAAGAAATACTATCGTTCGGATGACGTTAAATTTGGTATGTAAACCCTTAACATTGCACATCCACAATACAGTGGACAGCGGTGACAAAGGGGTTGATACCCCTTGGGTTTTCTAATAATTTTAACTATATTTAAAAAGTTACAATATGTCTCAATATGTATATCTTTTAAAATTATGTTACTGTGGAAAAGGTTCTTTATTACAAGACTTCTTTACAAACGTTTACATAAATAAAACCAGGATAAAAATAATTTTTGTAAAAGTTTTGAATGTTGTTAATAATATTAGTTTCTATTTCAACAAAATTGTATATATTGTAATGGATTTTGGATGTTTTCAGATAAATGGTAAATTGTTTTAAAACCATCTTTAGGGTTTGATTACAGATTAATGTAAATTATATCAACTATTTCAACTAATATATATAAGAAATAACTAAAGAAGTCTTGTGCAGAAGATTTCATAATGCCAATCATACACTAAATGACTACCATAATATGCAAGTTATACATATAAGTTACTTTCTTTATAAAGACTTGAAAATAAATAAATTGATAAAAAGATTGACATTATGTGAACGAAATTTAGAAATATGTGTTAAATATTAATGTCAATGTGTAGAATTAGGTAGTTAGTAAAGAATGATTGTTGTATTTCCTGCCTGTGCAAATACTATGATTATTTTTTTTGTTTTTAACCGTTCTCCCTTACATATTAGCTGTTCATCTTTCTGGAAAATAAAATATTAAAATATATGTTCTGTTTTATTTGTGTAGATAGGTTGCCATCTGTGTTGCTTTACTTTTGATTATTTTGCATTATTCCAATATATTTAAGATGTAAATGGTAATTCAAATAAAGAAATAACATTTTTACTATAGGTATTTCTCAATATTTTTAGTAAAAAAAAATATTAATTCTAAATAGGACAGTGCTTCCCTAGCGTCCATCAGCCCAACACTTAATTGAAGAACTATAGACTGATAGCGCTCCTGAACCATGTTTATAAGTTGTTTTTAAGAATCATCACGAATCGTCTCTCTTATAGATTTGATGACTTCCAGCCAGATAGACCATACACATATGCTGCGGCAGGTTATACAGAAAACCGAAGAGTATAACCTACCATTAAGCTTAGCGTTTGTGGACTATGAAAAAGTCTTTGATTCGCTTGAGACTTTCGCTGTACTTGAGTCGAGATTATCGGTATATCGTATATAGAAGTATTGAAGTGTTTGTACAAAAACACCATCATGTTGATCCGAGAACAAGAAGAGCGATTCCAGTACATCGCGGGGTAATACAGGGAGATATTATATCTCCGAATCTGGTTGCAGGCGGAATGGAAAGGGGGGCACATAGCTCGATGAACCGATGGCAGTTGGGGCCTTAAGGTTCTCGATTGAATGAATGAATGAATGAATGAATGAAAATACAGACGACCTAGTATGGGTCGCGACCTAGTAAGAATAGAAGGCGCAGTAGGGAGACTTATGTCCATCAGTGGAAGTCGGTTCACTGAAGGTCATGTCATCATTTAGTCAATCGACATCGAATATCCGTAACTAACTAAATCCGTTTTAAAATACATAGATTAAAAGTTAAAACATAGATTTAAAGTAAAGCTACTTGTTTATGTATAATATACAATGTATAGAAGGATTCGTTCTCAAAATGTTAAGAAAATTATAGTATGTAACATTTAGTTCTGGCAATGATTTTCCAAATATAGAAACTTATAACATAGTAGGTATTTTATGGGATGATGTACGAGTTAAATGTTTGGTGTGAATTCTGTTTGCTTAATACTTGCTAGTAAAATCTCTAATTTGTATTGTTTGCAAGAAAAGTTTTAAATATTAATTGTTACACTAACGTTTGTCCAATCTGTAAATATATGCAATACAATAGTAACAATGTTTGACATAAATCTCAAAACAATACAAAATATATCGGTTGATCTGTTTTGTGTAAACGGCCATTATGTAAAAATTACACAAGGCATTTTGATTTTATTGTGGTTTGTTGCCCTAATTTACATATATAATTTACCTTTAACTTTCTACTCCGGATAGTTATTTCACTATACAATAAAATTTGGACTATACAATACAATAAAACTTCTAGACGGATTTATACGAAATATGTAGTGGTATTGGCTATGTATCATTACGTAGTATGAAGCAAAGGATCTTCCCGCATCTGTCCCTATGTCTGTATGTATGTATGCTTAGATCTTTAAAACTACACAACGGGTTTTGATGCAGTTTTTTTTAAATAGATGGAGTGATTCAAGAGGAAGGTTTATATATATATATATATAATTAGAGAACTGCTGATAATTTCAAAATTTCTAATTCGAAGTTGTAAGCAAACACATTGTTTTGCGCCTTACATTGCAAACGCTGGCTGAACTCTACGAGATCAAAATAATGTACTAAGTTTTGTTTACCTTAAAAAGTTCTACAAGAAAGTCCGCGATGGTATATGTTTATCTCTTAGGGATAACCCACAATAGTCAATTTTTATCCTTTCCTTTTTACAATAAATAATGGCTTATTTACGAAGCGATTTTAAGCAATACAGCATTAATCCTTATCTTACTAAGTGCCTTAAATACATTTTACATTTAATACGGAAAAATACAATAATACAAAATAGCCCTTTACAGTAATTTAAATTTAAATGAATATTTTCGAAGATATTACAGATATAAAATATAGGGATATCGCGTTTGCGGCGGTACGGTCGGCCGGCGCACTGTGGTATGCAAACCGTCTTAAAAATGGCTTTTGTTGTTCAGTATTGAAAAAAATGTTAATGCATAGAGCTAATAGAATGCCTAATGCATTTTATTTAGCATTTAAAAATATATATATATTATTTTAATAAAACCAGACCTGCAAGTTGATGGTCAAAATAACGTCGATTGTGTAGCTCAGAATTCCTCAAGTTTACATGGTCATATATTGATTATTTTCAATGAAAATCTATAAGTGTGAGATATGGTTACAATGGTTATTAAGTAAGAAGTATTTAACTGGACGTTTAAGTAAAAACAAGAGAGGTATAAAAAAATCAGTATCTAATATTGTATCCTTATTAAAAACTTTAAATAGATTTTTGACAGCGAGCGATGTCTGCCGATGTCGTAATTTTTATTGTATCACTTAAAACAAGTCACATAGACGCCAATACAAAAAAAAGGGAAAGGGGAATTGTTTTACTGCGAATTTAAGGCGTGCAAAGACGCGGGAAAAAGCTAGTTATATATAAATGTAGGTACAATTTTATTGTTCATAAAATTTTGTTGTAAATGTAACTTAAGCCGAAACGGATTTCGCAGAGTATATAACAATAAATAACACACGCACAGCAAACATACAATTTAATTAAATTTGTTATGACACATTCCAGTGTAATATAATATAAATATAAATTGATGGTTTCACTAAAACAATATGCCAATTGTAACTAGTAGGTAACCTAGCTATGTACAAACATTGAAAACCTTAAAATAGTGAAAAAATAATCATTCTTCGATTATTATTCTTTAATATTTATTTTAAATATAGTGTTATAAACATTAGTTGAATTAAATTATATATTAAATATATGTATATATATATATATATATATATATATAATATAATATAAAAAAAATTAAGACGAAAAAGGTTTATATTAAAATACTAAACTTGTGACTAGATTAACAATTCTGTTGTAATTTTTAATAAATTAGAAATGAATAAAGCTCAATTAAACACAGACATATAAATAATAATGAAGAATAGAAATTCTGTAACCATGGCGAGTAAGCTCAAAAAAGATTTTGTTTACAAAAGGAAAAAAACATAGATTGAATCAGTAAATTGTCTAACATATATTATGTTAGCAATGTCAGATTTCCTATATATAAAATGTAAAAAAATATATGAATATACCATACCTTATTTTAAGAATAACTAGACCGTGAAGTTGAATATTAATGTTTATAGACAACCACTTTTGTTCTTCATAACAAAGCCACTGAAATTAACTCAGCAACATAAAATGAAAATGTAGGCATTTTTGTAATACAATATGTTTGTATCGGCATCATGTTAAACTTATTAAATTACATTGTGGAAACGTTTGATCAAAACCTCGCTGTTAAAAAACTAACTAATACTAAATCTATTTTTACAGATGATAGAGACCGGAAGCAGTTGCGAGAAAAGCTAATCTACGAAGATCACCGCGACACACTGCAGCTGTGCGATTCTACCAGCTTCCGAGAGGTGGCGTTGATCGAAACTATCGCCAACTACTAGGAAGGTGGCGCCAGCGAAAATATTTTAACGTAAGTAACAATTTTAAATTATATGCACTTTTGCACTTAGTTTTAAATATGATTATCATGTTTACGATATTTAATAAGGTATTATATTTTTGCTTGGGAATTTTAACTTTTTTAGACTAATAAGCATTTAAAATGCATCTATTCATTATTATTAATTTCGCTTAAGTTTAAATATTAGTCGAGTAACTGTCTGACTGAGTTGCTACAGTCATAACAGCAGTAGATTGGCATGCTTAGAGAGACGGATCTGATGCGACTTGGTGAGGAAACAAAAATACCGCTTTTCGCGTTTGATCAATAGACAAATATAAACAGACTACCAATTAAGAATAAAAATGCCCTGAGCACATCGCTATAATTAATTGTAATCACGTTTATAATGTTTGCAACGATAGCTGTTTAATATCTTTATATCAAACAGTATGTTCAGTAGTACCCTAAATCTCTGTCTATTTACTACATGTTTATAATATACATCTATATATATATAGATTTTTTATGATATTTATCATATTTGAAATAAGTGAGTCCAAATATAAGTCCAAAATAATTCTTATAATTGTCGATTAGGTCAAATAACCCTAGAACATGTAATATACTATAGGTACTATAATGACTTATGAAAACTTTATCACTGTACGAAGCCAAAACTATTTGGATAATCTAAAATAATTTTGATACTAAAAAGACAAATTCATACCATATTAATTAATTTATTTCTGAATAATAATTTTTAAGTATGTTTAAGAAATGTGTAAAACAAGGTCGAATAACAAAAAGTACTTTCATACCTATAGATGCTTCTTCTTAACTCTAAACACCATATTCTGTACAATACAATAATATTATAAATATAAAACATATAAACTTTTCCGGGACTTGTTTATAACGAAAGTCTAAGTGTTAATATTTCCAATATTTGTAAATAATGTTAGTAAAACCAATGTACCCTAGCAAGGCCAACCGTAGTATTTTTAATTGGCCTTATAAGGACAGTGATTGCTTTTCTTAAAGTAAGTATAAGTTCGTCGGTAATTTTCAAGATCGTTCTTGAGCTTGGTATCAGTATGATCATATTACCTTAGCTGCTATCAGCGTCAGATATACCAACACTTCCTCTTTAGAAGACCATGAAATAAGTCATTAGCACCGGGTTTATGCAGACCCCAATTGCCGCTTTGAGTGTTTTACTTGGACATTTAACCCCTCCTCAATGTTGTATTTTATTTGTAAGGAAACATTTTACGTAAATATGTTTGAAATGTGATTCTGGTAAATAAATATTATGTGAGAAAAATAAAGTAGGTTGATATTTTGTACATTTGATAGAAAGGAATAAGATCATATTAAAATGTTGTTATTCAATACTAGCTTTGTTGTCATTTTTATTATAATTCATACTTGTTAATATTAATTAACATCATTTGTTATTTTTTATTTTCGATATAATCCGATGTGCCATACAATGATGCTCAAAGTGAAAATTGTTTTAATTGTCTTCATTAAAGAGTCTTATGTTATTGATTGTAGCGCTATTTATTAGAGTAAAGTATAAATCCATCCAGAGAAACCATCCATCCTTCCTTCATACTCAAACTCATATTTTTATAATAAAATCGTTCTTGTATTGTAGGAGGACAAAGATTCGTACAGAAGAATCAATACATTTTAAAAACTAAATCCTTCGCCACATCTGTCTGTCTGTCAACCTGTCTCTTTATCTGTATGTCTTTCTAACTGAGGGTCTACCTAAACGCAATAAAAACGCAATAAATACGCAACAACAAGAGCGAATGGTACAAGATGGAGGTGCAAGATGATGTGCAATATGTATTTAATTTAATTAGATTATGTCTATCTATGCTGAAATATGAAGACAGTTAATATAGATATTAGAAAACAATATTATTATGTAGGTACTTGAAAACAATGAACTACGAAGCTATCCGTCATAATTAATAATAACATACCAAACTAAAACAATAATACAAAAGATAGACATATAAGGTTGCTATATTGTTAAAAGTTTATCTTTTAAGATTCAGAAACGAAAATACTTGTAAGCATATCTTTAAAATACTTTTATTTTTACCATCGCTATATTTATAATAATTATAATAATTGGAATAATAAAATAATATAAACAATATTGGAAATACTTATGTTTACCCTACATTAAAACCGTATTGTTTTATTTATATAACGTCACCTATGTAAAAAGAAACAATATGTTTTAATTGAAGCGGCTATTAATTATTAATTCGAACAACAAACAAAAATAATTTGGAATTTATGACATGGGATATATCAGTGATATAAATTCTGTTTGTTTTTGATGATACAGTGTTATGTTATAAACTGTTTTAAAAATAATAAAAACTAATAAAAAATGCATAACTCGGTGATGTTCAACTGTAGAAAGAATGATGTGGTTCCTTTAGTTAATGTAGAAATAAAGAACAGTTCTAACTAATTAACTCACACACAGCTTTATTTACCATTGGAACTAGAGATTCAAAATTGTCTGCTTCTTGATTGACTGATTCATTGATTTCCTCAAGAACTCCTAAAGAAAACCTTTGTCATATCTGACTGCTTATTAGAATGAGAGCGTACAGCGAAGTAATTATTAATTGAAAGTGAATAGAAGTAAGGTCTATAACAAAGGATTAATAAATTTAAATATAAATAGGAAGGAAAGTTTTGTTTTGTTTGTTATAATTAATGAGAAATATCTTATTTGGCTAATTTAAGTATTATGTTTCTCTAATCTAAGACAAGAAGATATTCCAATGAATGCCTGTAAATTCAAAGGCTATATTTTTGACATACTTAATGATTTTGTTGAAATAGAGGCGGTTGTATAGAAATTTATGTGAAATAAAGCGAATGATAAAAAGTAGCAGCTTGTAAAAGGAAACTTATTATCATCGTTAGATAAATGAAAACGAGGTTAAATTAATAAAAATAATGAAATTACAGCTTGCTAACACTACACTAACACTGACAAAATGATATAACGACCGGACTGACATAATAATAATTACTTCAGATAATAATTTCTAAGGGTAGTAAATAATAACGATATCACTCTCTAGCTAGATAATATTTGCAGATTAAATTAATTAAGAAAAAAGTAGAATGACTACCGGAAAGTAAAAATACTGATGAAAAAAGAGATCTAACCGGATTCTCTGTATCCACAGATGATATCTACAGATGATCTATGATATTTGAGTTTAAAATAAGTAATTTTCAAACAAGCCTTTCGTATTAATCACACAAAGTAGAAATACTTCGTTATAAATATTATTAAATAGAGTCTAAATCCTAAGCCTGCCTTGTCAAAATAAAAAAACCATCTCCTCTCTACAAAAAACATTTATGTTAAATTCATTAAAATTTGCAGATTCGATACGATAGATTACGATATTGAACTAAGGCTTAAAATTAAAACAGCAGCTGTATAAATTGAAAACAGTAGCCGTGCATAGTATTTATATTTGAAGCTACGCTTTTTCACGGTTTATGTTCGGTGTGTGTTACAATTTTATTTTGTTACACTATGATTGCCAATTAGCTTGCACAATGACGCGGGTGTGAGCCGAACGTAAACGAGTTAAGTGCAGATACTGTAGTTTATAACGTGTATCTAGCAATAAACCACAATACTTGGGAATATATAATTTTATTATTTGTTATAAAGAAATAAAATTTCAAATACGAAGCTATTTTTGTCATGTTTTATAAAATCACCTTTTATATCCCTTGAGTTTGTATAGCCATGTTTATCTGACATCCCAAAGCATAATAAGATCATTGTTTATTAAAGTGGTTCTGGATTATAAATTGCTGCTCCTACTACTGTATTCAATTGTACATTCAAACTACCCAGAAACCCTCTTAAACACATAATTTTAATTTTCTCAAACAAATTGAGTCCGGCCGTTCAGAAGTCAAGTGACACTTACGTACATGGACATAAGAATCCTTACATTGTGTTTGTCTGAATACGATAAACTTAAAAACTACCGGTTTTCATGTAATTTCATTATTATTATGGTTAATGATACGTTATCCCCAAAATAGTAAGAATTATTATTACAATATTATAATAATAATTCTTACCATTTTTGGAATAAAAAAAAACTATTTTCTGCAATTTATCTAGATTACAAACATCCTTATCCCAAAGAAATTGTTTCAAAACTTTATTATTATAAGTCATACTTAGAAAAATAAATAATTGTTTACACTTGACATGATCTACTGATGATCCAAAATATATCTTTCTGCCCTATTTTTCTAGATGATATTCAAATCTTACACAATTTAATATAAGAAATGTATTTATTTAACTATTTAACTTTATTCCATTTTATGAGATTTATCCTTCAGACTACCGACGTCTTCAGTAATGGAATTATCTACTTAGAATTTAGTTTCATTTCAATATAAGTTGTTTTTAAGAAATCAAAGACACAAACAATCACCCATATTTTTTTGTAAATAAAATCATTAAATACGTTGGATTTTGTGCTTTTCCAACGTTGTACCAAGCAAAGTGAATTCTGAGGAAAATGTATGCGTTTAAGATAAGGAAAACATGAAAAGTATAGATTACCATCTACTCTCTGAAAGACTTTAAACTTTTAGATAAGAGAGCGTAACCGTAACAACGCAACATCTCCTTATCCAAATATTTAATGTTGGCGCAATATCATGAGAGGTACAACATATAAACTCTACAAGCTGAGCTCTACAAAAAGAGCTCTACAGCCCTCCCTGGGAATTCATGTTAATGTTATATCCACTTACTACACCTTAGCAAAGACATGGGCGGTCATATTATGATATAGTTGGTTCAAAATTGCTTTTAAAATTGACGTTTGTGAAACAGTGATCACAATAAAAAATATATATATATCCGGCTGAGTTTGTTGAAACTTTAATATTAAAATGGAAATTACTTTTACAGAAGGGCTTATTACGATAAATCTGAAAGAGCCTATTTTGATAATAGGCCCTCTTGACACTTCCATGTTGACGTACACAAGTGACCACTGTTTATGATTCGAAGTGCAAAAGATATAAATAAATAAATAAAAAAAAATCCGCAATTACTGCACGGTAATATATTTTTCCATAATACGTTCAAGATATCTGATGCATATAATAAGATTTATCTTACAGTAGTTATATCAAAACTGAGATTATTTTTAAATATTTCAAAGATGATACGAATATACGATATGATAAGATAAGATGTCACGAGTACACTCGAAAAGAAAAGCATCACTGCTCTTGTATGAATTATTTATAGACAAAAAAATTAATTCAGAGTATTGCCGTTCTTATATAAACCAAGTTATAATTTTAATTGTGTGACCACCACCAATATGAAAAGTTTTTATCATATTCCAAGAACATAGTTAATAAAATAGGAGCGTACAGTGAAGTTATTATAAAGTAAAAGTGAATAGAAGTATTGTCCATAACAAAAGGATTAACCAATTTAAATATAAATAAGATAAGTTTTGTTTTGTTTGTATAATGTGATAATTAATGTTAAATATCGTATTTGTATAATTTAAATATTAAGTGATTCTCTAATAATGTTTAAAAGTAAGAACATTCTTTAATTAACTTCTGCTAATTTTAAGGGATATTTCTTATATAAGGATTTCGTTAAAAAAAGGCGGTAGAATAGAAATTTATGTGTAATAAAACTAATGATAATAGTAGCAGCATGTAAAAAGAAACTGAGTATCATCGTTAGATAAATGGAAACTAGGTTAGATTAATAAAAGTGAAGTGATTAATGTAAAGACGATTTATTATTTACACTGACAAACTGATATAACGACATGACTGACATACATACATATATGCTTTATATAATAATTTATAAGGGTAGTAAATAATATATCAGTAGCTATGTAATATTTGTGTAATAAATGTATACATCTAATAAAAATCGTTCGTATTTATGTTCATTGATATTACGACATTGATGTTGCGAGGGGTTTACATTACGGCAACATTAAATAATTGTATAGTTATTGATAAATACATATGTTTACCTGTTTGTATAGGTACTCGCAGCTGGACAATTACTTTATTGTTTGTCATTATGAGACATATTTAATTAAATAATTTATTTATAGGATGGACTTTTTTCACCGTAATCCGATAAAGAAATCAGAAAATATAATTGTATGTAGCCATATTCAAAACATCGTGAGAATACGTACCGGCATAGGTAGCATGTGTCAACTATTATTATCATCACCTTAGAATTTCGTGTAAGTAGGCGTATTATACAAAATAAGTTAAATGGTGACCATAACATCTTGGTGGTAGACCATAACATCGGGTCGCCGGCAAAGTTACCACCCATCGGGCAAAGTCGTGCCGCAAAGCGACCTAGTCGTGTTCCGGCACGTTGCTCGATGAAGCCGTATATGGGAAATGGGTCTGAACAGCTGCGGTACGTTGGCGAACCGGTTGACGTCGAGTTGGTGTTTGTTTTGTCGGGTGTCTAGTCGAGGAGGGTAGCGGGATCCGAAGCGACGGCTTTCCGCTGGCCGCCCGCAGATAGTTGGGGGCCCAATTAGTGGGTTAGCCACCCACGAAAGGCTGCCCCGCCAGCTGCGAAAAATCCCAGGGTGGCTCCATCGTGCTGGTTGGCGACCAGGCGAGGAGGCCCGATGGCGATCCCTGGGGGGGTTCGGGCGTCCCCGCAGTCTCCAGGCTAGCCTCCCAGCGGCAAGACATCACCAATTTCGAAGTCGGGTTTGATACGTACCGCCTCGTTCAACTGCCATTTCCCATCCCTATTCACTTTTATTTATTTTTACCATGAAGAAAGACCAAAAAAGAAAAAAGTTTGTACAGCGGTTGCACTCCTCCTCATTTAAAGTGCACCTCAGTAATATTAGGGGTTTGCACTCTAATATCTTACCTGTCCATCACCACCTGGAGACAGAACAACCGCACCTGTTCTTTTTGACGGAGACACAGATACAATGTCCCTTAAGCGCTGCGCACCTGGATTATCCCGGATACACGTTAGAGCACAACTTTCGCTCACGTGCCGGAGTCTGCGTGTATGCGCGGAACGACCTCTGTATCCAGCGTCTCCGTCACCTTGAAGACCCCACTTTTTCTTCTTTATGGGTTTTAGTAGACACAGGAAACGAAAAAATCCTGTATTCTTGTGTTTACCGTTCGCACAGCGGTGACCAGGAGACAACTAGATTATTCGAGTATCTCGGTGAGGCTGCTGATATGGCTCTGCATCAGTTCCCTTCGGCGCAGCTCGTCTTTCTGGGGGATTTTAATGCCTGTCATCAGGACTGGCTGTTCCCGTACCAGAAAACCGACCATGCTGGAAGAGAAGCGCGGAACTTTGCGTTGTCCTTGGACCTCTTTCAGCTGGTGAAGCAAGCGACAAGGGTACCAGATGTGGTAGGCCATACAGCCAATTGCCTGGACCTTCTGCTGACAACTGATCCGGACAGGTATCGGGTAGAGGTTACCTCTCCCTTGGGAACCTCCGATCACTGTCTGGTGAAATCTGTGTTTACATATTCCCCACCAGCTTTCGAACCTCATGGTGTTAGGCGAGTATGGAAATACAAGTCAGCAGATTGGGATGAGATGCGGCACTTTTTTGCGTCTTATCCTTGGCGGCAGGTCTGCTTCTCTTCTTTGGATCCGTCGAGTTGCGCGGATGCTATAACCGATGTGGTGCATCAGGCAATGGAGTATTTTATTCCTTTTGCTGACGTACCCATCGGTGGCAAAGCTCGCCCATGGTTTAATGCCGAATGTGGTCATGCTCAAGACCGGAAACATTCGGCATATCTCATTTGGGCTGATGCTCGAACCCGCAAAACTCCGGATGTAAGTTTGAAGAAGAGAGCCTTTAACCAAGCTGCCAAGTCCTACAAAAAGGCATTGCGGAAGGCTCGTCTCGATCGAATCGCTAAGAATGGCGAAAAGCTCTCTGTCAGACCAACTGGCAGTCGAGCTTTCTGGTCTCTTGCGAAAGCGATCGAGTCGAATTTCTGCCAACCCTCACTGCCTGCTCTGCTGAATCCGGATGGATCCCTGGCCCACACAGCAACAGAGAAAGCGAATGTACTTGCTTCTCTGTTTGCTGATAATTCGCATCTAGACACTGGCAACGCTTCTCTAGCACATCTTCCTCACTGCGGTATTTCGATGCCTGAAATCCGCATCACTAACAAACAGGTATGGAGAACATTGTGTCGTTTAGATGTGAATAAAGCCAATGGTCCTGATGGTATAACAGCCATTCTGCTCAAGACATGCGCAGCTGAGTTGTCTCCTTTACTGACACGTCTGTATCGCCTCTCTTTCATGACTGGAATAGTGCCGAAATCCTGGAAGCTTGCTAATGTGCAACCCGTGCCCAAAAAAGGCAGCTGTGCCGACCCTGTCAATTACAGACCGATTTCAATCACTTCCATACTCTGCAAGATTATGGAGCGTGTATTGAACTCGCGCCTACTAGCATACCTAGAAGGTAACGATCTCCTCAGTGACCGACAGTACGGGTTTCGCCGTAATAGGTCTACTGGGGACCTCCTAGTGTATGCTACTCACATTTTAGGCGAGGCCATCGAGAAGAACGGAGAAGCGGTCGCCGTCTCTCTGGACGTCTCGAGGGCATTTGACAGGGTCTGGCATGCGAGCCTTATAAGCAAGCTTTCAGCGTACGGTATATCTCCTGGTCTGATCGGCTGGGTAACGGACTTTCTGAGCCACAGATCTCTCCGAGTAGTTGTCGACGGGTGTTCCTCGGAACCCTTGACAATAAATGCCGGAGTGCCTCAGGGGTCCGTTCTTTCTGCAACTCTGTTTCTGCTGCACATTAATGATCTGTTGAAGCCCGGTATCTATGGGTATGCAGACGACAGCACAGTTGTAGAAAGATATCTGCCGAGTACTCGGGCTAGTCGAGATCAAGTACAGTCTGAAAGAGAAGCTATGGTGCAACGTTTGAATGACAAACTTCAGGCAGTCTCCGCATGGAGCAATGCCAATCTTGTCAAGTTCAACGCCACCAAAACGCAGACGTGTCTATTCACCGCCAAAAGGAGCCCTTTCACCTTGGCTCCTACTTTCCAGAATGTATCCTTGGAATACAGTGACCGGCTTCAGTTGTTAGGCTTAGAGATTTCCTCGAACCTCAACTTTGGTCGGTTCATTGAGTCCAGAGCAAGAGCAGCAGCAGCAAAGCTTGCCGTTCTGGCGAAGGTTCGGCAGTACTTTACACCGGGACAGCTTCTTGTTTTATACAAAGCGCAGATCCGGTCGTGTGTAGAGTACTGTTGTCACATATTTGCTGGTGCCGCAAAGTCTCATCTTGCGGTTCTGGACTCAATTGAGAGGCGAGCAAAGAGGCTTATAGGAGATCCCGAGTTGGTCGAAGCCAAACTCCAAAGCCTTGAACACAGGCGTAGAATTGCTAGCCTCTCAGTATTCTATAGGATACATTTTGGTGAGTGTGCGCAGGAATTACACAATTTAATTCCCCCGTCCCCCTTCCATCACCGGACGTCCCGACGCACGGCAGGTTTTCATCCTTTTGTTGTGGACATTCCACCTGTCCGAACGAAGCGCTTTGCTTCCTCATTTTTACTGCGTACAGCAAAGGATTGGAACAGCTTGCCTACATCGGCATTTCCGGCCGATTACAATGTGGGTGTCTTCAAGCGAAGAGTGAATAGGTTGCTAGGGTAATGCGCCTTACCACCTAAGACTACATTCCACTTACCATCAGGTGGAATGTAGTCAAGCATTGCCCTAGAGAATAAAAAAAAAAAAAAAAAAAAAAAATGTTTTAAATAATAGATAATCCATAACAATCAATGCAAGAGATAAATCATTTTTTTGAGTTGAATTAGTTCGTCATTCGTTGACGTTTCTAAACCTGACATAGATAGGTACTTTGTAGATTTTTATTATTATATTATCAATATATTACAAAAATTATAAAATACCTATATATTTTTATTTTATGACATTTTTATAATATTTACTCACCCAAGCGACTACATGTACACACACACACACACACACACACAAACGCGTTGCAGAGTTTTCTAACTGGGTGGGAGTCAGTTTATTACAACTTCTCAACGATTGTAACAGGATTTTCATTTTCAGCTCAGCTATTTAAAAGTAGCTGATGAAATTTGCAACTCCTAATACATTTACATAACTTAAAGTTATTTTAAAATACGAAATGATCTTGAAGATAGGAAACTATGACTACACAGTGGCATCGAAAAAAAAATTGTAGTAAATTCAATTTTGATTGTAAATCAATTAAAACATTTATTAAAATATGATATTCAATTAAATATGAGGGGTTAAGAAACGAATATTCTTGGTCTCCTATTATATGGTATAATAAGATGACCGTATTTAATAAAACAAAACAAAATTTACTACTCACCTACTTCGAATAATGCTTTTTGGGAAACTCTGCTAAATATTAATAAACGCTATAGTTACATAGGTTTATATAGCGTTTATATGTTTATGATGTGGCCTTGGTTAGCCGAAGACACGCCTCGCGTTTAATTTAGTACAATAATTTAGCCCTAGATGGCGCTGGTTCACAGCTTCGCCGCAGTTCGTGGTTTTTCTTCATATCCACGTTTTTATAATAAAAAAATATATATTATAACTTTTTACATTTTATTTGCAATATGTACGTAAAATGCGACGTAAAAAATTATATGTAAATGAAGCACTGCCGGTGGAGATGAATTAGCTCGATAGTTCTTTTTCAGAACCTCTTAGGAACACTTAAAATTCCTGAAAATGGCTGAAATGTAATACCATGTGTTCCATTAGCGCTCATTGCATACTTTTTGTAAGAGAAAGACTAAACTTTGAAGGAACAGTGTTATTAAAAGTAACGACCTTAACTTTATTAGACATTATGGCACCTCGTTATTATATAAAATTAAAAAAAATGTTTTGTTATAATGTGTACAACGTAGGCATTTATAAAAATATAACAGATGTACAATTTGCTAAGGTAAGTTTTAATAAATAGGTAGGTATGTTTTGTTATTTTATTTTATAGTATTAATACCTTTCAAATATAAAATATTTTAAATAATATATTATGAGCAACTTTTACTTTTTTACATTTAATATACCTATTTAATATTTGTAGTCTCATCTCCTTTTCTCTCAAAGTCTATACTGGTAAAGAGGAAAGATTGCTTTTCATATTGTAGACATTAAATTCAATACGTTTGTAATATATAAAACGTATTATAAATTTGAATACCTAACTGATATTAAATCTTTCATCCAAAGCAACCTACATTATCAGCGAATAAGATAATTTAAATAAAAGAACCTACGAAAATTGCTATTTTTGTAAAGTTATAATGTCATTATAAGTTTACAAAAATATGTTTTTTCGATTTAATGATAATAGGTAGGCATTACTAAAATTAACCACATTAGGTATTACCGGCGAGGCTATACAATATAAATGTTTAAAAAGTAATTATTACAAATTACAAGATACAACGTTTTTAAAATGTCGAATATACCTAATAATGCATCTTAGGTTAAAATTATTTTGCAAAGATTTTTCTTTTTAGTCACTTGCAATTAATAACGAATGATAAAGCATTCACTAAAATATTAATCTCTAAACAATCTTTATTATTTCTTAATAATAATGGTACAGACAAAGTAAATAATAATAATAGTAGTGTACTGGTACAGACAAAGTAAATAATAGGAAAAAACGGAAAGTGGTGTTATCTGGTACTCGACTTTAAAATTGAACTACTCTTTAATTGGGCAATGTATACACTTTTGAACAAGCACCAACCAAACGTTGATGTATAATAACATTTTAACAAATTAATGTATGTGTGTAAGTATGTATGCATGTAAGTAACGTTTGTGTGCTACAGTATATATGTTCAATCGCTGTGTGAATGAAGCGATCGCTGTCAAGCTGTGGCAAGATTTATTATAAATATCATTTAGGCTTTTAGAAAATAAAATAAAACAAGCTCTTTGAGTTTTTGTAGTCAGTTCAAGTTAGTTCTGTGACAAATCACTTGCCGAGATAAAAATATGTTTTATATAAAGTGTACTTAAGATTTCGATTTGTGTTTTTGATATAGTAGGTATATGTGAATGGAATCAGGCAAATCAGTAGTTATACGATCAGAAGCAGATTCCACAAACTGACTAAAAAGATTTATACAAAACATCTCTTCCTAATTATAGAGTTCTAACTATAATTATAGTTTTTAAGTAAAAGTCGTGAAGTTTTCTTTACTGTAACATGTTTTATAACAATAATAGAGCCATTAACCGGATCTACCTAAGATCGTAATAAAGTTCCTAACCGTGTTGAAATCTTTCTTGTTATAGGTAAATATTGTTGTGTATTGAAATTTTTAAGAATTTTATTTATGTAAAAACCCAAAAGATATTTAAAATTCTTAAAGTGTAAAGAAACCTATTTTTAGATATACAATGTGGCGAGTGAGAAAGAACGTCTTATTCTTATCTCATTTTCAATATGGCTGCTTTTACTAGTATTTTTTATTAAGAGGCAACCAAGCCTACTTTCTATGAGGCTGGTATTTTAGTATGAGGAGACTCTGCTTCTACAAGATACTTTTTGTAATATACTTCTAATAAGCAAGTGTGGTTCCATCCTCATCTTCTGTTCTGCTCTCAAAGATTCTTAACAGTTTCCACTAAAAGGTAGTTCTGAGATAGGCTAAAAATAAAGTTGATGCAGTAGTGGTAGGAGTCATTTATATTCAAAGAGAGTTAAGTTATTACATACCACCATTAACCACCATTTTAAATGTTGGATTAAGATTGAGAATTCAAGGTTATTCACCAATTGTACCAAAATTGATGTATTGGTTAATTTTGTTAGGAATGTAATATTTAAACCGTATTTAGATTACAGCGTAAATATTTAACAGTATGTACCCTATGTTTATTTACTATCGTAATTTACGATTAGAATTACTTAAATTCAATATAAACAGTCAAAATAATTATAGTGAAAAAGGGCATACGCTCTTCAATTAAGTGATAGAAATGGTTATAAAATTTATATTTCAATAGCTTATAAAATAAAAACTGAGAAAGAATGACAACAACCGTATTTTATAACGTAATAAAAGCTACAGTAGTGTTAATGTATTACGTAATTATGTAGTTAGTTGTGTGAAGATCTTCTAGAAACTAACACAATATCCTTCCTAATTACCGACAAACTTCATATTACTGCGTTTACAAAACAATTTAATTGAACTACTTCGCTCGTTTCAGTGATTAATTTTGCAAACATGTTCTTTGATCCCGTTTATTGATCTGATTGATTGATTCTTACGATTATACTATTTATCTAATTTATTATGATTGTAATATTATAAATGTATTCAGGTTAAGGTTATAAAATATCCTAAAAATGTAGGATGTTATGTATATTTTAAATATCACTTGGTTATAAACTGTTTCCATATTAACGTTACAATGAAAATCTCTTGACTGCTTCAATCTTAATCAAATACAGATTCCGATAAAAGTAAAAGATTACTTAAAGTCTTGTGAAATATTATACAACTTCTAGAAAAATCCATAAAATGTTTAATAAAGCGCCATGTGTGAGAGCCGTTGTCTATACCTAGTAGATAAATAGATTTTATTACGATTAGCATTACAGCAAACGAGTAAACTAAATATTCAATCTTTTAGGATAAACCTTGAGTAGGCACTTATAAAGAAATCTTACATGAAAATATGTGAATTCAATATTTTCAAATAAATACTTTACTTGATATAATTATTATGCGGGTTGCAGACCGAAAGCTAAGCTAAGTTAGTTTAGTTTAGTTCTCATCGCTAACGCAGTTTTTCATACTTGTGTGCAGACTGCAAACTATACAAAGTAAAGTAAAGTCCATAAATAATTAGAAAATTCATTTTTTTTCTCACCGCTTTGGCTTATTTTAAGTACACTTAAGATCAAAGGCAAAGTAAATAAAAGGGTGAGTATGTGGATTTATTTAAATGATATATTTGAAATTGGATTCTATGTTCCATTCCACATTTTTTAACTGAGCGGCTTTTTGTACAGCTATAAAGAAGGAATCGGTTTAAACTCCTTATAACGAACCGAAAAAGAATGATTCTTTCTTCTTGCATATTTAGGGATGAATAAAATAAATAATCAATGTATTTTAAATATGTTATAACTATCTTTTACCACATACTTTACCTTCTACTACTTTACGTTTACGTAGTTTATTTCTACGTTTGTGTTGACGTTATATCGGACGGTTTTCTAATATTTATCTTTCCATTTCTCTAGACTAGGACTTTTATCGAGATGAAAGGAAACCTACGTTCATTCTATAACTCAAAGCACGTATGTAAAAAACACAATTATCGGTGAAGTGGTTAAGACAGACAGGCAGGAACAAACAAACTCACAATCATGTCTAATAGTTCTTCCTAATAGTTCCTAATACTTCTTAAACTTCCTAATATAAGTTTTTGTGTACCTTACATATCTAACAATTCTTAATATATAGGTACCAACATTATATAATAGTTAATAAATATGAGATATATATAAATATATATAAATTTCAGTTAGTGATTATTAAACCAACCCATTTTACAACCACTAGATGAATACAATAGATTATAATAAAATGTTTTACATCACAAGAGGCGAGCGCTCACGGTTCACCGGCTCATAAGAGATTACCTTTACCCGCAAGCCTCTGCAAACATCAGTAATTGCAAATGTATTATTACCTTCGAGAGTAGCGAGCGATGACGGAGAGTGGAAGGGGAAGGGTCAAAATTGGTATCGATTAGCTTAGTAATGTGGTCAGACTTCTTATTTCCATAACGATAAGATATGGTCATTGCTAGTAAAATATAAAATTGAAACTACTATAGAATATACTAACATTATAAAAAAACTATGTATAATTTTATGAGATCCCAGTGGCTAAACTATGTGATCCCAAGCTTTAGTTATCTGTAGATAGGCTTCAATGCCAATGTCAAAGTTACAGTCTTCAGTCCAGCGATATACCTCCAACTGAGATAAGAACTGTTCTGAAAGTCTAGTCCAAAATTATTTTCTAATGCTTAAGTATTTAAATAAAAATAAATTGACAGATATTTCGGAAATAGCAAACCGAAGGCTACGTTTATACCCGGCTTAGACAGTAGGGCAATCGAGACAAGATTAATGTGAAGAAATAAACACAGAGATAAGATAAATCATACATAGGCTGAATGTTGGAATAGGTATGTAGTTATATATTTCTGTAGCATAATTTACATTTATTATTATTCTGTACGTATTCATTTTAATTTTACGTATTTTTGGTATGGCGGTCTGTGTGTAACGCAATCACGGCTAAGCCACCAGCCCGATTTGGATGGAATTTGGAATGAAAAAATACTTATATGCTTTGCTTTTATATAGTCTAAAGAAACATTTACTTCGGAAAAGTGTTTTATTTGTAAATAGAAGAATGAATACTTTAAAATTTGACGGCTAAAATTATCTCGGTATATCTTGCAATTAGTTAAATTGGGAGAAAACTGTCAGTAGTAATGTTTTTTAACTAAGTGAATTCTATGAAATTATCGAAGTCTAATAAAAATTGATAATAAAGGTGAGGTAATTGATAATAAGGAATACAACTCTAACAATAATGACCCTCGTCATTTATCATTTTCTTCAGTGTCTCAAGTATCCTGACTGAGTATAAGACGCCAACTCAGATTGCTGTGACGTAACAATTCAGGTCGAATGGAACAAGACCGCTGTTAACAAAGATATACTTATACCAAAAAACAATAGGTTACTGACATTAAAAACAATAAAACATACTATTAAATATAACAGAGTTCTATTGTTTGTTGATTATGCAGTCGCAATAATAAATGAAATCCTAGTAGTGATTATTATAATGAATCAGTAAATCGACTGCGGTTATAGTTTCAACTTTCAAATCACATTACATATTAATGACATCAGTTAGTATTCATATTTGATAAATGTGTATTCGCGTATGCAGCCATGAAATGATCCATGTTTATGGCCGGGAAAATATTTTAGAGGGATATGTAAAATTGCTTAATCATAGTTCTTCTCTTTTCATTTATTTAGATGATTTGTTTCAAGTTTAATATCGGTCAATAATCGGCAATGAGATTTGTAATGTTGGTAAATGAGTAAAAAAGTAAAAAGGTTGCAAAATAAATGAATTCACATTTTCGGTGATTAAAATACATACATAATATTGTCAATGTTGCAGACAGTACACATAAGACATTGTAGATATATAGAATTAATAAAAAAATCACAGCATCAAAAACCGACATATAGCGCGGTGATCAATTATTCATACCGATTACGTACATATCTGCGGACGCACAAATCAGAGTATGTATATGTATATGTATAATACAAGTAGAAAACTCTTAACAAAGGAATATAAATTAGGAATAATTAATATTGTCATTCAATATCCGGTGCTGATAACGGCATTATAGATAGGATTCCTGGGAATGCGAATTCTATCAGCTTTTTTTATTTCAATTAAAATTTTCATATTAAGTTTATTACAGTTACAGTTATAAATTTTATTTTGAATAAAGTGGCATTTATCATTAATATTTCAATACCTTTGATACTTAATGTATATAAAAGAAGAGATAAGAAACATAAGGGGCGGGGTTGGAACCTCCTTCTTTCATTTTTGCGTGGGCTGCTATATAACTTATATTTTCATCTTTACTTTCATTTTACTTAACTCTATATGCATCATATTGTTATCTAAAGTAATAAACTCTGGTTAGGATTTATAAAAAAAATCTAATATACGGCACCTAGCTCGTGATTAAGAAGATCACGTAATAAAAAATAAAAGGGTTAAAATAGACTGTTCTCTGGAAAATTTTGTTAGTATGGTAACACTGAAAAAAATATATATATGTGGTAATAGAAACAAATGACTCTTGGTTAACAAACTCTTAATATCAATACAAAGCTTCATACTATCTCTTCTATAACTTCCAAGTTATAACAAACCTCACGCCTTTCACATTTTCTTTAGAGTGCTTGCAAAACTTACCCCAAGCCTGATAAAATCAATAATGCCATTACTTTCTTTAAAGACACAGACACACACACAGTAATCATTAAAACTATGTGCTTTAAGTTTGGTGTAGGTGTAAGCCCTTTGAAATGGCAGGCAATAATTAAATAATATGAATCAGTAGGAAGTCAGCGAAAGTTACCTTAATTTTGGAATCAATCAATTTAATGTCATTATCATTATGACAACAGAAAAATAACTTTTTCATCTACTGCAAAAAATAACGCATGGTTGGGATATCTGCGTAAGTGAAAAATATGCCGCAAAGAACAGGACACTCGTTTTACGGTCATAACATCGTCACAAAAATGTTCTACTCATTCGACCTAAAACTATGTGATTGCAATCACTCACACACAACCTTTCCTCTCATCGACAATGCTGATGTCTACCGCTCTAAGTTCTTCAAATGCACCTTGAACAAACTGAAGTCTTCTCAACAGCTGCAGTCGTTTCAATCCGCCAAAAATTTTGCGATGACCAGTTTTTGTGGGCGTTACCAACGTAAGTATATAATAATATCACAGGACACACACACAAATTACACACATTGATCAAATGCCTAAGTAAGCAAATTATTTGCTTGTGTTCAGACAACGATAATAATACATAGAAATACATATTATAAACACTGCGAATAAATTTAATAAACGATCAAATTCTCATCACATACATGCCTGTCCCTGACGGGGATCGAACCCGACCCCATTACGTCGCTATACGTAAGGCGTCTACGGTAACCACTGGACTTGTTGGTCCAGACATGTTTTCCTTTTACACGTAACTTCAATGTGACGAAAAATATCAAGAGAGATAGCTTTTAAATCTTTTAGGACCAACGATAGAGAGACTGAATATTGCAATAAATTATATAACTCTGAGTAGACTATTGAGTGTAAAATATAATATCACACGAACGTGATTCGTAATTTAATTTTTTTATTACGTACATCAAGTCTATAAAATACATTAAAAAAAATGAGAAACTCCTTTCATGGCCAGTGATTTATATAAATACTTTAAAATACGACTAAAATCTTCACAGTACCTATATCTTGACTTGAATACCCGGAAAAAAAAAACATTTATAATAGTTTTTTTCCAAGTAAACATAGTACTCGTAGTAACGTAGCTGAGGCAACAATGACGCTCCTCGTTAATCGTATCCTTCGAAGTCAAGTATGCTGACTGAGTATAACAAGTCAATTATTGCTCTTTACGTAGCAATGCAGATCGAACGGACGAACAAAACTATGCTTATTTACTCACTCAACTACCTACCTACCTACTTACTCACTCAAAACAGAAAGCCCTTCTGTTCATGGGATATTAATATCAAATACATGACAATTAAATATAATAAATTATTTATATGGAATAATTAAACTCGCTTATTGTCATGATAATAAATGAAATCCTAGTAGTGATTGTTATAATAAATCAGCAACACGAGTGTGGTTATGGCTTCAACATTTTAACAACAATTTTATTACATTTTAATGCATTCATGGAATCATTATTTAATATTGACGGGTGATAATAAAAGCATTATATGCAGAACTAAGATACTACTGTTTATTAGTTATTATTGTTTGCTACTCCATTTACAATATGTGGAATGGCTTCTAAATATCTTGAAACTTATTGTGCAAAGTGACTTAAAAAAGGTTTATTAAACAGGAAGTCTACTTTCACCGTAATTTTAAAACTGTTGTATTGATTGAATTTTACTATTCCTATTTAAAGATCCAATAATTAGGGCACTGTCTGTAGCGCACTCTGTCTATCCCAATTCAACTGACAGCTCAGCTTCCTCAGAGTCCTCAGAGTTCTCATATTGGCATAAATAAATTCTATTATTGTGTGTTTTATAAAACTTTCCATTGTAACCATATGCTTTCCTGAAACAGTTTTAGCTTCTGATATATATATATATATATATATATATATATATATATATAAGGTAAAAAATGACTAATGGTGCTAATTGTAAACATCAGTATTTTTGTTTTTAAACATCCAAGGTTAATTACCTTCGTTTGTATCAAGGATGTTTTCAGCACATTTAATACCGAAATAATGTGCCCAATTATATAAGTTTGATTTTTAAAATTAAAGTGGTGAATAAGTTTCCCCTTATATTTTTTAAAACTCAATAAAACATAATCACTTAATCTTTTTTAATTACTTTGTTATTTACAGTATAACTGTTATATTTTCATAGATTATTTATTTAATCTATAATAGATACGGAACTTTATAACGCGCAACAAAAGGGGCGTGGTTTGGACGTACCTCTTTCATTTTGCGTGGCCTAAAATCAGGAATGTTCACTTTCAGAATATCGTTCTTCAGAATAATTTTATGAGTTTCAGAAGGAGTAGACAAGCCAAAATGTCAAATACTCAGTCATTGAAAAGGATTATATAAAGACTTCTAATAAAATAAAACGGTTCCCTGGATTCAAGAAAATAATAGTTTTGCGAGTCATTATGTAATGCTTTGTTTTAGACATTTATGTAAGACAGTGTAGATAGTATATTTTTAATAATGGGACATATTAAAAGTATTTATTATTATCAAACAAATATCAAATCGCACTATCGACTGGCAAATGAAAGTTCGATGGAGACACGTTCTCCAACTACCAATAACTAGATCGTGACAAAAAATATCAAGAGATAGAATTTTTACTTTATGTAGAACTTACAAAAAATAGACTAAAAATGGAATGGGTTATATATAGTACTAAGGGCTTTGGGATAGTAATATAATTTCACATCTACATGATTTACGCAAAAGATTGTAATTTTTTAATTATTTTTATAAATATTTTCCAAAAATCCCTTTTGTTTATGGGTTTATGGGTCATATATATAAAATAACAAGTAATAATTAAATATATTAAGTTCGATAACAGTCATGTAACAAGTCAGTCATGATTTGATACAACTGACCTATTACATTACAAGTGACCTATTAGTGGTTATTATATTAAATCAGTAGCTCGTCCGTGGTTATGACTTCAATACTCGACTTGTATTACATGCTAATGACTTCATGGCGTCGTCACTTATTAATAAAAAATGATAAAACAAGTATTCGCGTAAGCAGCATCAAAATATATTTTTTCATGTTGTTACGATTATTTAAATTGTATACTTAAAAATGCTATATCGCAGTTATACCATTCTAATATTTCTTATTGTTTCTCAATAAGGTCATAAATATATATTTCGGAGAAATTCTTTATTAGGATGATTGATTCTATGTTTAATACCGACCAAAAACAGGCATCGAGTCCTGTCAAAAGTCAGATAAACTTTTAAATGTTGGTATATATGTCATGTCAAATGTTATGTGATTACGTTAAAAAATATACTAATATTTATCACAAAATTTATGAAATATTTGAAAATTATCTTAACGTGCTAAGTTCAAAGTGTGTATTGTAATATAGTGAAAAAATAGGATTTTCAATAGAAATTACATTGACATACTTTATTTAAAAACTAGTGCATTGGTTTAACTTCACTATTGCTATTTAGATACAAAATAATGAAAGCACAGTATATCGAGCCTGTGCCAAGTCAACTGACCGTTCAATATCGTCGTGTCTACACGCGATGAATGATAAAACACACAATTAGCAGCATGTTCCATAGTGCATGTGATGTAATAATCCACTTGTATTTTGTCCGTTAACCCGCATTTACCGCATCCTCGGTTATTATATTATAGGGCGGTCTATTCTGTTCTATTCAAAGCGGCACGTAAATTACTATGTTTAGTAATTACAGAAAAAGATAGTTTCTTTCTTTTCTTGGTTAAACTTTGTTCATACTTCTAAGTTAAACAATAGCGTTATGCATGCAGCGAAACTCACATATTGTTTTAACGTATATTGTGAATAATATATATATTTTTTATTCAAAATATACGTACTTTGTAAATAGTTGTCACTGAGCTCACCATGGTGATTTAATTGCATATGTCCCCAAAATGTTCGCCCCTCAACTTTTTGTACTAATAAAACAGATTTTTTCGAAATTTAGTGATGTGAATCATCGGGTCTCACTTAAATCTTTTAAATCAAAAACCACTCACGAAAGCCACTCAAAAAATATATGAAATTATAATTTATATTGGAAATTCGATATTTAAAAGTATAATTTGTTCCAACCCATATTTCCCTCTAAATGTTGTACTCGGCATTATAAAACTATCGTGTGTCCTAGAAAAATGGATCCTAGCCGATGAATCGTTAAATCCAGTTAGCATTTATTTACGATAGAAAACTTGCTACGAAATTTTGATTTAACAATACCAATGAATCACAAAGAAGCAGATGTATCAGAAAGTGGTCATGATGTTCTACACAACCACAGTTGCGTTAGAAGGATTGTTTAACGCTGGCTGCCTCGCAACCTCACCGATGCACAGAGGCAGGTGTGGAATGGTGCAGTTATATGATTGAAACATGATTTTCCCCGCCGTGCTTATCACATTATCAAAAGTGTCATCACTTTCAGGTTGAAAGTACCAATATGGTCCAAAAAAATAAGAACCAGTCAACAATATTGTTGTTTCAATACGAACCAACGCTTACGAAATTTAAATGATGGAGAAGTGCGGAAGAAAAGAAGTATTTATTATATTTATGGAAGGCTTTTTTTAAACGGCGTGTTTATTACCAATTCTTTTAGGAACACAAAGTAACATTAATGTAGATCGGTTTAGCAAAAGTTATTGCAAGCAGTTAACAACAAGTTGAAGACGGGGTTTCAAGGCCTATTATGGTGAAAACCTTGACAACCTTGACACCACACACTTAAAACTGTCGGAGCTTAGAGAACTACCACCTTACAGAACTAATATGGCAACGTTTTACTAAATAACATTATTAGCAATTAGAAGGTGTTTATTATTTTTAATGAAAGTATAATATTTTTAATACCAGATGAAGGAACAGTAAACAAAACTGTTTAATTACTTTAATGATGACGTCATTTGAATATATTGTACTGATTATAAACAAAATAGACACGAAACATTAAGACGCAGAAAGCAAAAGGGCGGGGTTTATTTTTTTGTGGGCGGCAAGCAAGCAACAAAAAAAGCAATATTGGTTTCAGCATATCTTATACATTCACTTTCAGATAGTAATCAGCACCCAGAATAAAAATTATATCTACTTAGGATTGAACTTTTTGTTTTTTTTTTTCACTTTTTTTAAAGATGTTCTCCTTTCCTGACTCTACTAGTCATACTCTAATCTGTAAATGTACTTAGAAACCAAATACTTGTCATCATGATATATTTCAGAGAAAATAAAAAAGTAATTTGCATATTGTAGGGAAAAGTGATTTTTGGAGTTTTTATTACAAATATAAATGTAAACCAATTATAATGAGGTCGGATAAACTGCTTTCTACTAAAAAGATATTCACACTTATTGAAAGAGTTGGTAAAGTATAATTATACTTTTCAAAGAAATATTTATATTTCTGTAACTATTTGTATAATACGTCCGTCTCTATTATTTTAATAGATTTAATAATTTTATAAACTCACGAATAACATTAAATTTTTTATTACTCTGTTTTTCATACTATTCTTGCACGATTTGGAATTTGATAGACACATTTTATTACATTCAGTTTATTTTATTTTATTGCGATGGATATACGACAAAATGTAGTTCGCACCTAAAAGTTAACTATCAGTCATTTTTACGAAGTATTGGGTTTGCTAATTTGTATCTTATATTTTTCCAATATGCCATTAAGTCGTGAGATATAATAAAGATTTGTTAATTTTTGGTACAAAGCAATAAAATGAATATTAAAGATCACCTAAATTAGTTATTCTACATAAACTTTAATACATATTTGTTCGGTCACTTTATTTTTTTTTAGAAATACACGGATATTGTAGAGAAGAATGCCAATTTTGAGTTAGTGTGAATTTAATTTGCAAGAATTTGAATGCTGATATAATTTCAATATATGCAGGCTTTATATTGCACAGGAGTAAACAACATCTGTAACAGTTTTATTAAATATTTTTGGTGTCGTAATAATATCGCTTGTAATTTTTTATCGTGTCCGTCATGGGTCCAATTATGTCATGACATAATTGACTGCTCTGGACTCTACAATACAGACCGAAAGTAACAAAAGAGTGTTTATTTACAAAAATATAATTCAACCAGATAAAAGAGGGCCATTCATGGATTATTTATTTAATTAGTAAATAAATATAAAAAAAAATCTCTTTCTATTATCTAACCGCCTCGTTGGTCGAGTGGTTAGCGCAGACGCCTAAAGTGTCACGGCGCAATAGGGCTCGGGTTCGATTCCCGGCAGAAACAGGCATGTATGTGATGTTGATGAGCATAGGTGTCTGTGTTTCTGGGTTTGGTCGTTTATTAAATATATTCTCAGTATTTATATGTGTATTTCCACGTATTTGTATCGTTGTCTAACACCCTTAACACAAGCAAATAATTTGCTTACTTAGGGGTTAGATCAATTTGTGCAATTTGTCCTGGTATTATTATTATTATTATTATGGAATAGAGTTGAACTCGCTTATAGTAAAAATTATATGACAAACTATATATAACAAATCAGAAGCTCATCTGCGGTTACGGCTTCAACTCTCCGTTCGTTTTATAATTTATTGATGTTATGGAATCATCCTTTGATATATTTAATTGGTAAAATAAGTATTTGCGTAAAAGCCCCTATATAAGCCCTTTTTAATTTGTTATGTTACTTTCTTGAAAAATAAAATTGAATTATTATAGTTCTTTTTCTTCTCATTCTTATATTTCTGTTATTCAATATAATCCCAGTATGTTTATCCGTTCAGGATGAAATTGCAGACAAATCCTTTCTTACTTAGGATTAGCTGTTTCTACTTGTCTGTCAATTAGTTACTGAAACTTTCAATGTATTTAAACAATGTGAAACTATTACAGAATATCTTAATATCGAAAAACTTTTAATATTTAAATCGAATGAATATAGGCTTTCACAATTGGAAACCATTTTTAACAGTAATTTTAAATTTGGTGCATTGATTAAACTTCGCTTTTCCTATTTAGAGAACTATTATTCAGGGCACTGTCTGTAGCGCACTTTAACCTAATTCTGGTGACTCAGTGTTTTCGTGTGCTATATGCTTTCTTTCGGAAAAGTGGTTATATACCTATGATTATGATTTTTAAGACATCCTCGGGAAGTAATAGGGAGGGAGGTCCAATTCTGAGCCGCTAACGATCAGGTACATAAATTACAACGTTTAGTAGTTAGGTATTGAAAAAAGCCTTTACCTATTTTAAGCTTTTTTATATTTCTAACATAAATAATGGAATCAAACGTCATCATTTAACAGCTTTTATTAAATTATACAACAAACAAAAGGTAAGTATTGTTTGATTTATTGAGATTTTCTTCATATACGTAAGTCGTAAACAGTTTTAATAACTTTTGATATGGCTATGGTAATTTAGCATTGATGTAAAAGATGCGCCTTAATTTTTTTATCGAAGGGTGCTAATAATATTTGTCGACAAATGTCCATCCGTCAAATGTAATAACCAGTAAACTTATTTAATATTGTATAAATCTTTCAACATCTGCATTTGACAACGTCATTATCGACAAAATAAAAAATCAAAGTAGTTATTTCCACGTCACGTCAATCCAAAGCTTTATTGAATTTACGTCGCTTCGTGAAAATGCAATAGCATTGAGTTTCTTGGAATATATACTTTATTAATAAAAATTTATTTGAAAAGCCTTTGAGTAAATTATTTTTATTTAACTTTATTTACAGTAATAAGATATTTTTTTAGGTCAGTTTTATATTTTGAATGATTTGTCCGTCAATTTTCATGTCGTATCTGATGATGCTTAAAAATGTTTAATCAAGTGGATTATCTAGTATTTAGATTTAGAAAAGGTAGTAAACAATAGGATGGGCCACAAAAGGGGTGGGGTTGGAACGTTCCTCTCTTTTGCGTGGGCTCAAACAAATAAATAATGTTTTCAGCTAAGGTTACATATTACATATATACATGGGCGTACCGAGGGAGAGCAGGGGGGCAGCTACCCCCCCTCCCTGGACACCTCTCTACTCGTATACCTAATATACCTCTCTACTACCTTTTATTGTAAATTAAAATTGGTATTTTACATAAAAAAAAAACCAGATAAGTTTTAAAAATTGAAGAAGGTTTAGAAATGCTTTCTCAGCAAGATTAGTCGGGGAAGAAAAAAATGGTTTTTTAATTCTCTAGTAAAACTTTTAACAAACACTTTAAAATCTAAAATTTTCATTAGATGCGAGATTTGGCAAAAACAAATCATCAGCGTTTGCTCTATCATTGTTAAACTATGTTCAGAAAATAAAAATTACAGCTCCTAAATAAGAAAAGTATATTAAAGAAATCTGGTTTCCCCCCCCCTCCCCCTTATCACAGAAGCTGGGTACGCCCATGCATTATATATATGCGAAATTGCGACTTCGAATTAAAACTACGTCTCCTTAAGCTAACCCGTAGTCTATTTCTTTTTTTTATCGTTTAAAATAATAAAGAAAAGAAGAATCTCTTCTATATTGAGTCTACGAGAATATGCTAAAACACAATATTTGTACATAAATATAAAGCACAATACATTTTGTTGGGAAATGAGGTAGGTATATATTCGTCATAAATATTAAATTGTAAACCAACTTCAATGAGAGTTCTCTATTACATATTATATTTGCTAATTATTCCTATAGAAATTAGATCTACTCTTGTAAATCAGGTTATTATAATACAGTTCTAATTGCTTTAGGAAGTCTCTTTTCAGAATAAAGCGAACAGGATACCGTCTAATTTATCATTCTTTTGTAGTTTTAATTATATTATTATCACTTCTGCAATCAATACTATATTTACATTCTCAATTTACTTTAATTGAATTATTACGTTCTTTTGTTTTTTACAATATTATAATATTGTTATAGCTTAATGCTAGTTAACCGAAGACGTGGTGAATAATTTAATTAGTAGATAAATTTTGATCTTTTCAGCTGGAGATACCTTACATATGAGTAATATCTAAATTCGTCTATGAAAAAATAATGTCACAAAGCTGATAATGATTTTCTGCTTTTATCTGAAATTAATAAGAAAAAACTTTTACTTTTTAATAATAATATCACAGGACAAATACACACATTGATCGAACCCCTAAGTAATCAAATTACTTGCTTGTGTTAAGGGAATTAGACAACGATACAAATACATAGAAATACACATATAAATACTGGAATAGCCCACTTCTTGATAATCATAGGTCATATAACATTACAATACGACTATTACAACCAGTGTGAAGTGAGTGCCACTTATAGTCTACATATATAGTCTTTAGTATTTTTTTTTGCAGTCCACCCGAACGATGACAATGAGAACAGTAAGTGTTTTTATAAAAAAAGTAACATACTTATAATAAGATATTAATGCTAAACTCAAACCCAATAAGTGCAAAAAGTTATAGATAATTTCGTTATTACATTGAATTCATATCACATTGATTTACGAATTGACAATAACGCTGTTACAGGGAATATAACGAGGAGAACAAAACATATTTCCATAAACCAAAAGAATTGGTTATAGTATCTTTTTTGCGTTGGAAAAATCCGTTACAGATACCCGCTGGCCAGAAAGGTGGTGGTCGGGGGAGGTGTGAGACTACCCGGCAGCATAGATGACTCTATCATTTCTAAGGCTACCCACTAAAAAACCAACTTTTGCCCTCATCGCCATAGTGGGACGCCACGGGATCATTTTCGCACTCACCGTTACACCCCGGCGAAAATATGTTATAGTATCTACCTTAATTGTAGAGTGCGCGATTTTTAGACAGGTTCAAAATATAAACAAAAATACTGCGCACACCTTACTGAACACATTACTTGGCCTTCGCGATAAGATTTTTAGTATAACCAAATATATACTACAAAAAGGGGGCATGCTATTAATTTTATTATTAAAACTTTAAAACTTATTTTACCCCTTTCTAACATTCGCTTGTAAAAGAAAATGCAACATTGTTAAACAACAATTAAATGTTAAATAGGTTAAATTTCACTGGAATATCTGATATGTTAGATAGTAGGTATCTATTATATAGTAGGTAGGTATTACTCAAGTTTCGCCTCGTTTCTTGGTATCAAATATAATGCATATTGAAAGAGTTTCTTTTTCTTTGTGCAAGTTTGAATTAATCACCGAATCAACGGCAAATCAAAGGCTTCACAAAAAAAATAAGAACCGAATGAAATGCTTTTCCATAACATATGATTTGTTGAAAAGGTTTAGATGAATGATATACTTTGAGTGTAAATTGCCGTTTATTCATGGAATACGAATGAAATATACTAAACTAAACTATTAAAAACCATATAATTAATTTAAAAAGAAATGTACTACGTTTTAATCAATTCAGACACAATACCCCTCCTTTCAGAATATTAGCATATCATATATTTTCTAAAAGGTTTCAAACGTGTAATTGAATTATATATTTATAATTAATTAGGTATAATATTATTTAATATATAAAAGGTTCGATACATAGAAATAATTAAAAATAATATATATTATATTTAATTATTTTGTTATATTAATCTTTCTTAATATATATATATATATATATATATATATATGTATATATATATATTTATATAACTACTTAGTATTATATTTCCCTTACAAACGTTTTTATAATAAACTACAAATTCTTAGACTATAAAATTATTAGATACTAGCTGATTTCCGCGGTTTCACCCGCGGAAATCCTGATATTTAAGGATAAAAATCTATCTCTCCAAAGAATTGAAGAAATAGGTACCTACTACCTTAAACTACAGATGTATATTTCCAAACTATCTATTAGTACCTTCAGTTATAGTACATTAATGTACTTATTTATTGGCTCAATCAACATCGCGACGCGATGCGGCGAAGCGCTTTCCGATTTAAATAGTTTGATAAACTATAAAAGTTTTTATATAGGCGTAACAATAATACTTAGATATACCCTATCGCGGACTTTTCTATAGATAATAATGTGGTCTACAAAATCGTTGTACATTATTTTGCTCCATCATCAATAATTATTGCAGCGCACGCGATTTAAGGTATTTCAATAGTGATTTTTATCGACGGTGGTTTATGTTATTGAAGTTTTCGAAAGGATCGCTAATTTTTTTCAAAATAAAATATAGCCTATGTTACTTTGGAAAGATGTACATCCTTAATGGTGAAAGAATTTTTAAAATCGGTCCAGTAGTTATTGAGCCTATTCATTACAAACAAACAAACAAACAAAAAAATATTACCTCTTTTTAATATTAGTTTAGATTTACTATTTTAATTAATCAACTGTACTAATAACACACTACTACTAAACTACAAGTAGCGGGAAAATATAACTAAAATAGACATATAATAATATGTGTTTTTATTTAGCGATTTAGTTAACAGAAATAGTGTAGTAACACTACACTATTTCTTGATTACTACACTACACTATGATTCTATTAATAGAATATGTTAACATCGGCGGGGGTGAAGAGATAAAACGCGATATTTTGCTTCCAAATAGCAACTGGCCGGTCGATGCAAAAAGGTATCGTGTCGCTATGAAGCCGTCCATTAATCACGTAAGGGTCGAGTGGGGGAGGTTTGGAGAACACCTCAATTGATTATGAGGAGGGGAGTTGTGTTGCATGCCACGTGTATACGTTCGTGAAAGCTGGGGAATCTAGGGCGGTTATTGCCTGAATGAGATAAATATAAATAGGACCCTCGTGTATACGCTAAATGCATTATTAAATACAATTATGCTTCGAAGCAGTGATAATTAAGTGTTAAAATTCGTAGCTAATGATAGACTTCAAAAGGCTGTTACTCTTTCCTTTTTTATATCTTCCGACCGTGTATAAGTCGCAAATGTTAATTACTAAAGAAAATGCAGTTGTCTTGAGTCAAGACATACTTCAATATCCATAAAGATATTCTTCAACATCCAAGTCTACTTAACAGTGTCGAAACAAATAAATCTATGATATTTGTCTTTTATATTTAGTCTGTCGAAAACGATATCATTAAGAAGCGAAAGACAGAATATTATTAAAAAGTTTCGTGACTTCAGCAGAAGAACAGACCAATGGACAAAAAGACATCGACACATTTTTATGAAGTAGCACTGGCTACGGTTTCGTTAATTAATAAATATATATACTTTACAATAATAATAATAATTATATCAGGACAAATTACACTCATTAATCTAACCCCTAAGTAAGCAATTTTTTTCCGGTGTTAAGGGTGTTAGACAAGGATATAAATGCATCGAAATATATATTTTAAATACTGAGAATATATTTAATAAACGACCAAACCCAGACATACAGACAGACATCTATGCTCAGCACATACATGCCTGTCCCTGTCGGGAATCGAACCCAAGCCCCGTTGCGCCTCTTTACGTTAGGCGTCTGCGCTAACCACTCTACTTATTATGTTTTATTTAAAAACTATATATTTAGGTACTGAAATGTGTACTGAAATGTATAAGGTTTTTATTATAAAAAAAAAATACACGAGATATTACAAGAAAGAAGTATAAGTAAGTAAGTTTATATTAAAAATAATTTTAAAGGGTAGATAGGGGTATCAAATGGTTCTTAAATCCTCACGTCATTAATGAATGACCTCTATCACTCCAAGCTTAATGTTAAAGTACTTCAATCCAAAATAATATTTGTTTTTCAAATAACCTTGTATATATTTACCTTTATAAGTTGGAACGTCTATTCGGCAGATAAAGTGATGGTGTTTGAATTGGTCGACTCAAATCTAGTCTCGTGGGTTTGTACGCGACATAAAATGAGAAGATATATAAAAACTACGCCGGTCTTACGTCTTTACTATTGCAATACCACAACTCTAAAATATTAATTCTAAAATTGTATTATCGTTATCTGAGCTACAGATAGTAAAGCAATGTATGAGATATCTTGTTCCAGGTCTTCTACCGAATTATCAATCAAGATCCCCGCGCAGATTGTACTTGCGAGAGCAGTTGCTCAGAGCAATCGATTTTTGTATTATAGTTCATATTTCATGTCCCCAACCAAGTTAAGCTCTTTTCATCTTAATACAGCATAAAAAATCCTCATTACGAGGCTTACTTAAAGATGTTTATATGATATTTCCGTACATGAAGATATTATATTAAATTATCCATAAATTTACGAAAAATTTCGCTGATGTGAAAATATTATTTGTTTGTTTTCCAGTACCTGGACTTCTTTTATTCATTTAATAATAATAGGATTTGCGGTATAAGTTCCATCTTTTATGTTCCAACCTGAACGGAATACTTCAACATTTCAAAGCAAAATTCCAGCGACACAAACTTGAAGTATCTTTTGATAAATTGTAAATATGACTATTATATATACTGTGGTTATTATTGCTTTGCTTTGCTTACTCGTACCATAATTATAATCAAGTGAAATATAATCTAAAAGTACAGTGTAAGTTACAGATCTGATCTGGCCAAATAATTAGGAATATCTTTTACATCAAATTTACTGATTGTACGAATTTAATTACTTGAAAATAATAATTTATATTAAAACTTTACTTATTTGCTTGCACTTTACGGAAATTACAAAGAATGTTTAGTTAGACAAACAATGTTAAGTTTTACAATAATAAAACCCTGTACCTACATAACTGGAACAATAAACTATTGTTGAACTGTCCTTAAAGACCTATATTGTACAAAAATTATATTTGAGTCATAATTTGTTATATAATAATAATCTAAAATTAAAAAAATTATTAAAAGTTTTTAAATATTGATGAGCAAATATCTTGTCTTAATTTGAAGGAACTAGGTTACGTTTTATTATTTTAGTGAAAATATGTTATCTTTTGCTGTCTCTACACGAGTCATATCATAGACATACATCAGATCAGCTTTGAAGCTAGTCGGGCAAAATTCCGATAAAATTAAATGATAATAGCCGGGTAAATATATATTAAATAATTATCATGGTTCACGAAAGTTTAATTACAAAACATGTAATAGATATATTATACCAAGATATATTTTACTTTACATTTGATTTGCTCTAATGATAACTTAATTTATTCACGAAACATGTTAATTAATTATTAGAACGATTTTTAAGTAAAGAAACGTATTCGAAACTAGATAAATATTGACCAAATGCTAAATGGTGGCCAATAGAACGGAATGACACAATTACCAAATATTCACGCTTTAAATCCGTAGTATTTATAGTATCTACGTATATATTTTTATAATAGTTTTTGAATCGATCAAATAAAATTATTTTCATTCATTCAATCTATCAATCTACTGCAAAATATAATAACTGCCTTACAAATAACAACTTACACAGACTTACATATTACAACAGATAAGATATCTTTTGTAATTTTTGTTGTTTTAATAATATCTTAGAAAGCCATTAATTTTTAAATTCTATTCATTTTAAAATTTGTATCCTTGTTTCAAAGTTTCACAAAAAATTATATAACACTGTCAATGTATAGCAATGTTGTAAGAATGGATTATATATTTTTGCAGTTTATTAACTAAAAAGAAAGGAACACTTTTGAGACATCTGTCTCGCATAATTTCCCTCAAGGCCATTTATTTTTTTGCGTAGTATGCCTATACCTAATAAATATAATGTTATTGCTAGTATATTCACTTACGATTCCTTGTATTGGCAACTAGATTCTAAAAGGTTTAGAAGAAGAGAACAGGCAACTTTGCTATTTTGCTTCAAAATAAATCATCGGTCTTGACATTTTCCTCAGAAGGGGTGTCAAAGTTCTTTATGAAATTGAATACTTTTCACCAACCGTTTTTAATGTCATTGTGTAAGGAGCTAAATCTATCAACATGCACTATTGCTTCCCCAGGGATATCATTTTAAATAGAAGCATATTTAACAATCCCCTGGATATAACTGACACTTCTTTAGATAATGGACTAACTTCACTTACCGGAATATTATTATGTACATCAAAGAAATTATATTGTCTTAATTACCTTTTTATGGATTTTTTTATTAATTTTCAGTTATACCATACACAAAATGGGTTTTCCAATTTTCCTTAATATTATTAGTTTATATTATCAGATCAGGTTTTGAAATGTAATATGATTCAGATCACCTGCGTCGTGTTGTAAGTTTTTTTGGTGCGCGAAATATTTGTACATAAAATTTGTTATCGGTCTGTTGAGGAATATATATTAACTAAGTTGTCTTTTGTCCAAAATTATTATATAGAGTTATGTAAGTAATACACTTTTCCATCAAATAAACATATTGTTACGTATATCCATGTGTTTTCAATACAGAGATCTCGTTACATATCTATTTCTCTTCGTTACACTAAATAACAGTAGAGAAGCTCTACGTACTCTGGTAAATCCAAATCTAACTAGGATAACAACCCTTTTACGATTCCAAACTATAGTACGAAGTACAGAGCGTATCTTCTAATTTTACGGCGGAAATTGACAAAATCCTATCATTATAATTGACTGTCCAGTTCCAGTTTAATCATTTGAGACAGGGTAGTGATGTGAAGTCATTATAGCTATAGGCCGAACCAGTCACGTGTTATATAATTACTAAGAAAAGTAGCGAAGTTCACTTTGAATATTTAGATACCGGTTCGGTGATACGATGAAAGTAATACTTGGAAATCATATCATACCTATAATTACTGTGTTAATAATTTTGAAAATGTAAGCATATATCTTTCTCTCATAGTTTTATAATTGTTTGGTGGTTAAGCCGTCCGTAGACATTGGAGTGCAGCTCCTATCTGTGCCCATCCCGTTATGACTACCTAAGGTAGGTATACTAGAGTAGCATTTCGTACTACGAATAAGAGAACCATTCTTCTTTCTTTTGAGAAACATGGGAAAGTGTTGTTTGCTGATGTACTTCTCTTACTTTTAAAGTTAATAGACGGCAATCTGTTATTAACGATGTAAACAATGCTCTCTCAGATGTTGTACAATGTTTTAACGCCAATAATTTGTTGCTCAATGAAAAAAATACGAAATGTGTCAAATGTAGTTTACCAAATGTTAAAAATGTTAGAACTAATATACAATTAAATAATGAGGAATTGGACTTGGTCAAATCTACTACTTTCTTGGGCATTATTTTAGATTAACAATTGAAATGCGGTCCTCATATATTTGATTTGTCAAGCAGACTTAGTTCTGTTGCATACGCGGTTAAAAATATACGTCGATTAATAAATATGGAAACTGGTCGATTAGTTTACATAAGTTACTTTCATAGCATAATGTCATACGGTATACTCTTATGGGACATCTCTTATCATATTTACATTGCAGAAGAGGGCTGTTCGAACAATATATATTATGAGACCAAGAGACTCTTTAAGAAACAAATTTAAAGGATTTAAAATTATTGTGACTGTTAATAATCAATATATTTATAAATAAATAATTTACGTTCAAGAAAAATTGTGATTTACATAAAATGAATACAAGACATTAAAATATACTCGCTATGCCTAACCCTAGGCTCCATAAAATAGGTATATCCTTTAAGGGTAATTGTATACGTTTTTAAAATAAGCTCCCAAATGAAGCCTTAAGCCTATCATTAAATAAATTTAAATTATATGTAAAAATTAATTTGATAAATAAACCCTACTATAGTGTAAAGGATTACATCAGCGACGGTATGGCCTGGGAATTAAATGTATTGTATTGCGAATAGCTAGTAATCTCCGCAATTTGTTTTTTGTTGTAAATTAATTTTGCTTTATCGACCAGCTGCATCACACCGATTCCTTAGAAGTCACTTCTTGCGGTAGCGTCGGGAGTCGGGTTGCCTTCCTCCCTCAAATATGGCGAAGGCGGTGATGGCTGGCTCTTGTGTTATGCTCGTGAACGGGTGCTACTTGCGGTGACTGATTGTGTGGCAGGCTGAGTATTTTTTTTATTATTTTTTACTTTAAACTTTACTTTTATTGATTGATTGGGATATTTCTAGTTGTTCCAAAATTGATTTTAAGATTGACGTTTGTGAAACAGGTCACTGTTACAATAACAACAAAATATATATCCCGCTGAGTTTGTTGTGTGGTTCTTCTCATACCAGGACGCGTTTGGAACCCTCATAGCTTTAACATGAAGTTGGAAAGTGCTTTTAAGAAGGGCTTATTGCTCCTGACACTTTTATGTTGACGTACACAAGTGATCACGATTTAAAGTGGAAAATGATTATGATTCAAAGTGGAAAAGATATAAATAAAATAAATATTCCTGTTTTAGTCTCCTTGAGTACCATTCCACAAAGTCTGATATTTGCAACTGTCTATAATTCCAAACGCCCATAGACGGCACCACTTGTGATGATGGTATCAAATTGAGCCGTGTATTATTTTGCAATTCTGTCTTATATATTTTTTTGCTGCACTAAATCGATTCAGGGTTGTCAGTCGATATACTTATTTGTAGTTTATGGTTTGAATAGAAACTATGTTTAAGATATATAAGTGCCTATATGATATACTGGTATATGCAAGTGAGGTGAGTGCGAAAGCGATCTCGTCACTTCCCACTAAAGCGATGGGGTGAGGCCGACATTAGTTTTTTAGTGGGTAGCCCTAAAAATGTCAGCGGTTTCTATACTGCCGGATAATCCCTCATAACCCCGAGGTCATCTTCTTTTTGGCCGGCGGGAAACCGTAACGGATTTTCAAAACGCAAAAAAAGATGCCAAAATTGTTAAATTATAAAATTAAATTCTCTCGCATCACTATAAATGCTGCTGCTGATGTATACACACATCCTTATAATTCTAAGTGTTTCTTAATATGGAATTATGTTATTAAATTATTAATAAAAAACAGTAATAATCAATATTATTGACAAATAATTTTAAGTAATTAATGTTGTAGTAAATCATATTGAGGTTTAATATTCGTGTAACTCAAATTTATATAAAAACAAAATAATACGGGAGAATACTAAATGGTTTAAATAAATATATTCCATATTCTCAGTATTATAGCATCCCAATATGTTACTGAATAAATCTAAACCTAATTTCCAGAGACACCTGTGTAATTGGATTGAGAGTTGTTTAATTCAACTCTACATATTTTAACTAGTTGGTGTAATTGACAACAAAGTTGCTCGGGCGTAGTGTTAGGTACAAATTAGAACAGAAAACTATATTTAATAACACAATATACTTTGTGCGACAGTTCTTTCAACGGCTCTAGAACAAGATTCTATTATCTAATAAGTATATTTCTTAGAAGCAATATGACGTCCCGTTAAGAAATAAAGTATTATTTGAAATTTTATCTTTTTATACTATTGCAGTAGATATTACTCTTAAAATACATTGTAGGGTTGTAAAAGTAAAACCGGAACATGCCAACCCTTTTATACGACGTGGAAAGTGAAGTACAAGCACTTATTTTATTTTATAAAAGCATATAAGAATATACTTTTTACATTTATTTTACCTTTCCCGGAAACAGAACAGGTGATTTCCTACATGTATCTGAATTCTTAGATTTAAAATACAATGCAACGAGTAACTGTTGGTATTTTTCTTAGTAATTTAGTTTTTTTATTATAATAATGACAGCGTTGGGTTAGAGCATCTTAAGTTATCAAATTATACAAAAGTAACACAATTTAGAAACTATTAAACCGCCTAATTGATGAAGTTCTAAAAGCAAAGTTAGCAAGTTTCTAACTGCCATGTAACTTGAATTTGTGATCGCTTCGAACTAAATCTCTTAGTGCTAGACAGTTTGTTTATCATAGCACTAGTTCTAACTTACCAAATAAGATATAATTGATGTAAAATAAGCAACCAGTATCTTCTTATTTATCTTAAGCAAAATTTTGTTTTTTTGTTTGTAAATTTAAATTTTGCATGCTTTTTAAAAAAGTTAATTAAAAGAAATGATACTAAAAAAGATGAGAGGTAGGTAACATTTATCTAGATCTAAATGTGTATGATCAGTTCAATAAAATAATACCTAATTATTGAGAAGTCGCTAAACATCAAAAAGTCTAATTGACAAAAACGCACAAAATTAATTTATTTCTTTAATCATTAGTTTTTCTATCTTTGCCTAAAATATATGCAGACTTTACACACACATCGTCCAATTATTATTGTAATAACCTTGTCCTAGTTAAATATTTTCAACATGCATTTCTTTGGATATGACTTCTATCTCCCAGTAATTAAAAATAATAACTCCACCCTCGTCTAACTAAAAAATGTAATATGATAGTAATATTCTTTGAATATAATTTTATATTCAAAGTGTAATTAATATCCTTATAAAACGTACCGTAGAATATTATTAAAGCTTTATGCCGTAATGAAAATATATTTTAAACAATATTCCGGTTTATAAAAATTGTTATGAAATGCATACTTTTTATAAAACTGTTATAAATGAAAAGAATTTATATTACATTTAAATTTGGAATTTGTCAATCTTATAAATTATAAACATTTTTTTTTCGGACAAACAGTGTAAAACATTTTTATTATATTGATATGGAGTAGTGAGAGTGAAGGTCCCGCTTTGTTATGGTATTAAACAATGTAGGTTTGGAGCCAAGTACTAATTAACCCCGTCTATCAGCTTATTTTTAAACTAATGTTTGTATTGTAGCATGCTATTGATAGGTACCTACCATAAGACTTTCTTTGCGACGGCCAATTATTTGATTGTCTAATAGTATTTATATTTAAATGGTTATAAAAGTATAAAAGGAAAAAAATCCGGTCCGCAGAAAAATAATTATCTCGAAAATGATTTAAACCATATCGCGCATTAAAAGATGATTTAGAAACTGCACTGACGCACTGGTTAATTGTTTAACTGATATTAAAAAATTAATGGGGTGGTAAAATGAAAAATGAAAGAAAGTGAGGTCATAGAAAAATTTGATATAGTGATGAACAAAATTTGACTATTGTCAATATTTAAACAAGCATAATGACCTAGATTATACTCAAATCTGTATAGAGTATAGAATCTTTGCATTGGAAAGAGTACAACGTACACATTATCGGACGTCAGTGATGGTTTGGTGGGTTGTCAGCTAGATTCTTGAGAAGGTGGTTATGAGTTTTAATAACTCCATTTTACAATTGAAAATTGTCCTTTCCTCAAGTATCAGCACCGGAAAACAGAGCTAAAGACTGGCCGTCATCTAGTCCAGAAGTTAATCCTTGGGGTTCTGATTTACTGTCAGTTTTAGAGAGGAGAGTTTCTATTAATATCTTACCTCGCAGTTTAAATAACTATATTAAAGCCAATGGAGATTTTGAATGGGCTTCCTACACTTTTAAAGCTATCATATTAATATATAAACTGACACACATTACAATAATAAATAAATAATTTTTTGTAGCACCAATATTTACAGCAATACTAGCAATAATATATATCCTCAATAAATGTTATATATTCAAACTAAGTCAAACTTAAGTTACTTAGGTGGTAGTATAATAATAAGTTGACGTAACTTGTGCAGAAGTTAGTATATTGGACTGTTGCTGTCCATTCTTTATCAACAATAACAACAAAGTAACTTTACAAGACGAGTGATAAGTTTTGTACTGAATTAAAGTTAAGTATTCATTTTCAGAAAACTTTTATTCTCACAATAATAAAATTTATAACTCCCATTTCCACAAAATAGTGGTTTATAAAACATTTATTTATTTAAAAAACACTTATGAAATATACGTGATTAACATTTAATGTATGTTAAAAGTCTTTGTGAAAATTTTACTATAGGTATATGGAAATATAAAAAAAATATCGAGTTTTAAATATGTAATATATTTAGATTTTTCCAAAAGTCCATTGCTTGAAAAGAAACAGTAATTCTTGGTCTTTGTTTTTTATTAAATTAATAATTAAAATCATGAACGACTTTTCTTCGGAATAAAAATGTGAGATTTAAGTTTTATTCCAGACTAGCTTTTGTCCGCCGCTTCGCACGCCTCTATTTCGCAGTAAAAAAAATCCCACTTCCCATTTTTTGTATTGGTTTCCATATGACTTATTTTAAGTGATACAATCAAAATTACGACATCGGCAGACATCGCTCACTGTCAAAAGTATATTTAAAGTTTTTAATAAAGATACAATATAAGGTACTGTAATTATTTTTATACGTCTCTTGTTTTTACTTAAACGTCCATTTAAATACTTTTTAAACATAGTACTTAATAACCATTCTAACCATATATCACACTTACAGATTTTCATTGAACATAATCAAAATATTACCATGTAAACTTGAGAAATTCTGAGCTACACAATCGACGTTATTTTCACCAATTTGCAGGTCTAGTTTTATTTAAAAAAATCTATTTTAAATGATAAACATTCAGTTAGCTATATGCATTAACAAAATTTTCAATACAGAACATACACAAAAACCATTTTTGAGACGGTTTGCACGGTTCCATACCAGAGTACGCCGGTAGACCGTACCGCCGCAAACGCGAAGACCCTATATTTTAAATCTGTAATATCTCTCGAAAAAAAATATTTAAATTACATGCTGTAAAGGGCTTTATTGTTCCATATTAAATGTAAAATGTATTTAAGTTACTTAATTAGATAAGGATTAAAGCTGGATTTCTTAAAATCGCTTCGTAAATAACCTATTATTTTTCGTAAAAAGTAAAGAATAAAAATTTGCTATTGTGGGTTATCCCTAAGAGATAAACATATACCATCGCGGATTTTCTCTTGCTTATATAAGGTTATATGCTGTATGAATTTTTGAAAATATTTTTTTTTCGTGTTGAGTGCACAACTAAAAGACAAACAGATAAACAGTCAAAGATTTTAAAAATGCTGAAAATGGATTCTGTTAGCTATCACTTCTTGGTTTATTTTTTTTAATATTTTCAATATACAAAGACTACTCCTTTACAGATTTCTTACATAGAATAATATTTGCATGGTACCTATTACATGATTGACATAAATTGTCATAATTTTTTTATTTCTAAACCGATTTTGATGAAATAAACACTAAATGTTAAGTGAAGACTATAATAATATATTCCTGAAAACCGCACTCAAATTGGTTAAGCCGTTTTTGAGATTAGCGTGCACAAACATACAGACATACAGACATACAGAGAAACAGACAAACTGACAAACTGAAGAACCATTGTTTTGGGTTCTCTTGCTCTTATAAAGCCTCCCCTATGATGTTTTTTTTTTAATTCCATGTACATGAATGGATCAGTGACAATTTTATTATATGTATAGATTAGCTATGGAGTTTTTTTTTATTTGGACCGTAGGGTTGATACTTAATACCTTAACAAGCTTTTATATATATAATTTTAAAAAATATACTCAAACTAACCATAATATACTTCATAATTTTTGTTACTATTCTATCTACTCTTTGTATTAAAATATCATACTTCCAATTATATCAAAGAACACGCACTGAGTGTGCAATTAACTTTATAGCCTATTTTATCTTTTTATTTCGAAATTATATTTTTTGCTTGCTGATCCAAATTTTTAAGAGGCTATGTACCTACTTTTTTAGTTCTATCCTATTTTTGCGCTTCATTTTATATGTTTAATACGTTCATAAAAACATGTATTAGAATTACAGTAACATAAATAACATAACTAACGTCGACTGTTTGAATAAAGTTAGTTCTATATAAATTCGCTTCTAAACTTTAAAATGTAAACAGTGTGTGTTACCTTTACCAGAACCACCTCTCGATGAAATTTACACTAGAGGTAGCAAATAAGCTTTTCAAAACGAAACTCAAACTTTGAATATTACTACGAAAACATTGTTGTATATCATTTTGTAAGAAGTGTCAACTTTTTTGAATCAATGCCACCAACTCGATCCCCCTATTTCGAAATTCACTAAAAGAGAAATAAAAGCTGCTATTAATACACTTGACATCAACAAGGCACCTGGCTATGATCTAATAACTGCCAAAATACTAAGAGAGCTCCCAGAGGAAGGAATTTCATTCCTCACAATCCTGTACAATGCAATCATACGTAAGTGCTCGATTCCTCCTCAGTGGAAAGTGGCCCAAATAATAATGGTCCTCAAGCCTGGCAAAAATGCTGTTGATGTGAAATCTTACAGACCTATTAGCTTGCTACCAATTCCTTCCAAGGTTATGGAAATTTTATTTCTGCGAAGATTAATGCCACATGTTTATTATAATAATCTACTGCCTGACCACCAGTTTGGCTTTCGACAGAGACATGGAACTATTGAGCAGGTGCATCGATTGGTTCAAAATATTCATAATGCCTTTGAGTCAAACAAATATAGTTCTGCATCTTTCTTGGACATATCTCAGGCATTTGATCGGGTATGGCACGAGGGACTACGATTTAAAATTAAAAAGAACCTACCCATAAATTACTACAACTTCATCGGATCATATCTACACAACAGATACTTCTATGTCAAACAGGGAACTGAAACTACGTCTCTCTATTCGATCCAAGCAGGAGTTCCCCAGGGAAGCGTTATGGGCCCAATACTGTACCTGCTTTACACAGCCGACCTCCCAGTCACAGAAGGTGTTGTTACGGGCACTTTTGCTGATGATACAGCAATTCTTGCAGCAGACCACCGACCAGACATAGCCTCACAAAAACTCCAAACAAGCCTTGACCAAATATCCCAGTGGCTACAAGATTGGAGAATCAAAGTCAACGAAACCAAATCAATACAAGTTACTTTTACTACTAAACGTGACACGTGCCCGACAGTAAACTTAAATGGAATACAGCTACCGCAAGCCGATTACGCGAAATACCTTGGCGTGTATCTCGACAGACGTCTGACATGGTCTAAACACATCCTGACCAAACGGTGTGCAGCGAGCCAAAAAGTGCGAAACATGTACTGGCTCCTTAACAAAAACTCTCAATTGTCGCTCGAAAATAAACTATTAATTTACAAATGCACGATCAAGCCTATATGGACTTATGGCCTACAACTGTGGGGAACCGCGGCAAAATCAAACGTTGAGATACTGCAAAGGTTTCAATCAAAAACGCTAAGAATGATAGCGGGTGCACCCTGGTATGTCACAAACAACAGACTCCATTTAGAGCTTGGCATAAAATTGGTCCAAGAAGAAATCTCAGAGATGACAAAGATATACAGAGACCGAATCGCTAATCATCCCAATCCACTGGCTATAAACCTGATGAACCCAATAACAGCACCTAGAAGGCTTAAGAAAAAACTTCCCCAAAACCTTATATAGGGGGAAAAAGAATTGAGTTCAAAAGGACGAACTCAGTACAAGACATTCTAACATACACACCAATTGCTGAATGTCTCAAATGACAGATTGCAATGAATAAAAAAAAAAAAAAAAAAAAACGTCTATTACAACCAGTGTGAAGTGAGTGCCACTTATAGTCTACATATATAGTCTTTAGTATTTTTTTTTGCAGTCCACCCGGACGATGACAATGAGAACAGTAAGTGTGTTTATAAAAAAGTAACATACTTATAATAAGATATTAATGCTAAACTTAAAGCCAATAAGTGCAAAAAGTTATAAATAATTTCGTTATTACATTGAATTCATATCACATTGATTTACGAATTGACAATAACGCTGTTACGGGGAATATAACGGGGAGAAAAAACATATTTTCATAAACCAAAAGAATTGGTTATAGTACCTTTTTTGCGTTGGAAAATTCCGTTACAGATACCCGCTGGCCAGGAAGGTGGTGGTCGGGGGGTGAGACTACCCGGCAGCATAGATGACGGTATCATTTCTAAGGCTACCCACTAAAAAACCAACGGTTGCCCTCATCGCCATAGTGGAACGCCACGGGATCATTTTCGCACTCACCGTTACAACCCGGCGAAAATATGTTATAGTATCTACCTTAATTTTAGAGTGTGCGATTTTTAGACAGGTTCAAAATTTAAACAAAAATACTGCGCACACTTTATTGAACACATTACTTGGCCTTCGCGATAAGATTTTTTTTTTTTTATGTAAGAGGATAGCAAACGAGCTGGCGGGTCACAGATGACTTGTGATCACCGCCGCCCATGAACTCTTGCAACATCCGAGGATTTACAAGAGTGTTGCCGGCCATGTAGGTAGGAGTCGACGTCTTTTTTGAAGGTATCCATGTCGTACCGATCTAGAAATACCACCGAAGGGAGTTCGTTCCACAAGCGAGTGGAACGTGGAAAAAATGTCCTTGAAAACCGCACAGTAGAGGATCGCCACGCATCCAGGTGGTAAGGATGATATTGGAGGCGATGGCGCGCTGTGCGGTGATGAAATTTTTAGTATAACCAAATATATACTACAAAAAGGGGGAATGCTATTAATTTTGCTATTAAAACTTAAAAACTTATTTTACCCCTTTCTAACATTCGCTTGTAAAAGAAAATGCAACATTGTTAAACAACAATTAATTGTTAAATAGGTTAAAGTTCACTGGAATATCTGATATGTTAGATATTATTATATTATTAGATAGGTACATACTATTACTCAGGTTTCGCCTCGTTTCTTGGTATCAAATATAACGCATATTGAAAGAGTTTCTTTTTCTTTGTGCAAGTTTGAATTAATCACAGAATCAACGGCAAATCAAAGGCTTCACAAAAAAAAATAAGAACCAAATGAAATGCTTTTCCATAACATATGATTTGTTGAAAAGGTTTAGATGAATGATATACTTTGAGTGTAAAGTGCCGTTTATTCATGGAATACGAATGAAATATACTAAACTAAACTATTAAAAACCATATAATTAATTTAAAAAGAAATGTACTACGTTTTAATCAATTCAGACACAATACCTCTCCTTTCAGAATAATTAGGTATAATATTATTTAATATATAAAAGGTTCGATACATAGAAATAATTAAAAATAATATATATTATATTTAATTATTTTGTTATATTAATCTTTCTTAATATATATATATATATATATATATATATATATTAGTATTATATTTCCCTTATAAACGTTTTTATAATAAACTGCAAATTCTTAGACTATAAAATTATTAGATACTAGCTGATTTCCGCGGTTTCACCCGCGGAAATCCTGATATTTAAGGATAAAAATCTATCTCTCCAAAGAATTGAAGAAATAGGTACCTACTACCTTAAATTACAGATGTATATTTCCAAACTATTTATTAGTACCTTCAGTTATAGTACATTAATGTACTTATTTATTGGCTCAATCAACATCGCGACGCGATGCGGCGAAACGCTTAGTTATTTTTAAGTTACCCAAATTTTTAATAGTCCATTGAAATGTTACATTTTTTAGGCCTAACCTTGCGTTTTTTAGAGGACGCAATTTTATTTTTTTAATGTGTAGGGGGGGTCAGTAGAAGCTTAAGTTCAAGTTTGTGGGGTCGCCACCCTTGTCCCACGGCCGCCATCTTGGAAAAACGGGTGCAAAGGGTTTTCGCTCTGTATCTCGTAAACTAGTTACCCTACAGAAAATTTAATCAAACATAAAATTTAGCAAATTAAATTTCCTACAATTTTATTTCTATTACTTTTTATCGTCAAGTGACCAACAAAAAAGTTATAAACAAAAATAAGTAAAAATTTTGTAACAAATTTCCTTTTGGAGGTTATAACTTTTTTTCAGTTCATTTTACAATAAAATGACATCACAGCAATTTTGTAGAGGGTTTTTCAACGACCAATTTCCTCTTCATACTTGTTTCATTTTAATTTATTTATCTAGGTTTTACAGCGCTCCAAACTTGAACGGATTCTCGAATGCTCATAGGGATGCAATAAAAACTAAAAATTAGACTTACTTTTCTATCTATATATTTTTTATTCATACAATTTATTATGATCTTAACATTCCTATGCTATTATTAAACTATGTTTGACCCTTTTCCCCACTACAAAACTGATTTTACTCTCGACCAGGCTGAATCGGATGCAGATGCGGTCATCGTCTGTTGTGCGCTTGCTGCATCACATTCATATGATTCGGTGACAATCATAGCAGAAGACATCGACATCCTTATATTGCTGACGGCATTAGGAAGAAATCAAACTAATGTATTTTTTTAAAAACCTTCAAAAGGTACTCTAGATATACTCGGAAACTGTGGAAACGGGCTGCATCTGTATTGGAGGAAGTAAAGAGAGATTAAACGCATTTTCATTCACTGTCTTAGCAAATCGTTTGTATCGCACAGTGTCTAGAGTATCGTTTTTATTTCCGCCATATAAAGAGATGAAAAAACGTTCGCCAACAACACTGAGTAACATGACTCGACTTTTTCCCTCATAAATAATTTAGTTCCACTTGCTAACTCTGGATGCTTCTGCAAAATTTTTATAAATTTGACTTTGCCCATGTTATACGCTGCTGACGTTGTGTCGCATCCTGAGAAGGCATTGAGAAACAGTAAATTCTCAACTATTACGTCGTCATATTTAAAACAGACAGACAGACAGTACAATTGTTCGGACGTACGCCCTTTTGAAGATTTTTAAAAAAATACATTAAATTGATTCCTTCCTAATGCCGTCAGCAATACAAGGATGTCGATGTCTTCTGCTATGATTGTCACCGAATCATATGACTGTGATGCAGCAAGCGCACAACGGACGATGACCACATCTGCATCCGATTCAGCCTGGTCGAGAGTAAAATCAGTTTTGTAGTGGGGAAAAGGGTCAAACATAATTTAATAATAGCATAGGAATGTTAAGATCATAATAAATTGTATGAATAAAAAAAATATAGATAGAAAAGTAAGTCTAATTTTTAGTTTTTATTGCATCCCTATGAGCATTCGAGAATCCGTTCAAGTTTGGAGCGCTGTAAAACCTAGATAAATAAATTAAAATGAAACAAGTATGAAGAGGAAATTGGTCGTTGAAAAACCCTCTACAAAATTGCTGTGATGTCATTTTATTGTAAAATGAACTGAAAAAAAGTTATAACCTCCAAAAGGAAATTTGTTACAAAATTTTTACTTATTTTTGCTTATAACTTTTTTGTTGGTCACTTGACGATAAAAAGTAATAGAAATAAAATTGTAGGAAATTTAATTTTCTAAATTTTATGTTTGATTAAATTTTCTGTAGGGTAACTAGTTTACGAGATACAGAGTGAAAACCCTTTGCACCCGTTTTTCCAAGATGGCGGCCGTGGGACAAGGGTGGCGACCCCACAAACTTGAACTTAAGCTTCTACTAACCCCCCCCACACATTAAAAAAATAAAATTGCGTCCTCTAAAAAACGCAACCCCAAATGTAACTTTTCAATGGACTATAAACTCGCTATATCTTTTGAATGGAGTGTCCGATTAAAATAATTTAAACAACAATGTAAAGGTATTAAACTACTGATAAATAAAAAGTAAGTTATTTAGATAAGTATAAATACCATGGTATGAATATCGACATCTTATTTTCGTTGCCGATTTAAATAGTTTGTTAAACTATAAAAGTTTTTATATAGGCGTAACTATAATACTTAGATATACCCTATCGCGGACTTTTCTGTAGATAATAATGTGGTCTACAAAATCGTTGTACATTATTTTGCTCCATCATCAATAGTTATTGCAGCACACGCGATTTAAGGTATTTCAATAGTGATTTTTATCGACGGTGGTTTATGTTATTGAATTTTCGAAAGGATCGCTAATTTTTTTCAAAATAAAATATAGCCTATGTTACTTTGGAAAGATGTACATCCTTAATGGTGAAAGAATTTTTAAAATCGGTCCAGTAGTTATTGAGCCTATTCATTACAAACAAACAAAAAAATATTACCTCTTTTTAATATTAGTTTAGATTTATTATTTTAATTAATCAACTGTACTAATAACACACTACTACTAAACTACAAGTAGTGAGAATATATAACTAAAATAGACATATAATAATATGTGTTTTTATTTAGCGATTTAGTTAACAGAAATAGTGTAGTAACACTACACTATTTCTTGATTACTACACTACACTATGCTTCTATTAATAGAATATGTTAACATCGGCGGGGGTGAAGAGATCAAATGCGATATTTTGCTTCCAAAAAGCAACTGGCCGGTCGATGCAAAAAGGTATCGTGTCGCTATGAAGCCGTCCATTAATCACGTAAGGGTCGAGTGGGGGAGGTTTGGAGAACACCTCAATTGATTATGAGGAGGGGAGTTGTGTTGCATGCCACGTGTATACGTTCGTGAAAGCTGTGGAATCTAGGGCGGTTATTGCCTGAATGAGATAAATATAAATAGGACCCTCGTGTATACGCTAAATGCATTATTAAATACAATTATGCTTCGAAGCAGTGATAATTAAGTGTTAAAATTCGTAGCTAATGATAGACTTCAAAAGGCTGTTACTCTTTCTTTTTTTATATCTTCCGACCGTGTATACGTCGCAAATGTTAATTACTAACGAAAATGCAGTTGTCTTGAGTCAAGATATACTTCAATATCCATAAAGATATTCTTCAACATCCAAGTCTACTTATCATTGTCGAAACAAATAAATCTATTATATTTGTCTTTTATATTTAGTCTGTTGAAAACGATATCATTAAGAAGCCAAAGACAGAACATTATTAAAAAGTTTCGTGACTTCAGCAGAAGAATTAGAGACCAATGGATAAAAAGACATCGACACATTTTTATAAAGTAGTACTAGCTACGGTTTCGCTAATTAATAAATATATATACTTTACAATAATAATAATTATTATATCAGGACAAATTACACTCATTACTAACCCCTAAGTAAGCAAATTATTTTCTGGTGTTAAGGGTGTTAGACAAGGATATAAATGCATCGAAATATATATTATAAATACTGAGAATATATTTAATAAACGACGAAACCTAGACATACAGATATCTCTCAGCACATACATGCCTGTCCCTGTCGGGAATCGAACCCAAGCCCCGTTGCGCCTCTTTACGCTAGGCGTCTGCGCTAACCACTCTACTTATTATGTTTTATTTAAAAACTATATATATAGGTACTGAAATGTGTACAAGAAAGAAGTATAAGTAAGTAAGTTTATATTAAAAATATCTTTAAAGATAGGGGTATCAAATGGTTCTTAAATCCTCACGTCATTAATGAATGACCTCTATCACTCCAAGCTTAATGTTAAAGTACTTCAATCCAAAATATTATTTGTGTTTTAAATAACCTTCTATTTATTTACCTTTATAAGTTGGAACGTCTATTCGACAGATAAAGTGATGGTGTTTGAATTGGTCGACTTAAATCTTGTCTCGTAGGTCTCTACGCGACATAAAATGAGAAGATATATAAAAACTACGCCGGTCTTACGTCTTTACTATTGCAATACCACAACTCTAAAATATTAATTCTAAAGTTGTATTACCGTTATCTGAGCTACAGTAAAGCAATGTATGAGATTTAGATATCTTGTTCCAGGTCTTCTACCGAATTATCAATCAAGATCCCCGCGCAGATTGTACTTGCGAGAGCAGTTGCTCAGAGCAATCGATTTTTGTATTATAGTTCATATTTCATGTCCCCAACCAAGTTAAGCTCTTTTCATCTTAATACAGCATAAAAAATCCTCATTACGAGGCTTACTTAAAGATGTTTATATGACATTTCCGTATATGATGATATTATATTAAATTATCCATAAATTTACGATAAATATTGCGGATGTGAAAATATTATTTGTTTGTTTTCCAGTACCTGGACTTCTTTTATTCATTTAATAATAATGGGATTTGCGGTATAAGTTCCATCTTTTATGTTCCAACCTGAACGGAATACTTCAACATTTCAAAGCAAAATTCCAGCGACACAAACTTGAAGTATCTTTTGATAAATTGTGAATATGACTATTATATATACTGTGGTTATTATTGCTTTGCTTTGCTTACTCGTACCATAATTATAATCAAGTAAAATATAATCTAAAAGTACAGTGTAAGTTACGGATCTGATCTGGCCAAATAATTAGAAATATCTTTATCATCAAATTTACTGATTGTACGAATGTAAATACTTGAAAATAATAATTTATATTAAAACTTTACTTATTTGCTTGCACTTTACCGAAATTACAAAGAATGTTTAGTTAGACAAACTATGCTCTATAATAAAACCCTGTACCGACATAACTGGAACAATAAAATATTGTTGAACTGTCCTTAAAGACCTATATTGTACAAAAATTATATTTGAGTCCTAATTTTTTATATAATAATAATCTAAAATTAAAAAGAATTATTAAAAGCTTTTAAATATTGATGAGCAAATATCTTGTCTTAATTTAAAGGAACTTGGTTACGTTTTATTATTTTAGTGAAAATATGTTATCTTTTGCTGTCTCTACACGAGTCATATCATAGACATACATCAGATCAGCTTTGAAGCTAGTCGGGCAAAATTCCGATTAAATTAAATGATAATAGCCGGGTAAATATATATTAAATAATTATCATGGTTCACGAAAGTTTAATTACAAAACATGTAATAGATATATTATACGAAGATATATTTTACCTTACATTTGATTTGCTCTAATGATAACTTAATTTATTCACGAAACATGTTAATTAATTATTAGAACGATTTTTAAGTAAAGAAACGTATTCGAAACTAGATAAATATTGACCAAATGCTAAATGGTGGCCAATAGAACGGAATGACACAATTACCAAATATTCACGCTTTAAATTTGTAGTATTTATAGTACCTACGTATATATTTATAATAGTTTTTGAATCGATCAAATAAAATTATTTTCATTCATTTAATCTATCAATCTACTGCAAAATATAATAACTGCCTTACAAATAACAACTTCCACAGACTTACATATTACAACAGATAAGATATATTTGTAATTTTTGTTGTTTTAATAATATCTTAGAAAGCCATTAATTTGTAAATTCTATTTATTTTAAAATTTGTATCCTTGTTTCAAAGTTTCACAAAAAATTATATAACACTGTCAATGTATAGCAATGTTGTAAGAATGGATTATATATTTTTGCAGTTTATTAACTAAAAAGAAAGGAACACTTTTGAGACATGTCTTGCATAATTTCCCTCAAGGCCATTTATTTCTTTGCGTAGTATGCCTATACCTAATAAATATAATGTTATTGCTAGTATATTCACTTACGATTCCTTGTATTGGCAACTAGATTCTAAAAGGTTTAGAAGTAGAGAACAGGCAACTTTGCTTCAAAATAAATCATCGGTCTTGACATTTTCCTCAGAAGGGGTGTCAAAGTACTTTATGAAATTGGATACTTTTCACCAACCATTTTTAATGTCATTGTGTAAGGAGCTAAATCTATCAACATGCACTATTGCTTCCCCAGGGATATCATTTTATATAGAAGCATATAACTGACACTTCTTTAGATAATGGACTAACTTCACTTACCGGAATATTATTATGTACATCAAAGAAATTATATTGTCTTAATTACCTTTTTATGGATTTTTTTATTAATTTTCAGTTATTCTATACACAAAATGGGTTTTACGTATTCTAATTTTCCTAAATATTATTAGTTTATATTATCAGATCAGGTTTTGAAATGTAATATGATTCAGATCACCTGCGTCGTGTTGTAAGTTTTTTTGGTGCGCGAAATATTTGTACATAAAATTTGTTATCGGTCTGTTGAGAAATATATATTAACTAAGTTGTCTTTTGTCCAAAATTATTATATAGAGTTATGTAAGTAATACACTTCTCCATCAAATAAACATATTGTTACGTATATCCATGTGTTTTCAATACAGAGATCTCGTTACATATCTATTTCTCTTCGTTACACTAAATAACAGTAAATCCAAATCTAACTAGGATAACAACCCTTTTACGATTCCAAACTATAGTACGAAGTATAGAGCATATCTTCTAATTTTACGGCGGAAATTGACAAAATCCTATCATTATAATTGACTGACCAGTTCCAGTTTAATCATTTGACACAGGGTAGTGATGTGAAGTCATTATAACTAAAGGCCGAACCAGTCACGTGTTATATAATTACTAAGAAAAGTAGCGAAGTTCACTTTGAATATTTAGATACCGGTTCGGTGATACGATGAAAGTAGTACTTATAAATCATATCATACCTGTAATTACTGTGTTAATAATTTTGAAAATGTAAGCATATATCTTTCTCTCATAGTTTTATAATTGTTTGGTGGTTAAGCCGTCCGTAGACATTGGAGTGCAGATCCTATCTGTGCCCATCCCGTTATGACTACCTAAGGTAGGTATACTAGAGTAGCATTTCGTACTACGAATAAGAGTAGTATTCTTCCTTCTTTTGAGAAACATGGGAAAGTGTAGTTTGCTGATGTACTTCTCTTACTTTTATAGTTAATAGACGGCAATCTGTTATTAACGATGTAAACAATGCTCTCTCAGATGTTGTACAATGTTTTAACGCCAATAATTTGTTGCTCAATGAAAAAAATACGAAATGTGTCAAATGTAGTTTACCAAATGTTAAAAATGTTAGAACTAATGTACAATTAAATAATGAGGAATTGGACTTGGTCAAATCTACTACTTTCTTGGGCATTATTTTAGATTAACAATTGAAATGCGGTCCTCATATATTTGATTTGTCAAGCAGACTTAGTTCTGTTGCATACGCGGTTAAAAATATACGTCGATTAATAAATATGGAAACTGGTCGATTAGTTTACATAAGTTACTTTCATAGCATAATGTCATACGGTATACTCTTATGGGACATCTCTTATCATATTTACATTGCAAAAGAGGGCTGTTCGAACAATATATAATATGAGACCAAGAGACTCTTTAAAAAACAAATTTAAAGGATTTAAAATTATTGTGACTGTTAATAAT